>CM070771.1:188477195-189677195 GCA_036346955.1 Dipus sagitta
AGTTCTCAACTTTACTATAGACACCAAGTCTATCACATTTTACTTTTCCCAAGGAAGAGTTTTCATTTTCTCCATTTGTTATTTTTGGACTTAAGCCAGTGGAAATTAGCATGAAGAAAAAAATATTTATGGGATACAATCAGTTACCCAAAATATGAAAAATCAAGGTACTTTCTGCTTCACTTTAGTCTTATTAACAATATCATATATGGCCAATAAAACCCCTTGCCAATAGGCTGACTGCCAAAGTATCTTCAATATTTTGTTAAACTATCATTATTCCCATAGTATTAATGGTTCTATATAGCTCTTAAAAATTGTACATTTTAAGCAGGGTGTGGTGGTGTATGCCTTTAATCGCAGCACTTGGGAGGCAGAGGTAGGAGGATTGCCATGAGTTCAAGGCTATCCTGAGAATACAAAGTGAATTCTAGGTCAGTCTGGGCTAGAGTGAGACCACACCTCAAAACAAAACAAAAGTATAGTTTATTGTATGGTATAGAACAGTAAGTCCATTTTAAAGTCCTTAATCTTACCCTCAAGAACTCTATCTTTGTAATGTTTTAAATAAATTAACTAATTAATTAACTTAATTTTTTAAACTTCTTATTGACAAATTCCATAAATATAGACAACATAAAACGATCATAATCCCCCTCTCTTTTCCCCCTTCTGAATCCCCTGTGCACTGAATCCCATCTTCTCCAGTTAGTCTCTTTTCTATTTTCATGTCATTGTTTTCCCCTCCTATTATGAGGTCTTTTGTACTTAATGTCAGTCATTGTGAGGTCACGAATATCAAAGCCTCTTTCTGTCTAGAAAACAGTGTTATAAACACACTTCTCCTTTCTTTGGCTCTGCCTTCTTTCAGCCACCTCTTCTGCATTGGTTCCTGAGCCTTGGAGTGTATAATAAAGATGTCTCACTTATTACTGAAAACTCTACTGTCACTTAGATCTTTGATGAGTCTTGAGTCACACCAGTGGTCACCGAAACCTGAAAAGAGAATCTCTTTTTTTTTTTTTTTTTACACAGGGTCTCATATAGCCCAGGCTGTCCTCAAACTCAATACGTAGCTGAAGATGACCTTGCATTTATGATCCTCCTGCTTCACCCTCTAGAGTGCTGGGATTATAGGCATGGGCCACATGCAGTTTATACTATGCTAGGGATCCAGCTCTGTGCATATTAGGTAGGTGCTCTACACCCTGAGCCACATATCCAGGCCCTTTGAAAGTGTTTTAGTGAAATGGTTTAAATAGTTCATACCAAGTTGCAAAATATACTTGAATGGCCGGACCCTTCTGATATTTCTGAGCTGGGGCAAAGTGGAAGGACTCCCTTAGGGAGACAGAGATGAGGATGACCCAGATTTTCCCCTGAAGGCTCAAGGACATTACTTTTATGAGGCTTATCATACCCCTAAACTGACCCACTTGGTTTAAAGGGTTAATTTTCCAGTGCTATAGTTTATCTTCACTGAACACAGACTTGGGAAGAGATGATCAGTGGTGTATCTTCAAAGAGACACCATGGATATAAATGATCATGATCTCAATGCATAGATTCTTGTAAAATATAGAAAAAGCGTAATGAATTCATTGGTTTTAAGTACTGACTATTATTTTTAATATTGTTTAGTAATTATAAATGAATATGATTTATAATTTGATAATGATCATACTGAAAATTGCAAAATTATATATTTAATTTGAAATAGCATAAGATGTGTGAAATAAAATGAACAAACCTAAGTTCTAGAAAAAAATATTTTTCTACTAAATATTATCTTCCTCTATGTAAGAAAAAATTGACTGTTCAGTTGCAAAGGATTTTTTGATAAATTGTTATATTAAAATCACATAGGATATTTACTGACAATAAATAATCAAGTGTTCAGATTTCAAGAATTTACTCCCAGAAATTCTGCTTGAGAAAGCAAAATCAGTTAGCAGAAGCTAGAAAGGTAGAAATGCTTGTTTGAATAGGGAGAAGATGGCTTTTCAATGAGGAAATTTATACAAAAAAAACAAAAAAAAAAAAGACCTAGTGCTTTGTCAACACAGGAAACTAGACAAGACGCTGCCATAAAGAGCAGTCACCATCCCATGATGGTTAATGCTTATATTATCAACTTGACTAGATTCAAAATACCCTAGAAGACATTCCTTCTGGGCATGTTTTTGAAGGTGTCTCCAGACTAACTTAACAAAAAGAAAGAGGAATATCTGCCCTAAATGTAGGTGATACCAGCCCACTGGCTGGGATCCTATGAAAAGGTGAAAAGGAGAAAGCCAACTGAACCCTGGTATTCCCCTTTCTCCGCTTCTAAATCGGCCGTGATGTGAGGTGCAGGCAATCCATCCATTTAGCAGTTAGTTCAAGGTGCTGGAATTGCAATGTTGACGGAAGTAAAACATCCCTGTGTAGCTAAGACGGCTAGTGAGGCAACTTAAGGTTGCACTGGAGTTGAAAGCTTGATGGCCGTGAAGGGACAGTGATGGCCTGGGCATTGTTGGGAAGGCACCGGCTGGGATGCAGGAAGAGGGGGAGCCCACACAGTGAGGAAGGGCACAGAACACAAGCAAGGACCACCGAAGCCCAGCCAACCTGCCTAGATAAGTCACAGTTTCCTCTCTGTTCATTGTTCAGGCAAAACTTGAATTATCTGATCTACAGGGGTCACCTCCCTGTCAGAAACTTGACAGATGCCAGGTGTCCCTGAGGGGGACCTCTGCATGGGGTTATGTTGGTCAGGGATGGCCCCAAATGCCAGACAACCCCGACTGTCTGCACCTATGCAATAGTACCACCTTTGTGTCATGTGGTTGCTCGATTCCAACATGTGTTGAAGAAACACTACCCCCCAGCAAGGGGAGGTTTTCTCTTTTCACAAAGATTTCTTCTACTCTGGGAAAATTTGTTTTTAAATCTTGTCATTTGATATGGAAGAGAATGAGTCACATCAGTATCATGCGGCTGCTTATAGTCTAACATTACGAAAAACTAGAATTCTGGTGGCATTTGAAAGGCTTTAGAATTTGGAAGGTTGAAACAAATCCCACTCACTCTTCAAGGCTGGACTCAGTTCTCAAGTTCTCCCAGACACCTTCCGTGTGAGTCACTCCTTTCTCTAAAATCAGGTGGCCTTCCAAGCTCAGACGAGAGCAAAGAGAAAGATGACAGAGTCAGTCACAACGAGAAGCTCTGGAAACAACAGCAGGCTTGGCAAGACATCCACAGAGCCCTCTCCTTGGTGGGCATATTGGTCTCAGCTCAGAAAAGAAATGTTGTCACGGTGGAAAAGGTACTTGAGGAAGCGGGCATAGCACACTCAGAAGGGAGAAGCTACTCTCCTGCAGGTGCCAGTTATGATGCCAGTCCTCCAGCATCAGGGGAGGAGAGAGTAGGCTGAAAATGGCGTTGAGCTCTACAGGGAATGGCATCAGGGACAGACATGTAGCGTGTTGACACGTGTCTAACTAAGCTGGTCTCTGAGAGCTGAAATCCCATATAGAAACCAGAAAGGGAAAGGCATATGTGTTTGTGTATGAAGGAAATGGGATCCTGAGGCAGAAAGGCAGGTGTATGATTTCTGGCAGGAATTCCTAGATGAGCTCTTCGGAATCAGAGATTCTGGACATTGCACTGGAACAACAAATTCACTTCTACGCACAATTCCTGTTATTTTAGGGCCATGCATTTCTACTTTTATGAGCAGGACTGAATCCCAAACAAACAGATTCAATGAAGATTATCCACTGAGGTCAAAGAAGGACACCACTGATAACTTTGTTTCAATCACTTTGTTTTCTGATTGTACCACATGTGCTTATCTATAGAATAATGAAATACCAACATGTATAATATAGAATATGCAACTAAATGTGTTTATAATAATCCCATTATACATGAAAACATAAATGTTATATGTATTACATATAGTTAACATCTTTCCATGTATGTATGAAGTGCTTAACTATCTGTTAAACTTTGGCCTACTGTGACATAAACAACATAAATAATTATTTTTTTCCATTTTTTATTGAGAACTTTAATATATGAATATATATAAATTATTTTTTAAAATATTTTATTTTTATTTATTTGATAGAGAAAGAGTGAGAGAAAGGGAGAGAGAATGGGCATGCCAAGGGCCTCCAGCCACTGCACACAAACTCCAGAGGCGTGTGCCCCCTTGTGCATCTGGCTAACGTGGGTCCTGGGAAATTGAACCTGGGTCCTTTGGCTTTGCAGGCCTTAACTGCTAAGCCATCCCTCCAGCCCATATAAATTATTTTTATTTCAAGCTTCGCCTAGACTAGTTTGCTGAAAGAAAAATCACTGAGACATTTTTTTCATGGCTGCTGAGTGAGGCACTCTGGCCATTTGCTAGAACTGTTAGCAGTCCCACGGGGCAAAGGTGCACTTACGCCAGAGATCGTGCCCAGGACACAGCCAGTGGTGAGAGCTGATGTTGGAGAGTTAGCAAACCAACTCACACAGGCAGAAGGGAAAAGACATGTTCTACACAATAGGATGAAATCAAGTAATCCAGAACATGTTCAGAACATTCACTATCACCATAATTACAAAGCTTCCACATACATCAACAGATTTCTTAACTCTTTACTAAAATTCCTGAAAGAATATTCACTGTTCTTCCTCAGAGGCCCTGCCCACTCTTCATAAAGCAATTACAGATATTACAGACTCAGGCTTATATACACAGAAATGTACACAGATGCACATATGCAATGTAGACAGATGACAGATTAGTAGATAGATGATAAATAGAAAAATGTCTGTGCAAGCAACCACACATATAAGCGGTATCTCTAAATAGCCTACGTCTGGAAGAACAGGGGTGCTATTTTGTTTCTTAATTTGAAAAAAATAGTGTGTTGTTCACTCTGTTGCAAACCTATCTTTTGCATAGGATAGCTAGGATCCATGCGGTTGTAAAATATCAATAGAGTTTATGCATCTGTAAAAATAAAAATTCAAATTAAAAAACATTCCAAAAAGACTTGAATCTCTAAATAATTACTACAGCCTCAGAAACAAAGAACTGTTCCTTCCTTGCTTTTATGAATTTAAACAGTCTACCAAAACAGGCTGGAAAAAAAAAAAAAGAGAAAAACGAGGCTCTCTGCACTCTAGTTATTTGTTTTAGAGGAAAGAATCAATTCACATGGCAGCCCATCTAGCAAACAGAGCGGTACACGCGAAGAGCCCTTTGTGGGAAGTCACTTTAGTCTTTCCCTAGATAAAGAAAGGAAGGAAACCAGAGAGTTTATTTTACCGATCCTATCCTGTCTTCCATCACAATGTAAACAACCATCCCCTCTTCCAGCCAGACAAGAAGGTTCTCTGCAGCCTCTTGCGGCCACACATGCCAGCAATACTGAGAGTGCTGCTAGCAGAAGATAAGGGCGATAAAATGCTCACAGGAATTTATCTATTTTATCTGAAAATGCAACTGTTTGGGGAGACTGTAAATGCCCTATACTTTATTCTAGACATGCTGTCAACTTCAAAGAGGGGTATATGTGGAGAAGTGCCTGGAACCTTCTCTGCCAGGCCCTGCCAAGTTCAGCTGAACTTCTCCAGGGTCTACGAAACGAAACATTCACCCTGCAGGTTGCAGCTTTGCTGAAGATGTGGGTGTTGCTAGGAAGGGCCGTGGCTTTTTGAGAGGGTCAGGAAATGCTGAGGGAGGAAACTAAGAGTACAGTCGACGAGAGCTGGGGTTTGTAGTCACGCTTGGCCCGCGGATCTCCTGGCCTTTCTGCATTACTCACTTCAGGATATTTTAAGAAAGAGGACTGTGTTTTCTGACTGTAAACATGAGAGCAGCAGGTTGAACAGGGATACACCAAATATTTTCCTAACTGAGGGAGACCAGTGTAGAATTTAGATGCCAACATGATGACTAAACAGCCATTTGTCTCATATTTACCCACTTAGGGCTGGAAGGCGTGGAAAGAAGCAGCTGGTAGGAGCTATTGGGATTAGGTAGCAACAAGATACAGCATACCATGGGAGAGTATTTTAAACCCAAGACAGATTACTTGTGCGGGTCTTTTATAGAAACCCGTGCTCTCTAAGCTTCTTTTGCCAATGTCTGTCTACATGTGTAAAGAAGTTGTAACTGGATCTTATGGGTGAAGTTATATTTTGCTTGCTTTCTTTTTCCTATAGCACTTTGCTTTGGAACCATATTGCTTTGTGTGACAGGACAGAAAAGAAGGCTGTATTCAATGGTAGAACTTCAATTGCCTTAAGAAGAAACATGAAAAAGAAAACAAGAAACAATGATATATTATCCTTTCATGGTGATGAGAACCATTCCTGTTAGAAATACGTCTCTGTCTTTACTTTCCATGTATGAGGTGGAACTATGGAACAACCTCAATATTTTTCCATAGGCAGGTGGTAACCAACTCACAAAAGCCTCCCAAGGACTGAACTCTTGAGAGCATTTATTTTTCCATTACTAAGACTTTCAGTGTATCCTCCAAAGCCACCTGTCTAGTCTCCCTCTCCCTCTACCAGGAAAATGGTACAACTTAGATTTTCTAGAAGAAGGACTTCAGATACATGTATATATGTATATTAGAGTTAGTTATGTATATTATATAATATAGCGTTATATAATATAAAATACATATATATTATATAAAATACACGTGTCTGTGTGTGTGTCTATGCAATGGTTTAGGAAAGCCAATCCAGAAACAGCATTCTAAGAAAGGGTCTGTGCTCCCATACAATTTTAGCATAAGACCCAAAGAAAACTGTGGGGTTCTACAAGAGCAGCAAACCCTTTTACAGGTGTTTCTTCCACGATTAGCCAATTTTCTAGAATGTACTAAGATTTCAATGTTTTGCCAGCTAGTTGATACTGCATGATAATCCCCCACCCTCATCCCACACTCTCATAATTCTTCTGCTATTGATTCTCATCACTTTTGCTCAAGAGATGAAAGGGTGGATGGATACTGAGTAGCATAGATAATGAAGGTCTGGCCCTTTTGTCAGCAAGTTTCTTGTTAGATAAATCCCCGCTAGTTATCTCTGCTATAGTTGTGATGGCTCTGGGCATGGTTTGTTTGTTTTGTTGAGTCTGCGTTATCTGTTTATCCCTGCAAAAGAGCAATATGGGGAATCACACTAGATGGCTTCTTTGGGGATGGGTAGGACAGCCAGACTCATTGTGTAACCCATGCTGGTCTCAAACTCACAATCTCCTTACCTCAGTCTCCTTAGAACTCAATGCCCTTCCTTAGCTTCTCCAGATGGATTTCAGTCTCCCTCTCCCACAGTATGTGTGTGCCCATGCGCACGTGTACACACACACACACACACACACACACACACACACACACACATACGGCTCAATCAGGATCTCAATCATCTTTCAAAATTTTATCATCTGCTTCTACCCTTCACTACAAAATTTTTCTCTTAAGGCAATTTAAAAAAGCTGAAGAAGTTTAAGGTCTCCCTGTGGTCACGCCTAACATGTCTTTTAATAATGACACGTCATCCTTACGATGTTAGCTGTTTATAAAAGCTTGTTCTAAGCACCTTCATGTGGCTACCTTGAGGAAGATTTAGGAAGATAAACCAAGGGCTCCCAGGAGCTAATTGTAAAGCTGAGCTTTTACACCTGTAAAAGCTCTCCTTCCCAGGTTGGCAGTTTTCACTCGCTAAACCCAGTGAGTCTTTTATACAGGAGATCTAATGTTCTTATTGAAAACAAGAATGAGGGGCTAGAGAGATGGATTAGTGGTTAAGGCACTTGCTTGCAAAGCCAAAGACCCCAGGTTCAATTCCTCAAAACCAATGTAAACCAGATGCACAAGGTGACACATGTATCTGAAGTTCATTTGCAGTGGCTGGAGGCCCTGACACACCCATTCTCCCTCTCTCTCTCTCTCTCTCTTTGCCTCTTTCTCTCTCTCAAATAAATAAATAAAAATAAAAGTATTTTAAAAAAGAATAAGGGGCTGGAGACATTGCTTAGTGGTTAAGGTGCTTGCCTATGAAGCCTAAGAACTTAGGGGTGGTTCCCCAGTACCCATGTAAGCCAGATGCACAAGGTAGTGCATGTATCAAGAGTTTGCTTGCAGTGGCTGGAGGCCCTGGAGTGCCCATTCACTCTATCTACTTCTTTCTCTCTGTCCAATAAATAAATAAATTTTTAAAAAAGAGGGCTGGAGGAATGGCTTAGCAGTTAAAATAGGTTTATTAAAAATGAGAAGCAAGGCTGGAGGGATGGCTTAGCAGTTAAGGTCTTTGCCTACAAAGCCAAAGGACTGAGGTTCGATTCCCCAGGACCCATGTTAGCCAGATGCACAAGGGGGTGCATGTGTCTGGAATTCGTTTGCAGTGGCTAGAGACCCTAGCGTGCCCATTTTCTCTCTCTCTTTCTCCCTATTTCTCTGTCAAAAAAATAAAATAAAATAAAGTATTTTAAAAAGAGAAAAGAATGAAGGGGCACTTCAATGCCACCTGTTCAGCCTCCTGCATACTTAGTATTATTGGCTTGTGCTACTAGGCCTGGCTTGAACTGTTATTTATTTATTTATTGGTTTTTCTAGGTAAGATCTTACTCTAGCTCAGGCTGACCTGGAATTCATTATGTAGTCTCAGGGTGGCCTCGAACTCACAGCAATCCTCCTACCTCTGCCTCCCAAGTGCTGGGATTAAAGGCGTGCGCCACCACACCCAGCTTTTTTTTATCTTGAACTTTTTTTGGGGAGTCACATACTTTACAAAAAGAAAAGGATTGTGGGCTTTTAATTAGTTTATTTATTTTTAAATAGGATAGATGGCTTAGTGTTTAAGGTGCTTTCCTGAGAAGATTAAGGACCCAGGTTCAATTCTCCAGTACCCACATAAGCCAGATGGTCATGCATGGAGTTTGTTTGCAGTGGCTAGAGGCCCTGGCATGCCGACTCTCTTTATCTACATCTTTCTCTCTTGCCTTCAAATAAATAAATAAATTAATTATTTAATTTTTCTAAAAAATCGGATTATAATACATTAACATATTATAATTCAGCTGGATTCCCCTCCTATTGCTTTCTTTTGCCCCTCTTTCCCTCCCTGATTTGCTTGTACCCCCTTCTCTGTCGAAGTCATCCTTCTCCTGTCTTGATGTTTTACTTTTGTCTTCCTCTGCCTTCTCTGTTAAATTGTTGATGGGCTCAACATTGTGCAGAATCTGTGGGGTTAATGACCTCTACGGTGAGATCATGGACTCCTTTTTTGTTTTGTTTGTTTTGTTTTTTGAGGTAGGGTCTCACTCTGGCCCAGGCTGACCTAGAACTCACTATGTATTCTCAGGGTGGCCTCAAACTCGTGGTGATCCTCCTCCCTCTGCCTCCCAAATGCTGGGATTAAAGACATGCACCACCACGTCTGGCTCTTTTTTAACATTTCCTTTACAAAAGTAATAAACTATCTCTGAAGTGTTTCAGAAAGTATAAGAAAATATGGAGCACCAGTAAGAAATGATTTAGCTATAAGCCTTTAACCCATAGGCAATCACAGATTTACTTTGGTACATAATCAAAGATACAGTAAGTAACACTGATTAGGAAACAAGACCAAGAACACACAAACATAAAGAAGAAACAGGAGGCTGGAGAGATAGCTTAGTTGTTAAGGTGCTTGCCTGTGAAACCTAAGAATCCAGGTTTGATTCTCCAGTACCCATGTAAGCCAGATTCACGAGACAGCACATTCATCTGGAGTTCATTTGCAGTGGTTGGAGGCCCTGATGTGCCTATCTCTCTATCTGCCTCTCTCTCTCTCTCTCTCATAAATAAATAAATAAATAAATAAATAAATAAATAAATAAATAAATAAATATTTTTAAAAGAAGCAAACCAATTTTAATCTTGTGTTTCCATAAATCCATAACTTTCCCTGATAGAAACGTATTTTCATTCCTTCGGCTCTAGATGAATTTTCTCTGGGTCTTCCTAGCCATCATTGGATCTCACTTACTCTGCTTTCCCTTGCCTGGAGCAGTCCCAGCTCAGACAAAGGAGTACTTTCCTTTGAAAGTCTAGCTTCATTTTGATTTGGTGGTTCAGCACTGTTCTTGTGTGAATGGTGCCTCATTCCTGGGCAGTCTCACCTTCATATGTCAACTTTTTCAACTCTGGGCACATTCCGTATTTTGACTTTCTCAATGCAAATGTAGGGATAGTAACAGTACATACGTGAAGTTGTAGCAAAGACCGTATGAGTGATATGTGCTGGCCTCTTAGACTAGTCCTTGGCATAGAATCATGCCTGGGTAAATGCTACCCACCACAGGGATTCTCTCATTATCTTCTTTCTCTACCGCTGCTTCTCAGGGAATTCAAACTGAGATGGCTTTCTGATATCTCTTTGTAACTTCAAGGCCTTGGTCTCACTGCTATCTCCAGACTTTTCCTTGGAATCAGAAAGAAAAATGCTACAGTCCTTACAGGAACAGACCTGGGACCCATCTTATCCTACTCACCTAATCTCTTCATTCCTGCAGGCCCACAGGAAAATCTTCTCCCTCTCTCTCTCTCTCTCTCTCTCTCTTCCACACACACACAGGCATGCGTGCACATGCATATGTGCGTGAGTACACACACACACACACACACACACACACCCCTGAAAGGCTTTGCTCTCCAGGAAGGCAAATGCTGCCCAAATCCCAAACCTTCAACCTTGGTCCTCATTAATCCTCCACACCATTTCTGGATGCATCAATCAACCTTTTCATGGTTATTTGCCTTCTTCGTAGACATTTGCATTTTTTTTTCTTAGTAGGACTGTCTATCTTTGCTAAAATATCTTGTAAAGAAGGATTGATTTAAGCAAATATTTTGGCTTGGAATTTTAGTGCCAAATTCATCTTTGACATAATGTATGTGACTGTACATCCCAAGAAGGTTGGGGATTTCATGAAGAAGAAACTTAAAAATATATAGAGAAAATACTGAAATGTAGAAAATAGAGCTAAACACAGAAAGTATAAATATCATAAACTATCTAAACTACAAAGTAAAGTTGTCATCACTTTTATGTCTGTATTTCCAGTTGTGATAAATCTATACTCAAGGGAGCTCCCATATTCTCTCAGGTTCCTGAGGTCATGACAGTCATGTCTTCCTCTAAAGACCAGTCCCTTCCTAGGAATATATTTTTAAGTATCTATTATTCGCAATAAGTAAAATTCATTTATACATCTACTGTTGGTTTATCAAACTATCTTAGAAAGTTTAAAAAAACTATGTGAAAAAGAAAATAAGATGATATTCCTACTTGTTTTTACTCTTCTTTAAACATAAATCATAATATTGTTGTTTCTGATGTTAATTATAATATATAGTCAAAATTCTGTCATTCTTTAAGAAAATCTATTGGCTATGTTTGTACTACTTACATTGTTAATATTCATATCAATTGTCATCATTTTATCCCATTCCTGCTGTTGAATATGTTATTACTTTATTATTCTATATTATATATTCTATATTATCTATGACAGATGAGACTTTGCACGTACATGTTTGTCAAAAATCTCTGCATGTCCTAAACACAGATTCCAAAAACTAAAATTGCTAGGCTCCAGTTGTGAGTACTTGCCTACGAAATGCTTTTTAATATTCCTTTTTCCAGATTGTCCTGGAGAAGACTGCAGTGATTCTCATGGTAGTCACTATCACATAATTGGTGTTTTAATCTTTTCAAATTTGGCACTTGAAAAAGCAATTAGGTTTTGTTTGCATTATTTAATTGATATGATTAGTGAATGCTTTTCATCAGGATAAAAACTGTGTGAATCTATTCTGTGAGATACTTCTTCTAGATTTTACCCATTTCTTACAATAATGTAATGTAAACATTTAGAAAAGCAAATATATCCACGCTTTTTTTTTTTTTCCGAGGTAGGGTCTCACTCTGGCCCAGGCTGACCTGGAATTAACTATGTAGTTTCAGGGTGGCCTTGAACTCACAGTGATCCTCCTACCTCTGCCTCCTGAGTGCTTGGATTAAAGGCGTGTGCTACCATGCCCGGCTCATGCTTTGTTGTTTTGAGTAAATATTCCCCACTATTATTTTGTGTTTTGAATTTATTACACAATATGTTACAAAATAAAATGTATATAACTTACATATAATGAAGTGTTATCATGAAGCCTACATCAATTAGCAGTGAGCTTTGAAAAATGTATAAATCCATGCATACACCACCTCAGTTAAGATAGAGAACATTTCCATCACAACAAACAATTTTAACACCTCTTTTTAGTCACTTCTCCCTCCAGCCCCAGAAAGCAGTGATTTAGCTTTCTTTCATTCTAGATTAGTTACATTTTTTTCTAGACTTTCACATCTATGGACTCATTATGTTAGAAACAAGTGTGGAATCAGAGTGTATGGTGGCATTTTGTGTCTATCTTCTTTGGTACAAATTAAAGTTTTAAGACTCATTCATTAAGGTGTGTGTACCGTTGTGCATTATTTTCATCTACATTTGTTACAATAGCTCCTTGCTTCATGATATTAAATTAATTTTTATTTCTTATTGCTACACAATGATAAATCCAACTTCGTAGTTTAAAAGGAAACACAGTTGTCCCACCGTTTCTGTAGGTTATGAGTCTGGGTGTGGCTCAGCTAGTCTTCCGTTTCAGGACCTCTGGAGACACGGTCTCATCTGAAGTCTCAAGTAGTGAGCCACTCCTGTGACTTGTGACACATTTCAGTCCCTCAAAGCTGGTTGAACTCAGGGCCTCAATGTCTAACTGATGACTGGCTCTAGGTCACACTCACGTGAGCCTCTCTGGATGTCTTCATCAGAGCAAGTTTCTGAGAGAGAGGGTGGAGGCCTGGAAAGACAGAAGCAGATTGCTCCTAGAACCAAATCTTAGAAGTGGTGTTATTTTACAAGCTTGCCAATCACTTTGATCATAGGTCGCTCCCAGAAAGCCAGTCTAGGTCCAGCCCATACTCAAAGGGAAGAGATTACACAAGAATGTGAATACCAGGAAACAGGAATTGTAGGAAATCACATGTTATAGACATGTAATCTTTTTTATGCTGTCTTTCACTTAAAATAATCCTTTTATGATACCATCATATTGCAGAACAATGTATATACCTATTAATTTATGATTAGCCTCTATATTGTTTCTCACCGGACCAATTGTAAATAAAGCTGAAATGAAAACTACTGAAAAAGGCTTGGTGTGGACATAAATTTTCACATCCTATGAGTAAATTCCAAAGCATGATATTACTGATCAATGAGCAAGTCTGTGTTTAACGTTAAAGGTATTACCCAGGATTGTTACAAACTTTTTGTTTTGCTTTGCTTTTTTGTGTTTTTTGTTTGTTTGTTTGTTTGTTTGTTTGTTTTGTTTTGTTTTTTTTGAGGTAAGGTCTTACTGTAGCCCAGGCTGACCTGGAACTCACTATATAGTCACAGGGTCGCCTAGAACTCATGGCGATCCTCCTACCTCCTCCCAGGTGCTGAGATTAAAGGCGTAAGACATCATGCCCAGCTCCAAGCATTTTTTAATCATTCTATTGTTTGTAGCAATGAATGGGGTTCCTTCTTCTTTCTCCTCAGCAATACTTGATTCTTGTCACCACCTCTCATTTTAACCCCACAAAGTGACACTAAATTCTTGTGACTTTAATTCACATTTCCCTGGCTGACTCTGATGACGAACACATTCCTGGGCCCTTGTCAGCTCTTTATGTCTTCCTTTTGTGAAGTGGTTCATCAAAGCTTTGACCACTCATTTGTAGTTTTTCTTTATTTTCTTACTTGTTTTCATATTATTCTCCATTGGAGAATTTGCTTATCTTTTTCAGATCGCAGATCCTAAGGAGAGAACCAGCCCATCACGCCTCAAAAGGGCCCCAGCGGAAACTAAGAAAAATTGGGGAAATGATCAAGAGTGCTGCCTTCTTGGTGAACCTGGTACCAGCACAAGGGTGAAGGAGACAGACGCAGAGAACACTCAGCTCCTACCAAACCAGAGATCCAGAGAC
Organism: Dipus sagitta; assembly: GCA_036346955.1. Lineage (NCBI taxonomy): Eukaryota > Metazoa > Chordata > Mammalia > Rodentia > Dipodidae > Dipus > Dipus sagitta. Next base: position 188,491,263 of record CM070771.1, read on the forward strand.
ACAGAGGCTCCCAAGACCTCATCACTGAAGCAGACCTAAGACGAACCCAACATGGCTCAGGGAAATTTGTGGAAGAGGGGTTAGAAAGAATGTCAGAGCCACACATTGGGTCACGATACACAGAGACATTTCCTCCTACCCATAACTGCCTAACCCCACGATGCAGGATCCACATTTCCTAATGAAGAGAGTCCCTGCAGAAGGGGGAGGGCAAGGAGGAGGCTAATGATGGTAACAACATGACTGTATTCAGTGTGTACATAACTAATAAAAAATAATTCAAATAAAAAAATTGAAGAATGGATTCTAAATTCTGCTAAAAATCCTCTGTATAATGTAAGTACTGTGAATATGTTCTGCTTGCTTTTTTTACTTTTGTAATAGTATCTTTATAACAACAGAAATATAGAATTTTATTAAATTTATCATTTTTGTCGCTTGTACCCTGGATCTAAGAAAACATTTTCCTATAGCCAGTTAGTTAACATTTTCTTTTTTATTTCCTTATTTTTCCATAGTATTAGAGATCAAGATCTCAGTTTGATTTTTACATACATATTCAGCTTTTCCAGTTCCCTTTACTGGAGTTCATATCTGTTACCTATTAAGTTACCTGGTCATTTTTGTCACAAGTCAAATGATGATAGGATTAATTAGGTGTGTTTCTAAACTTTCTGTTTCATAACATTCATTGGCATACCTTTTTTTTTTTATCAATACCATGTCCCAGTCAATACTGTAGACCTATTGATAATATTGAAATCAATATAACAGGTATTAACCAGCTTAGTTTTTCCATGCAGCTCTTTTATGGTTTCATAAACTTTTAGAATCAATTTGTTAATTGTGACAAATAAAGGAGAAAAAGAGTGTGATATAATTTATATAAAGATTGTATTAAATGTGTTACTCAATTTGGAGAGAATTACAATGGGTATTAAATTTTTCAGTCCATGAGTATAATGTATCCATATTTATTTTGAGATTTTAACTTTTCTGTGAATTATTTTCATGTATCAAGTTGGACTTATATGCACCTTATTAGTGATTTCTAGTTCATGATTTTAAAAACTTCAAATTGTTCATTGTTAATATATAGAAGTTTGTTTTGAACATTTTGTGAATTTTAATGCATGAACATCCTGTAATTTGATCATATTCACATCACTTTTGCCCCCTTCCCCACCCCTCTCCATTGAGCACCCTTCTCTTTCCAAGTATTCCTTTTTCTGTTTTTTCAATTTTTTTTATTTATTTACTTGAGAGTGACAGAGACAGAAAGAGGGAGAGAGAGAGAGAGAGAGAGAGAGAGAGAGAGAATGGGTACGCCAGGGCTTCCAGGCACTGCAAACGAACTCCAGACGCGTGCGCCCCCTTGTGCATCTGGCTAACGTGGGACCCTGGAGAACTGAGCCTCGAACCAGGGTCCTTAGGCTTCACAGGCAAGCACTTAACCACTAAGCCATCTCTCTAGCCCCTCCTTCTTCTGTTTTAATGTGTCATTTCTGGTGCCCTCCTCCATTATCTATGCCAAAATGTTAGCAGGCCTGGGACTCTGTAGGTTGTGTGATGGTAATGACAAGCAGCATGAGGTCATGAATGTACCAGTCAGTTCATATCCAGAGGACAATGCCCCAGAAATATTCCTCCCCATCCTCTGACTCTTATGTTCTTTCCAGCCCCTCTTCTGCAACATTCTCTGAGACTTGGAGGCTTAAGAGAGATGTCTCCTTTAGTGCAGGGCTCTCAACTGTCTCTCATTTTCAGCTTTCATGAGCTTTAAGTCCCCACAGTGTCTCATGTCCATAGAGAAGCTTCCCTAGCTAGCGTTGAGGGGAGCACTAATAGTCTTTCTGCCTCCTCTACAGTGTTCCCTGAGCCCTGGAGGGTGGGAAAGAGACGACTCACTAATCCAATCAATGTTAAGAGCTGGGCTTTCTCTTCTTATCCCCTGCATGAGTCTTGAGTCTCTCCAGTATTCATGACCATTAGTTAAAAAGAAGCTGATCTAGCTAAAAGTCAGAGCAGCATTAATCATTGGGCATAAACATTACATATTTAGAAGGCAGTTTGATAGGCTCGATGCATCTATTTAGCCAAGGAACATTGATAGCCTGTAGGTTCTATGTCCTTAAAATCATAATGGGCTTTTGACTCAGTTTTCCCTACCAGGTATGAATTCCCTCTCACTGAGCAAGCCTCTAATGCAATCAGAGAGTGGTTGATTACCTCCATGATTTGTGTGCCAGTATTGCACCTGGGGCACATCATGCTTGGCTGGTTGATTATGTAGCTCTCACCAAACACTGATTATGAAGACTGTTGATGAGCTTTCTCTTCCAGCAGTCTACATCACACTTCCCAGCACCTGGCAGTTGGCCAGCAGGGAAGTGGCTATCAGCTCAGTTCCAGTTTGTTTTCTCAGTGTCTTGTTACCACAGCATATGGTGCCTTCAGCAACAGGGTCTTATACTTTGGTTCTGGTGCGTAACCAAAGCATTGCCAATAGCCTGTATTGTTTTGAGGTGCTCATGGGCCTACATGACCAACATCTCACTGGGGCAGGGATGCATCCTTGGCACTAGAATTTACTTACTACAACCTAAAGCTTCAGGGTGAAGCTTTCCCCACCCCAGAAAAGTATTTCTACCTCTCTCTCAATCTCTCTCTCTCTCTCTGTTGTTTTTTTTTAATACTTTAACAAACTAACAAACAGGTTTCTATGTGACTTATTTGTAATGTCTTTTTTACTCAAATTATTGTACTTGGTAAGGCCTCTAGTCCAATAGCAATAAGGTGTTCATAGCTAACCTTCTTCCCGAATAAAAGGTGGGACATTCAGCTTTATTTCTATAATTAATTATAACAAAGGATTATAGATGTTATTTTTCACATGGAGAAAAGTTTCCTTAGTTTCTATTTTCTAAGATATTGTTATCATTAATTTAAAGGTATTTTTCTGCCATGATTATAATTATCATGTGATTTTTCTTTTTGTATTAGAAGGAGAGAGTGGGAGAATGAGAAAGAAAGAGACAACTGGTGAGCCAGGGTCTGCAGCCACTGAAATCAAACTCCAGATGCGTGTACCACCTACGTGCATGCATGACCTCCTGCACACATCACCTTGTACATTTGGCTTACATGGAGATCTGGGGAGTCAAACATAGGTCCTTAGGCTTCACATGCAAGCACATCAACTGCTAAGCCATCTCTCCAGCCCCGTGTTTTTCTTTAATATGGTAAACTATCATGTTACATTTCAAATGATAAACTCACCTGTGTTCTCAGGATATACTTCACATAGAAAAAGATATTTGTGTCATGTATTGGTAGATTCAACTTTTTGTTATTTTGTTAAGGACATTTATGTTTATATTTGTGAGGATTATCAGTCTATAGGGATCTTTTGGTTATTTTTGTTCTGTCTTCATATATATCTTTGGGATATCATGAAAATGGTAAACTAATAAATGAACTGAAATGTTCTCTTATTCTGTATTATTAAAAACATTGCAAGGATAGGAATTATTTCTTCTTTAAATTTGTGTTAACATTCTTTGGTGGTTCGATTCAGGTGTCCCCCCATGAACTTAGGTTTCCTAAATGCTAAGTTCCCAGCTGATGGAGATCTGTGAATCACCACCTCCAGGAGGCAGTGTATTGTTGGGGGGCAAGCTTATGGGTGTTATAGCCAGCTCCCCTATGCCAGTATTTGGCATACTCTCCTGTTCCTGTTGTCCACCTTATGTGGACCAGGGGGTGATATCCACCCTCTGCTCATGCCATCATTTTTCCCCTGCCATTGTGGAGCTTCCCCTCGAGCCTGTAAGCCAAAATAAACCTCTTTTTCCCACAAGCTGCTCTTGGTTGGGTGATTTCAAACAGCAATGCAAACCTGACTCCAACACATTCTGTTATCATGGTAAACTATATTTAAAAGTTAACTTAAAAGGAGGAAGGGGGCTGGAGAGATGGATCAGTAGTTAAGGTGCTTGCCTGTAATGCCTATGTACCAGATATCAATCCCCAGTCCCTATGTGAAGCCAGATGCAGGAAGTGGTACATGCATCCGAAGTTCATTTGTTCATTTGCAATGGCTAGAGATTCTCTCTCTCTCTCTCTCTCCTTGCAAATAAATAAATAAATAAAATATTTTGTAAAGGAGGAAAGTTTTTTTTTAATTTTTATTTATTTATTTGAGAGTGACAGGCAGAGAGAGAAAGAGGCAGATAGAGAGAGGGAGAGACAATAGGCACGCCAGGGCCTCCAGCCACTGAAACGAACTCCAGACGCGTGCGCCCCCTTTTGGCTGATAATCCGTAGGGTTTACTCCACGGGCTCCATTGTGGCAACACATCATTGCAAGAAAGCAATGCAAGAGGTGGGGTAGAGCTCCTTCAAAGGCACTCTCCTCAGGGAATGCACCTCCTAAAGGTTCCCCCTACTTCCAATAGTGCCACAAGCTGGGACCAATCTTTACCATATGGGTCCTTAGGTTTGGTTTTAAGTTCCTGAGTATAATAAAAAGGATTGATTGAATTCACCAGTTAAGCCGACTAGACCTGGACTTTATTTGTGGAAGCAATTATCTCTGTATTCAAATTAAATGTAAGTATGTATCCAATATCTGAATATGATGTCAAGTAAAAAGTCAAAGAAAAATCATAGGTTAACTGTCTTATTTCCCATTTCTGAGATATCATAGCCCTAAACTCTTCATTGTCCACTATGTATAAATAATCATTTCATGAATTGGTCTAGTTTTCTATTTGTTTGCAGTAGGAAAGCAAGTATGTAACCAGTAACCCCACTATAACCAGAAAAGCAATTCCAAGTTTTTTTTTAAATATATGTAAAATGTGTTCTTGGATTTCATGCAGTGTTCAGTCACCCATGTATTCACTGTCCTATGCCTTTAAAGATATTCTATATGCCTGGCTCACAATATATGTGATACTTAGTGTAGTGAGTGGGATAGACAGTCATGAATGCTACATAAATATATATACAAAGAATATTGTTACTATTTTAAGTATGCATGTGGCTCTATGAAACATAAAATGTGTGGATTTGGCCCAATCAGGATGCTTAGAAAGCTTCCAATAGTCTTATTATCTCTCTTTAGTCAAGCTCTCTCCTATTTCTCACAGTAGGGATTTCAAATTCTCTCTTCTTTCACCAAAAATCCTACCAATGTTCTTATTTTCAATAGGCTTTCTCCACAAGCTGAACATGTTTAATCAAGGAACATGGCATGAGGATTAGGTTTTTGGTTGTGTTTCCAGTTGGTGTTTGCTTTAGTAATTTGACTATGCAGACAAAAGCAGTCTATCACCAGAAAGTTACAGGTAAACACACATCATAAATGCAAATATCTCCTTGCAAAGGTCACGTGTACACGAACATGGCTCAGAAGCCTGAATCTAAAATTACAATCAAATTGCATTTTAAAAAGCAGAAATGTAAATACACCTCTAGAAAATGTAAAATAATGGTGTTCCTCGAAACAATCTTTCATCTTTTTGAAAGGATGGTAACCAAAAACAAAGGATTGTTTACACTAGAGGTGTATGATAAGTCCAGAATCTACATAGACTGGTAATAATTTGTTTTCTGAGATATTGTCCTTCACCTTAGTGTTTGGTAGACTAATAATGTTATTTTTGAGTAAATTTTCATTTGAATCAAAAAATGTTATTCAGAGTACATAAAGGTGGGGATTGTCTTAAGTTAGTTTATCTCAGAATGTGGCAAGTGCTTTCAAACTGCTATTTGGGTGCTTCATTAGGGAATAAAGTTTTATTTATTTATATTATTGCTATTTCAACTCATCTAATATCATTCTGCCATTGTCAGCACTAATGGCTATCATTCTTAGATTAACTCTATGTTCTCTGCATACACACACACACACACACACAGACACACACACACTTTTTCTTCTTCCTGTGAGCTGTTCTAACTTTTGTCTACATTTGTGTTAGTAGATCCTGATTAGACTTCTCTAACGAAATAATCCTTCTTAAGATTTATTTTAATCCCCATTGTTTTAATTACATTACAATGTAGGCCTCTATTTTATTTGCCTATTTTTCTTTCTTTTGTTGCCCTCACTCACCCCCTCTCACTGAACCCCTTCTTCTTTCCAACTAGTCCCTCTTCTATTTTTTAATATGTTTCAGGCCTTTACTTTGGTGTGACTAACAAAGGTAGTAAAGGTGATAAGAAAAAAAAAAAAGATAAGTCATTGAAAGTGTATAATTCCTTGGTGTTTTGAACATTCACAGTGTTGTACAACTGCCACGTCTATCATTTGCATATTTACTCTCACCTCTATTAAATCTGTTTCATTTTTCCTCAGTCTGTTATTTCTTTCTCTCAAATATTATCCCTCTAGAAGTTTTGCTTCTGTTTTATTAAAAAAATTCCTGATCTGAGAGTTAGTGTGGAAGGACTATTTTGAAGGAGAAAGGGTGACAGCAGAAAGGGGGAGTGACAAAAGAGGGTAACGGGGATAACTATGCTCAAAGAACACTGTACGCATGCAGGAAAATGTCATCATGCAAACTTTTTTTTTTTTTTTTTGGTTTTCTGAGGTAGGGTCTCACTCTAGCTCAGGCTGACCTGGAATTCACTATGTAGTCTCAGGGTGGCCTTGAACTCATAGTCATCCTCCTACCTCTGTCTCCTGAGTCGTGAAAGCTTTTATTTTCTAAAATATATACTAACGAAAACAAAAATTAAGTAGAAGAATTTCCAAAAAAAAAAAAAAACATCTTTTGCTGCTTATATAAGCTATATTTCAGAAGTAGGTTCTTCCGGTGAGTCCTTAGAAAAATAGATCTTTTTCCTTAGTATTTATTGGTCTCACAGTTTCTGGTATTTGGGAGGTTGTTTAATTTTGTTTTGCTTTTACTAATTTTGAGAGAAAGCAAGATGTATTCAGACACGGTATTTGCCAAAAAAAAAAAAAAAAAAAAACACAACTCTGTGAAAATTTCCCTTGGCTTCTTCCCTTGCCCTTGGGCTGGTAGCTCAATCCTTTGTTCAGATTACTAACCAGGAGGGGTGGAAGAAGAGGGAGGATAGTTGGATAGGTTTTATAGTCACCCAATGTAAGGCAAGTCCTCATCTGCTGTGACTCTGCTCTTTCATCCTTGGACCTGAGTCATTATCATCCGAGCCTCACCTCCCCCATGTTCTCCCTTAGCAGGGATCAGGGCTTCTCCTATCTCTACTTAGCCAACTCCTGAGGTTGCTGTGAAGTGTTTCTCCTGCAATGATATTCTCACAGTATTGAGGGAGAGAGAGAGAGACAGACAGACAGACAGACAGAGAAGCAGGCAGACGAAAATATGGCACATGCCTATGGATCCGAGATGGTCCTGTTGGCGTTAGAGAGAAGCGTGAAGCATGAAGATGAAGAACAAGAAAGTACTTGGAGTGAAATCCAGAATGTCAGCCTTGGTTTTCTTGATCATGGAGTCTGAGCAGGATTTGAATTCAGGTCTGCAAGGTATAATGTCCAAGGGTTACATAAGAGACAAGACTTTAGAAACTGATCCCTTACCTGGAAAAGGGAGAATTACGTCATTTCAACCCCGTTTGTAACACCAGGTACACAAAGCGCAGTGCTTCTCAGAGATTTCAACACTCCAACCAAAAGCAGCAAAACAAGGTGATGTAAAGAATAAGGTTTTCTAGTCCATGTGTTAGGTAATCATTACTGCCAGCAGAGTTAACCCCTTTTTGTACAAACATAATGACAAGATGGGGTGTTGAGGGTAAACAGGACCGTAGGTGTGGTCTGATTCATGCTCAGATGGAGACAGAATCCCTCCCTTTGGTCTCGACACTGCAGTTTTATTCATTCAGCCCCAAATCAAATTATCCTTTTGGCAGCCTCGGGACATTGGTGAGTCATGTTGGACTGGGAGTCAACTGAAATTGCTAATCCTGCTCACACGTGCCACTGTTTGGGGGCATATCCCCCATGCTAGCTTGGTGCAGAGCTCCTCAGAGCCTGCCTGCTGTTTTCACATCCTGAAAATAGCTTCAGTCAGCAGCACGGAAGTGTAACACACTGCATGCTCATGACGAGACAGGGCTGCAACGAGCTGAACTGTTACTAATTTGTCCTTTAAAGCTAACAGCCTATGCAAGTCAGAAAGGGAAGAGAGAGAGAGAGAAAAAAGAAGAAGACATTGTCCATTTTCCCCAACCTCTCATATCTAGACTCAACAGCATTTATTTCTGCATGCTTGTTGAGAAAAGAGATCACCCAAACTCTATTTATGTACATTCTTCCTGGAAAGGCCCCAGCAGAGGAAATTATGGCGCTGTTAAACACAAGGCAAAGGGATCCTGCAGGCTCCTAGCCTGGTCACCTTCCCTACAGCACATTTAGTTCCAAATGGCTGTGTGTTGCACTGGAAAAGAGACCTCCTCCACCCTGACCTGGCCACACTGAAGGGAAACTGACATTTTATGGGCATGTTTTCTATATATTTAGGTTTAGGCACTTTGTGCATGCTATTTTATTTCATCCTTAAGACAGTCTCGTAAGTGTTTTATAGACAAAACTAATGTAGTGGACAGGAAGAACAAGAACATTGTCCAGATTCCACAGAAAGACAGTGCTGGAGGCAGGCCTTCCTCCTAACGCTGTCTGGATTTACAGCCTAATTATCAACAAATCACAGACACCATTTGGTAGTGTACAGACAGCAGTCAACTCAAGGAGAGAAGTTTTATAGTGGGAAATGTGTTCCTACACTGAAGGGAACACAGGAGATAGTATGTATATTTTGGTGGTAGAGGCTAGAGCAATGTCAAGCCCCTATTGGGTACTCAATAATAAACCATTGCAAACGTTGTTTATTAAACTTGTAGCTTTTGATGAGTCTGAAGAAAAGGATGCTCTGGGGTAACTATTTGAGTCGAATCACGACAACTATTCTTCAGTGTAAGCCGTTGGTGCGATGTGAATGCGAGACAATGTGCTGTATGACTGTGGGAGTTAGTGTGGCACACACAGTGGGCCTCCGACACCAGTCATGGAGGGTGGGTGGAAAGCTGATGACTTGCATGGGAGGAAAACATCATGGGGAAGAAAGGCACCAGTGCAGGTTGTTCTGGGGAAAGGGGGAAACGGGGATAGATGAGGTGTAGGAAGAAATTACAGGGTTAGCATAATGCCGACTGCTGTAGCATGGAATCCCCAAGTCTCTAGTGCCTAAAGGATCTTGCAAGGAAGCTCTTTAGAATCAGATTTGGAAATACCATACAACATCGCCACTCACATTTCACAACCCAGAACTCAAATATGCTGTCAGAACAAAGAACAAGGGAAAATGGGAAATGTATATTCAACCCAGGAAGAAACAAACACGTGTTTGGTGAATTGCTAGCCAGCTCTGTAAAAGAAATGAACTAATTTAGCGAATGAAATGAAAACACACATACATCACAGGATTAAGGAATCTGACTTCTTTGTTCTTCATGGATAATAATTGTAAAATAGAGCTATTACCTTTTGATGCATACCCATAGGGTTGCTTTTAGGAGGATCAAATAAGATAATTATTGAATTGCTCAAATGGTTTTCAATCATTTTCTTAACAATTGGTTTGACTTCTAAGATGTTAGAAAGTTACTGTGATATAATTATGTAAAGAGGACCAAAAATACAAAAATAAATTCATAATAAATTTTAATGAAGAGTTTTGACTGAGGAAAATAATGTTATCAAAATGGAATAATTTTCCTGTATAGCTGGAGTCCTGTTGAGGTGCAATGGGATGGTTCTCTCATCAGGATCTGTGACCGTCTGAAAAAGAGAAGCAAATTCTTCAATAGAGAGTGAAATTAGCACCAGGAAAAGAAAGAAGAAAAAGATAAACACAGATCCTACAGACATAACCACCCCATCATACCTCAAAAAAGCCCTGGCTGAAACTAAGGATAATTGAGGAAACATGCAAGAATGCTGTCTTCTTGGCGAACCAGGAGCCAATACAACAGTGAAGGAGGGATAGACACAGAGAACAATCAATCCCTACCAAACCAGATATCCACAGACACAGAGGCTCCCAAGATCTCAACACAGAAGCAGACCTAATATGAACCCAACATGGCTCAGGGAAATTTGTGGAAGAAGGGGTAGAATGTCAGAGCCACACGTTGGGACATGCCACGCAGAGACATTTCCTCCTAGCCAAAACTAAAGGCTAACCCCACAATGCATGACCCATATACCCCAACTAGGAGGGTCTCTGTGGAGGGGGAAGAACAGGGAGGAGGCTAACAATGGTACCAACTTGAATGTATTCACTGACTACAAAAACTAAATAAATAATAAAAATAAAATGGAATAATATATCCTATGATCTTTTAATAATGCCTATTTTGAGATATGGTCTTGCTTTAGCCCAGGCTGACCTGAAATTCACTACATAGTGCATATCTGATTGGTTCCATTTGACATGATAGCTATATTTCCTAAATAATTAAAACTTACTTCTCAAAATCATACTTTGGAGAATCCCAATGTTAATAAAGTCCCTCCAGTCAAGGAAACAAAATAACATCCTGAAAAGTCACAACATCTGTGCAGAAGGAGAGGAGAGGTCTTCTGGAGGGAGGAGGCAATGATTTGAGCAGTACCTTGTGTTTTGACTTAGCGCAATTAGAGGAGGGAACACTCCACTGGAGATGTCACCTCAAGTTAATGCATTCATTCATTCACTGAACTTTTGTTAAGCATAAAGGATACAAGATAAATAATGCAAATTAATCATGTTAATAAAGTGGTACAAAACATCTCACCCAAAGCAGACTTTTTAAATATATATTTCAAATTGAGTCAGGTTTATTCTCAGAAGGACATTTGCATTAGTTTCTTAATTCTACCTCTGGAATTGCTCTAATGGTTGTGAGAAGGCCATCCCTGTCTCTTCCTCTCTTCTCCTGGTTTCTGGCAATCCTTGGTAGTCTTGCCTTAACGGCTACAACTTCTGCCTTTGCTGTCTGGTAGCTGTCTTCTCCCTGTGCCCCTTCTGATAAGGATACCAGTGACATTTGCTAAGGGTCTCATCTACTTTGGGATTGCCTCATCTTAAGGACATCTTTGAGAACTCTACTTTCAAACATGGTACACATTCTGAAGTACAGGCTTATGACTTCAACACTTCCATATTGGTTTTAGTGTGGCACAGGTCATCTTATAACAACTAATAATTGTAAAACAATTTGTTAGCCAATGAAGAAAGGCTGAAAGCTTTTCTTATAAAACATGTTTTTCATCCTGGGTTAAGTTTGCAGGCTCTAAGGGAAGGAAGAAGCCATGACTGACATGGGATTTGATACAAACACTGTTTGGTCTTGAAATAATGTGATTGATCTGATCTTAACCTTCTTGTACGTGCCTGTATGTATGTGTGTATGCATGTTTGTGTGCATGTACATGTGTGGGAGGAAACCAGAGACCAACCTCAAGTGCTATCCTCAGGTGCACCACCCACCTCCATTGAGACATAGTCTTTCCTTGGACAGGAGCTCACTAATCAGGTTAGACTAACTCAGTGGTGAGTTCCAGAGATCCACTTGCCTCTGTCTTCCCAAATGTGAGATTTCAGACATGGCCTATCATGCCCAGTACTTGACATGAGTTCTGGGTATTGAACTCAGGTCCTCACACTTTGCAACCAAGCATTTTACACTGTCTTCTCAGTCCCTTCAACTTTTATTGTTTAAGCGTAAAAAGCACATCTTTTCAAAGTTTGATGCATCTGTCTTATATTGTGCAAACGTAAGTTAAAACATTGAAAAGCCATCTTTTGGAGTTGGACTTAATACCAAATTTGTGTATCTATTTAGTGACAGATGACAGATCACTACTCACAGGTTTCTTGGTGACTGAGCTACTTTTACCTGGAGAGAAAAGAGAAACTCAGGTGTATTTAAAATGACAGTGTCCCAACTATTTGGAATTATAAGTTCTGAGTCTTTGTTTAGTGCCTTCCCAGACAGTTGGTCCCCAGTGCGAATGCTCTGCAGCCTTGAGTTGCAGAAGCAGCCACTCTCTGAATGCTTGCCCTGCAGGGCTGGGGATGTGCCAGGTAGCCAGATCTTGTATCTATGACACGGTCAATAAATGTTTGCCAGATGAGAGAATGTTGTAAGGAGGCAAGACTGATTCCTACCCTGGGGACTCTATGCAGTTTATTTCAATTATTTTCCACAAACTGTTACTGAATCACCACAGTAGCACAGAGCTGGAGCTGGGAGTAGATCACTTGTAGTGTATTGGGCTGTTCTCTCAGCTTCTATGATACTCAGGTTATTAACTGGTAAAACTCCAAAATAATAGTATAGGGACCACTAGATACAAATTCTGGAGTTAAGGTCAAATTGGAGAAACTCTTACTTTGACTCTTTCTCTCATTCTTCACTCTGCCTCATGACTCCTAAATAGGGCTTCAATTTTTATTTTCTTATGAAACAGAGCTGTTAGTTATTAAAAGGCATTTTTGCACATGTGCATGTGGTACACATGTGTGTGTGAAAGTGTGTTCAAATATCTGTGGGTACACATGTATGTGCATGTGCACATGTGTGCACTTAGTGTGAAGGCCGAAGTTCGACCATGGGAGGAAACTTCAAGAACACCGTAGTACTTGTCACTTTTCTGCAACAAAATTCCAAACAGAAGCAAGTTAAGGTAAGAAGTGTTCATTCTGGCTTCCAGTTCCAGACCATAGCCGGTCACCGTGACAGCAGGAGCATGAAAGAGCTGGTCCCATTGCATCCACAGTTAGGAAGAAGAAAGCGATGGACGTTGCTTCTCAGTCAGCTCTGTCCCTGTTATACAGTCCCCCACAGTTAAGGTAGGTCCCTCCACCTCAATTAACCTTATCTAGACAATCTCTATCAGGTAATTGCAGCTCTTATAAAACTGGCTATCAGTCTAGGTCATTACAGCTGTTCACTTCTTTCTATGACATGGTCCCTTACTGGCCTGGAGTTCACCAATTAAGCTATACTGCCTGCTTGGTAAAGTCCAGAGATCTACCAGTCTCTGCCTCTCTAGCTCTAGAACTACAGGTGTGCACTGTCACGCCTGCCTTTGTTTTTATGGAGGTACCGTGGGTTGATCTCCGGCCCTCATTCTTGAGAGCACTTTACCCACTGAGCTATCTGTTCAGCCCAGTGAATAGATTTTAGTTTTATGCCTGAATGTAAAGAGAAAGGCCCGTGGAAAGAAAGTAAGACACGGGCATGGGCTTCTCACAGGAGAGTTACTAGCAATTCATTTTAAAGAGGCTGGTGCCTCCCTCTACTGTCATCTGCTCCAAGGGGTGAGATATGCCACGGGGGGGGGGGTGCCCCCAGGAAGGTGAGAAGGCTGAATGAAATTTTCTCAAATGTCTCTGTTACTACCATCATCTCATTCTCAGACCCACCGTGCTGTCATCACCCTTGATAATAATCACAGAACACGTTTATCAGGTACTATGACACAGGCAGCATGCCGCCCCTTCCCATTCAAATCTCACTTCGTTATGACCATAACTGTCTGAGGTCAGTGAGATTCTTTCGTCCATCCTGGACAGAAGAAGCAATGAGTGAGTGACACCCTGTAGCTTAGTGGTCTGACGCTATAGCACAGAGCTGAGTCATTAGAGCTGACCCTTCTGGGCTTATAGCCTGGTTTGCTATGCTATTTATGTCACCTGGGACATGTTATTTAATCACTCTATGTTCTATTGTTCGCAATAAAATCAGGGTGATGATTATGAGATTACCTGTTTCTTAGGAATATTGTGAGGATTAGAGTTGAAAGCAAGGAAAGCACTGAGTACATGTCATAGAGCAGGAATTCAACAATGGTTTGTCCTTTTTATCTCCATCCATTCGATAGGACAGACTCGGGGGAGTTCAATGACGAGACCAGGGCTATGCAATTTTTAAATAGAAGTGCTGAAACTTGACCATAGGCAATTTGATTCTTGCAGCATGCATTCAGTGCCTCTACACTACACATGTAAATAGAATCTAATCGCAAAACATTGTGCCATTGAAGAGCTGGCACAGTGCCACAGAAACCCACAGGCCAGGGAGTGGCACAGATGACAGGGCCTCACAGGGCATCCCCCTGGGCTGGTGTGAAAGTGAAATATAACTCTGCTGGGAGATTTCCAGGACATTCTGTAAACAGGGTTAGGTGCTCTGATTGAAACCCCTTCAAGTCCCAGAGATTGAATTGCAGCAAAGGTCAAGAGCAGGGATATGGGAATCTCCCATTTGCCATTTGAAGCCTGGGCTCAGTTGGAGTTTTAAAGAGAAGAAAATAATTCTGTTTTGCCTTCTCTTTCCTCCTACGTTTGGTAGACTGGACCTGAGGGCGGCCTGTTCTGAGAGAGGGTTGAGAGTAGAAGTTGGACACCCAGTTGAACTGAGTGAAGATTATGACCTCTGTGTCCAGAGACAGTGGTAAAACTGGCCTGCTGCATACTCAGTCTGGGTGCTGAAATGAGAAGCTATGGCAAGCACCAGCCACATACCCTAAGCCACGTACACATAGTCACCCCTTGCATTCACTTAGTCACAGCTAATGGCTGACGGTTTGATGACAACGAAGAGCTGTGACTCCATATTTCCTAAGAACGGTTTCCCTCTTTGTTATTTTTTATTGTGTACATAGGCTTGAGCTGAGCTTTTCTGGGCTTCAGGAGTGTTTCTTGTTTTGCTTTTATTTTATTTTTTTCTTTCTCAAAACTGGCACTGTGAGTATTATATGACAGAACAGACTGAGAAGCAATCCCCAGCCTTCTACTTGGGGGGCCTAACCAGGCTTAAATGAAAACCGTCATGGCAAACCCTGGGGGAGACTAATGTTTAAGAACCAGCTTTGTAATGGGGGCAGATTGCCAAGGCCTCTCCTCTTTGTTATATGAAGTTCAAGGGTACTTAATTAGCCATCCCACAGAGTTATGTTCTCTGCAAAGCATCAAAAAAGCTGTATATATTGCATGTGACCCCATCAATTTAAAAAAAAATTATTTTATTTCAATAGTGCCATCAGGTGAATAAGTGGCTTTAAGAAACCTCCTTTACCTACTCAGTGGGCTCTGCATAAATGCCACTGCCATCTGCAGGAGTTGGCAGGCTTCTCTGGTCCCTCCATGACATCATGTCTCCATGTTTTCTTCCTGTTTGTTTTTTTTTTTCACAAACCCTAGGCTGGAGCATGCTCTTTGGGCTCTTTATTTCGAGACCTAGTATCCTGTTAATTTTGTACACTGCTTCTGGAATCCTGAGCTCCCCAAAACACAACTCATCTTTTTGGTTGCACAGTCCATTCCTCAGGCTTAAAGTCAACCTTGCACTCGTGTGAGCTAGTTTGACCTGAATATCATGTATGAAGAAAGTGTTTCAGAGGTTGTCTCATTCACTTGACCTTCTATTCCCCACGTAACTGGGGAATGATTTCAAAACACCCTATACAACAACATATCCCTCTGCAAAGTCTTTTGATTGAGCTCTAGATTTTGTTCTTAGACATGGGTTAGCCCAAATATGCTCAATATTTTTTTTATCTGAAATTATGTTTGTTCAATACATGTTCACATGAGTGTGGGGGGTACGTGAATGTGCAGTGGGCATGCATGTGTATGCATGTGTGTGTGTGTGTGTGTGCAAAGACCAGAGGACAACCTAAGAAATGCCATCCACCACCATTAAGACAAGGCCTTGGAGACAGGGTCCCTCAATGGCCTAGAGCTCACAAATTAGGCTTAACTGTCTATCCAGTGAGCCCAAGGAGGCCCTGACTCTGCTTCCCCAGTGCTGGGATTGAAAGTATATGCCACCACACGCAGCATTTAAAATGGGTACTAGGAACTAAACTCATGTCTTTACCAACTGAACTAACTCCCTAGTCCTGACATTGATTTTATGATTAATACCATAATATTTTTGCTTCACAGAGGAGCTCTGTTAGCTTCGTGTAAGAACTATTATGAAGACATATATTACATATATATAATACATATGTATATTATATATATATATATATAATGCATATATGTATATTAGAAAGCCTACATACAAGGCAGAATTTTTATAATTCTTCCCGATTACCAATTAAAGATCAATTTCATGTTCAGATTATAATCAGAACAACTACTTAGGAAAAATAATAAAAAATAATAAAATAGCAGGGCTGTATAAATCACTCAGCAGTTAAACATGCTTGCTTGCAAAGCCTGATGAGCAGAAGTTTGATTACCCAGTACCCATGTAAAGCTAGGTGCACAATGTGGTGCATGCATCTAGAGTTCCTTTGCAGTGGCAGGAGGCAAGAATAATGTATAATATTCAGTAAAAATAATACCTGTAATTTTGTCATAAATACTTGCTTTCTTCATGTTTTTTTGTGTTATGTGACAGCTTGCTTGTAAAATGTCCCACATAGACTCATGTGTTTGAACACTTGGTCTCCAGTTGGTGGTACTGTCTGGGAAGCTTGTGGAACTTTAGAAGGTGGAGCCTTGCTGGAGGAAATGTGTCACTGGGGGTGGACTTGAGGTTTTATACACCAGAACTGCTTGCTGTTCTTACTCTTTACTTCCTCCCTGTTATGTGATTATGTGATGCCAGCTTCCTTTTTCTATCATGCTTTCTCTAGAACTGTAATCCAAGGTAAACCCTTTCCTTCTCTAAACTGCTTCTGGTTGGATATTTTGTCCTAGCAATGGGATGGTAACGGAAACACCACAGTAAGTAATCTGTCCCTCATCACCCTTTTCTTTACTTCATCTTTTGTCCTTTTCTTTCTTCAATGTGACTTTTAAGTAGCACTAATGCCTAGTACAGATTTACTTATTGCTGTTCCTGAATAAGATACTATACTAACTACTACTTTATTACCTGTCAACTCCCAACTCACCTAGTTTTTCCACTCTGAAAAATAGATCTAGTCTCCTTAAACATTTTTATTTTCTTAGCTGGTTGATGAAACTTTGCTGACAGAGAGTGCTTCAGCTTAGTAGCCGTCCTTCAGGAGGAAGTAAGTTCAATCCATTGTTCGGTGAACGGTGTTTGGCTCTGTATCAGTACATCATTGTGGTAGCAAGTAATGAAGAGGGCTGCTTCCCTCATGAAGACCAGGAAGCCAAAACAATAGCAAGGAAGAAAAAGAAACAGAGTTGCAATATCTCCTTAAAGGTCATGTCCCCAGTGACCTAACTTCCTTCCCTGACCTCACCTCAATAAGGGTTCTATAACATTTCAAATCACACCAGAGGCTAGAGACCAAGCCTTAACACAAGGACCTTTGGTGGAAAATCATTATCCAACAACAGAAGTGATTTCCAACAAAATTCTGCAGGATGCCTTCACTGTGACTTCAGTGATATCCCCTCCATCGAAAGCAGGACCTCAGCCCCTATTGGGTGGGGGGATGTTCCTACATAAACTCTCTTCAAGAGTGGTAGCCTGGCAATTTCAACATTATTTTTAGTTCCTTTTAAAAATTTATTTTATTTTACTTATTTTAGAGAGTTAGAAAGAGAGAGGGCATGAGGGAGGGAAGGAGGAAAAGAGAGAGAATAGGCACTCTAGGGCCTTCAGCCATTGCAAACAAACTCCAGACATATGTGCCACCTTGTCCATCTGGCTTATGTTGGTCCTGGGGAATCAAACCTGGGCACTTTAGCTTTGCAGACAAACACCTCAACCACTCCAGCCCTTATAGTTCTTTTAAAAACTTTTCTAATTTCATTACTTAATCCCCAATTATAGTTGACAATTAGTTTTATCAGCCTCTTCCTATTCAAGTTACTGTGTAGTTTTTCTTCTGGGGCTGAGACTGACACACATTTCCCCCACATGAGGGAGAAAATAGCACTTTTCTTTGAATTAAATTTCAGTCGTTTGCAGGAAGCAAGTAGTAAGTATACAAATAGATATAGATCATGCAAATAAAAAATAATCAGCTGGATAACTGGGTTTGTGATTAAATCAAGACAAAGAACTCTTAACTTAAGACTTGTTATTTGAGGACCTGTGAATATTGGAGCATTGTGGGTCCTTGTCTTCAATTCTCTCTTCTCTATCTGCATTCATTGATGGTGTGATCTCAGAGCCCCACATCTTTAACTATAGTCCATATGGTGAGAACTCTCACCTTTGTGTTCCTAGCTTCAGCCTAACCTTCAACAGTCCATTACAATTCCAGATATCCAGAGGAACTATCAAAATCAGCACAGTCCAAATTAGAATCTACCCATAATCTTTTTCCATCTTTACAGATAGGGAACTCCATTCTTAAAATTATTTATGGAAAAATTTTTGAAATTATCCTTGATGTTCGTCTTTGTCTCACCACCCTCACCCAACATCCCAGGATATACTGTTTATTCTATTGTTAGACTCAAAATCTATTCCCCCACCATGGACTCAAGCCTCCTATTTGGCCATCATTACTTATCTGTCAGATTGTTCAACAGCTCCTTAACTTGTCAGTCTGCATCTTTACTTGTCCTTTTGCAGCCTGTTCTCTGCACAGCAGAGGGTTTTCCCACAGCTATGAATGTTTAGGAGAGGTAGGTAATGTGGTCATAAAGGACCATACAAGAAATTCTTATGATAGTGTTATATTTTGACTGGGGTGGTAGGCACATAGATTACAAATGGAGCAAAATTCCATATAATTACACATATATAGAAACACACAAACACACACACACACACACACACACACACACACACACACAAGCCCAAGTAAAACTTGGCTTGCCTAAATTAAATTGAAGGATCATATTAATATGTTTGTCCTGTGTGATGTTGAACTGTGGTTTAGCAACATTTAGCCATTAAGAGAAGGGAAAAAAATGGGTTAAATATAAGGGCTCTGTCTGGCTTATTACTATTCTACAATGTAAAACATACAAAATTTAGTGTAATAAATTTTGAGTTCGGAAATAAATGTTTTGTGAATAATGCTTGGTGGTTATTTTACTGACTCTAGATTCCTCTACTCTTTAGAAAAAGGATTTATCTTGTTTGGAGAAAAGAAACCCTTGATTTTTCTTCTGAAGTAAGAGAGATGGGAATTGTTAATTGATATTGCTCCAAAAGGGATTTTCTTGCCTTAGAATGAGCCTGAAGCTCAGGTTTGGCTTACTATACTCCTGAACTACCTTTGTCTACTTCCGCCTCATATGGTAAGACGCTTGCATTTATTTTTCAGAAAACCTATATGCAAGGCACCTGGCTTCAGAGTCATAAAGCAAATTTTCACAGAGCAGGGTTAGAGACAGCCTCTGCCTCAAATCTTCTATTAAGAACTTGGTAGTGAAGTATCCTAAGAAGGCCTTGAGATCTATCTGTCTCAAAGGCTTAGATTCAAAATGTCAAATATTATGGAAAGTCTGGGAGTGCCAGACTAGTTGTCTTTGGGAGACAATAAAAATTGCTATCATAATATAATCTCTTGAGAAAAGAAGAGAAAATTGCAGCTTGTGAAGCAATTTTGGAAAACAATGAAATGGACCTTGTAGTTATGAATTTTCCGGTATTAGTGGCCAGAAACAGCCTGAAAAATCTCATAATGAGAAGATCTGGTAATGAGAGGAAGAAAATTCCAACTGAGAATGGAAAAGAATAGTGTTGTGAGAAGGATTCTTCCGTGTGAGGGGTTGACTTTATGTATTGCAGTAATTCTTACTAATATTGTTGCCAAAATATAGGAAACTTACAAATGATGAGATGAATGATACCTGAGGACCACATGGGTTCCTTTGCCTAATCTTTCATATCCTCAGGAACATTTTCATGGGCACAGGGCAGTATATACAGTGCCTACTTCTCTATTTTAAGCCAAAATTACTCATTATTCCAGTTGTCAAGGGCTGATTACTGTTCAATGATAGCTGAGTTACTCCTCAGAAATTCCTCTGAACTGTAGAGAATTACCTTTCCAAAGGATGAATATGTTGCCCTGCTCCCACAACAGCCTCAGTCCACCCTTCATCTAATTACTGGTTAATACAGGAAAGGATATTATAATGACATATACCCTGGTCTGAATCAAAGACAATTTTGAAGGTCTTTTCATTGCTAGAACCCCTGAGTAGTAGGCTGAGGCCCCAGTTAGAATACAGCTTCTCTTACCTTTCCCCACTGTTGATTACTGCTTCCCTCACTAAGTCATAGGTATTTGTCATAACATGCTTCACCCTGCACCATCTGGAAATACAAAGCAAAATTGTATCTCAAGGTATATTTCCTGGAAAACTAAATGTGAGACATAAGATAAATATTCCAAATTATTGCAAAAGCTTTTCTCTGGTAAGAATTCTCTGGAAGAATCAACAATACCAAAAACCATCAGTGCTGGTGATAAGACTCTTGCAGTCATCCAGATTTGTCACCCACATCAATGAGTTAATGAGAGATAGCAAAAGTATTCCGGATGTAAAATACTGCCTCACAGGGTAGGGTCACTGTAGATGTGACAGTGGAAAGAGGGCTACAGGAAGCAAAGCAGCAGAAGAGATGTTAAGATAGTAGTAGAGTTGGGCCACATCACCAGAGTCCTTCAGGAATATATCTTGCAAAGGTAGTTGGCCTAGGGGCATGTCCCGCTGAGGAGGTAAGCCAAGGGTATGTTCTGCGAGAGGAACAGCATCAGGCTCTCATGTTAGTAAGGAAGCACACACTCAGTGTCCTGAAGATCAGCCATTTCTTTATGTAAATTGCTCCATTGTTTCCTATAACATGATCCAAAATATTAGGTTCCAGGTATAGAAGAAATATAATATTCACAGAGGAATACTATGCGCCAGACATTGAACTTGCTAGTTAAACATAATCCAAAATAATATCAACATCTGATGCTGAAAAGAGCCTTCTTTGCCTTATTTAGAAGACATGATAATTGCATAATATCCAATACTCCTAGCCAAGACCAACTCAACAGGGAAGGAAATTTCCAGATTCTTCATTCCCACGTAATAGGCATCTCCAACCTTTATTAAAACTTCTTGCTGAATTCATCTCATTATCCAAGTGAGTGGTGGCAAACACCTGCTCTTATGACTTTCCGACTCAAAATACATTTCTCATTCTTTGCAATGAAAAATTTTGAGGTTTTAATTGTCCTTCAAGTGTTTGAAAGAACTAAAGCACACTAAATGGGGAAAATGTTTGGCCTACAATGCAAGCCCTGCAGTTTGTCTTACGGAGATACAGTTATTGAGGTAATTCCTTGTTTTAAAATGTTTACCTTTCATTTAAAATTCCAGTATCTAAAACATCTGAATCCCTTCTTAACTAGCCAGGGAGAGCGATGTGACTGCAAACATTGAATAGGGAAACCCAGCCAATAAGTCACTATAATCAAGACAACTAAAATTTTGTTTGAAATTTCTGACAATGATAATAATTTTTTCTCAGAGTTGGGCCATTAGCTAATATTTACTGTGAACTGTTTAAATGTTTATGTATTTTATCTCAATGAATCATGGTGGCAGACTGTTGAACACCCCAGGCAGTTAAACATCCTGAACCTTCTCTAGCATTTATAGGCTCCTTCCACACTGGGCCTGAATGTGGTCATGTAAATTTGTTTGGCTAATCAGACAATATCAAGCATGATGGAAGGCTTTATAATTATGTGTGCAATATAATTTTTTATTAAAAATTCCAGCCCATGGAGAGATGGCTTAGCGGTTAAGGCACATGCCTGTGAAGCCTAAGGACCCAGGTTTGATTCTCCAGGTCCCATGTAAAGTAGATACACATGGTGGCACATGCATCTAGAGTTCATTTGCAGTGGCTAGAGGCCCTGGTGTACCCATTCTCCATCTCCCTCTCTCTCTCTCTCTCTCTCTCTCTCGCTCCATCTGTCTCTAAAAAATCAATAAATAAAAATAAAATCTTTAAAAAAAAATTCCAGCCCAGAAGTCTCCTACCTCCTGGCTAGCTGTCATAGGAGTGGAAAATGCTATGCTGGCTGCTGGGTGAGAGAACTCATTAATGGTATTGTCCAACTGTGGCAAAACTCCTTATGCTACACAACCAACCGGCCAGGCAAGAGGTGTCCACCAGTGCAACAGTGGTAAGACTGGTATGGGGGTAACCAACTGCTCTGTGATTGCATTTGAGATCCACTCCATGAGAGAGAACTCAGGCCTAGTACTAAAAACCTAGTCTAAAGCCTCTGGTTATGAAGGTCATAGACTCTAGGGGGAAGTCAGTACTGTTGATTGACTAAATAGCTACGGTGTGCCTATCAAAGTGTTTTCTAAATATTTATATTATATTAGTGATAGGAACCCTGGTCAGAGAAATGTCACTTTGCAGATGGCAGCAACTTCTGACAAGACTCAAAAGTTGTCATCGTTCTGAGAATGAGTGAAGGTTGAGGGCTCATTGCTAAACATGAGACATTTTTAACATATCCTCCAAGGCTCAGAGAACATTGTGGAAGACAAGGTTCCATAAGAATGCAAGAGCCAGAGGGAAGGGAGGAGTACTATGGAATATCTTCTGGACGTGAAGTGACGGCCACATTATGACTACATAGCTGCTGTCACTACCTCCACAAAACCTCCAAAATTGAGCTCATCAGCATTTGACCATGGGTGATGAAGAAGGGAGAAAATGGAAAGGTGATGATCAAAGTAGAAGAAACTCTACTAGGAAAGAAGTTCAGCGAAAGCAGGGTGGGTAGAAGAATAAAATAAGGTACGACGAGAAGAGGATGAGCAAATTACCTTATAGTCACGCATGAAAATCATGAATCAATTTAAAAAGTGAACAAATTAAAAAAAATAAAAGAGTGAGCGAATCCATCCGTTGCTGAGAGTCCTTCAAAGCAGCCATGTAAAGAAATTTATCTGCCCTGCTAGAAAGAGTACAGAGACTATGTGAGGAGGAAAGAGAGAAAGGGTGATGGTGCTGCCTAAGAAATCACCATGGTCAAGGTTTGACTAGGTTTGGTTTTCTTTTGTTTTGTTCTGAGGTAGGGTCTCACTCTAGCCCAGGCCGCCCTGGAACTTACTATGCAGTCTTAGGGTGGCCTCAAAATCAGGATCCTCGTACCTCTGCCTCCAAGTGCTGGGATTAAAGATGGGCAACACCACACCTGGCTAACTAGACTTTTTTTTTTTTTTCTCTAGAAACAGTGACTCAGACACTGGACACATAGATCAAGACATACCATGAGAAGGGGATGTACCAACCAGATGAGCACAGCATTTGAAAGTATAAACTACAACAAATTGTTATTATTGCATTCAACCACTAGAGTTGGGGATGGGATATTGCACACAAAAGCCAAGTCAGTAACTTTCATAACCCTTGAGATTAGCACTTTTATGATAGTGGGTTTTGTTTTTTTAAACAAATGGTGAAAGTAAAGCAGAGAAAATGTTACAGCTGATTAACAGGACAACCAAATTTCCAACAGATGCACTCTGCTCCACAGTACACTATGGTATTACTCTAAGATGAAGAAACTTCTGTTGGTAATGCTAAAAAAAAAAGATAACAATTGTTAGTGTTGACTATAATCTCAGCACTATCATATATTTAAAAAATGCATTTAATCATCATTTCTACCCTATAAAGGAGTCCCATAAGCATTTTTTTGTTTTAAGGACTCTTGTTTTCTAAGGGTCTTTAATTTCATTTATTTATTCTAAGGTTTTTTTAATGAGAATATCCCAGTTTCCTTTTTTTTAGACATTTTTTTCTTTTTTTCTTTTTTCTTTTAGAGAGAGCATGAGAGAGAGATGGAGAGAGAGAGAATTGGTGCTCCAGGGCCTCAGCCACTGCAATCAAACTCCAGATGCTTAGACCACCTAGTGGGCATGTGCGACTTCACCTTTAGGCATCTGGCTTATGTGGGATCTGGAGGGATGAACATAGAACCTCAGGCTTTGCAGGCAAGTGCCTTAAACACTATGCCATCTCTCCAGCCTCACAGTTCCTTTTTGAAGAATTGCTTCCTCTACTGTACATAGTCCTGGTGGTGATGGCTACTGAGAAACTCTGCCTTTCCTTAGACAAAAGTTACACATGTGGCTTAGGCTGGACCAATCAAAATCAGCCTTGTATCTGACTTGTGAGCTGAGTATAGCACTGCACAAAGACAGAAACATAACTGAGTCCCATTCTTGTGGAAAGTTGGTATGGGAAAGAATAAGGATTGAGGACAAGAATTCTTCCTTTTCCCTCCAGATGCACCTTTCCCATTGCCTGGTTTTCTGGTGTCTGTTCATGAGTACATTCAATACATTATCTCCAGATTTGGAAACTTAATTCTAACTGTACATATGTAACCTGCCAAGGGTCTTACATCTTATAAACCACTTAGTTATGGCTCTAAATCACATCATTATCCTGGAAGTTTTTCTTTGAACCATCCTAATGTATAAATGTATAAATCTTTTTTAAACTAAATATCATTGTGTGTATATACATATATATATATATATGTATATATATATATGTAAATACTTATATAGCTTTATAAATAAAATAATAAATAAATGAATAAAATAAACAAATAAATAAAAAGAAACATTATAGATTTCATAATTTTAAATGTGCAAACATGTTTAATGTATCACATATATAATATATATTACACCATTATATTAGAGAATGGAAAGTTGAGAAAATAAGTTTGTTTTGAATTTTTCCTTCATATGTTAATAGATTTTGTGGAAATCCCATTTTTCTAAGTGTCAATTCCCTCCTATCAAAGGGAGTTATTCATATTTAATTTAGATTCTTGTTTTGGGTAAATTAAGTTACATATTTAAATTGCTTTTCCTTGAGTGGGCAATCATCGAATATTGTCATTCAAAGAAATGTTTGTATTTTTACTGAATCAAAAATACAAGATTCTTTACTTCTGCAACAAATATAGTTTTCTCACAGTCTACAATGACACATTTGATGTTGGTGAAATACGTTTATTTAGATGAATTAGTCAGTCTTCCTTGAGCAGGTCATAAATCTATTAGAGAAAACTCTAATTAGGTAATTTACTGCAACATTAAATTCACTATTAATGGAACATAAAAGTGCCCTTTGCAAAGAAAGGGTAGTGTTATTAACTACCACAGCATCTTCATGGAAGAGGATGATACTTCACCTAGAGGTTATGCAGAAATGGGATAAGTTGCCTAAAGCTTTAAAAGTTCATTAGCTGGACATGGTGGTGCACGCCTTTAATCCCAGCGCTCTGGAGGCAGGGGTAGGAGGATCACCACAAGGTCGAGGCCACTCTGAGACTACATAGGGAATTCCAGGTCAGTCTGAGCTAGAGTGAAATCCTACCTCAAAAACAACAACAACAACAAAAAACTACAAAGAAACTACAACAAAAAAAGTTCATTAACCAAAGTCCCCTGAGTAAAAACTTGTTGAACTACTGTGACCATCTCTTAATTAACATTAACTCCAAATTTATGACTCCATTTATTCTACCCACTTAGCTTAAGGATAAGCATAAGTGAATTCATTTTATCAATGGACTTAAAGTAAAAAAAAAAAAAAAAGTTTGTCCATTTTGTGTTCTTACTCACAGTGGTAGAAGGGAAAGATGAATAAGGAACCATAGTCATCTGACTGTGGAAGCTCAGCTGGGTTACATCAATTAAAGAGAAATAATTTGTCCTTTATTTACCAGTCATAGTTCTATGCACAGCTCCTTATCTTGTCTATGAAGGAAATGACTCAAGCAGGAGGAGGGAATATGGGAAATACCCATCGCATCATTGGATTTGTCCCTGGCCAGATACTATCATTCCCATGGAGATGCTTTCTTAAACAGAGCTTTGCAGACTGGGCTTCTGTCCATACAGTGAGATATCATCTCTATATGCCCAGAAGTAATTTCAGCAGTTTGGAAGGTGGCCACAGGATGTGGTCCACATACCACCTCAGTCATCAACCTGGAAGGTCACTAGAAGTTCTCAACTTTCTTTGTACTCCCTGATTTCTGTTTCTTCTGCCAAAAATATAGTTAGGGAAAGTTATTGCTGGACACAAACCACCACCCAAGGCCTAGTTCCCTGGCTATGTGGAGTGTTTCTTGTCTCAAGTAGGGCTAAACATTGGGCAATCAGTAACTGCAGTCACTGGTACATAAAGAATTAATATGTTTTCTTTCTTAGATTATTATCTATACATTTAGATATTAAAAATGCTAATATATGCTCTAACTAAGATAATTTTGAAATTTAAATATATATTTACATAGAATTAAAACATTTTTTTAAAGGAACATCATCTAGCACTTACCAAGCCACATTTTTATCATATTTACTTGGGTCTAAATTATGGGGATAAATTCTTGATTCACAAGAATGAATAATAAAGTGAAAAAATCTTATTTTCTGTCATTAGATAACAAATAAGCAATTCTTTTTAACTTTGGAATCCCTTGTGATTTGTCTTAGGTTTCAAATTTGGTCTACTAAGTCCAAAATTTACAAAATGTTGTGGGAGGTTATTTGGCCCCATTGTTGTATGTGAACATGCCTTCAATCATATTTATTTAGCACTTTCTGTATGCCGAGCGTAGTTCTGCGCTCTGAGGTGCATAGCATGTCTCTGTTCTCTTAATTTTATACTTAGAGAGGTAGAAATTAAGTAAGTAAATATGCCTAATTTTCAATAATTATAAATGTTTTGAGGAAAGTAACAGATAATGTGACAGACAGCACCAGAGGCTAGCTCTTTAGATAGTATGGCCTGCAAAGGACTCTCTGTGGAGGTGAACTGCATGACAAGAGGAAATCAACCATTGTAACTTCTTAGAGACAGATGCTTTATGCAAAATAAGTAGTAACTACTAATGGCATGGCACTGAAAAGAGAATAAGCTTTTCATGACTGATGATTGGGTGGGGGGGCGGGAGCCAGTTTGTAGTGGAGTAAGGAGGTAAGATTCATGCTCACCCGGCGATCATGGAAAAAAGTAAAATAGGCAAAACATGCTACGTCCTATGAAACATAGTACCCTTGGATGAAGTGACATTTAAGGACATGTCAGCAGATGTGAAGGCTTTCACACTGGCTGTCAAATGTTTCTGATTAAAAACAACAACAACAACGCATATCCTAGTAGCTTGATCTAGGAAGAGAAGTGTCCGGGGGAACCCAAGGCCTTGAACTGACCTCTGCCATGGTGAAAATACTAATATTTTGTTTTAATGCCCAGAAGTAATCACAACTCAAATCTGAAGAGGTTTCCTAAATGTCAAGTGGCCTTCTTTCCCTACTATTATTTCTATTTTAAAATCTCCACATCCTCACAGAAGTGATATCAGGGGTGTCCTTATATTATTACAAATGAACAAATTGGGGGCATTTACTGAGGGCCAGAACCTGGTGAAGTGAAGTTAGAACTCCAGTCCATCAGCTACCAATGGCATGCTCCTCTTCCTGCGGACTTCACCTGGGGGCATTCCAAAACTCTTATTTTGTGAGACGCAGAATTGTCTGTATTTGGTACTGTGCTTTTCTGGATATTAGCATATTCCAGACACTCACATCATTCATCATAGACTATTACAGCCTGTACGTAGATCTAGGAGAAAGGAAGGATGGAAGCATTGATTACCTTGATCTGGTTAGTGCATAGCACTCTGGATTCCATCCATAGGTACAATGACTATAGCTTAACTTAAAATTAAATTAAGAAATAAAATTTACTAGTTCCTTATATGAAAGAGAAGGTAACTACCTATTAGAGAAATCTTAAAGAGAGATCATAACCAACAATTAGGTAAATCAAAATGAACTTTGGAGAGGTAAAAAAAAAATATCCTTTGGTGCTGGAGATCTATATACCCCAGTCCTCAGCACAGGGCCTGGCCAATGAAAGAAATTATACAAGGAAGAAATAGTCATGAACTTCGTTTGTACAAGAGAGTAAGGAGAAAGAAAAACTTGGCCAATGAAAGAAATTATACAAGGAAGAAATAGTCATGAGCTTAGGGTAGTATAAGAGAAGGAATAGAAAGAAAATTTCTATGAAACTCCTATTATTTGGCAAGTGTTCTTTTTTCTTTTCTTAAGACAATTGTCATATATCTTGATTAAATTGAAAGACAAGTTATTTTCTTTATTGTTCAGGTAAGGAACATAAGGGTTTGTTGTTTTTTTTAATGTTGTGCTTTTCTCCAGTTTATACAGCTGATAAGCAGCAGAGAAGGACTCTGAGTACAAGGCAGTGTGTAACCAAAGCTTGAGTCATAGCTGTGAATTTGTCCAAGTTCTGACACATGGCAGCGACTGGACTTGAAGCAAAACCTTCAGACTCTGTTGATGTGTTATGCTACTTCTTAGTGGGGCTGCAAGTTTCTGGAAGTCTGCTATAGTTTCAACTGCATTCAAGGGAGATAGATCTAAACATAGCCTCCGCATGTCAGGTTTGAGAGTGGGAAAGCTGTCTAGAGATAGCAAATCTGAAGCTTCCTACGGCAAAACACAGGCTCCAACGAGGTACGCTAGCTAGCGAGCCAAAAATAATTAAGGGACCATAGACGGGGCTGGAAAGATGGCTCAGTTGGTAAAGCATTTACTAAGTAAGCATAAAAATGTGAGTTTAAATCGTGAGCACGCAGATAGATAAAAGCCAGATAAGGTGGAGTGTGTGCATGTCATCCCAGAACTGCAGAGGCAGAGACATATAAACCCTGGGCTTGCTGGCTGGGTAATCTAGCCAACCAGTGAGTTCTGGCTAGAGGGATACACCTACCTAGTCTCAAAAAAATGTGGTGGAGAGCAAATGAGGAAGACAGCTGATATCCACATGTACATACACGCACGGGCACAGGCACCCACACACGTACCCGTGCACACAGACGTGCAAAGAAGGGGGCACTGGGCATAAAGAAGGCCCTCACCTCAAGGATCCTATTTTGCCTTTCTCTCTGGCTGAAAGTCCAAAGTTTTGACACAACTAGGAAAAAAATTTTAAAAACACCCAGTTATGATAGCCTACAGAGACAATATTCCCTTTTCTGAGAGCTATCTCAAACCGAAATGCTAGGACTACAAATGGAACATGTTAAGGCAAAAATGTTTGTGACTTTTGTTTTTTTATTTTTTTATTTTTTTGTTTATTTTTATTTATTTATTTGAGAGTGACAAAGAGAGAGAGAAGGAGGGAGAGGGAGAGAGAGAGAGAGAGACAGAGAGAGAGAAAGAAAGAATGGGCGCACCAGGGCTTCCAGCCACTGCAAACAAACTCCAGACCCATGCGCCCCCCTTGTGCATCTGGCTACCATGGGTCCTGGGGAATTGAACCTTGAACGGGGATCCTTAGGCTTCACAGGCACGCACTTAACCACTAAGCCATCTCTCCAGCCCATGTTTGTGACTTTTGAATTTAACCTTATCAGCACTCCTCTTTTGTCTATAAATCTGAAAAAAATGCACCTCATAAGCCACCTTATAATTCCATTTTCAAAAGGATTCGTTAAGAAAAATATGTAAACCAGCTCTTTTTAGTTACTTTAAAATATCTAATTTTTCAGGTTTGCTTCCTCTTTGAGCCTAGTTTTAAATTATATACTAGAATATATATATAACACACACATATATGTGTGTGTATATACATATATATTCAAAAACCAAAAAGGCATATGGCTAGCAATTAAAACATGTAAGGAGTTTTTTCTTTCTTGATGCCTGCACTTTAATCTAAAGCGTATACTACCATTTTCTTAACAAATCTGAAGCGTGCTTCATGCTGACTCATTCTGAAATGATTTTCTGCAGCTTAAGTGAAGACCCTGAGTTCACCTGAGTGAGGAGACTCAGGACAGAACATGAGCAAGAGCAGCAGGACAGAGCTACATCTCCACTGTCAGGGACCCTCTTAGCTCTTTTTGAATCCTATGAAGCATGGCTGTGAGAATTTTCATTTGTGTTGTTTAGTTTGTGTGATTAACACGGAGATGCTTACCCCTGCTCTCCTGGCTTGTGCTACTTTTGTTCCATTTGCTCCTCGATTTTATGATCTGAGACCCACTAATAAACACTACAGGCACCAAAGATAGCCTGTAGACATTTTTGTGCCCCACCATTGGGTTAGACAGGAAAATCAACTTGCCTTGGAGAACACTGTTAGAGGGACTGATCCCCTGATGCCTAGTCCAGTCTGGCCTTCAGTAAGAGCAGATGAGACAGCCAAGACCCTGTTGGGTGAAGTGACTCTGGGAAGACCTTCGGAAAAGCTTATATCAGCATGTTACTGGATTCAAGACGCCTTTAGATACCCGACTTTCTGTCTTCTGTCTATAATTATTAAGATTTTCCTATCCACATTCCCACTACAGGTGACACACATGATCATCTGGGTAAGAGAGATCCAGGTGCATGCCCCAGGGAATGTGACTCATTGAGAAACCTTGAGCAAGAGCAAGAAATCCCTCTCCTCTCAGGGCAGTCATGTGAGGAAAGGAACATTCTTCCCTCTGCTCTTCCCTTTCTCCTTTACCACATTTCAGTGAAAATTGGAACTAGCCCAGCTCAAATCACTGAGCCTCAATTTCCCTTTCTACTAGGATTTTAACAGCATCATGAGACAGCCACTCAACCCTGACTCCTAAAGACCCTTCTTCCTTAAAACTTCTGTTTTTCTTTAATTGGAGAGATACATTGTCCTGTCTGTAGAGGTGAAGTCATTAATTCTATGACACAGCAGTGCCTCTGTTTATTGTGAGAGAGAAACACGTCCTGTGATTCTAGCCTGACCCGATAAAAAAGACCGTTTGCTTGTTTGACTGACTGAATGATAAATAAAACACATTTCCCTTGGTTTGTAAAGCAGCCGTCCTTCGTATTTTCCATCAGTTGCTGGCATATAGATCAATGGTATGTCTAAGAACCTCAAACCCACTTGACTGTACATCTTCCTAAACCATCAGGATTAAGCTTCTGCAGTCCTACAGCAGAGTGCAAGTAAGGCATTTAGGTTATCTAACTGCTTTATAAACAGATACAAAGAACCAAATTCTTTATGAAGAGCCTGATACTATGTCTGAGGGGCTAAGCCAAGTGTGCCAGAAGGCCTCTTCCCCTTACCCTGTGGTCTTCACACTTGGAGCTGGTTACTCAAGAGACATAGGGGTTCAACTGTGAGTAGTGTCTCCAGAGCTAACATGAAACCAAATCCAGCCTGAGATGTTGGACATCACAAACCAGTGTGGCCTGAGCTGTGTTTTTTGTTTGTTTGTTTCGTTTTGGTTTTGGTTTTTTGAGGTAGGGTCTCACTCTAGCTCAGGCTGACCTGGAATTCACTATGTAGTCTCAGGGTGGCCTTGAACTCATGGCGATACTCCTACCTCTGCTTCCCAAGTGCTAGGATTAAAGGTGTGTGCCACCACACCCGGCCCTGAGCTATGTTTCGTTAATGTTAAATATCCAAGAGAATTGCCATTGTCATCTAAGTGGGGTATTTTTTTTTCATATGTGGTGATAACTTTCTGCAGATTCATAAATCTAATCAGTGCATTAAAGTTCTGAGAATTTCTTCAGTATACTTAATGTTTCCTAAACATGCTCCAAAATAGAACTCCTTTGTTTCTTGGATGATCTCTCATTGTCCTGAAGAACTGAAGCAGCTCACTGTGTCCACATTTCTGTTGCAGACGCAAATCTAGAACAGAATTGATGCCTAACTCAATATTGGTTGAAAGTCAGGTAGTGCAGGAATGAGCATCATGACACGAAATGAATATCTGTATTTATGTGCATAGATCTGTGCTTCATTCCTCTTCCTGCAGTAACATTTAACATCACTCCCCGCACTTGATTACCCTGTTCTTTGAGAGGCCTTGCGCTAATGTTGGCAATTTTAGAATCCAGCACAAGATCAACGTAGTACAATGTTAGATGCAGACAAATGATGACTAGAGTACGTGTGATCTGCCGTGAGTACAGGTGGGACCTGGGGACTCAGGGAAGATTCCTGAAGAAGGTGATACAAATGGAGTCATGATTTAGTGACAACTTAGAATTATACAAGTAAAAAGGCAGCTCCATAGATATATATGATACATCTATAGGAACTTTTTTCAGTATGGAATTGCAATTGTTGAAAATATATATGTTCCTGAATATATTTTATATTTTGAAACTGTTTATTCATTTACTTATTTGAGAGAAAAAGAGAGAGAGAATGGGCGTGCCAGGCCTCTCACCACTGCAAACACACTCCAGTTGCATGTGCCACCTTGTGCATCTGGTTTATGTAGGTACTGGGGGATCAAACCCGAGCCCTTAGGCTTTGCAGGCAAAGTGTCTTAACTGCTAATCCATCTATCCAGTCCCATATTTTATATTTTAAAAGTAAAATGGTTCAAAATGCCTTTGATGAGAGAACTAACTTTACGGTGGAGGAAAACAGAAAACACAGAAGCACATTGGACCACTTATTCAACTTACTTAGGTTCAAGGAAAATATAAACCCTGAACCTAAATACAATTAACTTCAAAAATATAAACACACAAGTGCTTTGAGAAGTCTGTTTATCATCATATAGGAATTCTAATGAACTTCACAATCCTACCATTTTAAAAACTAAAAATAACCTCAAGATGGGGAGATGACTCAGTAGATTAAGTGCTTGCTGTACAAGCATGAGCAAGTGAGTTGGGATCCCATATAAAGCTGGATACAGTAGCACTAATGTCAGTAATCCCAGCATGCCTATAACGAGAAGAGAGGTAAAGAAAGAAGAAACTCCTAGATGATTCTAGTACAGGCCACCTCGCCAGGCACATTCATTGTTGAACAATAAGAGTCCTTCACACAAGGTGGAAGGCAACAACTGGTACCTGAAGTTGTCCTCTGACCATCACACACACATGGTGTGACACACATCCACCTGTACTCACACACAGGAACACTCACACACACACACACACACACACACACACACAGACACACACACATGAACAGACATGCAAAAAAAAGTAACAACAATATTTAACAAAACCAGCATCCTTTGCATAGATTTACTTCCTACACTCTTAAAACTTGCTTCAACACGTTACCTCCCCTCAAATCACAAGTGATATAAACCTGGAGTAAAGAAGTTTTTATAAATAAAAATCTAGGAATTTTACATGCTTGTATCTTTTACGCTGGCTCTTTTCCCACTTACGTTGTCATCTACAAGTTTACGTTGAGTTCCTAGCTCATCACATACTATCTACTAAGATTGGGGGATGCAGTGATCATCCAGTCTTACACAGTTTCTTCCACTTTGGAACTGTCCTCCAGTGGAAAGGACAAATATTAAATGGTGAGTCATAGACATGAAACTAAAACGTAAACATCGGGGCACTCGAGGAAAGACCTTGGCCAGGAGATCATAGAAGGCTTCCCTGAGGAGGTGAAGAGTGAACTCCCTGTTGAGGCTGAAAGGCAGAATTGGTAGGAAGGGTATGGAATCAGGTAGATCTTCTGGAAGTGCCCACAGGAGGACAGGAGCATAGCTTACTATAAAAACTCAAAGAAGTGTTTAAAGACAAATAGGATTTCTTATTTTTGAAATCCTAAGAAAACATAACATACACTTACTTCTCAGAACCTGTTGGTGAAATGAATGTGTTCACTTGGTAGACAATACCACAGTTCTCATTTTTCTGGGAAAAAAAAAGGCATCAGTCCAAGATTCATTAACTGGCTCTACTCTTCTGTGGTAGTTTGATTCAGGTGTTCCCCATAAATTCAGGTGTTCTGAAGGCTAAGTTCCCAGCAGATGGAGATTTGGGAATTAACGCCTACTGCAGGGAGTGTATTGTTGGGGACAGGCTTTGAGGGTTATAACCAGTTTCCCCAAGCTAGTGTTTTTCAGACTCTCCTGTTGCTATTGTCCACCTTCTGTTGGCCAGGGGGTGATGTCCACTCTCTGCTCATGCCATCATTTCCCCCTGCCATTGTGGAGCTTCCCCTCGAGCCTGTACGCCAAAATAAACCTCTTTTCCCACAAGATGCTCTTGGTTGGGTGATTTCTGCCAGCAATGCGAACCTGACTGCAACAGTTCAGCAGTACTGAGGAGTGGGATTGCTGCTAGACACCTGACTGTGTGGCTTTGACCTTTTTGAGCTGATTTTCAAGAGGAATGTGAAAGGATTTGAAACCTTGGCCTAAGAGACGCCTTGCAGTGCTGTAAGTACAATTTGATGAACTATTCTGGTCAGAGTTGAAAGACCTGAATGCAGTAAGAACTATAGACTATGAGGTTTGGCTTATGAGGGTGAGAAAGAGCTTTGCCTGGACTGGGCTAGAGGCAGTTTGTGTGAAAAGCTTGCTGTTATGCCCGTGAGAAATTGTGCAGTGTTGCTTTGCATAGAAATGAACTGGTGTAAGCAGAGGGATATAGCACAAGAAAAAAAATCTTTGGGCCTAAACTGCTGCCCATTTACCTGCAAATAGTTTGAGAGCTAGCAACTATTGAGACTGGGCCAGCTGACCTGTATGGGGGCAAGAGGAAGAATGTAGACTCTTTTGAAGGGGGCCTGAGTGCTCAAGGAGTGTCCTGTTCTTCCAAGTCTGCTTTATTCTCTGCTAGATTAACAAATTGGCATCCAACCTGGTATTATGGAGTATAAGAAATGCAGGAAAGAGAGGGTCATTGAGTTTGTATCACAGTTTTGTGTTTTGGAAATGGCCATGGACAGTGTGACGCAGATTTGCTGGATGCCTGCATGGAGACCCCATGGGGCCATGAGGATGGACTGTGGATTGCAGTGGAGATGTGGGCACTATGAGATGGCTGCCAAGGAGAGCTGCTGCCTCTGGATGAAGTTTTCCAGGACTGTGAGTAGCCTAGCTGGAGGGGCAGAATTGAAACTCCAGAGACGTGTTGCTGGTTAGAATTATCAGACTTAGAGACTTGTCACTGGCTAGAGTTGTTGGACTTGAAGGTACACATTTGATATTTGCCCTATTTAAGTCTTGCATTTGTTTGTATGTCTTTGCTATGCCCAATGCCATCTTTTGCAGTGTGAATGTTTATTCTGTGCCATTATGGCTTTTGAGGGGATGTTTTGGTATTGTGGCTCAGTTAAAAGCTTTTGGACTATGGGGATGTTTGAACATCATTGGGATTGATAAAAACTATGGGGACTTTTAAAGTTGGACTGAATGCATTGTATTTTACATCATGTATGGATATCAGTTTATGGAGGGCCAGGGACAGAATGTGGTGGATTGATTCAGGTGTATGCCATAAACTTAGGTGCTTTGAATGCTAAATTCCCAGCTGATGGAGATTTGGGAATTAATGTCTCCTGGAGGGAGTGCTTTGTTGGGGGCGGGCTTATGGGTGTTATAGCCAGCTTCCCCTTGCCAGTGTTTGGCACACTCTCCTGTTGCTATTGTCCACCTTATGTTGGCCAGGGGGTGCTGTCCACCCTCTGCTTATGTCGTTGTTTGCCCCTGCCATCGTGGAACTTCCCCTCGAGCCTATAAACCAAAATAAACCTCTTTTTCCCACAAGCTACTCTTAGTTGGGTGATTTCTACCACCAATAAGAACTGACTGCAACAGCTTCCTTGTTTATTTGTTTTTTCATGTATTGATTTGCTGTTTTTTTTTTTTTTTTCCTTCATCAAACCACATGACCATTCTGGGTATTGTGGAAGATTCAAAAATGATTTTTCAAAAATAGCCTTAGTGTAAAAAAAGAAAAAGAAACTGTTAATCTAACCAGTTGTTACCAGATCCCCTGGTAACATAAGTCAGAAAACAGTCGATGCTGCATGGCAGATGAGAAATACCACAGGAGAGAAGGGAGGAATCTCCTTCTACTGTGGTCTTGTAGAAGCATGGGCTAGTAAAACAGGAACAAGGGGAATTCTTAAAACATACACACAAGGGCTGCAGAGGAGAAAATCCACTCCAGGTTAAGAGCAAAGGGCAAGCTAAGATAAGGGTGAGGGGCAAGTGGAGGGAGTGAGGGGCAATCCCCCTAGTCTCAGCCTTTCGAGAGCTGGAGGCAAGGCCTGCAAGAGAAGGTGTACAGCTACTTTTCAGACTTGATGGATTTGAGGTTTCAAGCCTTATCTTGTTGACAATGAGGAAAAGTAAAGCCTTTGTACTCACAGCTAGGGTGAAGAAGGATTAATTTTGACAGAAATATGAAGAATCCATAGAAGCAAACAGAAATAAGGAGAAAGGGATGGGTAAGAAGTTTTTTCAGTAATGAAAGGAACAGAAATGAGTTGAGGTGGGATTAGGTGGTTAATAGTGATAACCTGCTGGCCATGGGCTTCTCATAAAAAAGAAACTGAAGAAGGACCAGGGACAGAGCTCAGTGATTGAGAGCTTGCCTAGCATGTTTGAGGCAATGGATTTAATCCCCTGGGACAAGGTAGGATAAAACGAAGGAGGAAGGAGGGAGGGAGGGAGGAATGGGGAGGAGAGGAGGGAAGAAGGGAAGGAAGGAAGGAAGGAAGGAAGGAAGGAAGGAAAGAAGGGAGGGAGAGAAGCTGAAGAGAGTGACTGGGTTATATGTCAGAGGTGACGCCATTAGTTCACTGAAAACAAGGAGCAAAATGCACCATGGGAAAGTATTTAACAAATAGTGTCAGGTGAGTTGGAAGGCAATACCAATTTATCATAAATATATTCTGACCATAATTATATTTGTGTGATCTTCAAACCCAAATCAACATAACATAAAAATATAGGCACCATTCTTACATTTTTCAAGTTGTGTGATGATCTATCTTCAGATTTTTTTTTTTTTTTGAGGAAGGGTATTACTCTAGCCCAGGCTGACCTAGTTTACTATGTAGTCTCAGGGTGGCCTCAAACTCATAGCGATCCTCCTACCCCTGCCTCACAAGTGCTGGAATTAAAGGCGTATGTCACCACACCCCACAACTCCTTCAGATTTAATTCCTATAGTTTTGTCATAGTTCATGATCAAATATAGCCTATATATTAATTAAATCTGTAATTTGAAGTTCTTATGTGGAGATCCAATGAAAACATGGTGTGGAGCCGTGAAGATGAACAAGAGGTTGCAAAGAAATCCCTACGATTTTGGAGATGCCAGGCCTGTGGGATGGCTGCCAAGAAATGCTGCGTGTGTTATCTCAGTTGAACCTTCCTAGAAAGCAAGAATCCAAGCCTGGAGTGGTGAAATTTGGAGCCAGCGGATTTTTCTCCCAGATCCCAAGATGGAGCTCCAAGATTTGATATTTACCTTGCTTGTCTCCTAAGTTGCATTGGTCCAATCTCTCCTTGCTATGTCTTTGTAATTTAAGTGTTTATTGTTTGCCAATGCACCTGGAATCATTCACAGGTCGTGAGGGGCCGGGGGTAGAATGTAGAAGTTTGAATGTAATAGGTCCCCCTGAGCCTCCTATGTTCTGTATTAAGCCGCATAATCAAACCACAACTGGTAGACTGTTTAAGTGATGAAGCCTTGCTGGAGGAAGCTTTTGACTGGGGGTGTGCCTTTGAGGTTTGTTGGTACAACCCTATTGGGTGTTTACTTGCAAACTCACTCTTGCTGTTACCTTCAAGCTAATTAGAAGAGATATGACAGCCAGACTCTAGTCTGCCATGCTTTCTCCATCACAAATACATGTTTTTAAAATGTAAGCGTGAAAGAAACCTGTTCTTTTCTTAAACTGTTTCTGGTTGAATGTTTTGTTCCCGAGGAGAAGTTAGCTACAAGGTGAAAGGATCCACCATTGCTGTTTTATGGGTTTCTGTTCCGCTGAAAGAGGAGAGAGAGAGAGAGATGAGCAGTCAGGAGTCCGTGCTCTTTCTCCATTTCTTCATGTGGTGTGAATACATGGATCCACGTTCCTCTACGCTCATCTGCCATAATGGATTACACCTTCGTAGTATAAATACAATAAAGAACATTGAAAAGCTTTGAAAAATATGTTACTACTGCTTAATGAATCACTTATTAACATTGAACCTCTACCATCTTTCACTAAGAGTTCTTGGTTCCTATCTATATTTCCACATTTTTAAAGATTCACCTAAAATACTGCACTAACTTAAAGCCTACCTTTACAGAGATAGCTGTCCATGTTCATTACTTCTTCCTGTATCCCCTGAGACATTATTTATACCAGTATTATCTTATTTAACACCAAATCTTTCTGTAGTTCATCATAGCCCTCTAGCTCAATTATGAGCTATTTGTGTAAAGACATAACGTACACCTCTTTATTTTCTTTAAAATTCATACATAATATTCTTTTTAAAATATTTTATTTATTTATTTATTTACTTATTTATGAGAGAGTGAGAAAGAGGTAGAGAGAGGGGGAGAGAGAGAGAGAATGAGCATACCAGGGCCTCTGGCCACCGCAAATGAACTCCAGACACATGTGCC
Organism: Dipus sagitta; assembly: GCA_036346955.1. NCBI lineage: Eukaryota > Metazoa > Chordata > Mammalia > Rodentia > Dipodidae > Dipus > Dipus sagitta. Next base: position 188,529,680 of record CM070771.1, read on the forward strand.
ACCTTGTGCATCTGCCTTATATGGGTATTGGGGAATCAAACCTGGGTCCTTAGACCATGCAGGCAAACACCTTAACCATTAAGCCATTTCTCCAGCCCCATATTTAATAGTCTCAATTAAAACAAGATGCCCACAGCCATAAATGTTAGTAAAAGTAAAAAAACTAAGTGGAATAGAAATATTTTAAATGGAAAGCTACCTTAGAAACTGTAGTCTGAAGTGAGCAATGTGGGATTTCTGCAGGCGGCAAGGAAGGGGTCCTCAACTTTAATGTGTGTGAAGTCAACTAGAGATCTTACTAAAGACCTGGGCCAGGGACTGCCATTGGACATGGATCTTGATTCAGTAACGTGGAATAGGTCTCTGCACTCACATGGACAACAGGTCCTCGGGTGCTGTTGACACAGCTAGATTACCCGTGGAGAACACAGTGAGTAGTAGGGCTTAAGGGATAAGCTTGATGCCAGGATGGTTGCACACAAAATTCCACTATACAGCTTACCTTGTATTCGTCTGGCGTGGGGGTACACAGCTTGAATCCCAGCCCTTCAGAGGCTTAGGTAGTAGGATTGCTGTAAGTCTGAGGCCAGCCTGAGATTACATAGTGCATAGCCAGGTCAGCCTAGGCTAGAGGGAGACCCTACCTTGAAACACCAAAACCAAAACAAACAACAACAACAAAAAGACAACTTGCTGAATTTATGACCTAACCTAGCAAATTATTTTAAGGTGGACTAGCTTCTCCTGAAAATGATAATAACAGGGAGCACCTTGGACAGATATGGCAACCAGTGTCTTTGATCTATGAAACATGCTCCTCAAAATAACTATTGTACATACTCAAAAATCAAACATCGGCACATTCCATGAGACAGACAAACATCAACAGACTCCCCCTTAGTGGGGATCACTGACTTATGGGCTACATGAGAAACCAAGCTCAGTGACTGTTTTTGGTAATGTTAATGAAACTAAGAGTAAGTATTTTTTTTTAATTCTTTTCTCAGTTTTTACTTTTTTATTTAAAAGATATACCAAGGAGAATATTTTATAACATGAAAATTATTTAAAAATTCCTGCTCTGGTACATCTATATAAAAGGTTGCTGGAACCCAGCCACACCTGTAGATGCTTCTGCGCTATGATAGCTGAGGCAAGGATTCATGAGACCCCACATGGAGAACCTAAAATGAACACTGTCTTTACACTGCAAGATTGCCCATCCTTAATACAGCACCAAGTGACTTTATCAGTGAATTACCAGGATGAGAACATGAATATTTCTATTGTCTCCTAAAGCAATAATGCCCAGTCACTATAGGTTCCAGGGTAGGCAAATAATGGAGGATTTCTAGAAACCAAATAATAAAAAATGAAAATATAAATGAATTTCTGGGATTAGTGGTAGACTGGAATAATTAACCAAGAAAGTTCCTCAAACTAGGAAATGCTATTTGATGCCCCAACCTACTTTTAAAAAACAATATTTATTACTCTTTTTCTAATCATGAAACAATACACATATATGGTATTTGAAGAATACAAAAATGTATACAGAATATAAATCAGTCATATTTCCATCAGAGATACTCACATTTAAACATTTTGCCTTTACAAATTTAGGATGTTACTGTACAAAATATGTGTATATATGTACATATATGTGTATATGGTATATATACATATATGTATATATACATACATATATATATATGTATATATATTTATGTGCTAAGCCATCTCTCCAGCCCAAACAGTTCTCCAACATCCTCATATGATCTCTGAAATAAGTGTGTTTAACAGCTAGCAGTGTTTCCTTGTTTGAATATATCACAATGCATTTAATTATTCTCATTGTTCAATTTTAGGTTATTTTAATGTGTTATTATGTGCAAGTAATATAGTAATAAACAGACTTGCTTATTTTTACTCATGTCTGTGTATTTCTTTATTGCTATGATAAAGTACTGTGACTTTTTTCTCTAATTTGTGCATATTTCAAGGAACATAGAGAATCTCAGAGCCAAGGTATTCTTGCTTGCCATTGTTCTCTGTGTTGCTATCTCAGGTTTTTCAGATTTCCAAACTATATCAGTTTGGGGGATTGCTACCTAATGAAAGTATCATTAACCGACAGTATTTTGACTAGTTATGAATTATTTTTTACATACCTCATTTTTAAATTCATCCCATTTCAAAATCGTGAAAACAAAACTCCCCCTTCCCTTTAGAATAAAAAGGCAATAATCTTATCAAAAATATTTTATTTACAAAAAAATCAATTATACTATACATCCTATACTGGAAATACATTGAATAATTGCTAAAATAAATACAGGCAATTAATTCAACTTTTTATAAGAATGGGAAAATTTGACATTTGAATGTTATCAAAGCTTAACTTAGAACATAAATAGTTAAAAAGGCAAACTCAAGTTTTAGTCTCATATATTGTCATGTGTGTTTGCTTTCCAAAAGCCCTCCAGTCAGCGAGAGGCTGCATTCTTTCTTCTGAATGTGAATGGACCTGTGTGTGCTCACCAGGGGGAATGTGCAGCTTTTCCTTAGGATCTGTGTCCCATAGATATCTGTGTGGTAAGAAGGAAGCAGAAAGGTAGGACACTCACTGTTTGATACCCTCTCATGTCTCTGCTTCACCACAACACTTTTTCTTCAATTACTTATGTGGTTTGATTGTGCGTCGAACACAGGCGTACACAGCACCGGCCACAGGCAAGATCAGTTATGTAAATCCAATTGGATAGTTGATAGCCCATAGTTACTAAAGTAGTTAAGTCCAGAATGCCTAGCTCATCACCTCTTTATGTTGCAATTATCCATATACTTATTAAACCTTTATGTCTTTTTGAACTGCGTGGACTTTTTAGGGAAATCGAGTTCAGGGAAGATGAAGCAATTACCTGTAGTATTCAGAAACACATCCTTCCCAGAAAGTAAAGGTGGGTACTTGGAGCTTAAGTGGTGCCAATTCTGAATGACATGGTGTATTCATTAAGTTACGTGATCTACCCATGTAAACATCGCTAATGTGCAGTGCTAATTGGCAAGTTAGAAAACTAAACAGATGACACATGCCAAATGTGAACACATTAGGAACTGGTAAATTCCAGCCATGGGGTGAAACTTTTGATGAAGTGAATTGTCTTTGTCCAAATTATGCAGATAAATTTCCTCCAACTTTCCATTATACGTGTGTACAAAATCACTACATAATTAAAAACACTTCCACCATCTCTGAGGATTATTCATCTTTTATGCTCAAGTTTTGTCCAGTGCTGGAGGCCTAGTGTTTTTGATTTCAAAGACTAGCATTCCCTTTATTAAAATCTTATGAAAAAATTGCACTTTTCTACCCCTTTGGCCTTGATTTTAATGATTTGTTTCTATACAATCATAAGTATGTTTTGTTATTCAGAAAACGACAAATATGTTGGCCTTTTCTAAAAGAAATGAAAAAAAGGTTAAAATATTGAAAGTTTAAATATTTTTCACAGAAATAGATTATTCAATTGTAAAAGGTAGAGAAAGAGAGAAACATTTTATTCTTTCTGTCATGAACATCAGTCAACCAAGTTTCACATTTTGGGCAGGGTTTTTTCTTAGTATGAATATTTTAGAACCTATTTTATTATTTAAAAAAAGGAAGAACAGGTGTATTTTGGCAGAGAAGTAAAATACAGAATATGATGTGAAATTTGTCTTAAAATTGGTGTACAAAATTCAAAAACACAGTACAATTATATCAAAATACAGCATAGCCTACGGCTTTTATGATTTCCTTTGGTGTTTTATTTGGTAGAGTTAAAGAAAAAAAAATCCTCCCTACAAAAAAAAAAAAAAAAAAGTTATCAAAACAGTCCATAAGTTAGGTTGTATAAGTTGCAAAAACTTTTCCTTGAGTTTCCAAAACCCTTTTCTTCCATGGTCACCCACATAAAGCATGGCTAGTGAGGTATATAGGGCAAACGTGTCGGGCAGACGCACAGTCAGGAAAAAGTGCCTAAGAACTCAATCCACTTTCATAGAAATCACAGGTTACGTCTGCGTTTCTTCTCATTGACGCTATCATATTACTTTGGCAGAATCAAAATAAACCCCAAAAATATTTCTGTTCAAGTCGCAGCAGCAGTGATATGTCTCCTTAGGTGGCAGTATCTGATGCCACAATACTGTGCAGCCCCCGGGGGGACTAAGGTGTTGTGTGTACCTGCAAACACCGATGTCACGTCATACGTCAAGCACCATGTCATACTGTTGTCCCTTCTTCCGCCTGCCACACTTATTGATGAGAACCAGGTACAGAGTCAAGAGCATGACCCAGTAACATGCATAGATCAAGGTCCCAACGATGAGAACTGTCTGTTTGGATTCTGAGAATGGCTTTTTAGATTCCTTATAAATGGTGAAGATCACACCACCTAGGAGAATTGTAAACCACACGGATACTGGAATGAGTCCTATGAAGTTAACCACGATGGTTTTCCTTCCAGACGTGCCCCACCCAGCCTTGTTTATGGTCGCGATCGCGAACATCTTGGCCGGAAGTAAGCTGGACATGTAGAGCACTGAGTACAGGGACATGAAGACCATGACGATGTTCCCTCGAAGGCAGCTGGCAAAAGACGATTTGATCAGACCTACTAGCTGGACAGTCAGTAAGAAGAGAAGGATGTTCCAAATTTTGCCCCGGTAGAAGAGCTGGATCACTGTGGCAATGAGAAAGAAAGGAAAGAATCCCGTGATGACCGCCTCGTAGGTCATCCACAAGTGGTGCTTGTGAAACCACATGGCGTTGTACAGCCACTCGCGGAAGTAGGACTTGCTCCAACGGGTCTGCTGGTTCAGCCATCGGAGGTACTCGATGGGGGTTTCCGTAAGGCACTTCGATCGAGCCGTGTATTTTGTCGCGTAGCCCAGACTCAGCACCCTGTTCGTCAGATGCCTGTCATCGCCGAAGCTGCACTGGTTGCCCATGAATTCCTGATTGTACCAGTCTTCCACGAACTCGTGCAGCAAGGAGTTTCTGTACATCCCCAGAGGTCCGCTAATGCACTGCACACACCCAAAGTAAGACTGGCAGGCCCTCTCTATATTAAAAGCCATCCAGTACCTCACGCTGCTCAGGAACGAGATCCAAGAATCGTATTTGTTCAGAATCTGAAAGAAAGAAAGGAAAAGTTGATAAGTAAAAGTAAGCTTTGTATTTATGTATTATTTATGTTATCTATCTATCTATCTATCTATCTATCTATCTATCTCTTGCCACTGCAAACCCGAGATGCATGCACCCCTTCCTGTTTCTCGCTTTATGTGGGTACTGAGGAATCCAAGCCCCAGGTCTGGCAGGCTTTTGCAAGTAAGCCCCTTGAACCAACTGAAAAGTAAGCTTTATCTAAGTAACAGCAAGAAGCCTAGACTATTCTGAGATTACTACGTACTTTGAAATCAATTATTCTATGTCTCTCTTTTAGAATCCTTTTTTTTTCTTTTGATATGCCTATATGTTGTTTTTCTAGGATTCTCTATCATTAGATTATCTTGACTAGTTGGAAGTACATGCTGCCAATCTTTGGTGTTGAATACTTATATTTTTTTTCTATTCCATTATTCTTTTCCTCTTGAGCTATATTTGATGTTCTTGTTGTTGTGTTGTAATGTTGAGGGATTTTATATATATAATTATATATATATATGGGATTTTACATATATAATTTTATATATATACACACACATATTACATGTATATATACACACATATATACATATATACGTATATATGCATATATATGTATATATGCATATATATGTATATATGCATATATGCATATATATGTATATGTGTATATACACACCCACACATATGTATGGTACCTTATGTGGTTGTGTGTGTTCACGTTTCTGAGTACAGGCACGTACGCACCATGGTGCACACGTGGAGGTCGGAGTATAACTTTGGGTGTCAGGTGGCATCTTCTACCTTGTTTGAGGCAAGGTCTGTCATTCACTACTGCTTCTCCAAGCTAGCCGGAATGTGAACTTTCAAGAAATTCTCCTGTCTCTGCCACCTTTCTTGCCCCAGGCATGCTGGAATTATAGACGCTAGTGCTATAGCTTCTGGCTTTAGGTGGGCTGTGGGGATCTGAACTCACGTGCTCACACTTGTGCAGAGAACACTTTTTCCACTGCGCCATCTCCCCAGCCTAAGGGTTCTCTTATAAAAATTTCAGTTCTCAGTTATTAAAATTTCCCAGATGCACTTTTGAAAATCTATGGCTTGGAGGTGTTGAAGTCCTGTGCCTTTCCGTGTTGGCTAATTTCCAATATATCCAATTCTTTTGAACTGTGATCTTCCTCTGCTTTTAGTCTTTTAGTTGTTGTTGTTATTCCAGTGACTAACAAGTTTGTCTGCCTCCCAGAATTTTAACACTGAAATAATGCTTTTAATAAAGAACATTGAATAGCACAAGCACTTTATTGGAAATATGTCTAAATTCTCTCCTAGCTCTCTCTTTTATTCAGTTTTTGTCTGATTTTGTTTGTTTGTTTGTTTTGTTTTTCGAGGTAGAGTCTCACTCTGGTCCAGGCTGACCTGGAATTAACTATGTAGTCTCAGGGTGGCCTCGAATGCACGGCGATCCTCCTACCTCTGCCTCCCGAGTGCTGGAGTGCTAGGATTAAAGGCATGTGCCACCACGCCTGACTTTCATCGGAATTTTGCTTGTTTCCTTTGTGTACCATTAGACTATCTCTTTCTTCTTCCTAAAGTGACTTCTTTGCCTTCGCTATTAATAAGCATAGACAAAGATTATATAGCAGCATGAAATCTAAATTGTAAAGTTCATTTTCATGTGTGATGTGAGAATTTCCTAAAACCTGTGCTCTTGGGTTTCAAGCATTCTTTGTAGATTTTTTCAAATTATTTATTTATTTGTGTGTATGCATGTGTGTGTATGCATGGGTACACGTGATGGCATATATGTAGAGGTTAAGGAACATTCTCAAGGTGCCTGTTTCTCTTCCATCTTCTTTGAGACAAGGTATCTCGTCACTGCAAACTAATGTCAGTTAACTGGTCCATGAGCTTTGGATTGTCCCGGCTCCTTCTCCTATAGGTGTGCTGGGGTCACAGATTCATGCGCCACTTTTGGGGAGGTTCAAACTTGCGTCAGCAGGCCTGGTGAGCAGGTGCCTTAAACCACTGAGCAATCTCACTAGCCCCTCTACATCAATAGTTTTTAAATATTTTTATTTATTTATTTGCCAGCAGAGAGAGGTAGAGAGAAGAGAGACAGAAAGAAAGAATGTGTGCACCCAGGGCCTCCAGTAACTGCAAATAAATGAACTCCAGATGCATACACTACTGTGTATCTTGCTTTACATGGGTACTGAGGAATTGAACCCAGGTCATTAGGCTTTGCAGGCAAATGTCTTAACTGCTGAGCCATCTCTCCATCCCTACATTAATCTTTACATATTTTAATACTTATTATTTTCACCCCACAAGCTTCAAGAATGTGTTTCATTTAATGCATATTTCATTGTTTCTCCACTAAAGATAAATGATGGGCCATATTGGAAAACCCTCTTATCAATTATGTGTTTGCTTTACTTACTAGTGTCACTTTGAATTTCATTTTTTTAAATTAGTTTATTCATTTGTTTGAGTGAGTGAAAGAAGCAAATAGAGAGAAAGAACATTGTCATGCAGGGCCACTGCAAACGAACTTCCAGATGCATGTGCCACCTTGTGCATCTAGCTTTACAAGGGAACTGGGGTATCGAACTTGTGTCCTTTGGCTTTGCAGGCAAGTGCCTTAACTGATTGCTAAGCCACCTCTCCAGCCTATAACTTTGAATTTCTGTTTCTTATGTCCTCGTTTGTTTTTCAGAATGTATTTTTAAACAGCTACATATTTGCCAGCTTCTTTTAAATGCAGAAGCATTCAGTATATAATCCAGTCTCTATCACACTTCTTATTTGATTACTCTTATTACTAAATGACTCCAACATCAAAGTTTAACAGAATATTCAATAGTACATTATGGCCCAAGGGAACATGGTGGGAAACATTGAATATGTATGCATCCATGTGGGTTGTTACATAGCTATCATCAGCCATTCTAGACAAAGATTATAGCTCAGATCTAAGCTAAGAAATCTTGTTATTTCAATTCAGCTAGAAAAACTGGTAGTGATGTGGGTGCAAGGCACATTTTCCTGTGTCTTCAGTTACAAACACAGAGTACAAGCATGTCTGAGTTGGTGTGCTATGAATATATACTTGAAGAATCAACAAATAAGTGTGTTTTTAAAACTACCCCATACAATCAAATGAAGACATATATACCTGGACATCGCCCCCAACACCTCCAACCATAGGGTCTTCTTCTAGCACTTTCACCATCTCCACAGATGAGGCAGGGTCAAGCATAGTGTCTGAATCACATACCTGCCGAAAAGAAAGCAGAAAAGTATTTTGAAGGGAAAAGCACTAGCAGCAATTATCAAATAGTCAAAACTGAGCATGTGCGTTGTACTCTCAATCTTATCACAAGACCTCATCAGGTAGTACAATTTTCACAAACAGTTTATTTTTTTTTTTTATGAGAGACAGAGAGAGAGAGAGAGAGAGAGAGAGAGAGAATTCGAACTCCAGATGCATGCGCCACCTTGTGCACACGTGCGGTCTTGCATGCTTGCGTCACCTTGTGCATCTTGTGCGTCTGGCTTATGTGGGACCTGGAGGGTCAAACATGGGTCCTTAGGCTTCACAGGCAAGAAAGATAACCACTAAGCCATCTCTTCAGCCTGACAAAGCATTTTTTACATCATGCCAAATACAAATAGTTTAGTTTTTAAAACTATTTTATTTATTATTTATCTGCTTTCAAGCACAGTGAGAAGAGAGGGAGGGGGGAGAATGGGCCCATCAGGGACTGTAGCTGCTGAAAACAGATTCCAGATGCATGGGCCACCTTGTGCATCTGGCTTTACATGGGTACTGAGGAACTGAACCTGGGTCATTAGGCTTGACAGGCAAGCAACTTAACTGCTGAGCCATCTCTCCAGCCCAGAACTTTCATTTTTAACAGCTCGGTGCTTAAGCTAATGGCACTAGCTGGTAATATGGTTCCAGTGATGTGTTGGGTGTGATCTGTAGGATAATTAGTTTGCTTGCTTTGCCAGCGATGGTCCACATTTTATCAATGAAACTCTCAGGCAGCATCTGCATACTGGAAAACTGAGACAGTTGCCACCCTAGTGGTTAGGTGTTGGTTTAATTGGTTGGTTCTGATTTTTTTTTATTTTCTTCCGGTTTGTTTTGTTTTAAGTTTCCTCATACATAAGGCTTTTAAGCAACTCAACCCACAAGTTTCAATAATAAAAATAATTCTGTAATGTTATGGGAAGGAAGAGATATCTAGCCAAATCTGCCCCATTCCCCCCCCCTCAAATTAATCTGGTAAAGACCATGGAGAGCACTTCTCCAGGTGACTGCTTGTAAATGATATTTTCTTTTCAGACAGATTGTTTTTAATTTTTTTGTTCATTTTTATTTATTTATTTGAGAGTGACAGAGACATAAAGAGGCAGAGAGAGAAAGAGAGAGAGAGGGAGGGAGAGAATGGGCGTGCCAGGGCTTCCAGCCACTGCAAACGAACTCCAGACGCTTGCACCTCCTTGTGCATCTGACATACGTGGATCCTGGAGAATCGAGCCTCGAACTGGGGTCCTTAGGCTTCACAGGCAAGCGCTTAACCACTAAGCCATCTCTCCAGCCCTGTGAAGCCACAGGACCTAGTTTCAATTCCCCAGAACCCATGTAAGTCAGATGCACAAGGGGCACATGTGTCTGGAGTCCATTTGCTGTGGCTAGCGGCCCTAGCATGCCCATTCTCTCTCTATCTGTCTCTCTTCTCTCTATCTCTCTCTGCTTGCAAATAAATAAATGAATAATTTCTTTTTTTAAGAAAAGAAAGAATTGCACTTAAATCTATGGCAAAGTGGGTTTCCTAATTCTGTTCCCCAGTCTTGCACTTAGTTCCAGTCATCTAAAGCTTATGACTGATGCTTGTTTCTGGTGGGGGAGGGGGGTGAACAACCGGTTAAAATCAGAGAGAAGACCTGGCTTACTCATAACTCCTTCCATACTCATCAATTTGATTAAATCATCATTTTTCTCTGTAGTATGGCACAGGCAAAATCCAGGTGGTTTCTACCTGTGAACAGAGCTGTCCCCACATGATTAGAGATGATCAGACCTAAGAACAAAGCAGCCCTATCTCCCTGTCTTCCACTGTTTGAAATGGTGTTTCTCTCCCACACTCATGGTGAAGCTGGATTTCCAATAGAGCGCTGCGTTGAGAGATGGTGAGATCTTGAAAACGTAGATCCCTTATGAAAGGACCAATGCTGCTTTCTAAGGACTTGGTTAATTCTCAAGGGAGCCAGTGAGCTCTTGCTCTTGCAGACCTGGATTACAGCCAATGAGAGCAGGCTGTTGCTCCATGAAGGTTACTTCTCCTGTTTCATCTCCTTCATACACTCTGCTTGTTGGCCTAATGTTTCTCCACTATGTTGTAACGCATTGTGCAAGCCTCTGTTAGATACACTCGGACTTTCCCGCCTCTAGAACAGTGAACAGTGAACTTCTTTACAAGTTATCCAGTCTCTGGCATTATATTATAGCAAAAGAAATGATCTAATAGTTTATAACACTTATTAACAGGGCACAGTATGCTTTTCTGCTGAATTCATCAAGGTCCTTACCAATAGAATTTGATCAGAGTTGACATGTGATGAACTAGTGTGACAGCCTGTAATGACTTGAAGGTGAAATGTCCTCCAAGGACTCGACTGTTTGAGGACTTGGGCCCTAGCTGGTGGCACTGAATGGAGAGTTTGTGGCACCCTTGAGAGATGGAACCTAACAAGAAGTGGTGGATCTCTGGGGAACAGGCTTTGAGGTTTTTATTCTGGCCTTATTTCCTGTCCTTTCTGCTTCCAATAGCTACTTCAAGCTCCTTTGACCACAAGCATCCTGTAGCCATACTTCCCCACCATGTGGATTTATACTTCTTCAAGTCATAAACCAAAATACATCCTTTGTCCTCTAAATAGCTTCTTGTTAAATAGTTGGTCATCTGACGATAAAAGTAACGAATTCACATCCTCACCCAGACATTGAAGAGTATGATTGGCATATATTTTAAACTACCCGGCATTATTCTACCTTCAAGTCTGCCTGTAACCAGCTTCATTGAACAAAGATGTTGCTTATTTACAATCATAGGCCACATAATAACACATTGTTCAAAGATGAACCACAAATTTGATGTTGGTCCCTGGAGATTAGATCATCTTTGTGGTGACCGTGTAGACATCTGAATTTGTGTAAGTACACTCTGTGATGTTCACACAATGATACAAGCACCTAAGAATGCATTCCTCAAAGTATATTGCCATCATGAAGAAGTATATGATATCATTTATAATTAAAGGTAACAGTTTTCTGTGTGGTATGTGTGTGTTTGTATGCATATCCACCACATGGACATGTATGAGCTTGTGCGTGCAGTGCACGTGCATGTATGTGCACTTAGAGGACAGAGGTAGACATGGGGTGCCTTCCTCAATTGCTCTCTATCTTATGTTTTAGGACAGGATCACTCATTGAACTTGGACTCACTGATTCAGCCACACTGGCTGGTCAGCAAGCCCCAGTGATTTTTCCTGCTCCAACCTGTCCAAAACAGATCCTCGTCACCAGGCCTGGCTTCTACCTGGGTGCTAGGACTCCACACTCAGGTCCTTCTGTTTGCATAGCAAGCACTTTCAAAAGTATCAGCTCAAAAGTAACAAGTAAATCATCCTTCAAATTCTTCTTTGAAAATAATGAAGACTTGAAGAAAAAAAAAATGAATCAATTATTGAAGCATGGAGTCTCTCTAGAATTAAAGGGAACATTAAACACCTGTAACATGAGTCCCTCCCATTAATAGCTAAGTAATCCCAACATTTAAAAAAAAATTATTTCTTTCAACTTTACTCATGGGTTTCCTGAAAGGATTTCATATTAATGAAAATTACTGGTGAAAATAGCTATTTAAATGCATTATTGGAATTTAATGACAAGGAATATACAGGGCATCCAATTATTAAAAGCAGACATTGCTTCTTTATTTATTTATATTTTATTTTATTTTATTTATCTATTTTTCTGTTTTTTTTTTTTTTGTTTGTTTGTTTGTTTTTTGAGGTAAGGTTTCACTCTAATCCAGGCAGACCTGGAATTCACTATGTAGTCTAAGGCTGGCCTGGAAATCATGGTGGTGACCCTCCTACCTCTGCCTCCCGAGTGCTAGGATTAAAGGTGGGTACCACTATGCCCAGCTAAAAGTAAACATTACTTCTTTAGACTAAGCTAATTGTAGTATTGTGGGGGCTTTGGTTTCTTAGATTTTTAGTTTAGTTATGTAGAAACACTCATTTTCGGGCTGGAGAGATGGCTTAGCGGTTAAGCACTTGCCTGTGAAGCCTAATGACCCTGGTTCGAGGCTCGATTCCCCAGGACCCATGTTAGCCAGATGCACAAGGGGGCGCATGCGTCTGGAGTTCGTTTGCAGTGGCTGGAGGCCCCGGCACGCCCATTCTCTCTCTCTCTCTATCTGCCTCTTTCTCTCTGTGTCTGTCTGTCACTCTCAAATAAATAAATAAATATTTTTTTTAAAAAAAAGAAACACTCATTTTCTGAATAAAAAATTGAGGTTTTTTTTTCTGGCATTGCATTTACTTTCAGGACAAACTCATTTATATTAAGAGGTTAAGATAGGCAGAAGGAAGGTAGATGTTTATAATTTCAGGATGCTGAAGTCTTAAGTCTAAACATCCTAAGCCTCTGGAAGCTACAGAGTCATTGGAGAGCAACTTTGCCTCTCCATGTGTTGTCTATCAAAAGTTTGTGTGTGGCTAAAAGCTGGCCAGGTCGCCTGTAATAACTGTGGAGAGGAGCGAAGCCGAACTCCAACCCACCTTCAGAATCCAGCATCCCAAATTCATGGCCACACCCACACCTCTATTGACTTAAGCTGGGAAAGGTAAAACCAGAAAGCTAAAATAAGCTTAAAAACAACAGGAAGGGAGCAATCCAGAATTAATGTTCAAATAGCCCCGCCTGTTTCTGAGCACAAGCAGACCAGAGGAACGGCCACTTTGAAATGACTAAACTTGAACCAAATTTCTGAGTTTCTACATATTTAAGTTGGCCCAGGCTCCTCCCACTTTCCAAAAGCTAACTGCCAGAAGTTCTGTGAGAGAGACTGTTAGCCCTGGGGACTTTAGCTCTATCAGTAGGAAAAGTTCTCAGAAATCTCTTGGGAAGGGGTTTGTTAGTATAGGACTTAAGAGCCTTAAAGAATTTCAGTTTCTGGATGCTGTTTGCTGACTGAATGCCAACAAGAAATCTAGTCTTTGCCAGTCAGGAAAAGCATGTGTATTTAGGAGCACAGGGACACTTACTTAGTAAGACGTGAAGGATACAAATTTAGCCCTTCAAGTCCATCCAGTAGGACAGAGTATTACATTTTCTCCTCACCAATGAATTATAAATACAATGCCATGAGTGTTGGCTAGCTAGCTCAGCGTTAGAATCCGGGAGGCATACCAGCTCAGGCAAAGCTAAAACTCACATCAGGAAAAGCTTCAGAACATGATGTGCATACAAGAAGCAGGAAACAAACCAAAAGTCATTTCTGCCACACTAAAGAGTATCACATGATGACTAGTTATAAGATTTCTCATAGAGAAATGACATAAATGAAAAAAAAAAAACACAACTTTCGAGTAAAGTGAGTAAAAACTATCAAAAGGAAAAGACATTATTAGGAAGAATGATTCAATCCAGCTAAATCAGAGAATGAACTGTAAACACCAAGAACCTCCCTCTTCCTGGGTCACTATTCCAGCCAGAGTCAACACCCTATGTTTCCTCTCTATCTAAAACAGGGGTTAGAAAACTAAGGCCTAAGGCTAAAGGCCTCTGTGTAATTTGTTTTGTTATAGCCTAGGGGCTAAGAATGGTTTAATATCCCTAAACATTAAAAAAGAAGAATTTCATAAGGCATATAGGAATTATATGAAATCCAGTCAGGCTCCTCCATTTACATATTATCTGTGCCTACATTCATACTGCAATGAAAAACATGAACAGTTGCAAAGCTTAATGTTTACCTCTAGCTTCTATAAGCAAAGTCTGTCAAAAAAAAAAAAAAAAGGTTCAAAAATCCTTGCTTGTGGGGTAAGGGCTCAGCCTTCATAGAGATAACAGCAACATTGACATTAAATGTTAAAATCCCAATTTGAACTCTATATGAGTTTTTAAAATTGTGCCTCATCTCCATCTGTTATAAAGGTAGTAGGTGCATAAAGCACAAAATGTTAATAAACTATATACATGAATATATTTGTTCAGTCTAGTCACTGCCTTTTTTAAGCAAAAGTGCCCACAGAATCAAGAATCTTAAATTCTTGAGTCATGTAAGACCTTCAACAAGCCATTCACCACTTTAATGAGACATTGCATATAAAATCACTGTGTGTATGTTTCAAAAGGACTGTAGAGAAGTATGCCATTTGTATAAAGTAGGAACCCTTACATTTTTATATTACTTAAGTGAACCCAAATGTTTATGGTAATTATTGTCACATATAATTGATTCAATTAAATCACTATATGGAACACGAGGTTAATTACATACAGAAAAAAAAAATCTCTTATCACCTAAACTAACTAAAATACAATGTACCTGGAAACATCACAGTATCCCTGCTCATTCTAAAGTGTCTCTCACTGTTCTTAAAAGTTAACCTCTGGGCTGGAGAGATGGCTTAGCGGTTAAGCACTTGCCTGTGAAGCCTAAGGACCCCGGTTCGAGGCTCGACTCCCCAGGACCCACGTTAGCCAGATGCACAAGGGGGCGCACGCATCTGGAGTTCGTTTGCAGTGGCTGGAGGCCCTGGCGCGCCCATTCTCTCTCCCTCTCTCTATCTGCCTCTTTCTCTCTGTCTGTCGCTCTCAAATAAATTAATAAAAATAACAAAAAAAATTTAAAAAAAAAAAAAGTTAACCTCTTTTTTTTTTTGCAATCTAAATAAAAGTTGCTGAAAATAATTGTTCCACCCATCCCCCTTCAAATTCTAAGATCCTAGTCTAAAGTGTGGTCTCCATGCTTCATTTTCATATTACTTAAAGGTCTTCCCTTTTGGGCTAGCGGAGGGATCTCTTCTACTTCTCATTTCTCCTCAAAGCGCATTGCAAATTAACACAGCAGGAGAAATCCTTCATTTGCTCTGGTTACCTTCCTGGAGGAAACAGGTTGAAAATGAATCAAAGCCCCTTCTGTTGCTACTGGATTGACCCCTTTCCTGTTTATCAGGTTAACTCTTTCTTAACCTTGACCCTTCATCTTAACCTTCATTGAAATTCTTCTTAACCTTGACCCTTCGTCTTAACCTTGACCCAATGAGAGCATTTCTAAAGTGTGTGGAATTTGCTCTTTGCCCCTGCTACAACTTAGCCATACAGTCAATGGAGATTCTGTTCTGCATTCCCAACCATTTCTCTAATGAAAGAGGGTAAGGCACTGAACAAAAACAAACAAAAACAAAACAAAGCAACTGACAGAATAGCTTCACAAATAGTTAATGATTAAGAAACACCAGACAGTGCTGCTATCCCTAAACCACTGGTATTATAGCAGAGTAGAGTCCATTGAAACCTAGCAAGCACAAGGCTCTGAGCTCAGCCTCCAGACTCCCTAACTCCTCCCACCACCACCCCAACAAAGAGAGAGAAAAAGAAGGAGGTCAGCACTAAAAAGGAATAGCATTCATGTATAAGAAGGGTTGTGCTTCCCAAGCTGCGCAGAAAATACAAAATTATAAAATCTAGAAATGGTGGAGCAATAAAGCCCCTTTGAAATGAACATGTAAAACAATTCCAAAAATGCACTCAAAACAATAATGGTTTTGGGAAAACGTGTGGTTACGTGGAAAACGTCCTCTCAGTGTAATTTGATTTACGGTGCAGGATCTCAGATCCAGCCACCAGAAGATCTCTATATTATAGACACCTAAGCTATTCAGTGCTTCGCTGTCACTTTTCTTAAGAGGAAGTAGGAAGATGGAAATCTTCCTTGTTATAATGTCTACCTTCAGTCAAATTAAGATCACTGCTGGGCTGGAGAGATGGCTTAGCGGTTAGACGCTTGCCTGTGAAGCCTAAGGACCCCGGTTGGAGGCTCGATTCCCCAGGACCCACGTTAGCCAGATGCACAAGGGGGCGCACGCGTCTGGAGTTCGTTTGCAGTGGTTGGAGGCCCTGGCGTGTCCATTCTCTCTCTGTGTCACTCTCAAATAACTAAATAAAAATGAACAAAAAAATTTTTTTTAAAAAAAGATCACTGCTAAGCATTTTAAGTAAGACAAAGGAAGTCATGGGTTGTCCTCCTTGTCTGTGTTGGAAAGCTTGGATGTGAGTAAAAGTTATAGAAGTGGTGAAGTGAAGGTGGCAAGCCAGCTGGGAAAGGGAAAACCAAATGCTTGCACCTTCACGATTTAGCCTTGTGACACTCTTATTCCAAATGTTCAGAATTTTTATAGTGAAAAAGGAAACCAGAGCTGGGCCTGGGTGCAGTACAGTACACCTGTCATCCTAGCATTGGGGAGGTCAAGGCAGAAGCATCATGAGTTTCAGGCCAAAAAAGAAGGGAAAACAAGAAAGTCAAATGTGGTGGCCTTTAACCCAGAGATTCTTCAGAGAACAGGGCAGACTAAGAGTGTAAATAGAAACTCCATAATAAGTGGTCTTTGAAAATTCAGAGAAGCTAGTTGTTTTATCCTGATTTCTCTCAAGCAGAGCTTTAATATTTTGCCAGAAATAAAAGGCCAGGGAGGCTAAGATGGTGCTGGGGTGAGTCCTGATCTAGGAGGGATCTTGGGATCTTGTGTTCTCAGCTCAACTGGGGGCAGGTCCCTAACAAATGACAATAGAGCTGGGTCTACAATTCAGGCTTCCTCATTCCCGTTTCACGTCACAATCTTGGCCTACAAAAGCAGGGATGCAAATCAGCGATGCTCTCAACACTGGTCTTCAGAATATTTCAGTTGTTTAGGCTTCCCACACAGAGCATGACCTGGAAAAACATTACCACCCATTGGCCAGGATTGGGAGTTATGTTCTAGATGTTTGTCATGAGTACTGAAGAAGTGACTGCTGAAAAATTGTTCCTAGTAGAATACAGGGTTAGGCTTTTATAAAACCTTTCTCTATGGATCAATCCATAATCCTGTTTTATTTGTGCTTCTGGTGAAATGTGTCTTAATTAATACACATTACTGATTCATTAACATTGAATTTATGCCCAATTACTTATGCTAGAAGGAGTTTCACCCCCATAGGACATGCCATAGATCCCTTGTGCTTAGAAACTTTAAACAAAACTGCTGCAATTGAGAACCACTTTAGACAGGTACAATACCAGTGAAAAGCGCAAGAGTGTGGAGCACATGGTATTAAAAAGACTACACGGGTAATAATTCATTGTATAAAAGCTGAAGCAAAGAGGCAAGATGTCACCTTGTTTGACCCCAGCTGGAACAGGTGCATTGACTGACTCAACTTTTTTGGCACTGTGTTTGTGTTTGTGAGTGACCACCAAAGCACATACTCATTTGAGGGTTAAAAGTAAATTTCAATGAACAGACAAATGCGCAAATATAAAATCCTTGAGTAATACAAATCAACCTTTGTATTATGATTTATAGCCTCATGCTTCCCCACCCAAAGGATACTCTGCCCAAGGATGTCTACCAGGTTAACTCAATGATAAAATTGCTTCTTATGCCTTTCCTGGGCAAAAAATGTTCCTGTCTCAAAATCCTTGACATACATCACAGGATCTTGGTGTTTTTTTCCGTTTGTCTCATAGACTAGTGTCCAAATTAAGTTACAATTTGCATATTCAAAGATAATACATGAATAATACCATCATGTAATCTAGATATTAAGTATGTTTTACCTTTTCATAATGTCATATATAAATTCTATGAAAAAAGTCAATATAAATGCACATTTTTAAAGTAAAGACTATATATTAGAAAGTATTTATGCATCGATCATGTAATAATTTGTAGATAATTTGAATTTTGCTCTTTGTGCTTTTTTAATGTGCTTAAGCATAACACTATAAAATGATTTATCCAAATAAATAAAAGGTTGACCTAAGAACTATTTGGGAAAGGTAAAGAAGACCTTTGCCCTTCCTGGAAGCTGTAAGGAATCAGGTCAGAATCTGTCCTTTCTTGACAAAGTTTCTCTAAATAAATAAATTAGGCAAAGAATGTTTGAAATCTTCCATTAGATTTTTAAATTTTTTAACAAACTTTTTATTATCTATTCTCATTGTACATTTTCCCCTCTGTTTCCTTACCTGATCAGTTTCTGAGAGGAGCCACCAATACCTCAGATTATTTGTTGCTCCACTGTCTTTGTTCTGGACTAGGACTTTGTCAGTATTGTGGCCCAAGGTTAGATATTTAAATGACTAAAGTTGGGGACAGTAGTCAGTAGAGACTGCAGATGGCAGAAGGAAGGGAGAGAGAGAGAGAAAGAGAGAGAGAGAGAGAGAGAATTGGGAATTAATAACCTTCTTGAGCGGAGAGAAAGCAGGTCTAGAGGTCTCTGGAGGAAGGAGCCCCAGAAGTCGGGCTGGGTGCTATTGGATAGGATGAACAGGATACACACACAGAGTTCAGTGTATTTAGAACCAATGCTGTTGGTTTTCTCCTTCATATGAGGCATGGTCATCTGTTAGTAGTTAACAGGGAGGAGTTTGGACAGGGTGCTGGGAGCATGGTGAAAATATGAAATAATGGGTCATGAGAGCAATAAGACAGACATCCCAAATCTGGTGAAAGGAGCACTGATGAGTCCTGTGGACCCAGATGTGACTGGAAATGGATCTTTTTGGCTCTAGCTGTCGAAGGTGACACAGTGTTCTCCAGCAAGTATGTAAACAGGCCATCAGTTTCCCACTTGGCCCTCCATTCTCTCCTGCATCTGCTACCCCCTTTCTTTCAGGACCCAACACACCAAGTTCAATCACCAGTGCTGCTCCCTGGACACCATCCTCATACCCCTGTCCCTTTGGTCTCGCTGTGTGGCCTCTACAGTTCCCAAAGTTTGGATCATTCAGAACAGAAGATGAGAACGTTGAGTGTTTAGTTTGAAGCTTGGGAAATGGCCTTTGTGACAGGTCAAGCTTGGTCACATTGCCGGCGATTCTACGAGGGATGGCACAGGAAGGTATGACCGACCAGCTTCAGAATGCTAAATGATGTTTACCCTTGTTTGAGAGTTTGTGATGGGGTGAGAGTCCCAAGAGGCCTTAGGATCTCGTTTCCAGCAGCTGCTGGGGTCAATCTTCTGGAAGCTTCAGCCTAGAGAAAGAAGGAACCTTCTCCAGCTTGCTGAGGGCTCCAGCAGAAAGCCTGCTCTAACCTTTCATGTTCTGTATTACTTTTTCCTGGGCAGGCACAGTATAAAGTTGTCAAGGATACAAACAAAATTCAAAACAAGAATGATGGAAGAAAGGGGTTGAGGAGGAATAAGTCAAGAAAAAGAAAGAACTCACACAAAGAAGTCTTAATTAGAACTGACAAATGTGGCCGCTGTTTTAACTAGAACTAAAGAAAATTGTCAAAACAGATGTTTTCTCATTTCAGGCATACTATTCCATCCTTTGTGCTCTGAAGTTTCCTGTCCGGCTTTCCTTTGAATATACCCATCCTATGGTCCCCTCATCTGCCCAGATTTGTACCATGTAAATACAGAGTCCTGAACGAACAGACCCCACCTGACTGTGGAAGGTCTGCCAATAAAAAATTAATAGAAACTTGAGAGAAATGGGCTGCCAAATCTGCAGAAGTGAGATTAATATGCGCATGGGTCTCAACGCAACACTTTACAAGCCTCTGATATTAACTGACCCTGCAGGTACAACTGACACTGTATTTTTACTACAGTGTCTACTGGGATAAATTATATTCATAATAAGATCTTTCATTTGGGGATTTCTTTTTGGAGTTAGGGTATCCCTCTAGCCAAGCTAACCCGGCACTCACTCTGTAGTCCCAGGCTGACCTAGAGCTCACAGCCATCCTACTACCTCTGTCTCCCCAGTGCTGGGATTAAAGGTACGTATCACCACACCCAGCTAAATTTCCTTAATTTTATCGACAATACTATTAACAACTTTTGCTAAGTATTTACAATGAATTGTTAAACATAATTATTTTAAAGCTCTAGAGAGAGAGAGATTGGTTTATTTTATCTGGTAAACTGAGATTCAGAGAGATTGAATTGCTCTGTCAGCAGCTGGTGATGCCTGGGATGAGAACTGTTAAATGATTGTAGGGCTATTGACCATTTCTATCTCACTACCCTGGCCCTGGGGCACATGACTTTGTAGCAATAAAGGATCCTGACTAGAATTTCACTTCAAATAGGAGAGGAGAAGTGCTCTAGTGGCTTTTTTGTTTTGATTTTCATTTTTTTTTTTTTAAGAGGTAGGGTCTCCGCTACAGCCCAGCCTGACCTGAAATTCACTTTGTACTCTCAGGCTGGCCTTGAACTCCCTCCTACCTTGGCTTCCCAAGTGCTGAGATTAGAGACATGCACCACAACTCCTGACAGAAAGAGAGAGAGAGAGAGAATGGGCACCTCAGGACCTCCAACTGTTGTGGATGAACTCTAGACACATGTGCCACTTTGTGCATCTGGCTTTACATGAGTACTGGAGAATGAAACCAGGCCATTAGGCTTTGCTGGCAAGTGCTTTAACCTCTGAGTAATCTCTCCATTCCCTCCAGTACCTTTCTTACACCATGTATATGTCTTCCTTCTTGACATCATGGTGACCAAAATCTAAAGAATCTGCAGAAAATTCAAATGAGAAGACTTGGGTTCTAAAGATAAAAGTCTGATGAGCCCTGGAAGAAGAGAGACCCTGTAGTGAACTACCAGGGAATTAAGGACAGCACAGCTTGCCTAGTTTTCCTGCAAGCAAGCAAACATCAGCCCAAACTCTTTCAAAGGTCAAGTTGCAATGGGTGAGGTAATGCTGTTTGGGGAGTGAAATAAACATTACTTTGCTTTTGCTCTAAGATTTTTTTTTTTTTTTTTGCATTTTCCTTTTCTTTCTGACTTTCAGTCCTTAATTCCTTCCTCTTTTTAAAACAGCATCATTCTCACACTCCACGCCCACTTTGCTAGTCTATGTAAAAACCATTTTATAGTCTTCCCTTCAGCCTGTAGACTCTCGAGACCCTTCTGTTCGGGCACACACTATTTTCTTACAGAGCTGGAGATGTTTTTGAGTGTGGAAAATGAAGTTGGATTGAACTTGGCAGAACCAAGGGAACGGAGAAGAAGTGAGGGTGGAGGAGAGAAAGGATGGAAAGTTCTCCTATCAAAATAATCTTGATTTTTCACCAACTGCATGACACAAGTTAATTATTTTCATCAATATAGTCTGAGCAGTTTATGAGATTTATTTTTCTGTCTTTCGAAAAATGTGTTTTCAACAGCCGCGCTGTTTTCAGATGCAATGAAAGGAGTACTGTGTTGAGAAAGGACAAGGATGGGCTATAGCATATGACTAGAGAGCTACAAAAGCGGCCTTATTTCAATGTATGTTTGCCCTGGCAGGCATCTGCAGACCTACCTGTACATAATCCACACTCCGTCCCAGGGCTCTGAAGGCTGTGTACATGACTTCTCTTTTTCCACCCCACTTTTGCATGATGCAAATACTTTTGTTAGACAAGACCAACTGGGTCACATGCTGGGAACTTTCTTTATGTGATTCCTCGGTCTCACCCGGCCCCTTTTCGTGGAAGTTGTTCTTCCAGATATAAGTGGCAGATTTGTCCCTGCCCATGACGTCACTGAAGATGTCCATCATATAGAGGTCATCATCTGAGTTCCCATCTATGACCATGACGACTTTAATCCCCGGGTAGGTTAGCCTTTTCACAGATTGCAAACATTTCCTTAAGTAGTCCGGATCTTCCTGATAGGCAGCGATGCAAAGAGCCACAGTTTTGTTCAATTTAATGGGGGTTTCAAGGGATTTCTTCATTTTCCGGTGTTCCAAAAAGGCAAACAGGCTTTGGATGATGAGGTGTGATGCTAAAAAGGCACCGTACAGTCCAAAAGAGAAATAGTAATTATCCGTTTGGATAAACTGGTAGCCAACAATATAAGCAGCTGTGATTCCAAGGAGGAGAGAGACTCCAAAAAGTGTGGTTCCAATTATTCTCAGGATGCATAGAAACCTCTCACAATGCATCTGAAATATAATCAAACAATGTCCTTGGTTAACAACTCTTGTTTCAGGCTTGCTATACACATGGTTTCATGG
Organism: Dipus sagitta; assembly: GCA_036346955.1. Taxonomy (NCBI): domain Eukaryota; kingdom Metazoa; phylum Chordata; class Mammalia; order Rodentia; family Dipodidae; genus Dipus; species Dipus sagitta. The sequence goes on from CM070771.1 coordinate 188,552,183, forward strand.
GTGAGAAGGAGCACTTATATACTAAGCATTCAAGAATTAACAGCGAGTTTCTCAGCTAACTTGCTGTACTGACACCACTTTGCTTATCGAAAGGTGAAGGTGCCCTTCTAGCACAATACGCAAACCTGTTTCCGGAATCACATGAGAGGGCTGTGCTTGAGCGTATCACAGTGTATTAAACAACTACTTGTCTGCATCATTTGCAGTGTATTAGGTCCTCGATCTAAGACTGCTTTCTGTGTCACAGGCAGGCATGGGACCAAAATTCCCTGTAGCATAAAGCAATCTTCCTGTGCCAACACTTTCTTCAGCCTCATACTGATGAGCCTTTCCACACAGCTGGTTGAGACTGGAGATTAGAATGTCTGGATTCTATAACTGACTCATCAACTAACTCTGTGACCTTGGGTGGATCACCTTACCTCTCTCTGGGCCTCAGTGATTTTGTTTGTAGATGAGTTCATCTTATAAAACCTGTGTGCTGCTGGAGTTTATGCTTGATTATATCCAATGCCCCATTCACTTTGAAAAATCATCTCCACTAGACATTCTGCATAAATATTTGTCAAAGCCCCTCTGGTTCTAAATCATGCTCCTATTGTCTGTCTCTTCCATGAACCTTCCCCAGTAGACCATTAGATCCTGGGGATCAAGAAATGTACTGGAACCTAGAACACAATAAATGTTTGTACAATAACGAATACATTAAAAAAGTAACATCAGGCTTAATTTCAACAGGCAGATGTCCACTCTATTAAAAAGCAGAGCATATTAGATCTTAAACCTGTTTCAGCTCTTGGTAATAGTTTTTACTCACCTCTAAATTCTGCTAAAGTTTTAAGTTACTTAAGGATAGAAGAGCCATTTTTTTTTGTATTTCTTAAAGCATTTTCAATACTGAGCATCTAAATATTGTTTTGTAATTTTTTATTTATTTTTTCCCTTAAAGTTTTATTTTTCTTCTTCATAAGGGTGACCTACAATAAGGGATATATGGGTATAAATGCAATGTTCCCTATCTTCAGTCCATCACATAAACATTGAGAATTTGTCCTATTTGCATATCATCATACTTTCTATTTTCCTTTAATCTAACTAAATTTTGAAAACAATAAATTTACTTTAAATGGAAACTAAGCAGTTATCTTCATCAAAACTCTACCCTAATATGCTTTGTGTAGTTTCCACACATCCCCATAGAATGTAACATCATCTTAGCCACTAACCGCTGCATGGCCATCGCCTGGCACAGATCTAGAAAAATACCACTGACAGACTCATATTCCATTGTCTTTAATCATACACTGAGGTGGTACTGTGTGGGTATACACCGCACTTTGGGGAAATGTGGTTTCGCACAATCATGTTATCTCCTCCCTGAGCACAGAAGATAGGGCAGGGCTATGAAATGCTGGCATTTGGAAATTCAAGGTGTGCTTTTTCTAATAGAAGAGAGATGGTATTTTTAAAAGAAGGTAAACCAGGCTGGAAAGGTGCTTAGTGGCTAAGATGCTGGCCAGTAAAGCCTAAGGACCTAGGTTTGATTCCCCAGAACACACATGGTGGCACATGCATCTGGAGTTCATTTGCAGTGGCTGGAGGCCCTGGTGCACCTATTCTCATTCTCTCTCTCTCTCTCTCCCCTCTTTCTCTCACTTTCTCTAATAAATAAAACAAAATATTAAAATCCTCCAGTTTCTTTATCCTTCCTCCAGTTTGGTATACATTTCAGCATGGTTGTAGGAGTTCACAGAGCACCAAAATGAGGAGGGAGGTTGGTTAGTGCATAGCCATAGGGAATGCAGTCACTTGCCAATCAAGAAAACTACACGGGGAGTCTGATGTCATCAAGAAATGATTTCTGGGTTCTTGTTTATACTTTTACTTACCACTATACATTTTAGGGTTCCATTACCCCTAATTAGTCTAATCAAGTTAATGCACAGTAACCCAGAGGCCAAGACGCTTAGCTTCCTAGCTTGGAGCCACCACTTTCCTTTGTTAAACGGAAGTGGTCAGGTATGACTTCAGAGAACTGTCCTGAGGCACACAGTGAAATAGTTGGTCAAGGTGTTTCTCAAAGCCACAGATATGGGTTGGGGAAATAGCTAGGTTTGTAAAGTGCTTGCCTTGCAAGCATGAGGACCTGGGTTTGATCCCCAGTACCCACATAAAAATACCAGGCCTGGTGACAGCATTCCTAAGGAACAACACCTGAGGTTGTCATCTGGCCTCCACAGGCACACACACACACACACACATACACGCATGCACTCTCAGACTCACACCCCCTCAAACGTACATGTGCACATATCTATATGCTCCAAAATAAAATAAAATAAAACCCACAAGCACAATGTTGCTTCAAGGATCAGTTGGCTAGAAAGCTCAAAAACATATAAAACATAAATTTGCATCCCATTTTTAGCAGGTATAGAGGACACATGGTTGATTCTTCTGGAAAAGAGCAAGCCACTGAGTGTTCAGTGAAAGGCCAGCAAGTACAGCATCTCTTGTTAATTAGCACAGCTGACAGGATTCTGCACACTCCCAGAGGGCACATTAACCAATGCCTAAAGGTGCTCCAAGCACCAGACTTGGAACTTGTCATTTCCAAGACATGAGTCATTCTCACAAGAGTGAAAAATTTCAAAGGGACTAAACCACTTGCCAGGGTGAAGCTTAAGTGTGTGTTTAGCTTGTGTTTAAGATCACCATCACCAGCAACAGAATAGCCACCATTCTGTTCCGTTATTCACATTTTCCCTGCTTTTATCAGCACACGTGGACAGAGAAAGGGGTCACATAGCATCTGCTGGCCACAGCTCAAGTGGGAACACCCTCTTACATCATAGTAGTCTACAGAATGTCCTTTTGAAGCCTGGGAAAGTTGCTAGCAAACTGCAACGACGTGGCTAGAATTGAACCTTTATATTTCTTCCACAGCTCAGTGTCGCCTGGTGAGACACAGAGCATCTCAGAGCAGGCCAAAGGGCAAAACAGGCACATTTTAGAGCCAGCTCTGCTGAACAGACACATTGATCTCAGGGAATGAGACACAGGATGTGCTTTAAAAAAAATCCCCTAGGCAATTTCATAGATATGGGCACCATATGTGTAAGACTTTCTGAGAAAATCCCTAATTCAAATGATTTTTATGCTGTTTTATAAGCAAGATTTCCTACTGAAAGAATAGGTCTCCGTGTGCTTTCTGTTCAATTAGAGAATCAGGGTTATCTCAGTGCTAGATCCTATGAGGAATGATTTGGAAATCTGTATTGTAGAAATATTTAAAACATACAGCTTGGAATGATTTTGCCCAGCATCATATTTTGGCCTTTTGATTTTCAAATTGCTAGTGGACTTGATCCTAACTATTTAATAAGCTCTATTGTCCACAGAATTCTAAGCTGATGCAAAATGTTAATGGCTGAATATGGTAAGCTCCACAAAGTCAGCGAATGTTACAAACAGATAACACTTTATACAGTCTGTGTTCATTAATGTCCCTCAAGAACACAGAACACATTTATATCTGGAATTCATAAATATAAGTTGAATGAAAGAAATATCATCACCATCTTTGTTATAATGGCAGCACATCACTTATTAAATTTATTTATTTATTATTTGACAGAGAAAGAGGGCAAGAGAGGGAGAATGGGCATGCCAGGGCCTCTAGCCACTGGAAAGGAGCTCCAGACGTGTGTGCCCCCTTGTGCATGTGGCTAATGTAGGTCCTGGGCAATCAAACCTGGGTCCTTTGGCTTTGCAGGCAAACACCTTAACCACTAAGCCATCTCTCCAGCCCACATATTAGATTTTTTGGCAGTGGATTCTTGTTTTATTTTATAGCATGGTCTTATTTGATCTTAATGGCTCTATGTGTAAAACAAACTGTTCATCTCATGTCATAGCATATACATATGACCAGAAAATGAAAATAATGAATATTGAAGTAACTGGTCCAAAATTATAAACTAGGAGTGGAACCTGTGCAGTGGCCTAAGGCCAGGTGATCAAGCATTCCCAATAAATATTTGATGAACAAACTTGAATCCTCATGACCAGACAGGCAGCATTTTTTACTTCTGAATAAAATACAAAGTTGTATGAGGAAAGATGGGACAAGAAGTTTTGAAACTTGTGCCTGCTTAAAATAAAAAGTAGAGAATAAATACTCAGTCACTGCAAGACAGACAACAGGACAAACAACACTAAGAGACTCCTGGGTGTGTGTACTTTCCCACAGGAGTGCAGCCTAAAGGGACAGAGAATGGGGTTGTTTCCAAAGAGGCTGCTGGTCCCATCTATGCAACCACGATTCTCCTCCTAACGCCAGCAGCTGGACTTCTGTCTCACCATAAGAAAGGCCCTACTGTTTCTATTGCCTCCACCTGTGCGCCAGACATAAAGCCTTGCTGTTAACTCATATACCCCACATGGGACTCTGGGCCACTGGGCATCTGAGCCTGTTCCTCCTCCTTGACCTTTTTATATTACAACATAGCGCACTGTAGGATGAAGAGAAGATTAGCTTCTCTCACCACCCGACGCTGTGATAAGAACTGAGTTCCCATAGACCCTATCCTGCTGACTTCCACTTTTGATCTGGGCCAAGGTGAAGCGTAGATTTGTTTCACAAGCATATGAGAGCAGCTGCTGAGATAAGCTCGGATGACTCCCAATATCTACAGTGCATGGCTATGAAGTATCCCTGACTACCTCCAGAGGAGCTTGGGATAATAAAGATAGAAAATGCACATGCTCCTCAAGAGCACTTACAGCAATTATCACTTGCAATCCCAACCATTTTATGTATTAAGAAGTAAAATTTGGGGTATGAATTATCAGAAATTCATCTTCTATGCACCACAAATATATCCATCACAGTCTCGTGTTGTCCATTAATCTGCACATGGTTTTGTATTTTGGTTCTAATAACCTATGGTTGTATGGACATGAGTGTTTTCTCTTCAACTGGAGAAAATATGTGGCATTAGCCAAATGCACCAATGTTTTGAAATCAGATATACCTCTGTCCAAATCCCAGCTTTGGTATTCTAGAGAATTTGACCTTGGGAACCAGAGTGGGTTGGGATAGAATCCCAATTCTTCCTTTCAGTGGTCAGATCATCTTGATATCTGGTACATAATATTTGGAATCCTCAGTTTCACAAATGGGTTCACAGAACACATTATGAAACTAAAATAAAGAACCCGGTCTGGATAGATGACTTAGTGGTTAAGACGCTTGCAGGCAAAGCCAATGGACTCAGGTTAGATTCCCATAAATGCAGATGCACAAGGTGGTGCATGCATCTAGTTCATTTGCTGTGGCTAGAGGCCCTAACCCACCCATTCTCTATCTGTCTCTCTCACTCAAATAAGTAGATAAATAAATTAATAAAATATTTAAAAGAAGAAACCCATTTAAACACTTAAGAAGATATAATCAATGTTTGCATGTTGTGATGTTTCCTGCCAATTACACCCCAATCACCTTGGCTCCTTTTCTCTTTAATCTGTTGTTTCTTAATTTACAGGTAATAAATATGGCATGATAAAAGGCATAGGGCAACTAGGATTAAAACAAATGAACTTGGTCTGATCTCTACCTCAGAGGAGCTATCTCACTGTAGACAAACACTTCAGGTTTCTACGAATAGGTCATGTGACCTTGGACCAATCATTTAGTATCTTTAAACTTTAAATTTTTAGCAGCAGTGCTGATATTCATTAATCTGAGTATCAGGAAGGAATATGATATACATGGTATGCCCCACTTCCATGCTCTTCATCATATTTATCTGCTGAGAGTAGAAAGAATATTTTTGTTGGTGTCCATCCACTCTTAAGACTTCATTTTCTCATCTGACTTGCAAATAATGCCATTTTTTCCAAAGATAGCATATACAAGACATAACATTTGAAATACAGTATGCATTTCATGGTTGGTTGTTATAGTCATGATCACTGTTGATGCCAATATTTTAATCCAAATGAAGAGCAACAAGCTATGAAGTACACTTCTGTTTTTTCTCCTCCTTCTTATGTTTTCAAATCCACTCACTTCAACTTGTAGCCAAGGAGTAATTATACTAAGGCACGAAGTATGACAGAGACATCTATGAGCCTTTCCTTAATGCAAAGCATCATTTCAGATCACATCAATAAGTAGAACTGGTTCTAGAACAAAAAACACATTCTTCACCAATATAAATATGAATGTTTATATTTATCCCCATAGACCTTCAATCCACTATAGAATTATTAGAATTGGTGATATTGGTCTAGGCACTAGACACTAGAAAGGAGACTGGAAACTTGCTTCTTCACAATAAGAGATAATTATGTGGTAGTTATTCCTGCTAATAGTGGTTTGGGATAAATAGTGAGCAACAAGTTAAAACATAATGGTTCCAAAATTTTGCTATGTAACCAGCTTACCTACTAGTATGTAAAAGTGACTGGCGTGGGCCTCCAACAACATTCAAAGTTAGTTGCCATAAGTTGTGACCTGGCCATCACAAGATTTTAATGTGCAACAAAATTTGGTTTGACCACCACTGTGTTAAAGAATTCATGCCCTCATTAGCACTGATGTATATTGCATGTAGTCCTCATATGTATTCTCTCTGCTACTGTTCCAAAGTAGACATCTGAGATAGAGGTACCCAGCTGAAGCTTCTCAAGTCTTCACACTAGAGCATGTGAATCTCTGGGACACAGTGCATGAAGATTTCCCTTCCCCTAGGATCTCTGTCTCTCTCTCTCTCTCTTTCGAAGTCCCTCCCTACCTTCTCTCCCATCTCTCCCACCCTCCTTGAAATCTGCTTTCTTTTTTTTCCCAAACCCAAGGAGTTATCCTAGCAAAGACCCTGGAGCCAAGCTGGCAAGGCTAGCATCTAAGCCTTTGAAAGCCTTTGTCACCCTGGGGGTTGCTGTATCCAGACCTTCAGGTTTCATATTTCTTTCTCTGCCCCATCAATTTCAATCAAGGACTTCAAGGATGTCAGTCAGTCCTCCTAACTGCTAGTGGTCCCTGAACTTCACTATCCTACACTACGTTCATGTGGTGGGGGTGGGGAACTACAATTTCTTAACATGAAATCTTCCCTCTGGGTGCACTTATACTGCATCTTGGGAACTCATCTCTGTAAGTCACGATCATAGGTAGCTAAATGCAGTACAAATGTTAAGTCTCTATGAAATCTTATTGTTAAATAACTAAGATATGTGTGGCAGGATGCTTTACAGACTGCTGTCTGAGGAGAGAGGATTAAAGCCAAGCTCGGGTCATGGAACTGAGTTTTCTGCACCAGGGGCTGACCTCTACTTCCCTGGCACAGCAGAGGCTGGCAGCTCTGTACTTGAAGGCTCTTAAAGGAACACAGCTTGAGTATGCATGGGTGAGAAGGAGAGTTCAAGAAAAGGTTTATGCTTTAGTTTCTCATCACATTAATTGATGGATTGCACCTCATGCAAGATCCAGGAAGTTAATAGATAACAAACTCCTCTTTATTTGTTCTTGGATTTAAAATGAAGTGGTACAGTGTAGAGTAATGAGGGGATCTCCACTTTAATCTTTAGACAAGGGCTTTCCCCACAGTATGAAACTCAGAAAATCATTATGGTACAAGCCTAAAAATACAAGAATAAACTAGGGAGATGGCACAGTGAGAAAGATGCTTAATGAGCAAGTCTGAAACAACCAGGAGTTTTTGAATATCTTGATCCCATGTAAATGCTGGGTGGGTGTGACAGCCCATATGTAATCCCATCACTTGAGGGGATTTCCAGGGCAAGCTGGCTAGCTAGACCAGCCAAAGCAGAGTTCTGGATTCTAGTGAGAGACTCTGCCTCAGTACATATGATAGAGAACAAAGGAAGACACCCAATGCCAATCTCTGCCCTCCACACATGTGTGCACACACACATGCAAATGCACCTGTGCAATGTGTACCCACACACATATAAACGCATGCACACCACACGCATACACATGCAAAAATAATTTCTAAACATTCAAGAAAAAAATTGTTAAAGAAATCTTACAGCCAGTTGTGGTGGTGTACACCCATTATATAAGCATATGGAAAGAGAGGGTTGGGTTACACAGCATTTGTTGAAAGAAAGAATGGAAGAAAGAGGAAGGAGGGAGAAACCTTAATTGATAATGACACCACAAATGGAAAAAAATATGAAATTCAACTTTGTGACATGACCTCCTATAGAACGAGCAAAAAAAAAAAAAAAAATCATCAACTTTCTTTCTTTTAAGGCTGGGTCACTTATTCATTTGCTGCTCAGGCCTGTTCTCTGGGACAGTAGCTGAGCATGGACCATGTCTACTTTGCCAAGAGTGATGTTCAGATTTGCTTCTGGTCACCAATTAGTTAAAATTGAATTTATATATGCTGCATATCTTTCTCTGGTGACATATGGATTCCATTGGAGGTACAGTTCACAGGTAATATGCATCTTTCAAAACACTTGCAATTCTTTTTCCTATTCATCTAATTCCAGTACTATATAAGAAATGAGAACAGGAAGAATGATATTCTAGTCACAAGGCTTAATGAGAAATAAGCATGTAGCTTTATTAACCCCAGAATTGCAGAAGAATGCTCAAACATGCCATGATATGTGTACTTTATACTGTTAAACTTTCATTGAAAATATTAGAGTTGGCTATTAGGAAAAGCTCTGGAGGAAGAGTGTGAGTGTTCAAAACCCAGACCTATGACTTAAATCTTATCAACCCCCTAGAAAACATGTTATAAAAACTAACTTTGGGGACTGGGGAGACGGCTCAGTGGTAAAAGGCACTTGCTATGGAAGCCTACCTTCCCGGGTTCAATTCCCAGCCACCCGTGAAAAGTCAGACAGACCTTTGTTTGCAACAGCAAACACACACACACACACACACACACACACGTATAAAGTTTGAAAAAAAAACTATCAGTGCGTCAACTTACACACACTGGAAACAAAACTTTTAAAGTTTGAGTTTTTTCAACCCAACTTTGTAAAATTTAAGATGTTATCTGTTGATATTTTAACTTTAAAGTTTTTAAGTTACAAACCTCACACCCCCAAGTGTCAGTGCGTGCTATTAAAACCTCATTCTGAAATCATATGTCGGTGTCATATGCCTTCCTTGCAGTGAGAGATCTCAGGGTAAGGTTTTGAAATCTACTAAGGGCTGAGAAGCTGTCTTCCTTTGGGCTTTCTACAAAGCCTGTCTACTCACTCACTCCTGCGTGTGTCTATATACTCCCTCTAGTTCCAGAGAAACCAATCAGAGCCTCGAAATCTATTGCATCACACCTCCCCCTCCCGGGCGTGACGTCAAAGGCCATCCCAGCCCAGCCACGAGGGTTGAGTGAAGCGGTTCTGTGCGGCCGTTAGAGACCCATTTGGCAGCTAGCGGTCTCTGGGGGCGGTGACCTGGGCGGGGACGGGACGCCCGGCTTCGCTGGCTTCTCCGAAGCGGCACGCGGTACTAGTGAGACCAGGTACTCAGTGCAGACGGCCAGGGGATGGGGGAGGCTGGCGGAAACTGGCACCTATGGCTGTCAGGCCGGGTCTCCCAAGCCCTCCTCCCCAGACTCCACCTCTGGGCTCGCAGCCCCTTCCCAGCTGTAATGATGCTTTCAGCGCTTCGGCCCGTGGACGGGAGGAAACAGCGTCCCCGGGCCCCGGCGGCTCTCGCCAGTACACCAGACCCTCCTTTCAGACCCGCCCTCCGGGTCCCAGGGACCGATTTCCAAGCCCTGGCTCACACTGGGCGGGAACCAGCGTGACGAATGCCGCCCAAGGTGTTGATTATCCATCCCGACGCGGCCTCTGGCTCCCCTCCCACCTCCACCCAGGCTCCCCGCGGGCCCCTCGCCCTAACCCCGGGCCAGGGAGCTCAAGTCTGAGTCCGGGAGTCCCCCATCCGGCGGTGCCCCCAGCTGCAGCCGAGGGAACGAGCGCCAGCGTGCTCGGTGCCACGTCGGATTTGGCTCCCGGGACGACGCAGCTGCAGGAGCGCAGCGCGCGGTCCCCGCGCACGCCTCGCCCAGGGATGCTGGCGCGCCCCGCCGCGAGCGCCTCCGCCGGGACCCCGCGCCTCTGTAAGGCTTCCGAGTTCCGACAGACCCAGCTTGACACTTTAGTGGGGTTTGGAAAGTGCAAAGGAGGGGAGGCCCAGAAACGGAGGGGGACGGAGGGGGGAGTGGCCGAATGGCAAGGCCAGTAGCCGGCGGGAGAGGTGGCGCAGGACCCTACTTCTCTGGGGTCGCAGATCCACCGAGCTGGAAGCCCGGATCGCTTAACCCTTTCATTGCAAGCAAAAAGCCAACTCCTTCCTTCAAAGTAAAACGCGCAGGACTGGGCCAGGGTTCTTTCCTACCCACACAAAGTGTGCGGGTGAAAAAAAAAAAAAGTTAAGAGAAGGAGTGGGAAGGTAAGGGCAGTGAGGAATGCATTTTCCTTGCACAGTGGAAAGTCTTGTTTCTTGACTCTGAGCCCCTCTGAGGCGGTGGAATATGCAGAATGGAAAAGTACATCCAGAGGGAGGAAACCACTTGCCCCAGCCAGGCAAGTAACCTGTGCATCCAGAGAGAGGATCCCTGGTGAGAGCGCAGAGGCGACAAAAGACAGGGTGCGGAGAGGTTGCTTGGAAAAGGGAAATAGTCTCTGATATTCAGCCGACTGAGGGAAAAAAAAAGAATCTCAGCACTCGAACTTTTCTATGGAAGCTGAGCTTTTTATCAAGAAAAATCTATGTGGATAATTTCCTTCCTGCCCCTCACTTACTTGAGGACGTTCATAGTTTACGCAAACGCGCCTGGGTAACATACCTTGTTCAGCTCTCGGTCATAAAGTCGTCCTCAGCCTGTCTGTGTGGTCCCGGAGGGTCGGTAGAAGGCAGTTTCCAAAATTGAGGTAATAAGAGATCAGATGAATTTGAGACGACCGGCCAAAAAAAATAAGAAATTTAAAAACAACATTTAAAAAAGGATGGGGGAGACTTTAATGCCGGGTTCTCCCTTCTTTTAGAAAAAAAATAAAATCACCGATATTCTTTTTATTATTTTTGTTGTGCTTCAGTTTCCTAATTCTTTATTTTAAAAAAACCTGTGCTTAAAAAATAAATTAACTTTTTGTTCTTTTTTTTTATTTGCTATTTCTTCCGATCCCCCTCCCTCCGATATGTCTCTTTTTCTCCCTCGCATCAACCAACAAAGCCCGGTGAAGCCTCGGTCGAACCCAGGAAGCGCAGAGTGGAGAAAGGGGCTTTGGCGAGAGCTGGTTCAAGTCCCCCGTTCAATGGGCTGCTCGAAGCCAGGACTGGGTAATTCTTTCCAGACTTCTCCTTCCGCGCTCTTGCTGCCTTTCTGCCTCCTCCAACTTAAGGGGGTCTTAACAAGCCAGCCGGTGGGTGTTTTAATAGGGCGGAGGAGGGAGTGGGGGTGAGGGGAGTGGAGGAGGGAGGTGTGGACTGGGGGAACCCGGAGGGGAGGGACGGGGCGGGCGGGAGGCGGGGAGGAGTGGAGGGAGAGGGAGAAATTGGCCATTCAAAGTCCTCCCTGAGCTCCTGGCCGGCTCGAAACTCCAATGAATTCAATTAACTTGATTGCTAAGGTGTGCAAAGAAACGCGGTGCGCACCAGCGGGCCGCCTCCGGGCTCCCGGGCCTCGGAGCCCCTCTTCGCAGGCATCGCTGAAACCGCACCCGAGTTAAAGGACTCCCAGGACGCGTTGGGCTCCCCGCGGCGGCCAAGTCGTTTGTTTTATAGTTTAACGGTGCCCTTGAGCGAAGTCACTGCGCCGGGATGGGGACAGTCAGTGTGAGTGTGTGTGCACGCGTGCGTGTGTGTGTGTGTGTGTGTGTGTCACCCAGAGCCTTCGGAAGCCTCCTGGGACTCTGAAAAGTCGGCGGCTGCTCGGCCACTTGTTAACCCTTTCTTTCTGCCAACTCCAAACTTCCTAGGCTGACGTCAAGCATCAAAGTCACTCTGGAAGGGCCGAAGTTTTCCGCCGTGGGTGGGCTGGGAAAAAAAAAAAAAGAAAGAAAGAAAAAAAAATGCTTTTTTTCTTTTTGCTCATCATGATCCCAAAACATAAAAACACGCAAACGCCCCGCATTAAAAGAAAGTGAAATTTAATATAATACAGTCCTGCAGGGTATGATAGCGCGCTCTCAAAAGCACACCATCTCCAAAGATCGGCGACCTAAGTGACTTGTTTCGTGAGAGCCTTCTATGAAGATAAGGAATCTAAAATACTTTCCCTTTTCATATTCCTCCCGATGCCTCCAAGGCTGGGTAGAGTTCTGGTCCTTGAGCCCCCCCCCCCCGTTTTTTTTAACCCCGTTTTCTTTCTCTTTGGGGTTTTGTTCGCCACCTCCCCCGCCCTGCCCCCTCAAACACACACACAAAAATTTCTAATGACTTAAAATAGACAGTAGGTGGCAGTGTTTAGGAAAAAATGAGAAGGAGTACGAATTAACTTGGTGTGGAGAATACAGGAATTGTAATGGATACAAACTCCTTTCTCTCTCTCTTTCTCCTTCTTTCCTCCTCTTTTTCCTCTCTCCCTCTCTTCCGCTCCCTTTAACTGCCTCTGTCTCTCCCTGTCACCCTGTCTTTCCTCTGTTTTCTGAGGTGTGATTTCGTTCGAATTCGACCAAATCTTGATAATTGTGTTATTGGCTCATGATAAGGACCGGATATAAATTGCGGCAAGAGTGGGCAAGTCAGACCGAAACGGAAACAGAAAAGTGAAATAAAGCGAGGATGATGCTTTCAGCGCATGAGGCGGAGTGCGGTGTTGGGTAATGTGAACAGGGGTTAAGAATTTTATTGCAATAACCAGGTAGTTGGCCAACCCATCCCCTAGGGCCAGACCTGCAAAGTACCATGCATTTCCCCACCTCCCCCTCCCCCAACACACACACACACCGCGGTTTCACCTCTGGGAAACATTACCTTAGCTGATGGCTTCACACTGCTTTGGGTAGACCCCACTCCCTTACTTGTTTCCCCAAACACTCTTCTTGGATTCAGCTTTTGTTGGAACTCTGACTGAAGTGGTTCAACTGGGGAGAGACCAGCTTAAATTTCAGCTCGCAATTTCATCTTGCTTAATCAGACTAGAGCTGCCTTATTTTTTTTTTTTCGGTTTCTATAGTATCCGAATGATAAATCATAACTTAAAATATATTACCCAACTTCTTTACCATGACCTATCTAGAGTGAAAATTAAACTGATTCAGAACTAGAGTAGCCAAGTCCCTATGTGTATGACCTGCACAGGGACAGGTCCTGTCTCTACATGAACTCTTATCTTAATAGTTAAAGAAATGACTACATCTAATCAAACGGGGTTTCTTTATTAAAGAAAAACGAGCCGAGCCTGGTGCCACACGCCTTTAACCCTGTCACTAGAGAGGCAGTGGTAGGAGAATCTCCATGAGTGCTATGACAGCCTGAGACTACATAGTGTATTTCCAGGTCATCATGAGCTAGAGACTGTACCTTAAAAAATAAAAATTAAGAAAGAAAAACAAAAACCTATTTGTTGTTTCTTTCCTTGTAATTCATAACTCCTAAAGAAACAATAGCATGCCCTCCAGCTGTGGGCAGGTAGGAAAGTTGATTATACATACCAGTATAATCTGTCCCCCACTGAGGGAAGAGGGTGAAAGGCTAGCACAGTGGAAGACCACAGGATAAAGTTTCTCTAGGCAAAAGGGATCCATCTATGATGACAGTCATTAAATTTAAGTCCCATCTTTGATGTTTATTTTTCATGGAATCCTGGAAGAGTATTTCACCTCTTTGGTCTTTCCTTTTATAGAGGACAAATGAAGAAAAAAATTACTCAGAAAAGTAGCTTTAATTTCTATTGTTTGTAAGTCTCTTGTTTAGCTTTATAGAAGATAACTGTATTCCATTCTATTGTTGCTTAGAATGACATATATGGAGAAAATTCTGTCCTTATATAGATATGCAATTCAAAATGGATTAACATTTCAATAAACTTTGTAGATATTCATCCTAGATACTATATCACCAATTGGAAAGTTTCATTGTTGAATCTAAAGCAACAAATGAACTTTTGGTTCTCTGTCACATAAGAATATGTTGATGTCATGTTTTAAATGTGTATTTTAGTGGGTGCTGTTTTGTGACTATAATTCCAGCAACGGGGAGACTGAGGCAGAAGAACCATGAATTCCAGCCAGCTTGGGTAATTTAGCAAGACCCCCCCCCAACTCGAAAACAAATCTTCTGGAGCCATTCATAGGTTTGTTATATCATGTGTCAATAACAACAAAAAAGGTTGCTATATTCAGACTGTCTATTGATACTATTATTTTCAATATTAAATATAATTATTTTCAATATTAAAAATCAAATTAATATATCACTATCAATCTCACTAAGTCTTCAAATATTGGAAGCTGTCATATCCATCATGGCAAGTACAAATTTCTCAAAATTTGTGTTTTCTCAGGCTAGAGGGATGGCTTAGTGGTTAAGGCACTTGCTTGCAAAGGACCTCTATTCAGTTCCCCAGGACCCACGTAAGCCAGAAGCCAGATGCACAAGGGGGCACATGTATCTGGAGTTCGTTAGCATTGGCTGGAAGCCCTGGCACACCCATTCTCTCTCTCTCTCTCTCTCTCTCTCCCTTCCTCCCTCCCTCCATCTCCCTCTCTTTCTCTTTCCCTCCTTAAAATAAATAAATAAAAATAAAATATTTAAAAAGAATTATGCAATAAAGATGTGTTTTCTCTAGGAATCGGGATTTTTGTGAGCAGCGCAGATCCTCTCGGGTCCTTCATTGCAGTGTCAAGTTTGCTTGATGCAGCTAAAGGAAAAGTTAAACTGGACACAGTAGTTCCTACCTGCAAGGTCAGCACTTGGGAGGCTAAGGCAGGTTCTTCAGTTCAAGGCCAGTCTCGACTATACAGTAAGACACTGTCTCGAAAGAAGAAAAAGAACATCTTCCAAATACCCAAACCTGACTAATAATTTGTCTGTTAGTTGGTGATTCAAGTAAAAGTTATCTTCCAAGGGCAAAGTGGGCAGTTTAGTCCAGAATCCAGTCACAAAAAAAGCTAGTGACTCCTGATGGCTAATAATTTCATGACAGCATGCGTGCCTCCTGCGTATGCCCCACTCCATGCAGAATATTTAGCAGCTACAAACAAGAGGGTGAAAGTGTAATGAAAACGGTAACTTGTAGTGCTTTATCCAAAGTTTTATTTATTTATTTATTTATTTTGTGGATTACACCTTTCATCCCAACACTCAGGAGGCTGAAATAGGTACATTGCTGTTGAGTTTGAGGCCAGCCTGGGCTACAGAGTTCCAAGTCAGCCTGGTCTAGAGTGATACCCTGCCTCAAAAAGAAAAAGAAGAAGGAGGAGGAGGAGGAAAAGAAGGAGTAATTAGAACAATTTGGAAGAGATCATCAAAATACATGTTCATGGATATACATAGTAAAGAAGGATATTATTTTTATTACAGTTTTGGAAGATTCTTCTGTATCACAGTAATAATTTACCAATCTTTGAGCATTTTAAATTAGGTTCTGAATATTAGTTAAGCTTTTCTTATAAAAGGATTTTTAAAATGAAACTAAAGGGGAAAAAATCCAAAAGACACTAATAATCATGTTTCATTAGTCCTTTCCACAGGTGAAGAAACTAGCTGTACAGTATTATGTGACTTGGGCCAAACCCTAAAATGTGGGTTACTCATGCTGGGCATGGTGGCAGACATCTGCAATTCCAGCATTGAAGTGGGTGAGAGTCGAAGATTGTGAATCCCAGGAGGCGGAGGCAAGCGGAATCACAAGTTTCAGGTCAGCCTAGGCTACAGTGAGACTCTGTCTCTAAACACCAACACACACACACACACACACACACGGGGGGGGGGGGAGTGGAGAGAGGGAGAGATCAGGCAGAGATATTCAAAATGATAAGATTATGATTTTTGTTCACAACAAAAATCCCCAAATTTGGGGAATAAAAAATCACCCTTAGGGCTGGAGAGGTGGCTTAATGGTTAAGGCAGTTACCTGAGAAGCCTGAGGAGCCAGGTTTCATTCCCCAGGACCCACATAAGCCAGATGCACAAGGTGGCACATGCGTCTGAAGTTTGTTTGTAGTGACTGGAGGCTCTCATGTGCCCATTCTCTTTCTATCTGCCTCTCTCTCTCTCTCTCTCTCTCTTTTCCTCCCTCTCTCTTTCAAATAAATAAGTAAAATATTTTTAAAAAATAACCCTTGTAGGTTGCTATGTTACCTAAAATTACTGAGTAATTATAGATGGGGACTTTATTTTTATATTATAGACTATTTAAATGCTAAGAATTCCAGATTTATGTGTTCAAATTAGAAGTTACCATACATAGCCTAAATGACACCTTTTTTTTTCATTTACTTTTCAAGTGCAGACTACAGAAAAGGACAAAACAATCTGTCAACAACTTCAGTCAATGAGATTTTGTACCAGACAATGCAAAGCAAAGAGCCCTCCTGAAGGGGACTTTGCAATATAATTCTTTTTTTAATGATCTTAATTGTGATAACTGAGGGGGAGATTTTGAAATGTGCATACATGTTCATAAGTACTTAAATTAGATTTGATTGTTGAAACAGGTAAGTATCACAATATGTAAATAGTCTTGCCTGATGTTGCTAAAAGCAGAATACAAGATGTTTCATTGAGAGAGGAGATCTTGATGCTGTCCTGGAAGACCAGAGGTTGAAGGAGCAAAAACTGGCTTGATATGGCCTGGGGACATTGTGGTAAAGAGTATGACGACGTGCTGAGGTATTGGCAGGTAGGAATGCCTGCCACAAAACCATGAGAACTGAGTTCATTCACTGGCATCCATAATAGGAAAAGCATACATGATGACACATCCTCAAACCCCAGCACTGAGAGGGGCAGGAACACGAGGATCACCAACTGGAAATCCCCCGGTTCATGAAGCCTAATAGAAAAGCAGAGAGCTCCAGGTTCTGTAAGAGACTCTGTCTCAGGGAAATAAAGCAGAAGAGTTACTGAGGGGGACACCCAACATCTTCCTCCAGCCTCCACATGCATGTGCCATGGGCATGCATCTCACCACACACATGCATATACCACACACATGCATCAAACACATACACTACACATACGTACACACACGCCCAAATAAAATAATTTTAACAACACTTTTACCCTGTAAATATTTGCAATCATGAATTTCAGTATGTAATACAAAGATTAAATTAAAAAGAAATAAATACCTGCTTTAGAAAAGATGTAACATCTTGGGGCTGGAGAGATGGCTCAGCAGTTAAGCTGATTGCCTGGAAAGCCTAAGGACTTGGGTTTGATTACCCAGTATCCATGTAAAACCAGATGCACAAGGGAACGCATACATCTGCAGGTTATTTGCAATTGCTAAAGGCTCTAGGGTGCCCATTCTCTTTCCCTTCCTCCCTCCCTTCCTCCCCCCTCCCTCTTTCTCACAAATAAAATAAAATATTTTATCAAAAAAGAAATGATTTGCCATCTCATCTCTTATTCATAATAAACTTAACCTTGTGCTTAAATTCTGGACATGAGTTTATTTCTTAGTGGAGAATATATTTGTTATACTTACCTAGGCAAATACATCATCATGATTAATTGCATAAAAAACTGTGTTTCTAACATAATCAGTATGTAGTCAAACATTTTCATGTAATTTCAGAGGCCTCGTAGCCTGCTTTCCTCTAAACCTGTTCAGACAAATTTAAAAAATTCCCTTTCCAAGAAAAATAGTGTACAGTCTTTGAGAAGACCATGAAATACTAATTCTCTCCAATTATTCAGAAACCACAACATATACTTAAGTATTTCAAAAAGAAGGTAGAAGAAAAATCTAAAGACACTGTGGTAGGAGAAAAGCAACTTGGAGAGAGAGGTATTGAGATTACCAGTTCATGAAAGAAGTCATTCGATAAAGGACTGGAAACCATTCCTTCCCTGGGCTAAATGTAACAACAGAGTATGGACAAGAAAGGCCTGTAATATACAAATTAGAGAGAGGTGCTTCTATGCAAATGACCTACAAAGGGTTTTGAGACTCATGACCCAGGAGTTTTGAATGTGTATGCCTTTTCCAAGTTCACCAGCCCACTCCCATTCTCAGGAATGCCCTTCTACTTCTTAATAAACTGCCTCTATTTCAGTTACCTTGCGGTGGGTGCTTGGCGCAAGTCTTTGTTCCTGGGCACATGAACCCGGAAATCCTTGTCTGCCCGCCCCTTCCTCTCACACTACCCTGTAACAACGTGGCACATATTCTCCCTCTCTATTTGCCTCTTTCTCTCTCTCAAATAAAATCAATTAAGAAAAAAAATACCTACCTGTAAAGGCAGGAAGCTGAAATTTTGGACAGAAAAGTCTAGGTCTACTCTGTAAAGTGAGATGTTCTACCTTTATGCAAGGGAAGAGTATGCGCCAACCCCCAATTAGTGTATTTACATCCCAATGACACGCCCGCTGGGGTTTGTATTGATGCAATCAGCTCTGCATGTACCATTGAGAAACGTGATTACAGCATGACTCCCCTTCACCTGACCAACAGGATAGCTTGATGAAGTGAAGCAACTATGATGCTTAACAAAGAGAGTACATTCCCCTGAACTATAGAAAGTCTACTCCAGGCTGGAGGGATGGTTCAGTGGTGAAAGGCGCTTCTTTGCAAAGCCTGACTGCTCGGGTTCGATTGCCCAGTACCCTTTTAAAGCCAGATGCACAAAGTAGCACATACGTCTGGAGTTTGTTTGCAGTAGCAGGAGCTCTATCCTTGCAATAAATAAAATATTAAGGAAAAAAAAAAGAAAGTCTCTTCCATGTAATTGTCATTTCTAGCATTTTACTTTATTTTGAAATATTTAATTAATTTATTTACAAGCATAAAATGAGAGAGAGGGAGGGAGGGAGGAAGACAGAAAGAAAGAGAGATAATGGATGCACCAGTACCTCTTGCCACTGCAAACAAACTACAGATGCATGTGCCACTTTGTGCATCTGGGTAATAGGAAATAGAACCCTGACTATCAGGCATTGCAAGCAAGTGCCTTTAATGCTAAGCCATCTCTCCAGCCCCTGTTCTAGCATTTTAACATTCAAAGTTCAAGCCAGATCAGTATTGGCCCGAGAACTTAGCATGGACACGTGTATATATAATATTGAAGAAAAAACAACAACAACAGTATTTGGCGGGTTGTGTGGGGGGGACTTTTGATCCTAGCTCATTTGTTGCAACACCACCTGTTGTTGATTCACACAAAATTTGTCAGACTTCTAATTAAGCAGTTTAGGAAGTAGCTTATTTGTTTTGAAAAGGCAGCTGGCTTTTAGAACCAAAGGCAAAACGAAATGTAAAACTGTGTTTTTCAAAGTGGTCACAGGGTGGTCCCCATTGCAATTGTCTGACTGCTTTTAAAATATATAGGTTGCGTTCAAGCCTCACATCCAACTAATTCATCAGAATTCACAGTATTGGGTCCTGGTAATTCGTGGGCACTGTGATGCTTGAGAACTTAGTCTATCCTGGTATTGGAGGTGAGAGCACCGGCTTCTAGTGCTTTTGACGCATAGCTCTTTGTAATTAGTGTTTGCTGTTAACACGGGGCATCAATGGAGTAACAATGCCTTTTTTTGTAAACGCTATTGTGAGTTCCAAAGACTTTCTCCTTAGTATTCTTGAGTTTGCCATATACTCCATGGGGTTTATGTAATCAGTAGGTTACCTGCTGGCACGCTGATCCAGCGATAACTATCACTTGGGAGTCAATAGCAAGTCTCAGACAATGAGGGCTCTAGACTTCAGCTTCCCGCTTTTTCATGGTACTATGCTCACTATCTGTGTGGTCTTGGGAAAGTCACTCAAGCTCTTTGAGCCTCAGTTTCTCTATCTAAAATGGATGTAGAAATATAAGACCTAGAAGCCTGTTGTAGAGAGGAAATAAAGTAATCCCTGTAAGGCTTTGGTAGGTGTGAAATTAATATTCGCCATGATTGTTGGTGCTGTTGAAAACATTCACAGGTTGAAAGAAGGCAAGGTTCCCCAAACAACGTGAACTTGCCCCTCCATTGCTGTGACGATGTTTAATTTCTCCTATTCTTTGGGATTCTCAGTATTGTGTATTTTTAGATTGTACTCAAAATTCAAAGATGTAAAAAGCCAGTCAAGTCTCACAGAGTTAAGATGTGTAGATTTGATTTTTCAATTCCTAAAGAAATTCCTTTTAAAGTGCTGAACCAGTGCCAGCAGTAAGTATATAACAGAAGAAATGCACTATATCATATTCCCCAGGTCTTGTCAAAATTATAAGGAATTCCATGTTGAAAGTTTAAAACTCGCCATTGAGTTTGCTATCATTTTAAAGTCCCCTTCAGAACATATTAAGAGGTCAAGATCTTTAAAGGGGGATTGTATCATAGGAATGGGGGAGATGGTTCAGTGGGTAAGAGTATTTGCCAAGCTAGCATGAAGGCATGAGAGGGCCTGAGACTGTCTGAGTCTGATTCCCCAGCACTCGCTGGAAAGCTGAGCATAGCCACACACACATCTGTAACCCCAGCTCTGTAGTAGACAGAGCCAGGAGAATCATCAGAGCTCCTTGACAGAAAACTGCAGCTCCAGGCTGAGTGAGAGACTCACATAGAGGAGAGCACCCAACATTCTCCTCTGGCCTCTGCAAGCAAGTGCGTAAGGTGCGTGTATCGGCACACATGTGCATACCGTACACATCACATCAAACATACATGACAAAAACAAAGGGTGATCATTGGGAGGATCAAGTGAACACTGACAATGATTACAGCAAATGTCTGGTATTTCAAAGCTTATTATTTTCTTTTTTAAAATTTAATTTGTAACAATTGCTGTCCTGTGAAAGAAAGTAAGATACATTCAGTCTGGCTCTTCCGGTCATATTCAAACTCAGTACGTTAGGTCAGTTACTCAAATAGATATGAGATAACTAATCACCAATTTACTCATGAATTTATTTAGCCAATATAGATTAAATGAGTATTATTTAAAGGCTTTGCATCAGGTGTCCTAAGAGATACAAAGAGACATTATACAGTTCCCTTTGATATTAGAGAAATCTTAGTTCTAAGAATTTATTTAGCTAAATGGCAGAATTTGGTATTTTGGAAAATATCACTTATTAACAGTAAGTTTGTAATAAGGAAGGAATTTGCTACATTAATATTCACCAAGTCTTCCTAAATCATAGGAAGATTTTTAGCTAAATAATTGTTTTTCACTCCTTCTTATAATATAGAATTGTTCTGTAGGAACTGATATCTTCATGTATGAGCATGTCTCTAATCTTACCAGACTGTATGAGGCCAGACATCTACTACTGAGTGAAATCTAATGCCTTTGTTTTTCTAAGACACAGTCTCACTATATACCTCAAGCTGACCATCAAATTGATAATTCTTCTGCTGTAGTCACACAACTGCTGGGATTTATGTCATGTAACACCAACAATTCCCTTTCCTCACTCACCACAAGAGTCAGACCAGTAACACTGGAGACTGACCAGATACTGTACTTAGTAGCCTGCCTTACTGACAAATACATTAGGAACTTTAATACATAAACATACCGTAATTTGGTCTGATTTCAATTGCATTATCCTCTTTCGTCCCCTCACCCCTCACTCCCATTCCACTGAAGACCTTCCTCTGTTAACGTAGCCCTTTCTAGTTTTATTGCCTCAGTCCTTTTGTCCTCTGAGTTATTTATAGGCTCAGGACAGTACTGGTCTTCTGAGGGGTGTCAGCAACCACTATGGGGTCATGAATGTACCAATGAGTTTATGTTAGGAGGACAGTGCCTCACTGTATGCCTTCCTACCCTACGCCTCTTACATTCTTTCTGGCCCCTCTTTCTGCATTGTTCCCTGAGCCTTAGAGGGCATGTTAGAAATCATTTTTAGTGTTGAGCTCTTAACAGCCTCATATTTTCTGCTCTCACGAGATTTGAGTCTCCTCAGTATCTCCTGTTATCTCCATAAAGAATGTTCTCTCGGCAGTGTTTCACTTTAAGAGTGGGATTTATTGAAAATCTTGTAACTTTAAGGAAGGAAGGAATGTCCTACCTACTAAGAACATGGAGTTCACTAATGGCAAAGACAGAGTCTGGCCTGTTTTTCTGTCCTAGAATTGGATTCATCTTTAACACATGACATAGGTTCTGATATATACAGAATGTAAATAGATGAATGAATAGATACATGATAGATAGATGATAGATGAAGAAAGGGAGAGAATTTATAATAAAATATATTTTTTTCTTTTTTAAAAATATTTTTATTTATTTATTTGCAAGCAGAGAAGGAGAAGAAGGAATGGGCAAACCGGAGTCTCTTGCCACTGCAAAGGAACTCCAGATACATGCACTATTTTGTGCATCTGGCTTTATGTGGACACTGGAGAACTGAAACTGGGCTGACAGGCTTTTCAGGCAAGTGCCTTTAACTGCTGAACCATCTCTCCATCCCTAACCACATATTTTTAACAACCTCTGTCACCTTAATTTTACTATTACAGATGAAATTTTGGTGATCTCAAAACCCCCACAATGACTGACCCTATTAGAATTCATCAGTCTTCTAGTTTTTAGAAAAAATAAATAAAAGTTAAATAATAAAAATGTATGCTTTGCCTGGCACGGTGGCACACGCCTTTAATCCCAGCACTCGGGAGGCAGAGGTAGGAGGATCGCCATGAGTTCGAGGCCACCCTGAGACTCCATAGTGAATTCCAGGTCAGCCTGGGCTAGAGCGAGACCCTACCTTGAAAAAAGAAAAAAAAAAATGTATGTTTTAAGAAGAAAATAATTGAAATTTGGTAACAATAAAAAATGCACTCAATGAGTAGCAGCTTAATGTGAGTTGTTATCTAATTCTATTAGTGCTACATTGTATTTTTATGTGTGCTGTATTTTTATTTACTGTTCCTTTTGTAAATGAGCAATATCCTTTTTCTATTTCATAGTCATATAAATGTTAAAATAAATGGTGCCAAATGGAGTAACAACTGATATCGTTACCAGAGTCCTAGACCAAGGACCTGACCATGTGGGATTCCCAACAGGCCAGGCTCTGCTACCCATAGCCTCTAAAGTCTAATCTGAGACATGGGTGATGGTGAAGCAAGAAATGAATTTATCTGTTCTGTGTGGCCACACAGGGAAGAAGCAAGTGCACCACCATCCTGAGCCTCTTCTAAATACAGAGGAGTTGGTCTCTTAGGAATATGTACAGGAAGAATTGAGGAGACAGCAGGCAGTTTGAATGCATGCATGCTCCAGCAATTCTGTTGGAACTATGGTTTGGTGGATCTTTACTTTGGAGGCGGGCCTGCTGACTCAAGGGACATTTTCATTGCTTGAGGGAGCAATTTGGTTCTCATTACAAGATGTTTACTGCAGTTGTCGGATCTGTTTGGGGTAGGGACAGCCTAGGGTCTCATCATGGAGTCGTCTGCTTCTAGACTTGTGGCTCTTACAATCTTTTTGCCTCCTCTTCCACAAAATTTCCTCAGCTTTAGTGGGTATGTTTTAAGTCTACTTCAGTTATGAGCTCTTAGGAGCTTCTTGCTTTATGCTTTGGTAAGTGTTGAGTATCCTCAGCATCTGTCTCCTTCACCCTGGTTCTGCTTGTCAGGCTCGCTGTGGAAACAGTGCTCTTACTCGTCTCCCCACTTCCTCTATGGTTTCACCTGGGCCTTGACTGGGATGTGAGGGATGGTTTGTCTCCTCTCGTCTTGCTACCCTCTGAAAAAGAAAATCAGATTCTCGAAGTGAAAGTAAAGTCAGCATAGGTTAAATTGGATAAACATTATTAATTTAGGGAGAGTTTGATGGATGCAGCCCCTCTTTTAGTGAAAGACCAGTGGGAGCTTGACATTGGAGAGCATAATCTTTGTCTCCATAGGATTCAGACCTGGTTCCCAGTTCCAGATATGGGTTCCATTCCACTGAGAAGATCTCTTAGCCAATCAGAAAGCCATTGGTTACCCACCAAGGCTGTGTGCCACCATTACACTGGCGTGTACTTCTTCTCAGGCTGGTTGCTTCTGAGCAGATTAAGCCCCTGCTTGCTCACGCCGTTGTTGGCCACTTTCCCCAAGTAGCTCATGTAGCACTTTCCAGCACTAGACAGGTACTCTTGGGACTGCCTGTCTTCCAGATTCCAGCCAGGTCTGTGTTCTCTGTTGGTAGTATATGGTGTCTTCAGCAACAGGGCCTCAACGTTTAGCTCAGGTGGGTAATCAAGTGTTTTGACAGAAGCCTAGCTTGTTTGGGGGACCTCGCTAGTCTTTCTGATCAACACATCAATGTGGGTAGCACCTATTTTTACTACTAATGAGCCAAAGATTTTTAATGTTAGGCTTCATCTCACCCTCTTCAGTGCTCAATGTTTTGGGTGCTCCCCCTATACTTCTTTTGAGGGTAATGTCTTTTAGTCTACATTCAAGGAGCAAGGTTTCTATGGTACCAGTTCACTTTGGGTTTAGTTTTGTATTTATCTCCCCACAACTTCCCATTCCCCTCCCCACCAAACCCTTCCATCCCAATTGTCTGGGCCTCAAGTTGCCTGTCTAGTATGCCAGGAACTCAAGCTGATCCAGGTTAGGAACAGCAAATGAATGAGAACATGTGGCATTTGTCTTTCTGTGATTGTGTGTGCTTGATGAGTATGATCCATTCTAAGTCCATCTATTTTCCTACAAATTTTGTTGTAACATTTTTTCTTACTGCTGAGTAGAATTCCATTATGTACATATACCACAACTTTGTTATTCATTTGTCCATGAATGATGGGCACACGGGTTAATTCCAGTTCTTAGCTATAATGAATTGAGCAGCTATATACATGGTTGAGCAAATATCTCTGTAGTGAACTGTGACGCATTTAGGGTAAATGCCCAGAAAGGGAATAACTGGGTTTGTTGGTAGTTCTATATTCATCATTTTCAGGATTACCCATATTGATTTCCATAGTGGTTATACAAGTTTGCATTCCCACTAAGAGTGAATGAGGAGCCCTCTTTCCCCACATCCTCACCAATATTTGTTTTCATTTGTTTTTTTTTAAAATATTTTTTGGTTCATTTTTATTTATTTATTTGAGAGTGATAGAGAGAGAGAGAGAAAGAGGCAGATAAGATAGAGAGAGAATGGACGCGCCAGGGCTTCCAGCCACTGCAAACAAACTCCAGATGCGTGCACCCCCTTGTGCATCTGGCTAATGTGGGTCCTGGGGAATCGAGCCTCGAACCAGAGTCCTTAGGCTTCACAGGCAAGCGCTTAACCTCTAAGCCATCTCTCCAGCCCTTCATTTGATTTTTAATGATTACCATCCATAGTGGAGTAAGGTGGAATGTCAAAGTTGTTTTAATTTGCATTTCCCTGATGATTAGGGATGTTGAACATTTTCTTAAGTATGTTAGCCATTTATATTTTCTTCCTCTGAGAATTCCCTATTCAGTTATTGTGATGGTTAAGGTGTTGTCAGTTTGATCTGTTTAGTAATCCACAGAAATCCCTTTTGAGTGAGTCTCTAAGGTTGCTTCTAGGAAGAATTAGCTGAAGGAGGAAGTCGTTCCCCCAGAGCAGGTGGCCCCTCTCAGAGGGGAACATTATATAAGGAGCACAATGAAAAGAGCCCCTTCCTTCCTTCCTTCCACTTGGCTGCCAGAGCTTTTTGCTGCCTTCCAGCATGGATTGAAGACCAGTGTAGACTGAAGACCAGTATCAACTGAAGACCTGAATGGATTGAAAACCTGCAGGTCCTCAGGAAGCCTCCAGGCCTTCAGTGCCAGTTTGGGCCTCCTGAGGCATCTGGCCATGTGGACTGAGAAGCTGCTGGGTTCCTTGATTCTTGGGCCTGCAACTGCTATTGGACTACTGTAAGCTAATGCAAAAAAATCACTTTTTAATATAATTCATTCTATCAGTTCGGTTCCTTTAGAGAACCCTGACTAACACAGATTTTGGTACCAGAAGTGGAAACAGAATTGTAAGGATGGATTTCTCTAGTGGGCTTGGTGCTATCTGGGGTTGGCTTTCCAACTTCAATGCTACTAAAGGCCCTACTGGTGATAAGGAGAGTGCTTTTACTGGTAATAAGGAGGGCAGTAATAATCCATGGTGTGCACTATTTAAAGAACTCCATGAGATGTATTTGGTGATCCTGAGTAATGTCTGTGAAGAGCAAGGAATTTCGTGACTCTGCATTTAAAACACGTGAATATTTGTGGAAAAGTAAGACAAATGATGAGGCTGGTTGGTTGCTTCTGACATCTCTGGACAAGCTAGTGAGGGAACAACAGAAGTTCAGAAAGGAAAATTCTAAGCTTAAAACCCACAAACATGATCTGGAGGTTTCTAAGGGAGCCCTGGAGGAGATTCTCCTCTCTAGCCACAACAGGGCTCAGATTGCAGAAAACCAAACCCAAGCTCTCATTGTGAGATTGGCTAACTTGCCACATAAACTCAAGTCCCAGCCTCACTAGCTATCAGAAGTTAAAGTGAGGGCATTGTTTGGAAAAGAGTGGGATCCTGTGACTTGGGATGGGGATGTGTGGGAAGACCCTGAAGAAAACATGATCTCCCCTCCTTTAGCAGCAGTTGTATCCCCACCTCTACACCCTGAAGTATTACCCTCCCACCCTTGCATGAGGGAATTAATCCCTCTTTGAGGAATCAGCAGGAGGTGCTGGTGCTTCTCAGTTCCCACCCATCTTTGCCTCTAGGCCTATAACTAGAGGGAAGGCTAGGCAGGCCCCTAAAGGTGAGATAGAAAGTGTGACACAGGAGGAGGTGAGGTACACCCCTAAAGAACATCAGGAGTTTTCTAACTTGTACAGGCAGAAGCATGGGGAATATGTGTGGGAATGGATTTTAAAGGTATGGGATGATGGAGGAAGGAACATAAGATTAGATCAGGCTGAATTTACTGAAATGGGCCCATTGAGCAGAGAGTTTAGATTTAACACTGCATCTTGTGCAGTTGGAAGGGGTGCCAAGATATTTGATTGGTTGGCTGAAGTATGGATCTAAAGATGGCCTACTGTGAATAAGTATAAGCTTTCTGATATGCCTTGGCTTAATGTTGATGAAGGGATTAAAAGGCACTGGGAACTTGGAATGCTGGAGTGGATTTGCCATGTAAACTCATCTTTGCCCTCACAATGGGAGCATCTAGAAGATGTGCCCTTCACTAAGACTATAAGAAACAGATTTGGCCTGTCCAGAAGACAGATGGATCCTGGAGAATGACAGTGGATTATCAGAAACTTAATCAGGTTGTGACTCCAATTGCAGCTGCTATACCAGATGTGATGTCTTTACTTGAGCAGATTAACACATCTCCTGGTACCTGGTATGCAGCTATTGATCTTATGAATGCTTTTTTCTCAATACCAGTACATAAGGACCACTAGAAGCAATTTGTCTTTAGCTAACAAGGTCAGCAGTACACTTTTACTGTTTTACCTCAAGGTTGTATTAACTCTTCAGCCCTGTGTCATAGCTTAGTTTGCAGGGATCTTGATTGCATGTCCCATCCACAAGATATCACATTGGTCCATTATATTGATAACATTATGCTGACTGGATCGAATAAGCAGGAGGTGGCAACCACTGTGGAGTTGCTGGTACAGCATATGCGCATCAGGGATAGGAAGAAAATCCATCCAAAATTCAAGGACCTTCCACCTCAGTGAAATTTCTAGTTCAGTGGTGTGGGCCATGCAGGGTTATTACTTCTAAGGTGAAGGATAAGTTGTTGCATCTGGCCCCTCCTGCCACTAAGAAAGAAGTACAATGTCTAGTTGGCTTATTTGGATTTTGGAGACAGCAGATTCCTCACTTGGGTGTCTTACTCTGACCCATATACCAAATGACTCAGAAAGCTACTAGTTTTCAGTGGGGTCCAGAATAAGAGAAAGCTCTTCAACAGGTCCAGCGTGCTCTGCAGGCTGCTCTACCCCTTGAGCCATATGAACCAGCAGATCTGATGGTACTTGAGGTGTCAGTGGCAGATAGGGATGCTGTTTGGAACCCCCACAGGTGAATCACAGTGGAGGCCCTTGGGATTCTGGAGAAAGGCCCTGCCATCATCTGCAGACAATTATTCTCCCTTTGAGGGACAGCCCTTGGCCTGTTATTGGGCCTTAGTGGAAACTGAACATTTGACAATGGGCCATCGAGTTACTATGTGACCTGAGCTGCCAATTATGAGCTGGGTGTTATCTGACCCACCAGGCCATAAAGTTGTACATGCATAGCAGCAGTCCATTTTCCAGTGGAAGTGGTATATCCCTGATCAGGCTTGAGCAGGCCCTGAAGGCACAAGTAGGTTACATGAGGAAGTTTCCAAAATGTCTATGGTTTCTACTCCTGTAACAATTCCTTGACTGAGGAGGAGAGGACAAGGGCATGGCTTACAGATGGTTCAGCACATTATCCAGACACCTCCCAGAAGTGGACAGCTGCAGCATTACAGCCTCTTTCTGGGAAAACTCTGAAGGACTGTGGTGAAGAGAAGTCTTCACAATGAGCAGAACTTTGGGCAGTGCACATGGTTGTGCATTTTTCTTGGAAAGAAAAATGGCCAAATGTGCACTTGTACACCGATTCATGGGCTGTGGCCAATGGTCTGAATGGATGGTCTGGGACTTGGAAGAAGCACAATTGGAAAATTGGTGAGAAGGACATTTGGGGAAGGTGTATGTGGATAGAACTCTCTGAATGGGCAAAGGATATAAAGATAATTGTGACCCACGTTGATGCTCATCAGAAGGTGACCTCATTGGAGGATGACTTTAATAATCAAGTATATAAGCTGACCTGTTCTGTGGATAGTGGTCAACCTCTTTCCTCAGCCACTCCTGTCATTGCCCAATGGGCCTATGAGTGGGTCATGGTGGCAGGGATATAGGTTATGCATGGGCACAACAACATGGACTGCCACTAACTAAGGCTGACCTGGCTACAGTTGCTGCTGAGTGCCAAATTTGCCAGCAACAGAGACCAGGTCTGAGCCTCTGATATGCTAGCATTCCTCAGGATGACCAATGAGCAACTTGGTGGCAGGTTGACTTCACTGGACCTCTTCCATCATGGAAAGGGCAGCGTTTTGTCCTTATTGGAATAGACACTTATTCTGGGTATGCATTTGCCTTTCCTGCTTGTAGTGCTTCTGCCAAAACTACCATCTGTGGGCTTACAAAATGTCTTATCCACCATCATGGTATTCCACACAGCATTGCTTCTGACCAAGGAACTCATTTCACAGCCAAGGAAGTATGGCAGTGGGCTCATGATCATGGAATTCACTGGTCTTACCATGTGCCCCACCACCCTGAAACAGCTGGCTTGATAGAATGGTGGAATGGCCTTATAAAGAAACAGTTACAGTGCCAAGTAGGTGGCAATAGCTCGGAGGGCTGAAGGGGTGTCCTCCAGCAGGCTGCATATGCTCTGAATCAGCATCCTATATATGGTACTGTTTCTTCTATTGCCCCAATTCACGGGTCCAGGAAACAAAGGGTGGAAATGGGAATGCTCCCACTTACCATCACCCCAAGGGACCCATTAGCTAAATTTTTGCTTCCTGTTCCACAACCTTACTCTCTGATGGCCTAGAGGTTTTGGTGCCAGAGGGGAGAGTGCTTTTGCCAGGAGGCCCAAAGAACATTCCATTGAACTGGAAGCTAAGACTTCCCCCTGGCCACAATGGGCTTCTGATGCCCTCCAGTCAACAGGCTAAGAAAGGAGTTATAGTGTTAGCAGGGGTGATTGATCCAGACTATCAGGGGGAAATCAGACTGCTCCTCCACAGTGGAGGTAAGGAAGAGTATATCTGGAGTGCAGCATATCCTTTAGGGCGTCTTTTAGTGTTAACTTGCCCTATTATCAAAGTCAATGGACAACTGCAACAACCCAATTGAGGTAGTATGATAAATGGCCCAGATCCTTCAGGAATGAAGGTATGAGTCACCCCTCCAGGTAAATAACCAAGACCTGCTGAGGTGCTTGCTGAAGGTGGAGGAAATGCAGAATGGGTAGGTAGTAGAAGAAGGTAGTTACAAATATCAGCTAAGGCCATGTGACCAGTTACAAACACAAGGACTGTAATTGCCATGTTTCTGTCATACCTTGATATGGAGTTTTTGTACATATCTACACCAATATTAAGATTATATCACTAGCTATTATATTAGAGACTAAGCATTCCTCAAGGAAGCTTGCTTTGCATTGGGGGAAGATTTTGCATTTCTAGTTGTACGTGGGATAGTTATACTATGTCAGGCAGAGTTATGATGTTGTTACTGTTTTCATTTGGGGATTAAGTATGATACAAGGAGATATGGTTTGGTGTCAAGTTGACTAGGGATGGACTTGTGATGGTTAAGGTGTTGTCAACTTGATCTGTTTAGCAATCCACAGGAACCTCTTTTGGATGGGTCTCTGAGGTTACTTCCAGGAAGGATTAACTGAAGGAGGAAGTCCTTCCCTCAGAGTGAACCCTTCCCCCAAAGCGGGCAGCCCCTTTCAGAGGGGGACTTTATATAAGGAAGCTTTGGGTGAAAAGAGCCCATTCCTTCCTTCTTCCCACTTGGCTGCCAGAGCTTCTTGCTGCCTTCCAGTGTGGATTGAAAACCAGTGCAGACTGAAGACCAGTGTCAACTGAAGACCCACATGGATCAAAACCAGCAGCTCCTCGGTACGCCTCCAGGCCTTCAGTGACAGATCTGGACTGCTGAGGCATCTGGCCACGTGTACTGAGCAGCTACAAAGTTCCTGATTCTCGGGCCTGCAACTGCTATTTGGACTGCTGTATGATAATCCAAGAAATTTCCTTTTTGATATAGTTCATTCTAGCACCTCTGTTCCTCTAGAGAACCCTGGCTAATACAGTTCTCCACACCATTGTTTCATTGGGTTGTTTGATTATTTTATTTTATTTTATTTATTTATTTTGTGTGTGTGTGTGTGTGTGTGTGTGTTCTTTGTACATTCTAGATATTGGGCCTCAGTCAGTGGTATAGCTGCCAAAATTTTTCTCCCTTTCTGTTGGGTAATCTATTGACTCTTCTTATGGTATGTTTGTCTGTGCAAAAGCTTTTTAGCTTCATGAGACCCCATTGGTTGAGAGATGGTTTAAATTCCTGGATGACTGGGTATTGTTCAGGAAGTCCTTCCCAACTCCTATATCATGGAAAGTTCCTCCTATTTTTTCTTGTAGTAGTAGTTGAAGTTTCAGATCTTATATTGAGGTCTTTAATCCATCTGGAGTAGCTTTTTGTGTATGGTGAGATGAGTGGGTCTAGTTTCATTTTTCTATATGTGGTTATCCAATTTGTCCAGCACCATTTGTTGAAGATGCTGTCTTTTCTCCAGTCTACTTTATTGGCACCTTTGTCAAAGATCAAGTAGCTTTAGCTATTTGACTGAGGTCTGGGTTTTCAATTTTGTTCCATCTATCTATATGTCTGTTTTTATGCCAGTGCTATACTGTTTTTGTTAGTATGGCTTTGCAGTATAGCTATAGATCAGGTATGGTGTTACCTCCAGAGGTGTTTCTTTTGCTGAGGACATTTTTGGTTATCCTAGGCCTGTTGCCATTCCATATGAATTTTGAGATCATTTTTATCTACCTCTGTGAAAGATTATGCTGGAATTTTTATTGGTATTACATTAAATTTGCATATTGATTTTGGTACAGTTGCTATTTCCACAATATTAATTCTACCTATCCAGGAGCATGGGGCGTTATTTCATCTTCTCAAGTTCTCAATTTCTTTCCTGAGTGTTTTTATTTTTCATCATATAGGTCTTTCACATACTTGGTTAGTGTTATTCCAAGGTATTTAATTGTGTGTATGTGTGTGTGTGTGTGTGGCTATTGAAAATGGAATAGCCTCACTGATTTCTTTCTCTGTTTATATGTCCTTTGCATATAGAAAGGGTACTGATTTTTATGTGTTGATTTTGTATCCTGCCACTTTGCTGAAGGAATTAGTCACCTTTACAAGTTTTGAGATGGAGACTTTTAGGTAACTTATGCATAGGTTCATGTCATCTGCAAGTAGGGATAATTTGACTTCTTCCTTTCCAATTTATATCCCTTTTATTTTTTTTTTCTCCTGTCTTATTGATTGGACTAGGACTTCTACTACGATGTTGAAGAGCAGTAGTGAGAGTGGGAACCCCGATTTGTTCCCAATCTCAATGGGAATTCCTTGACTGTTTCCCTACTAAGTATTCTTTGGGCTGTAGGTGTTTATATATAGCTTTTATTGTGTTGAGATATAAACTGTCCATGCCCTTTCTCTCCAGTGTTTTGATCATAACTGTATTTTGTCAAAGGCCTTCTCTGCATCTAATGAAATGATCATGTGATTCTTGTGATCAAGTTTGTTAATGTAGTATATTATGTTGGCTGATTTATGTGTGTCAAACCACCCCTCATCCCTGTGATGAATCCATTTTGATCAAGGTCGATAATACTTTTGATGTGTTGTTGAATTTAGTATGTGAGGATTTTGCTCAGGATCTTTGCATGTAAGTTCATGAGGGATGTAGGCCTATAGTTTTCTTTTCTTGTTATACCTCTGTCTAGTCTTGGAATTAGGGTGATGCTAGCTTCATAAAAGGAGTTGGGGAGGATTCTCTGTTCTTTGATTATGTGAAATAGCTTGAGAAAAATTGGTTTCAGTTCTTCTATGAAGGTTTGATAGAATTTGGCTGAGAAGCCATCTAGCCCTGGATTTTTCTTTTGGGAGAAGTTTTTGATTTCCTTTTCAATCTCCATGGATGTGATTGGTTTGTTTAGGAAATTAATATGCTCTGAATTTAGTTTTGGTAGGAATTCATCAATTACTTCCAGATTATCCAGTTTTGTGGAGTAGAGATTTTAGGTGTATGGCCTGATAATTATTCCAATTTTATTGATGTCTCTTGTGACCTCTACCTTTTCATTTCTGATTTTAATAATTTGAGACTGGAAGCTGGGGAGTCAGTGGTAAAAGGCCAGTTCCCATAGTGGGCCATGCACCCTCTGGCTCAGAGGAGTGGGGATTTGGGGACTCAGAGGCCAGTCGATCATGAAGACAGAGCAAAAAGCCTATTTCTGAAGCACACTTGCAGGGACCAGGCTGCCCCAAGCCAGCAGCAGGGGTGCTGGAACCGGGAAACCTGGAGGCGGGAAAGGAACCAGGAGCTCTGGCTGACTCACTCCAACAAATTCCTTTAGCTCTGATGAAAGGAGGCAACAGTATAAATTTTCCTCTCAGCACAGGTTTAGGTACATATTACTTGTCTTAAAATTCTGCATTTTTTCATATAGTTTAATGCAAGTTTTGGTTTCCTCTTTGATCATGTTCATTTTTTGTTCAATTTCTCCTTCTATTAAGAAGGAATCTTGGACTTCCGGTCAAGATGGCGGCATAGGAACCACGCCTAAGCAGCCTAGGGGAGAAAAAGCCAAAGAAAACCCAGCAAAATACACAAGGGAGGTGTATAAGAGATTAAAACAGCAGCGGAGAAGTAGGAGATATCCAGAGCCCACACGGGCAGGCCGAAGCAGCTCCGGCAGCGGCAGCTCGGACCCGGTAGCGGCAGCTTGGGATCCGGCAGCGGCAGCTCGGGACCCGGTAGCGGCGATTCGGACTCTGGCAGCGGCAGCGGCAGCACGGGCACCGGCAGCTGCATATCGGGCTCCGGCAGTGGCGACTCGGGATCCAACAGCGGCGGCTCAGACCCCGGCAGCGGAAGCGGCGGTGGAAGCCGGAAGCGGCGGTGGAAGCCGTGACTCCAGCCCCAAAAACACCATCAGCTGTTCCGGTACCGGCCACAGCGGCTTCAGGGCAGCGAATCCAGCAGCGGAGGCTCCAGCGGCTTCAGCGGCAGAGGCGGATCCCGCAGCGGCAGCACCAGCGGATCAGAGGCGGAGGACCCAGCAGCGGCAGCTCCAGCGGATCAGCGGGGGCAGACCCAGCAGCGGCATCTCCAGTGGCAGATCCAGCAGCAGTGGTCCCAGCAGCGGCAGCTCCAGCGGCAGCAGCGGGGATCCAGCATCAGGGGCGCCAATCTGCAGGGCCACAGTTGCCAGGCTTGGTTTGCCCCACA
The DNA here is from genome assembly GCA_036346955.1 of Dipus sagitta. Classification (NCBI taxonomy): domain Eukaryota; kingdom Metazoa; phylum Chordata; class Mammalia; order Rodentia; family Dipodidae; genus Dipus; species Dipus sagitta. The sequence continues at coordinate 188,586,403 of CM070771.1, forward strand.
GGAAAAGCCAGTACCCAGTTCCAGAAAGCAGAACAGCGGCCCAACATCCCAGCCAGCAACTTGACTGAGACCAAAAGCATCCAAAGAGGTAACTGGGATTGAACCAGGGAAGGGTCTCACCTGGTCACAAGCTGACTTGGATCCCTCAAAAGACCAGAAATCTTAACTTCTTTGTTGATAGAGGATCTGGTTTTTATAATACCTAATCTTGCATAAATGCTCGGTGCTGTTCTTGACTGAATGTGTATAGGGTTTAGTTAAATTTTAGAATATACCTGTATTTTATTCCACTCAACCTATTTGAATACTCCCATAGCAGGCAAACTTAACCCCTAGGACCACGTGTCTAGATACTCTGAGAGTGGTAAGAGTCACACCTAACATCTTAATCTCCTACATAGAAGATATACAATATCAGATCAATAGATACAGCAAAGGATACCCAGCTAACTGGAAAATCTAAGCAGTAACTTAATCCAAGATGCAAAAATATATACATTATAACACAAGAAACACCAAAAACCAAGGCAATATAAATCCACCAAAAAGCATCAATGCTTCAGAAATGACCTCTAGTGAAAACGAGTTAGAGAAAATGCCTGAGAAAGATTTCAAAAGAATGATTGTAAATATGTTCAATGAACTCAAAGAAGAAATCAAAGGAATCAGAGAAGATACAGGACACCAATTTAATGAAATAAAGAAATCAACACAAGACATAAATAAGGAAATAGAAATAATGAAGAAAAACCAGTCAGAATTACTAGCAATGAAGAACACAGTTAATGAAATAAAAAACTCTGTAGAAAATCTCACCAGTAGAACGGATGAAGGAGAGGACAGAATATCTAAGCTAGAAGACCAGGTGGCAGATCTAATACAATCCAACAAAGAGAAAGACAAACTAATAGAAAAGTATGAATGGGAATTTCAAGATATTCGGGACACTATGAAAAGATCAAATATAAGAATTCAGGGTATAGTAGAAGGAGAAGAATTTCAATCCAAAGGTATAGTAGGCATCTTCAACAAAATCATAGAAGAAAACTTCCCCCAAATTGGGAAAGAGGTGCCAATGCAGATACAGGAAGCATTTAGAACACCAGCCAGACAAAACCTGGAAAGAACCTCTCCTCGCCATATTATAATCAAACTACCAAACACACAATCCAAAGAAAAAATATTGAAAGCAGTTAGAGAGAAAAATCAAGTTACCTACAAAGGCAAGCCCATCAGGATCACAGCAGATTACTCAACACAAACTTTCAAAGCCAGAAGGGCTTGGAGTGATGTATTCCAAACTCTGAAAGATAACAACTGTCAACCAAGGCTACTTTATCCTGCAAAACTATCCATTCAAATAGATGGAGAAATAAGGACATTCCATGACAAAAGCAGGCTAAAGGAGTATTTGAAGACAAAACCAGCTCTACACAAAATACTTGAAAGAATCCTCCATGCCAAAGAGAAAGAAAAACACACATATAAGGAACCTGGAAAACAACAAACAACACTCAAATACTAGTTAATATAAGAGAGCAAAGGTAGAACCAGAACCACAAAAAAAAAAAAAAAAAAAAATGGCAAGCATAAATACACATCTTTCAATAATATCTCTTAATATCAATGGCCTCAATGCTCCAACCAAAAGACATAGATTTGCAGACTGGGTTAAAAAGCAGGACCCTACAATTTGTTGTCTCCAAGAAACTCACCTTTCTACAAAGGATGGACATTATCTTAGGGTGAAAGGTTGGAAAACGGTGTTTCAAGCAAATGGACCCAGAAAGCAAGCAGGGGTTGCTATCCTAATAGCTGACAAGGCAGACTTCACTCCAACATTAGTCAAGAAAGATAAGGAAGGTCACTTTATATTGATTAAGGGCACACTCCAACAGGAGGACATTACAATCCTAAACATATATGCACCTAACATGGGGGCTCCCAAATTCATCAAACAAACACTGTTAGAACTAAGATCACAGATAACACCAAACACAGTGGTAGTTGGTGACTTTAACAGCCCACTCTCATCAATTGACAGGTCATCCCGGGAAAAAATAAACAGAGAGGCATCTGGACTAAATGAGGTCATAGAAGGAATGGACCTAACAGACATATACAGGACATTTCATCCAAATGCTGCAGAATATACATTCTTTTCAGCAGCACATGGATCATTCTCTAAAATAGACCATATATTAGGACACAAAGCAAATCTTAACAAATTCAGGAAAATTGAAATAATTCCTTGCATTCTATCTGACCACAATGGAATCAAACTACAAATCAATAGCAAGAAAGGATATAGAGCATACACAAAATCATGGAAACTAAACAATACATTACTAAATGATGAATGGGTCAATGAAGAAATCAAGAAGGAAATCAAAAAATTTATAGAGTCAAACAATAATGAGAACACAACATACCAAAATCTCTGGGACACAATGAAGGCAGTTCTAAGAGGTAAATTTATAGCTTTAAGTGCCTATATTAAGAGATTAGAAAGGTCGCAAATAAATGACCTAATGCTTCACCTTAAAGCCTTGGAAAAAGAAGAACAAGGCAAACCAAAAATCAGTAGACGGGAAGAAATAATAAAGATTAGGGCAGAAATTAATGAAATAGAAACCAAAAAAAAACAATACAAAGAATTAATGAAACAAAGAGCTGGTTCTTTGAAAGGATAAACAAGATTGATAAACCCTTAGCAAATCTGACCAAAAGAAAGAGAGAAGAGACACAAATTAATAAAATTAGAGATGAAAAAGGTAACATCACGACAGATGCCAGAGAAATTCAAAAAATCATAGGGACATATTATAAAAACATATACTCCACAAAGTATGAAAATCTGAAAGAAATGGATGATTTCCTTGATTTATATGACCTACCTAAATTAAATCAAGATGAGATTAATCACTTAAATAGACCTATAACAAGCATGGAGATCCTAACAGTTATCAAAAATCTCCCAACTAAAAAAAGCCCAGGCCCAGATGGATTCACTGCTGAATTTTACCAGACCTTCAGGGAAGAGCTAACACCATTGCTTCTTAAGCTTTTCCATGAAATAGAAAAAGAAGGAATTCTACCAAACTCCTTCTATGAAGCCAGCATCACTCTGATACCAAAACCAGGCAAAGATAGAACAAAAAAGGAAAATTACAGACCAATCTCCCTCATGAACATAGATGCAAAAATTCTCAACAAAATATTGGCAAACAGAATACAAGAATACATTAGAAAGATCATTCACCCTGACCAAGTAGGCTTTATCCCAGAGATGCAGGGATGGTTCAACATACGCAAATCTATAAATGTTATACATTATATAAATGGGTTGAAGGACAAAAATCACATGATCATCTCATTAGACACAGAGAAAGCATTCGACAAAATCCAACATCCCTTCATGATAAAAGTCCTACAGAGACTGGGAATAGAAGGAACATATCTCAATATAATAAAGGCTATTTATGATAAGCCTACAGCCAACATATTACTAAATGGGGAAAAACTGGATGCTTTTCCACTAAAATCAGGAACAAGACAAGGGTGTCCACTGTCCCCACTTTTATTTAATATAGTTCTGGAAGTCTTAGCCATAGCAATAAGGCAAGAGACATGCATAAAAGGGATACAAATCGGAAAGGAAGAGGTCAAGTTATCATTATTTGCAGATGACATGATTCTATATATAAAGGACCCTAAAGACTCTACTAGCAAACTGTTAGAGCTGATAAAAACCTACAGTCATGTAGCAGGATACAAAATAAATACACAGAAATCAGTAGCCTTCATATATGCTAACAACAAACACACAGAGGATGAGATCAGAGAATCACTCCCATTCACAATTGCATCAAAAAAAAAATAAAGTACCTTGGAATAAACCTTACTAAGGAAGTAAAGAATCTATACAATGAGAACTTTAAAACACTCAAGCGAGAAATTGCAGAAGACACTAGGAAGTGGAAAAACATCCCTTGTTCCTGGATTGGAAGAATCAATATTGTGAAAATGGCAATCTTACCAAAAGCAATCTACACATTTAACGCAATCCCCATCAAAATTCCAAAGGCATTCTTCACGGAAATAGAAAAAACAATCCAAAAATTCATTTGGAATCACAAAAAACCTCGAATATCTAAAATAATACTGAGCAACAAAAATAAGGCTGGTGGTATCACCATACCTGATTTTAACCTATACTACAGAGCCATAGTAACAAAAACAGCATGGTACTGGCACAAAAGCAGACTCGTAGATCAATGGAACAGAATAGAGGACCCAAATGTAACTCCATGTAGTTATAGCCACCTGATATTTGATAAAAATGCCAAAAATACTCATTGGAGAAAAGACAGCCTCTTCAGCAAATGGTGTTGGGAAAACTGGATATATATCTGTAGAAGGATGAAAATAGATTCTTCTCTTTCTCCGTGCACAAGAATTAAGTCCAAATGGATCAAGGACCTTAACATCAGACCTGAAACTCTGAAACTGCTAGAGGAAAAAGTAGGGGAAACCCTTCAACATATTGGTCTTGGCAAAGACTTTCTGAATACAACCCCAATTGCTCAGGCAATAAAACCACAGATTAATCACTGGGACCTCATGAAAATACAAAGATTTTGCACTGCAAAGGACACGGTGAAGAAAGCAAAGAGGCAACCTACAGAATGGGAAAAAATCTTCACCAGCTATATATCTGATAGAGGATTAATATCTAAGATATACAAAGAACTCAAGAAGTTAAATAATAAGGAATCAAACAAACCAATCAAAAAATGGGAAATGGAGCTAAATAGAGAATTCTCAAAGGAAGAAATACGAATGGCATATACGCATCTAAAAAAATGTTCTACATCCCTAGTCATCAGGGAAATGCAGATTAAGACTACATTGAGATTCCATCTCACTCCTGTCAGATTGGCTACCATCATGAAAACAAATGATCATAAATGTTGGCGGGGATGTGGAAAAAGAGGAACCCTTCTACATTGTTGGTGGGAATGCAATCTGGTCCAGCCATTGTGGAAATCAGTGTGGAGGTTCCTAAAACAGCTAAAGATTGATCTACCATATGACCCAGCTATAGCTCTCCTAGGCATATATCCTAAGGACTCATCTCATTACCTTAGAGATACTTGCTCAACCATGTTTATTGCTGCTCAATTTATAATAGCTGGGAAATGGAACCAGCCTAGATGTCCCTCAACTGATGAGTGGATAATGAAGATATGGCACATTTATACAATGGAGTTTTACTCAGCAGTAAAGAGAAATGAAGTTATGAAATTTGCAGAAAAGTGGATGGATCTGGAAAGAATTATACTAAGTGAGGTAACCCAGGCCCAGAAAGCCAAGCGCCACATGTTCTCCCTCATATGTGGATCCTAGCTAGAGATGATTGGGCTTCTGTGTGAGAAGGAAAAAACTCAGTAGCAGAGGCCAGTAAGTTAAAAAAGGAGATAGAAAGGGAAGAGAAAGAAAGGGAGGAGGGCTTTTATTAGGTTGGTATTGTATATATGTAAGTAGAAAGATTGAGATGGGGAGGGGATATGTTGGAGAATGGAATTTCAAAGGGGAAGGGGGGGAGGGTAATACCATGGGATTTTTTTTGTTATCATGGAAAATATTAATAAAAATGGAGAAAAAAATAAAATAAAATAAAATAAAATAAAATAAAATAAAATTAAAAAAAAAGAAGGAATCTTTATCAATTTCCAGTTTGGCTCCTGTGCAGTCAGAGAACATATCTCTATAGTGTTTTAAATCTTTTCAATTCTTTGAGATTTATTTTAAGGCCCCTGATACATATTTCAGTGGGTACTTGAAAAGAAGATGTTCTGCTTTTGCAAATATAATGTCCAAGCATACTAGCTTTCATTGCTAATGATATTGTTGAGTTCTAGTACCTTATTGATTTCCTAATTGTTCTCTAACTAAATTGAAAAAAGAGGTATTGAACATGCAAACAACTGTTTTCAATTTGCTTCCACTTTATCAAATTACCACTGATTCGGGGCTGGAGAGATGGCTTAGCGGTTAAGCACTTGCCTGTGAAGCCTAAGGACCCCGGTTCGAGGCTTAATTCTCCAGGACCCACGTTAGCCAGATGCACAAGGGGGCGCTTGAGTCTGGAGTTCCTTTGCAGTGGCTGGAAGCCCTGGTGTGCCCATTCTCTCTCTCTCTCTATCTGCCTCTTCCTCTCTCTATTACTCTCAAATAAATAAATAAAAATGAACCAAAAAAATTACCACTGATTCATTGATTTCTAAGGAAAATAAATCTTTTTTTATAGATCTAGAGATCCATAGATATATGAAACCCATAATTAACAGGTAACATCCCTGAGGACTTTTGGCTGTCATAACCATATCACAGGGTTAGAGAGTATATAACATAGAGAGGAAGAGGACAAACTCCTCCTTGCATAGTAACCAAGCCACTCCTGTGATAATAATATTAATTCTTTCAAGAGAGGAGAATTCTCATGACCTAAACATCTCCTATTAGGATCTCTAATTTAATACAATGGCAGTTAAATTTCAACATGAATTTTGGAGAAGACATTCCAACCACAGTGCCTTCTTTTCTGTTGCTTTAGTCTTGATACAATTCTATTCTGTTGCTTTCAAAATATTGTTGATCTATTTAAAAATATTTAAACATGAATACTTCTCTTACTCCTAGCCTGACACCCTCCTCCAGAGAGATGGTGGTAGATACTGAGGAGACTCACAACTCATCAGAGGACAAATTCAGAGGATTGTGAAAGCTCAAAACTAAATGATACTTATAACACACCTGCCAAGGCACAGGGAATATTGGGAAGAGAGGGTAGAACCATTGTAAGAGCCACAGGGTAGGAAGGTATATCCTAAGGCACTGTCCCTTCCTCTGAGACCAACTAATACATTCATGACCCCATAGTGAATACCAACAACTGTGAATACCAACTGATGAGGAAGTCCCTCAGTGGAATGGGGTCAGGGAGAAGGGATACAAGATTATAACCTGATGGGAATATGACCAATATGCAATATGTTCATATTATAAAGTTCATAATAAAAAGCAAGTAAAAATAAAAATATTGTAATATTACTACATGTTAATACTATATATAATAACATTACAATCTTATATCATATACATATATGTTATATATATATATATGTATATATATATATATATATATATATATATATATATAATCTTATATTATACACCTAATTATAATATATACCTGTGGTGGTTTGATTCAGGTGTCCCCCATAAATTTATGTGTTCTAAATGCTAGGTCCCCAGCTGATGGCAATTTAGGAATTGAAGCCTCCTGGAGGCAGTGTACTGTTGGGGGCAGGCTTATGGGTGTTATAGCCAGCTTCCTATTGTCAGTGTTTGGCACACTTCCCTGTTGCTTTTATCCATCAGATGTTGGCCAGGAGGTGATGTTCAACCTCTGCTCATACCATCATTTTCTCCTGCTATCATGGAGCTTCCCCTCTTGTCTATAAGCCAAAATAAACCTTTTTCCCCCCATAAATTATTCTTGGTCAGTTGTTTGCTGCCAGTAATGGAAACCTGACTGCAATAGTAAAGCTGGTACTGACAAGTGGGATCATTGCTGCTAGAACCCTGACAGCATGGATTTTGGTCTTTTGAGCTGATTTTCAAGAGGAATGCAGAAGGATTTTAAACCTTGGCCTAAGAGACACCATGCATTGCTGTAAGTATAGCTTGATGGATCATTCTGGTCAGAGTTGAAAGACTTACATGCAGTAAGAACTAAGGACTTATGAGGGTGAGAAATAATTTGCCTGGACTAAGCTGGAAGCAGTTTGGGTGAGAAGCTTGCTATTATGCCCCTTTATTGAGAACTTGTGCAGGGTTGCATTGTATAGAAATGGAAGGTATGGCACAGAAAAAACAAAAAAACCATGAAGAATATTTTGGACCAAAGCTGCTGCCCATTCAGTTGCAATTGTTTGAGAGATTACAACCATTGAGATTTGGGCTAGCTGACCTGCATTGGGACAAGAGAAAGAATGTGCACTCTTTTGAAGGGGCCTGAATGCTGAAGGAGTGTCCTGTTCTTCAAAGTCACCCTTACTCCCCACCTCTCCCACTCTGCCGGATTATCAAGTTGGCAGTCCGCATGGTATTGTGTAGTACAACAAACACAAGAAAGAGAGGTCATTGAATTTTCAACATGGTTTTGTATTTTGGAAATGGCCATGGGCCATGGATAGTGTGAATCAGGCTTGTTCAGTTACCTGCAGGTAGGCCCAATGGAATCATATGGATGAGCCATTGGTTGAAGCAGAGACCCAGTACAAATTCCAGGACTATTAGATGACAGGCAAGGATAGCTTCCAGTCCCAGATGAATTTTTTCAGGACTGTGAGTAGCCTAGCTGGAGGAGCAGAATTAGAACTCCAGAGACTTGTCACTGGTTAGAATTATTGGATTTGGAGACTTGTCACTAACTAGAGTTGTTGCACTTGGAGCTACAGAGTAGCATTGGATTGTACATCACGTATGGTTATCAGTTTATGGAGGCCAGGGATGGAATATGGTGGTTTAATTCATATGTCCCCCATAAACTTATGTGTTCTAAGTGATAGGTCCCCAGCTAATGGCAATTTGGGAATTAAAGCCCCCTGGAGGCAGCGTATTGCTGGGGATGGATAGCCAGCATCTACTTGTCAGTGTTTGGCACACTCTCCTGTTGCTGTTGTCCATCTTATGTTGGCCAGGAGGTGATGTCCACCCTCTGCTCATGTCATCTTTTCCCCCTGCCATCATGGTGCATCCCCGCGAATGTATAAGCCAAAATAAACTTTTTTGTTCCCCACAAACTGTTCTTGGTCAGGTGTTTTCTGCCAGAAATGTGAACCTGACTACAACAACACCTAACTTATAACACAGACAACTAGTAATGAGTTTCTATCAACTTTATGGACAAAAAAACCCCATAACTGTAATTTCCTTTAATCTCCACCATTCGTAATTGCTCTAATATATTATTCTCCATGGTTAGAACTATACTGGTTATTAAAACTTTGTTTTCACCATCAAATGTAATTTAAAATGCTCAACCAAACAACAAATACATCATATTTGTTGATATTTTTACTCTGTTGTTTTTCTTCCTTTCTGATAGTCCAAAATTATTTATTTTATTTGTTCTTGTTTAGTGAGTATCCATTGGCCATTCACTTTAGGGTAGACCTACTCAATGACAAATTTCCTTTGACTTCCTTTATCTGAGAATGTTTCCATCCTCTTTTCTTTCTTGAGCATTATTTTAATGCATATAAGACAGTCATAATTGATGTTCTAAATTGTCAGTTCTTTCCTATTGGCACTTCTGGTTGTTACCTTCACATTGGTGGGACAAAACCTCCAACCAAAAGCAGATGATGAGAGGAAAGGATTTATTTTAGCTTACAGTCTCAACAGGAAGCTTCATGATGGCAAGAGGAAGCATGGCAGGAGCAGAGATGGGACATCAGTTCCTTGCTACAGAAAATAGAAAACAGTAGCAGGAGAGTGAAGTGAACTCTGACAAGGGGAAGCTGGCTATAACACTCAAATGTCTGCCCCCAACAATACACCCCCTCTGGCAAGCCTCCAACTCTCAAACTCCCACCAGCTAGAGACCAAGCATTCAAAACACATGAGTTTATGGGCGACATCTGATTCAAACCAACACAGCGTTGGACACATTTTTAGCTCTATGACTTGAAATAAAAGATGCTGTGGGGAAGGAATCTTTTTCAAGGTGCTGCTTTCAAGAACTTGTCTTTAGTTTCATGGTACTTATGATGATGATGATATGCTCTGACATGATGCCTTTGTTTAGCTTCTTGAATCTGCTTGTCTTTTTTAAGTCTTTTTTGCCAAAACAGGGATAGTTTTAGCCTTTGAGTGCATTTTATTCCACTCAGTTTCTCTTGTCCTTCCACATGCCAATAGCACTAATATTACATCATTCATTGTAGTCACAGAGGTCTTTCAGGCCATTTTAATTGCTTTTTCAGCTGATTTTTCTTTTTGTGGTGCTGAGGAGGGAGCCGGTAGCCTTGTGCATGCTATGCGAGTGCTCTTCCATTGAACTACCTCTGCAGTCTGGTTTCAGCCTATATTCTATGTTTCCAATATTGGGTGGTACATCAGTTACTTTCTCATTGCTGAGAGAAAATGCCAAACTAGATACGGCTTAAGGAAGGAAGGGGTCTGTTTTGCACTTACAGTTTTCAGGGTAGAGTGTATTATGGCAGGAATGTCACATCATCACATCAGCAAGGTGGAAGCAGTAAGAGAAAGATGAAGCTGGGCTGGGCTGTGATACCTCATGGACGATACTCAATGACATGAGGCTATGAGGTTCATTCTGTATCCATTCCACCACAGATGGTTTTAATTATTATATCTTCTAATTTGTGGGTTACTTCTTTTGCCCTTCTACTCTGTTGTTGAATCCACTGAAGGTCTTACTGCGGCTACTGAAATTTTTAGTTCTAAAATTTATATTTTTAAAGTACAGGCTGGAGAGATGGCTTAGCAGTTAAGGTGCTTACCTACAAAGCCAAAGGACCCAGGTTCCTTTCCCCAGAACCCACATAAGCCAGATGCACAAGGTGGCACCCATTTTCTCTCTCTCTCTCTTTCTCTCAAATAAATAAAAAATAAAATATTTTTAAAAGATATTTAAAGTGCTTTGATTATTTTAGTTTAGTTACATTTAAATTTTTGACCTGCTTTATTTCATTCTATTGGGATAAGAATATGTGAATGATGAAGGGGAAAGCCTAGAATCCCACTGACACAAATGAAGTGATGCCATCATTGTTTCTATGGTGTTTGGTGGGAATAGAGTAGTTACACTAACTGTTTTCTCTCACACTAGGCTGCCTGTGTCCTGACTCACTGGCTAAAGAGAGAAGGTTTTGTTAGGGCTTTTGTTTAGTTGTTGTCTAAAGTTGTTTGCATTTCTGAGTGACCGGATTCTTCATCACAGTGTCTGAGTGTACAAAACAATCCCTAAGTCCCTGGAACCTCACCCCAGCGTTACTCCTTAGATCCCAAGGTCTCTAGCCAGGAAGCCTTCTTTTCCTTGCTCTTCAAAGACTTCTTATCTTTGTCTTATATATAATTTTCAAGGTTTTTAGTTGTAATTAGTGGGATAAGTAGGGGAAATTATTTGTTTTCTAAAGCAGTTCGCTCTGGTTTTGAGTTATGGTAATTGCCAACTCTAGGAAATTCTATCTAAGTTAGTGGAATATAATGTGTAGGGAAATTAATGACTCCATACAAGCTAGTGTTCATTAAAATAATTGGTACTAAGTTAGATATGAAGGGAAAGCCCTGTGGAGGGGAGAGGCCAGAGGTGAAGCTAATGATGGTACCAACTTGGTTGCATACACACTGTGTACATAACTAATAAAATAAAAAGAAAAAGAAATGAACAGGAAAAAAAAAACTAAACACTTGGGATTGCATTTTAAGTTTTCCTAGATTCTCATTATACTCCAAAAAGGTAACAACTGGAAATTATAGAAGCGTCCATACACTTATATGGTTTATAAAAGAAAAATGGCACTAATTAGAAGGACCAAGACCCTGTTTCTCTCCCTGTCAGTACCATAATGGTGAAGCAAGACTGACAGGTTACTATACCTAAATGCAAATTTATATAATATTGTCTTTATGAGGCTATAATTTAACTTTTTCAATCTTCATGGGAAGGAGAGATATGTATCCATTGTATACTGTCAGAATTTTACTTCCCATTTTAAATTTAACCAGAAAAAGTTCAACAACAGGACCTAAATCATGATTGAGTAGGCTTTAAACAAGTTTGACAAGGAACTGTGAAAAGCAACAACATTAAATTTTTTTGGAAGCTAATCTTTAAAACACACATTTTATGAGACCTGGTCCTAGTTTTGCACACATGTGCACACACATACACATACAAATGATTTATAAAACAAAGCTAACTATATCCTTGCACCTGCAGCTTCTGGGTGGCAATAACTTGACATCGAAAACCATGTGATGGAGATGTTAAGTCTCTGCTCTCTTTGGACAGCAGAACAGATGCTGTCTTAAACTTCAAAGGCATTTGGTTATGTTCTGAGTTTCAATAATGCACAACAACTTTTCACAGTCTCATTTGAAAGAAAAAAATCTAACAAAACATACAAAGGAAAAAAAAAAACCAAGAAGGAATTCATCAGTCTTTTCCTCTGAAATGTTTTTAGGAATTCAGAGGAAGTCAAACTCAAAACATTTGGTCTTTCCCAGGAAACTGGAATGGCCTGTATTTATTGATTTTCAAATCTGATATTGCATCCTGTGGTCTCACATGATGGAAAGATCCAACTGCATCATGGGAAGATGGGTTTTGATAGATCATTTGTTAAGGAGCTGTGAGAAAAAAGAGAGAGAAGACCACTTGGTGATGAATATTTCTATGTTTCTTTTCCTTTTGCTTTTCTTTCTTTTTTTTGTTAATATTTTATTAAGCCAGGCATGGTGGCGCACGCCTTTAATTCTAGCGCTTGGGAGGCAGAGGTAGGAGGATCACCATGAGTTTGAGGCCACCCTGAGATTACATAGTAAATTCCAGGTCAGCCTGAGGTAGAGGGAGACTCTACCTTGAAAAACCAAATATATATATATATATGCATATATATATATATATATATATATATATATGCATATATATATGTGTGTGTGTGTGTGTGTGTGTGTGTGTGTGTATTTATGTTTATTTGAGAGAGAGAGATACAGAAATAGGCAGGTAGAGAGAGAGAATGGGTGCACCAGGACCTCTAGCCCTATAAGTGAACTCCAGATGCATGTGCCCCCTTGTGCACCTGACTTACATGGGTTCGGGGGAATCAAACCGAGGTCCTTTGGCTTTGCAGCCAAGCGCCTTAACTGCTAAGCCATCCCTTCAGCCTCTCCTTTTGTTTTTTCTTTACTAACATAGCTAATTTTAACTGTTGGAAGCAGCTCATATGAACAACTGGAAGAGAGGAGTCAAATAAAGAATAGGGCCTCAATAGATTTGAGTAATATAACAGATATGTTCTGAAGAGAAGAACTAAGAATTTTATGTTTTAATCACCCCCAAATTAAGAATGTTTCAAACCTTTTAGAAAAAAAATACATTCTCTTCAAGAAAAGGTTACTTAGCTCTTAGAATTGCACTCAAAAGGAAAAAAAAAAGCAAGTACCTTATCGTTGAGATTAGCAAATACAGTTTTGGGTTCTAAGTCTGACACCTATCAATTGGAATGGCTGCTACCCAGGGAGATAGCAGTTTCATTTTGAGTAAGTGCCTTTTCAACCTTTGGTTTAGACTTTTGTTACACAACCTGAAAATAATGGCCCATAGTACCTTTGTCAAATCTTTTTGGGTCATTTATGTACTGTAATATAGAAAAATAACATTTTTTTCTGTACAAATTTTATTGAGGGAGTAATTCAGTATAACTTAGACACTTATTAAACTGCTTAAAAGCACTTTTCCTGAGTGATAAGCAACGCAAAATGAGCACCAACAGTCTTTGTCATCTTGAGCCTTACTGCACTTTATGATTGATGTGGATTCCTGGGAAGAGTTAAGTTTCATTCTAGAGTTCTAAAATTATATTGATGGTCAGAAGAAGAAGATTGGTTTTGCTAGAGTCAGTAAATACCATTCAAATTATAAAAAAAAAATAGTATTTGGACTGATTCTTCAATTTAATTGTCATGAATTGTCTTTTGTATTCATTTTATTTCTTCTCTCTTTGGTGAAAATTTTAATAGTGTTCTCACATAGATCATCATCAACTTAAACCTACATCTGGGGAGAGAGATCAGCAGTTAGAGGAACTTGCTTGCAAAACCTGCCAGCTGGGGTTTCATTCCCCAGCACCCACATGAAGCCAGATGCAAAAGCTGGCGCAAGCATCTGGTGTTCATTTGCACTGGCAAGAGGTCCTGGTGTACTCTTCCTAAATACATACACACGCACGCATACACACACACACACACACACGCACACAGTCACAAATACTAATCAAATAAATAACATTGCTAAAATTTCAACTCACACTCTATGTGGATGACCCACAACTATCTTTGTCAGCTAAGCCCTGATTCAAAGTAATCACCAGATATCACAGTCGGTAGCAATGCTAAACTTGAAACATCTCAGATGTAGCTTTATTAACTTTAACATTCCCACTAATTACATACATGACTTCTTTTTTCAGCCATTTGAAGATAACTGCTATAAGGTATAATTTACACACCATATCATTCATCTATTTTCAGTGTTCATTTCACTGATTCTTAGTAAATTTGCAGTTGTACAACTGCCACCATTGATTATCAAACATTTCTATCATCCTAAAAAAAAGAGAATTCAGGAGATTTTTTTTTTTCTTCTTTCCGAGGTAGGGTCTCGCTCTAGCCCAGGCTGACCTGGAATTCACTCTGTAGTCTCAGGGTGGCCTTGAACTCACGGCAATCCTCCTACCTCTGCCTCCCAAGTGCTAGGATTAAAGGCGTGCGCCACCATGCCCTGCTCTAGAAGATTTTTAATGATTACTTAACATTCTACTAAAATATTTCACTTTCAGAGGATTTGAAACAGAATTCTATTATAAAATACACTATTATTTCTGGAATAAATTGTGTATTGAGAATGTCTAGAAGTAGCCTTCTGTCAAATCCAGTCAAATTTTTCCTCAGAAGGAGCTGAAGTCAAGACACCTAATGACTATGAGACATTTTCCAGGATCCATTTTGCAATTGCAGAGTAGTACTCACCTAAAATCCTCACCTCATAGGATCACTGTGAGAGTTGGAAGCTAAGGTGGTCAGCTAGAACTGGACACTCAGCAGACTTAATCTCTCTTTCTGTGCACATGTTGGCCATCAAAGTACTGCTTTAGAGAGCGTGTGGTAGAGTTGAGAGAGGAAACGTGACCAAGAGACTTGGTTTTGGAACCTTCTTATTAGTCGGCATATAATATCGGAATGAGATTAAAAACTGACACTTGTTTCTTCTTGTATATTTGCTTATTTAAATTGATTTAATTTTATATCAATGCATGACAAGCTCACACAGTAATTATCGTCATTTCTATTTGCATAGAGCAGGGCTTCCTGAATGTTTTTTCATTCACAAACCTTCCTCACCAAAGAAAATTTTTATGTAATCTTGAGACTATAAGTCAAATACTAATAAATCATAAAGAAATTTATTTTAAAATTATTCTAACATTTGTTAAAGTAAATTTGCTTGCTACTTAAATAGCTGTGTTTGTTTATGCTTTTGTAATGAATTATATTTTGGCTGGAATATTTGTTACTGTGGGATATAGATTATCTTCAGTGTTTCCCAGAGTTAAACAATATTTTTATTTTATAATCTTCCATGGTAAAAATGTGGCTTCAACATAAATACATTGTGGAAAATGGCATGAGTATGTTCAGGGCCATTTTAAAAATAGTTGGAGGGCACTGGAGAGATGATTTAGCAGTTAAAGCACTTGCCTGTGAAGCCTAAGGACCCAGGTTTAATTTCCAGTACCCACATGAGCCAGATGCACTAGGTGGCACATATGTCTGGAGTTCATTCATAGCGTGGGGAGGCCCTGGCGTGCCCAACTCTCTCTCTCTCTCTCTTGCTGTCTCTGTGTCTCTTTGCCTCTCTCTCTCTCAAATAAGTAAATAAATAAATAATTTTTTTAAAATTGTTGGAAGTTCTGTCCTAATCCTAAACTAAAATTAATTTAAGTGTTTTTATGAAACTCAAGTTACGAATTCAAATAACAATATTTAAAATCAAAAATAATAACAATACAGTTTAAAGATATACTAATTTGATAACTTATAAGCTAAGGGATGATGGTATGAAAATATTAAATGTGTTTTCCATAACTAAGTCACTATGTTTCTATAACAACATAAAACTTTGTGTATACAATGGAAACATTGTAATGCATGATATTCAGTAGTCTAGAATCTGAACCAAGGTGATTAAAGCAGCGATGATGGGCATGGCATGGCGTGCTGGCATATTCAGTATAAAGTGCACATGTTGGTTGAGACACAGACTGCAGTGAAGTCACACAATTCGGTATGGGTGCCTTTTGCTACAAACGGGAAGGAATCATTCAGTGTTTGCTTTGGATTTTTTTTTTTTTCAGTTGTCTTGCATTCAGAAACCTTTTACTATTTACCGCTGTCAGGTTTTAATGACCCCTATTCAGTCATGCAAATTCACGTGCAGTCATGAGCCGCAGTACAAGAAGCAGTGGTTTAGATCATAAACAACTTGCCTTAAATTACACAGATTGTTTTTAAAAAATTAATTTTTTAGTATATAAATAATTCGGTTCGTTATGCTATGTTTGAAATCAATTTTGCTTTTTGTTTCCCTTCTTCCTCTTCCCCCTCCCTCCTTGTGCAAGCCTCCCACCATGGCCTCTTTCTTTTCACCTACCCCCTTCTCACTTTTCCTTTCTCATCGTCTGCAATCTCAGTTCATAGTCTATACTTTCACATCTCCCTTTTACTTATATACAAACACTAAAAGTTAGGATCCACATATGAGGAAGAACATATAATACCTTGTCTTTCTGGGCTGGGTTACCCCACTTAGTATATTTTCTTACTCCATCCATTTCTCCTTCAAATTTTATAATTCTACTTTTCTTTACTACTGAATAAAACCCACTATGTATATGTTCTATGTTTTCTTTATCAGGCCTCAGCTGGTTGTTACGTAGGTTTATTCCACTTCCTAGCTGCACAATACTGCTTTCAAAACTCCTTATTACTACACCTAAAGCAGCCGCCCTTAATCCTGTTTGCTGTATTGATTGCTTATGTCAAGAATCGCAGCTGAAAATGTAGCTAAAAGCTCCAGTGAGAGAGAACGAAAATGAGTTGTCAAACCAATAAGGACCTGAGAAGTATCAGAGGCAAATACTTTCGTAAGGGGCTCTGAATTTCAGCTAAATTAGCCCAGTGAGAGTCAACGAACGGGACGGAGACCTGCTATGTTGCCGATACTGGGAGATAAAAGATGGAAGTGGCTCTGCTATAGAAAGTTCCTAACCTGACAGGGGTAAGCCACAGAGGCCAAGCACTCATTGTGTGCAGTGTTGTGAAGGAGGCAAGGACAGGTCACGTGGAGTAGGAGAAGGAGAGATAATGACCTCTGGTGTCTGGAAGCAGACAAGGGGGTTGTAGGAGGCAGGTGGCTGGGACATCCAGGAAGACAGCAGAGGACTCTCTGCAGGGGGCAGAGGACCTCTGGAGGCTGAGGTGGGGGAAGGCATTCCAGAGGAACTACGTGCACAAAAGCACTGCAAGGACTACCTGCAGGACACAGCGTGGAGAGAGCCCAGAGTGTGGTTGAACTGGGGGGGGGGGGCTCTTTGCAAAGGGTGCTCTGCTCCTGAGCTAGCTGCTGATGTGATAAGCATGACATCACAGTTCCCACGTCCTTTCTGTTATTTTTCTTACCTGCCCTCGATGGTTTAATCATGACTTAGTTATAACTGTCAATAAATATATAAAATTACTGACCACTACTATAGGCAAAGTACTTGATAGGTTATCCTGCTGAAATTACACCAAATATAATTTAATTAACATTTTTTTTTTTTTTTTTTAGTGACTTACAAGTCAGGCAGGGACTCATTTAAGGGCTTAGATGAATTTCTCCATGGGCAACGTAAAACTTTTTTTGTTTTTTTTTTAAAGAGAGGTTGGGCAGAAAGGAAGTAAATGCATAACATCTATAGTGGAGTGTCTGACATCAGAGTTTGGCATTTATTTGAGGTTACCTTCCTTGTGTTAGAACAAAAGGAACAGGAACGTTCTTATTCATACTGGCTAAAACTAGCCAGTTTAGGAATTTAGCTATTATTTTTCTTCTCACTTCTCAAGTCAAATAATCAACTTCATTTCGGTTTAGTGATGTGGAAACAGTGTGAGCGACTTCATTTTGCTTTGGTCTGTGCTGTTGGAACCCAGTGCAAAAGCTCACTCTGCAATAATCTCCAGTCATAAATTTAATTTAACAATGAGCAGCCCAATTTGAGGATCAATTATGTTGTTATCTTCTTTTTCGAGATAATGAAATTGAGCTGAAACATAGGGTAAGCACCAGTGGGAAGTCCAAAGGCAAAAGAGGCTTGAGATTGGAAAGCGACATGCTTGTCTTCTGGTGCAGATGGAATGTGTACTTTAGGTCAGGCTTTACTCAACACTGGAGTGACTAAGGCTGACACAGCCCATCCTTTCTGGAAAGTCTTACTCATCAGAAGACCTAGGCAGTTAAGATTGAGAAATAAAGTGCAAGGAAATAATAAGGGAACCCCAGTTATACAAAGCCACTTGGTACTTGCTTCAATCACATGTAATGAAGGAGTCAAAGAGGTAAAGATGTTTGTGTCAAAGAAAGAGTTTTCTGACCACACTGGCATGATTGTGTTGCTTATGATGAGACATGCTAGAGAAAGGAAAACACCAACCAAACAAAACACTTAAGTTTTTAAACACCTGATACACTTCAAGCTACCCCTGTTTAACAGATATTGGTCCATGTAATTCTCACGAAAATGTGGTAAAGTAGCTAAAATGATCTATTTAATGAACAAGGGAAGTATACATTTAGTCATTTGTGATGGTATTTTGTGAAGTCTGACATGGCCATGCCTCTTTTCCTCCCTTCAACTGGTAACTTCTCAGTTCAAACATGCTGCTGCAGGTTAGAAATGAGTATAAGAAACCATGGCAACCGAGAAACATTCAGAACACATCAAATGTATGTGGGATGCAAGTGTGTCCAAGAACAGAGTGTAACTAGGGACAAGAAAGTCTGAGTGGTACTTCTTGGAGGATTCAAGAGTGTAAATTAAGGCGCCCAGGCTGTCAAAGCTAAGGTTTCTTTATAAACAGAAAAGAGATTTATCTGCAAGAGTTGGCAGTCTAGAGTGAAATGATTCAATGAGTTGGTCTCTCCATTTAAAGGTGTTAATTTGTTTCGCTGATATTTAATGACAACATTGTTAATGGTTTCTATTTACTGAACTTAAACAGTTTCAAACAACAAACTGATTCTGCATCATATGGAATCCTTCCATCGAAGCTGTGAGGTGACAATTGTGTTGTTGGATTGAAGATAAGACTGGGGCTCAAGGACTGGCTCAAGTCATAATCTTTCTGTTAGGTCAATTGCACTCAGACCCTGCATGAGGAACTAGTCTGCCACAGTTTGCATATGCATTTCCACCCAGAAACAAATAAACAAATAAACTGTCCCTAGATTGACACACAGCCTAATTTCTTTCAGTAAACTTCTGATTTTACTGAGAGATTACAATGGATGGCAGGTCCCTATCCTCCAACTCCACTTTTGAAGAAATTACAAATGACTGTGACATATGTGGGGACTGCTTTTAAGCTCTGATCTTACCTCTCTGTGCCTTAGTTTTATCCTCTGTAACAAGAGTGTTGGATTAGAAATCTAGGGACCATCACAGCTCTGTGATGCATTGGCTACTGGTGGCCATTTCTTCATTTCCCATGAAAAGACACATTTCCATCCACTTATTCAAAATTTAAGGTTCTCAGTTGGGGATTTCTGGAGATCCAACTCCAGAAATGAGTATTTTCTGCTCCTTAAGACAGATTTTCTTTTCCCTTTGCCTGTGGTAGGAGCAAAGAGTTTTTTAGACTGCCAAGCTAAATGTCAAACTGCTAAGATCATTGGGTGACCTAACTTCTTGAGATTATCAGACTGCTCTGGGAGTCATACTGAAGTAAACCAGAAGTTGCCCCCCTGGCTTCGTGGCTCACAAATCGTCACATGTGAAATCCAAAAACACAGCAGAAACAACTATCTCTTATTGAAAAAAGATAAGGGACAGCTCAAAGACGTTCACTTGTTGAAGAGCGTATCTCTGAGCTCCTCGGAAATCCACACACGAACGCTCTTCTATATCAGTCCAGCGGAACAGGAAGGATTTGCAGCCTGCTTTCTCTCCTTCACACTCAACTGATAATACAGAAACAAGGTAAGGCAACTGGTGGCATGCATGTTTCACTGTCTCCAAACTGGAAAATGGAAAGAGGCCCTTCATGAAGATAGAGTTTAAGTTCACACCAGATCTCAGCCAGATCTAGGCTCTCCTGTCTAGACATAACAGCTAAGTTTCCATCAGCGGGTCCGTAATTAACACATTCATAGACACTCATTTCTCAGTAAATGAGGATGAAACCTAGCAGGAAGGCAGGTGACTGTGATGGTTTGGGTTTCATTTCTTGGAAACTAGTGGTCATATCACAAACCATTCTTTAGGTGTGGAATCTCAACATGGCTTAAACAAATGGATGAAACAAGAGAAGGTGTGTTAACAGCTACATTTACATTTCCCCAGGTGTTTGGGATTTGTCTCAGGTTTTTGTTCCCTTGAAGTAACAGTATTCATGCTCAACTCTAGATAACCCCATGCAACTGGATATAGTTTATGTGATTCATCTGAGAATCAGTTATTATAATGACCTGTGTCTAAATGTTGGCTTTATAGTCATACTTAATCTGGGAATAGGAAAGAAGGGAAGGCAAGTCATGGTCACCATATTCTGAGTCACCGCCCTTTACCTACACAATGTCTATGATCTAGATGTGATCATGCTTTTTTAATTTTAAGTTGATTTTGGCGTTGGCTTGTTTTGAAGCCTTTGGGCTGTTGAGACTGGTCAGATCAGAGTTAGACTGGAAATCGGGAGTGAAAGGGAATTTCTGCTCGATGAGATGAGTAAAGAGTGGATCAGCATTGGTAAGAAATTTTAAAGGTTATAAGGTGACAAATGTTTCAAAGAATTATATAGTAGGCTGCCTTTGTGATAAGCTTGAGTCAAGCAAGGTTTTCTCAAGGTTCAACCCTTTAACAAAGATGATCCTCTTTCCCCTCTGTCAATTAAAAAAAAAAATTGTCACTTTCATCTCAGTCACCAAAAATATATCAAAATTCTGTGACATAAAAAGCTCTTCTTTGAGGTGCTACAGAAGATAGAGTGCCCATTCTACTGTTTCGGCTTCCCAAATGTGGGTTTATAAGCCTGGGAGAGAAATACAAGCAAGGTAGTTTTTGGACAAGTAGTCAGCTAGGGAGGGCTCAAAGAGGAGAAGTGAAGAGACGTCACCCAGCCTGCAGTTGGCAAAAGTGAAATTCAGTGTCTGATCCAGTCCCACGCCTCAGAGAAAGCACCCCTTACTTCTTCCCCAAACTGACATACCTAGGTATGCTGGCCCTTATTGAGCCAGCCCTTTCAATCTTAAAAAAAAAAAAAAAAAAAAAAAAAAAACAGTCAGCTCTCCCCCATACTCACCTGGGCTCGAGAGTAAAGCCCACCCCAATAAGCTATGAGAGGCTTGCCATATGGGTAAGGGGCTCCACTGTTTCTTTCTCCTCCTGATGCCTGAGCCTAGAGGTCCTTATTATGGTAAGCCAATGTGAATAAGAATGCTGCTATAGCCCCTCCCCCAAATCCACTTCCCACATGGGAGTCCCGTGTGTTCCTTAAACTCTCATGTTCCACTTTCTTCGTGTTCATGTGTGTTCCTTGACACCCTCGTGGGGGTAATCTCACAAGTAATTGCAACTGAACGGAGCTGTGTCTGTAGCCCAAAACTTTTTGTCCGTTTCATCTAAACCCAACCTTACTCAAGTTCTCAAGACATGGGAAGAGAACAAACAGCCTCTCCTACAAACAACCTCTAGTCCAGTCCTGACAAATTCACTCATGCCACTCATAAGCCACGCCTGCGCAGATCTTTCTCCATTTAGGCCTTTGAAACTCTGACCAGAATGGTTCACATTCAGCTATGTTAATAACACGGCAAGGTATCTCTTAGTACAAGTTTTCAAATCCTTCCATTTTCCTCCAGAAAATCAGTTCCAAAAGGCCAAAGAGCCACACAGTTACGTTTCTAGCAGTGACAACACCGACCACTGGAACCAATATTTTGTTGAAGTGACCTTCTCACTGATGGGACAAAGCACACAAAACCAGCTGATGGGAGGGAAGTTTTCATTGTGGATTGCGATCTTGATGGGAAACTTCATGAGGACAGAGGAAAGCGCGGCATGAGCACGGACTGGACATCCCCTGTGCCACAGCAGGTGGAAACAGAACGGGACAGTGAGCTGAATTCTAGCAACGGGGTGCGGGCTATAACACCCCTAATCCTGCTCCCAGCAACAGACCTCCGCCAGCAAGGCTTTAACTCTCAAACTGCCACCAGCTGGGGACAAAGCATCAGAACACATGAGTTTACGGGGGACACCTAACCCAAACCACCACTCAAATGAAGAAGAAGAGGAAGGAGATGATAAGGGTGAAGGGTCACTCTTAGCACCAGAATGTGCAGGATTTCCCGTTGTGTTCTTTTCTTTGGAATCCTTTGAATCTGGCTGCAGGAAAATAAGAACAAGGGTTATACTTACTCAAATACTATTTACAGAATGTAAAATGACCTATTCCATGTGTACAGATCTACGTGAACAAATCCAGTTCTTATTAAAATTTATTTTTTTAATCAAAAATAGGTATAAATTCAATTATCATGTTGAAGACATCAGAGTTGGTAAACTGGCAGGAAAGATTAGCTTGTTATGGCCAGATATTAATCAAATGGAAATTTTTTTTTTTTTTTTTTTTTTGCTTTGCTTTGCTTTGTGACACTTTGGATCAAATTTAGTCTTGACCATGCCACTCAGAGCTGCACAGTCCAAATGGAGCTTTGAGAGATAAAGTAGACCATACATGTTGTGGTGGTTTGAATAGAATAGATGGCCCCCAATATATTCAGTTGTTTATTTGTTTGTAGTTTGCATCTCTAGCCATCTGGCTGGAGGCAATGCCATTGTGTGGATCTTAAGGTGTGGTGGTGGGTTTGAGATTTCAATCTGAAGATATGCAAAGTGTGCCTAGCTGGAGTTCCTGAAGTGTGCTTTTTGGCTTTTGACCTTTAGGCTTATACTTACTTCTCTCTCTCTCTCTCCTTGGGCCTGTGAAGGCAGGCCAGCTTCTTCTGCTATTATGAAACTTCCCCTGGATCTGTAAGCTTCAATAAATCCCTTCCTCCATAACTGTGCCTGGTCTGGAAGTTCATCTCAGCGAACCTGAAGCTGACTACTACACATGTACAGATGTACAAGAAGGACATGCGAGGAGAAACAATGACACAGAGGCAAGCAAGAGCTTTAGACGACTGAAAGAGGAAATTTGAGGGAAAAAGATTAGAACCCTGCTTATTGAAGAAGATTTGCCAATTATGTAGTTATTTGTTTTCAGTTCAGTTCCTTCCTGTGTGTACTCTGCTGTGTATGTTCAGTATATTTGAAACCTATGCTATCAAGGTGTTTTTTTTTTTTTTTATTTCCTGTTCTGAGAAATACTAGCAAGGGATAGGAAATAGAAGGGAAGAGAAAACTTCCTCCTTCAGGATTCTGAGTGTAAACTTTCAAACATTTTTGATTAACCCCGAATGCGAGCCGTGGGGGTGAAGCCATTCTGTCAGCACTTCCAGGGTTGCAGCAGACCCAGAAAGGTTCACCAGGTCCTTATCAGTATTGTACAGCCTTTATTGCCAATCAGTGTACTAGCTTAACTGATACAGAAGGCAACTTGATCACAGCTAGTGAGAAAAATGAAAACAGAAGTTGTAAGGAAGGAAGTCATAAAAGAGGTATCTCCAGGGCAAAATCCAAAGGCTGTAGCTGAGAGCACACCACAAGCTGGTGGTCATTCTCGCTACCCGTCCCTAGACGTTCTCCGTAAATATTCTTCAAGCTCTTTCCACAGCACCATGCCTGCTCAGTCATCGTGTTTTACTGCTCTGATTTTTAGTTGTTCATTAGCCCAGTTTCGTTGAAATTGATTCAGGAATGTTTACTGTACAGAAGAGGGTACACCAAGTGCCTGTACAATGCCAACGCACCTAACTCACATTGAGAGATAGCACATTGCCAGTATCTTGGAACCTTCTGTGCGCCTTTCCCAGGGACATCCTCAACTGTCCCTTGTAGATATAATATTCATCCTTTTTACCTTTTATTATCTTACTTTCTTGATAGTTTTGCTACCTTTGGACAAGTACCCAGATGGTGCTTTTGGGCTTATCTTTGGGACATCATACTACACAAATATTTTGAACATAATGTAGCTTATTAAAAATGCTTGCTTTGCTTCTTTTTCCACAAGATATTTTGGATTTTTTTTTTTTTCTGGATAACGCATATACTTGAAATTTATATATTGTTACTGTCAACTTTCCTCACTTTCTGTCCCTGTATCATTGACAGTCATTTGGATTACCCTGCTGTTTGTTTGTTTTTGAGACAGAATTGCACATCACCCAGGATGGCCTTGAACTACTAATCCTTCAGTCTCCACTATTCAAATGGTGCCAAGCCTGGGCACTTTGGGCTATGTTTAACATCATGGCTATAAGAAGCATCATACTTGTTTCATATTGCAAGAGTTATATGTGTGTATATATATATTTGGTTTTTTGAAGTAGGGTCTCACTCTAGCCCAGGCTGACCTAGAATTCACTATGGAGTCTCAGGGTGGCCTCGAACTCATGGCAATCCTCCTACCTCTGCCTCCCGAGTGCTGGGATTAAAGGCGTGTGCCACCACGCCTGGCTTAAGAGTTATATATTTTTGAGGTATATATTTGGAATTTGTTATATCATATACAGGTGTCCACTTTTACTTGGCATGATTAAATGTTTTCAAAAGTTTTTTTTTTTTTAGCAATTTAGATTTCTTAGAACAGTATGATATGTGCAAGTATTTAATATTCTCATCAGGATTGTTATCATAAGATTCTAATACAAAATAATTTCTCTCTCTCTCTCTCTCTCTCTCTCTCTTTCTGTGTGTGTGTGTGTGTGTGTGTGTGTCTATCTTTTGAGACAGTTTTACTATGTAGCCCAGACCACCCTGGAATTCAAGATTGTCCTGCCTCAGCCTCTGGAATACTGGAATTAAAGGTGTGTGCTAAGCTTCTACTACTATTTTTTATTTCAAATTTTCTAAATTCTAGTTGAGGGTATGCTTTATGTTTATTGACCATTTTGAGGAAAACTGAAGATGAGTTAAATTTAGCATGTCATTTAAGCAAGAAAAAGATTCTGGGCAGCATTCCAGACTGATGTTGGTTTAAAATGCCCCTCACTACTAGAGGTACAGATTATAGTTATGGCCACGGGAAAGGAAGAACATATAGAAACAGGGTGACTGGTTACAGTTGAATTTTGCTTTATTGGGGCATGGTGTAATAGGAATTTTAAAAAAATTCTTAATTTTTTTCATTTATATATTTAAGAGGGAGAGGGGGGGCATGTCAGGGCCTCTAGACACTGGAATGAACTCCAGACACATGTGTCATATGCATCTGGCTTACATGGGTTCTGGGGAATTGAACCTGGGTCCTTAGGCTTCACAGGCATGTGCCTTAACCACTAAGTCATCTATCCAGCCCAGAATTTTATTATATAGATGTTAGGTGACAGCCTGTGATTCAGTGACACTCAGATGCTTGGCTATAAGAGCCTATTCTTACATTAGGTCAGAAGTTTTTACATAGTAAGTTAGGTTAGAATATTCTACCTCTGGAGGCTTCTTTTTATCATCCAAATATGGAGATAAATTTAGGCTAAACTTAAGAAAATTTAATACAGCTTGTCTTTTTCTGTTGGCAGAAACTGCTGAAATGTTTTCATTTTTTAAATGTATAGTAGGTCTTTGTATATCTTTTCAAAATTTTTGTATTTTTATATATATATATATGTGTGTGTGTGTGTGTGTGTGTATTAAATATATAATTTTGATATATCCATATGTGTGTGTGTATGTGTACATCAGAGGACAGATATCAAGCATCTTTTACTTTAAGGCTTTTTTACTTTCTTTATGGAGTTTATTATGCTCAAAACATCATAATTTTAATGTAGTAAACATTAATATTCATTTCCTTTTAAATAAAGTTTTGAAAACTAAGAAATAATTTTATAAAAGATAATAAAGACTTGCATAGTTTCTTCTGAAGATTATAATGTTGTCTTTACATATTTTAATAAAGGTTTTTGCAGTTGGTTTTTAATGGTATGAAGAAGGAATTCAATGTCATTCAGCCATATGCCCTTAAAGTTACTTTGGCTGAGCTGAGCTGTGGAAATGTCTAAAAGGTTAAGGGTGCTTACTCTTTATGCTTGCCAGCTGGAATTCTTAATTTTATTACTGTCAACTTCCATAATTATAGATATTAAACCATGATAATTCCCTTCCCTCCCACTTTCCTCTTCACATCACTCTCCACCATTCCCCCTCGCCCTCTCCATCAGTCTCTCTCTTATTTTGACATCATGATCTTTTCCTCCTATTATGATGGTCTTGTGTAGGAAGTGCCAGGCACTTTGAGGTCACAGATATCCAGGCCATTTTATGTCTGGAAGAACGCATTGTAAGGAGTCCTACCCTTCCTTTAGCTCTTACATTCTTTCACCACCTCTTCCACAATAGACCCTGAACCTTGGAAGGTGTGATAAGATGTTTTAGTGCTAAGCACTCCTCTGTCATTTCTTCTCAGCACTATAGTGCCTTTTGAGTGAGTCAGAGGTCACTGCCATCTGAAAAGAGAAGCTTCTCTGACCAGAAGTGAGAGTAGCATTAATATATGGGAATGAACATTAAGAGAAGTGCTTATCAGGAAGTTTGGTGTGTATAATAATCTATATTTAGCCAGACACCAGTTTGCATTATACCTCTAGGGCTCATGACTTCTCTCATCATAGGTTTTTCAGTTTCAGGCATGTATTCTCTCTCATGGAGCAGGCCTCCAGTACAATTAGAGAGTCGTTGGTTTCCCCCAACAGACATGCCACTATTGCACCTGTTGGCTCATTTGGCCTGTCAAAGTTAAGGCTTGTAGTGTCCACTGTTGTTTATCTCCACTGATGACATGTCTCTCTCCCATGGAGCTGCATGCAGCATAGCTTTTTCCAGCTTTCTGTCAGCTGGTCTACGTGGAGGAGGTTTTCAGCTCAGCTCCAACAGGATTTCTCAGTAACCTTGCAGCCCAAGCATGTGGAGTCTTCAGCAATAGGGTCTTACCATCTATTCCTAGTGGAAAACCAAGGGCCTTGGCAATGGTCTGAAATGTTTTGGGGATATCAGTGATTTCCGTGACCAACAACTCACTGGAAGGTATCCCATCCCTGGAACTGAAAATTTTCTACTAACAATCTATGGCTTCTGAGTGTTCCATTGTCCTAAAAAGTAGATTGCCATATTACTTATTCATACCCTCTTAGATTTTGATTAACCCTTACCCCACCCTGCCTTTACTCAGTCTCTTCCCCTGACCTCACTTAGGCCTTTTCATTCCCAGTAATCTGTTATTCCACTAACAAATATGAAATGCCATCCCCTTAAGTCCTCCTTTCCTCCCTCCCTTATAGTTCCTTTCTAGCTTACTGGCCTCTGCTACTGAGTTTTAGTCCAACTCACATACAAGTCCAAACATTGGTAGCTAGATACACATATGAGAGAGAACCTGTGGCATTTGGCTTTCTGGGCCTTGGTTACCTCATTAAGTATAATCGTTTCCAGATCTGTCCATTCCCCTCCAAATTCCATAATTTCATTTTTCTTTACTGCTGAGTAGAACTCCATTGTATAAATGTACCACATCTTCATTATTCATTCATCAGTTGGGGGACATCTAGGCTGGTTCCATTTCCTGGCTATTGTGAATAAACAATAAACATGGTTGAGCAAGTATCTCTAAAGAAATGAGATGAATCCTTAGAATATATGCCTAGGAGCGGTATAGCTGGATCATATGGTAAATCTATTTTTAGGTGTCTCAGGAGCCTCCACACTGACTACCACAATGGCTATACCAGATTACATTCCCACCAACACTGTAGAAGGGTTCCTCTTTTCTGCATCCTTGCCAGCATTTATTGTCATTTGTTCTCTTGACAATAGCCATTCTAACAGGAGTGAGATGGAATCTCAAAGTAGTTTTAATTTGCACTTCCCTGATGGCTAACAATATAGAACGTGTTTTAGATATTTATAGGCCATCTGCATTGCCAACTGGAATTCTTATCCCCAGCATCCATGTAAAATCATGTGTAAAGTGGTCCCTATGTCCATGGGAAGGAAGCAGATTCAGCAAAATCACACCCCTAGTTTGGCCTCCCCATTTCAAAACAATAATTAAGAGATTCTGTCTCAAGCAAGGTGGAAAGTGAGGACCAGCACCCCAAGGCTGTCATCTGACCTACATACACACACACACACACACACACACACACACAGTAGCCTTGCATGCGTCATAAATATACATCATACACATAAATATGCATCATACACATGCACACATACATACACAAATAGCAGCTAAAACATTGTTCCGGCATACTTACTGGAGAGAGCCCTCTTTTTCTCCCACAGTTCAATCTTTTCACCACTGTGACATATTTATTGTCATCCACATATTGTTTTCCTCCTGAACAGTCTATGTGATTTTTTTCTGTTTGTAATTTTGTGTGTCAATATCATATAGTCTTACATATATGCAGTATGAGGTGGAGGGGACACATTTTATTTCAAGGACAACTATAGAAGCTAATCAGTTGCAAATCTTCAAGTTAGGCGGGTGGCCTGGAGATTAGAGATTTAGGGGAGAGCTGACCGTGCTGTGCCAAATCTGAGGCTGTCTAGAAGCTGAGCTCCTTCTCTGATTTTTTGCTGTTTCTCTCCCAAGGCCTTCAACATATTACATGAGACCCTCATGTTATGGAGGGTGATCTGTTTACCTCAAAGTTAACAGATGTGTTATAGATTTTTTTTTTCTTTTTGAGGCAATCTGAACAGACTGGCTTTTTTTTAATGTGACAGAGCAAGAGAAAGAGAGAGAGAGAGAGAGAGAGAGAGAGAGAGAGAAAGAGAATTGTCATGCCAGGTCCTCCAGCCACTGCAATAGAACTCCATATATATACCTGCCTCTTTCTTTCTCCCTCTCTCAAATAAGTAAGTTACTTGGAAGTTGTAGCTCAATTTGGATTTATCAAAATTTGGATGTGTATGTTGGGTCACAACAGATGTCGTACATGACTTTGAGGTGCTTTGCCTGAGCAACAGAAAGTAAGAGGACAGGTTTGAGTGGGGAGACACAGAGTTTGGATTTCGAACTACAAAGCATCAGTTGGACATGTAAATTTGGGAGTTGTCAGTAACTAATGAAGCCATTTGGGTCTTGCCTGAATTGATGTAGAAAGAAACAAGCAAGGCATCATAAAATTAATGAAGGCAGCAGCATTTGATGTTTAAAATTGTACCAGATAAAGGTTAAAAAAAATAAAGTAAAATTAAAAATCAACAGCAGCAGCAAAAACTCCAAGGAGAGTCACACCTCATGCAAGAATGTGTTCACCTAAAGAACTACATGAAGAAAACATATCACAGGAGAGTGTGAGCTTAGTGCCAAAGGCTGCTGATAGAATAAACAAACACTCATCCTTGGGGATCAAAGCGGTGCTTTGGAAATCACTAGTTTGGAGGCTTGCTGGGGACTGTGCAGTCTGTTACATTCTCCAGGATCTTCATACTATCAATTCACGGAGGAGTGGTGCTAGAGAAATCTGAAGACTTCTTAGAAGATTATCCTTATTGCTATTTATTATTTGCTTAGATGAGAGAAGTGGCTGTATGATCCCAGGCAGAGCTGAGCATTCATGAGAGGGGAAGTAATTGATAGAGCATGTCATTGAGCAGTCTTCAGTGTCTGCCCTGTATATTTGATGCTTATAAAGAAAATTACACAGTTATAGCTTTCTCTATATTTTATTCTAAGTTGTTATACAATAAATCCCCTGTAGGCAGAAAGCAAGATTGAAAGTTAAGCTTGGTGGCCGGGGGTGGTCGTTAATAGAACTTTGAGTTGATTGATGGATTAATTGATTGATTGATTAGTACCATAAAATGTTAATGAGTAAAGGTTGCTTACTTAATGAATTACTGGCTCCCAGGGTCTTTATAAAGCTGATACTGGGAGAAGTCCTGGCTTATTTTTAAATACAGAGGGATAGCTTTCTTAAGATGGCCTTTTGGAAACCTATAGCAAGTGATTAGGTGAAGGGATAAGGATTCCTCTTTAACTACACAAGGTGCCTAAATTAGCATCCATCCTGTCATTAATGGAAATAACAGCTAAGCCATCTATGGGAAGCCAAAGTGATAAAACAGTAGTTTTTGTCTATGAGACTAAATAAGCAAATATGCATCTCATCACATCAATGATAGATTTGCAAAGCCTATGTACACATTAACTACGTAAGGTAACATCAACATCCTTATTCCCTGACGTGATTCCCTTCCTACTACCCCCACCCCATGCTCTAAGAAAAAGCAAAACAGAACAAAACACTCAGCTTCCTCAAAGCTTAGTACTGGAAGGGTGGGCACCGGGGAGTCAGATGTCTACTGCTTAGCCATAACTACTTGGAGAGATTGTAACAATCACAAGACTCTTCCACTCTTTTAAAGAACTTCTTCTCTAACAGGGTCCTCTGGGTTTGACATTAGACTCAATCTGAAAAGCCTGTCGTGAGACGATGGTCCTTCAAATGTCCTCTTTGCAACTTGTTAGGGAAGAAAACAGAAAGACGTCTAAGGCACTCAGGGCAAATGTTTGAATGAAAGGGATGGTATAATTAAAAAAAAAAAACATTTCAATGAAAATTTCTGTACTAAACCTGGAAAAACCTCTTCCTGGGCATTTATTCTGTGCAGGACACTGAGCCATTCACTGGAAAGCTCTCTCTGACATTGTCCCTCCCAAGGCTTATTTCATAAACCTTCCTTGAAGATCCACTTTTACGAGGTTATGGATGGATGAGTAGATAAACATTTATCTTTATTTCTCACTGCAGTTGCCTGAAACTTCTGAGACTGAGTATAATATCTGCCTAGCTCAACTTCCTTCTTGTAATCCATGACATTTACACTGTCTTATTGGCACACCCTTCAAAAGAATCTTGGAAGAGCTTACTACTCCTTACATATTTCTAAATGACATCTACACGTTTTCAATTTAGGTTTGCATAGTTGTGAAACATGTAAGATCTAACCCCTTATAAAGTTGACATGCAATTGTTATACTACGCAAGAAAAAAATAATGGAATTTATGGTTCAGGTGGTTTCATCTTTTTAAATTATAAAGATAAACAGCACTGTAGAACTATAATTCAGACACTATGTAAATACTCCATGAATCCAAGTCCATGGTTTTTACTAGATTCATAGGATTGTTATCACCTGCCACAATTGAAATTTAAGATATTTCTGTCACAATAAAAGAAATGTGATTGCTGGCATAGCTCCTACCCTCTTTCTGACGCAATCCTGCCTCAGCAGAGCTTTAGGAAACTACTGATTTACACCCTCTCTGTATAGGTGCTCATCTTGGACACTTCATATAAACTGAATGACACAATATGTGGTTTATTTCATTAAGCACAGTGATTTCCAAGTAAACCTAACAGGTATCGAAACTTTTTCAGAAAACTTTTTTATTTACTAACTACATTCCTTTGTACAGAGATGTACCTTTTATTTATACACTCTCCAGTTGATGGGCACTTGGGCTGTTTTACTTTTTGACTGTTGGGCATAACCATCGTTGTGCATTACTTTGTTTTACAATAAAAGAAGCTACCCATTTTAGAATGAGAGGGAAGTAAGTAGCTTTGTTTGCAGGTAGTCAGCTAGGGGAGGAGCCAAAGAGGTAACTCAAAGGAATGTCACACCACCTGTTTCAGTAGAGCTGGAATTCAGCTTCGGATCCTGTTTCATACCTCTACTCAGGTGTGCCTGCCTCTTCCTGAGCCAATCCCCTGAGTCCAGACCAATCAGCTCTCTCTCAAAACTCACCTAAGCCCCAGAGCATGGCCTCTCTTCTTGGCTGTTCATCTCTCCTGATGCCTGAACTTCCAGGTCCCTGTTTGGTATATCTTTCCCCATCCAGGCCATGTTGGGCTGAGAGGAGGGGGAAGGGAGAAGAGACCCTCTACTCTGAACCCCCTTCTGCCTTCCCATGGTAGGAGCTCTCTGCACTTGCTTCTCTCCTTCACACAATCTAATACAGTCTCTCTAAATCTTAACCTTACCCAGTGGTCTATGGATTCCAAATCTTTGAATTCGTAACATAAGAATTCAGGGATATCCTAAAGTTATGGTAAATGTTGGTGTATTGGCAAAGGACCCCAAGATTCCCTTTACAAGAATATTAAACACCTTTTGTTTTTAACTCTGTCCAAGTCCTTTTCAAAAAGAAACAGTAAGCCGGGCGTGGTGGCGCACGCCTTTAATCCCAGCACTCGGGAGGCAGAGGTAGGAGGATCGCCGTGAGTTCGAGGCCACCCTGAGACTCCATAGTGAATTCCAGGTCAGCCTGGGCTAGATGAGACCCTACCTCGAAAAACCAAAAAAAAAAAAAAAAAAAAAAAAAAGAAACAGTAAATTAAACAGGTACTCAAATTGACCACTCTCTCCTGTCATTTTTATAGTGAGAATATTTTGGAAAAAAAAAACATATGCACCAATGTGCATACACACACACACACCACACACACACACTGAACCGAACAAGTGCTATAAAAGTGATCTGGGCATAATGGCACACACTTTTAATTCCAGCATTAGGGAGGCAGAGGTAGGTGGATTGCCATGGAGACCAGCCTGGAACTACATAGTAAATTCCAGGTCATCCTGTGCTAAAGTGAGACCCTACTTCAAAAACAAATAAACAAAGAGCTAAAAAGTGGCCAGCTACATATGAGATTTGTAATCAAGCTGTGCTTTTTGCCAGTATATCTTTAAGTGTCTATGTCTTAGCCATCAATTAAATCAGAAAAGGCAGTCTCTTGGTGGGTTGTATTTTTTCTTCCAATGTGCAGGATGGAGTCCAGGTCCTTATGCATGTTAGGCGAGTGCTCTAACACTGACCTACATGCCTATTCTGGACAAATTTGGTCAGGAAAACTCACTTGGCCCAAAGGAATAAATGGTGACTCATTGAAAAAAAAATAAGAAAGAGATGTAATTTTTCAGAAAGTAGTAACCATATGCATCCATTCATATTTTCACTCATGGAAAAATGTGTTCATTAAACATACTAATTTAACCGGGTGTGTTGGCACACGCCTTTAATCCCAGCACTTGGGAGGCAGAGGAAGGAGGATCTCCATGAGTTCGAGGCCACCCTGAGACAATATTGTGAATTCCAGGTCAGGCTGAACAAAACAACAACAACAACAACAACAAAAAACATACTAATTTAAAGCTTTGACATATGATGCTAACTTTATAGGGACATGACAGGACTGAACAGATGGCTCAGCACTTAAAACTGTGCTTCCTGCATAAGAATGAGCACCTGAGGGCACCTAAAATGGCCTAGTTCAAATCTCCATATACTTCACGAACAGCTGGGCATAGCCATGCACCTGTCACCCCAGTCCTACAAAGGGATCAGGGAATCACACAGGCTCCCCAAAACCATGGCAAACTTCAGTATCGGGAAGAGATGCCAGGGCAAAGAAGAACTGGTGTAACAGTGATGGAGTAGAAAACCTAATGTTTGGTTTCAGCCATCTCAGGCAATCACCCCCAA
Source organism: Dipus sagitta (assembly GCA_036346955.1). Classification (NCBI taxonomy): domain Eukaryota; kingdom Metazoa; phylum Chordata; class Mammalia; order Rodentia; family Dipodidae; genus Dipus; species Dipus sagitta. Next base: position 188,620,205 of record CM070771.1, read on the forward strand.
CCTCAGGCACCCCCCCAACTCAGCCAAACACATGGGGTGCTGCAAGGACACATATATATGGAGACATCCCCCCACTCACACTTATACCATAACACACACACACACAAAAGAGGGGGGAAAAAGAGCTAGAACTTCCAACTCAAAATTGTTAGAGAAAACATCTGGCCTATGTATTGGTAAATTTCAGCTGGAGATCTCTTTGGTATGAAGGTATCTAAATAATGTTGCCAGGGTTCCTCTTCTCTCTGCTTGTCTTGACCTGTCTTGATAAGCTTGGTTTTATTTTTTTTTATTTTTTAATTTAATTTATTATTATTATTTTTTTGTTACTAATTAGTTTTGTACTCAGTGAATACAGTCAAGATGGTACCATTGTTAGTCTCATCCATGTGCTACCCCCTCCCCCCGGCCCCTCCTTGTTGAGGTATATGAGTCATGCATTGTGGAGTTAGCCCACAGTTATGGGTAGGAGAAATGTCTCTGCATATCATGACCCAACATGTGGCTCTGACATTCTTTCCGCCCCCTCTTCCGCAAAATTTCCCCGAGCCATGTTGGGTTCATTTTTGGCCTGCTTCAGTGATGAGGTGTTGGGGGCCTCTGGGTTTCTGGATATCTGATCTGGTAGGAGTTGATTGTTCTCTGTGTCGATCTCCTTCACCCTTGTGCTGGTACCCGTTTCACCAAGAGAATAGCACCCTTGCTTGTTTTGCCAGTTTTTCTTAGTTTCAGCCAGGGCCCTTTTGAGGTATGATGGGATGGTTCTCTCCTTAGGATCTACATCTATCTGTAAAAGAGAAGCAGATTCTCCAACGGACAGTAAAGTTAGTATGAGACAAATGGGATAACCCTTATTTTATTTGATAAGCTTGTTTTCAAAGCAGCCTCTCTCATCCTTCTAACCACAAGGGACAACGTCAGTATTTCCCTGCCGTAATAGAAAACTGTCTTCTAAAAGTTGGCTAGAAATCTTCAAATTTAAGGTCTTCACCATGGCCTAGAAATTTTTCTCCCCCAAAGTTTGCCTCTTGCTAAGGAGTAAGGAAGAAAGACTGACTCTAGTGACCCTTGAAAATTAAAGTCTAAGGACAGGAGACATGGCCTAGTGGTCTAACGCAGTTTCCTGTAAGCCTAAGTACCCATGCTTGATTCCCCAGTATCCACGTAAGCCAGAAGCACAAGGTGACACATGATTCTGGAGTTCATTTGCAATGGCTGGAGGCCCTGGCATGCCCATTCTCCCTCTCCCTCTCTCTCAAATAAATAGATGCAATATTTTTAAAAATTTAAATTAAAATCTGATGGAGGAAGGACTGCTTAGTGGAGTGAGGCCACATTGGAAATGAAAATCCATTTGAGTAATTATAAGTATTTTTCATAGTATCCCAGTAATATGACATTATTTTAATTTACACCTAAGCTCACTGAAATAGTAGACAAGAAACTTGACATAGAAGCTGGTTCCACTAACCGTGTGGCTTTTCCTTTTCCTTTTCCTGCTGAGGGAAAGCACTGAACATCAGTCAGCTTTGTTTGCTGTGGGTATTGAAGAGGATAGCAGAAGCCTGGATCTGCTCTTTTCCCTCACTACCATTTCCTGCTCCTTTCCGAACCTGTTCTTTTCCAACCTGTTCTCTACATCAAGCTAGCCTCTAGTTTGCCTGACATAATTTGTACTTTTACTGTATGTTGTATGACTGTGTGTTCCATACGAATTTCTAGAGTCCATTGTATTCACAGAACTCAAATGTTGTAAAGGTAGGTGCTCCTGAATTTCTGACCAAGGTAAGCCAATGATAAAGGATATTTTGCAATGATTATATACATATATATGTATATATATATATAATCTTCAATATCCTTCTAAGCCTTTTGCATGTACTATAGTATTGAAGTTATAAAGAAACTAGATATATAATCATATTAGATGGGGAGATTGAGGCAAGGAGTTAAGTAATTTGACTGAGGTGGTAATTGTAATATGTAAAGGAATCAAAATTTGAATATAGGGGACCTGGCATCACAAGTTATGCTGTAAAACACTGCTTCTCAGTGAGCCATGGAAAAGCCACAAAGGAAGATAAGACTATTGAAGCTGGGAGGGCAAGAAGCCAGAGAGGTGTTTCCAATGGAAAGGACAAAAGTCTGCTTATAAGGGATACAGTTAGAATGATAGAGAGAGAGAAAAAGAAAGAGAAACAAACAGTAGAAACAAACAGTAGAGTTATAGAAAAACTCAGCAGAGAACAGAAGGTCCCCAGCATTGTGATGGGATGGAAGCCATCTGATAAGCAGAAAAAGTCATATGGCAAGTCACCAGGCCTACCTTGAGGGAAGAAGGCACAATTTGTCACTGGACCCTACGTGATACAGCCAAATCTTCTCTGAGCACTCAGGAAATTGATATCTAATGTACGAGATGATTAGTTTATGTATGTAGCAGACAGCTTCAGGTTCGCTGAGATGAACTTCCAGACCAAGCACAGTTATGGAGGAAGGGATTTATTGAAGCTTACAGATCCAGGGGAAGTTCCATAATGGCAGGCCTGCTTTCACAGAACCAAGGAGAGAGAGAGAGAGAGAGAGAGAGATAGAGAGAGAGAGAAGCACAAGCCTAAAAGTCAATAGCCACAGCACACTTCAGGAACTCCTGCTAGGCACACTTTGCATATCTTTAGATTGAAATCTGAAACCCACCACCACACCTTAAGATCCACCCAGTGACACTGCCTCCAGCCAGGTGGCTGCAGATGCAAACTACAAGCAATAAAAAACTGAATATATTGGGGGACATCTATTCAAACTACCACAATGTATAACAAAACATCTCATTCTTACCTGGGAGTTTGAAGACCTAAATGTCACTGAGTTTATAATATATTTTCTTCTTATCAGTATGACAGTGTACTACCACCTTTCTTTCAACTACATGGTACCTACGGGACCCCTGTCACTAAATCAGCTAAGATTTGAGGTATATCGCATCAATGAAAGCTATCCCTAGGCAGAATAAAGGAGGTCAGTAGGGACCTCAAGCAACAGAGCCACTGCCAGCAATCAGAGGCTGTATAACAAAACAGATACAGTGTTCTTCAAAATACTAGGGATTGGCTTCTCTTAGTAGATATACCACATGCAGACACAAATGCTACTCCTAAAAGAAGAAACTTTCATCTGCTAGAAATTACATAAGAAGTTATCAGTAAGGAGAATCCCTGCTCCACACCTCTTGTGATGGTTGAAGCAATTAATGAGGGGAGAACATGCCCTTGAACCCTGTTCTTCCCATTTAGTACTTGAACACGGAAACACTGGTATTAGTATGTACCTGAGTGTATACATACATTCATACACACACAGTGTTAGACTTAAATACATTACAATGAAATATACTTTCCTGTATGTTGAGTTAACAGTCCTTCCTTCCCATATTTAATTTAATTAGCAGGTATATACATGGATTTTCTAAGAATTGCCTTAAATAAATCATTAATGTCACAAGTACCACCTGAGATGCTCTTGGGCATACCCTGAGTCATGTAGCTAGCTTGGCATTAAAAACTGAGGTGAGACCAGCCTTGCCTGTGAAGATCATCTCCCAATTTGTAAGTCAGTGGAGCATGGTGACAATTTGGCTGCCCTACCGCAGTGTCTGAATGAAGTGCTTTTCTTATTTGAGTAATAAAGTATCTACTAGCATGAGGACTCTTTTTCTCCATTCAGTTTATTTTTAAAGTCATTTATTAATTTTCCCTCTGGTAGAGGCAATTCCAGAGTTTGCATTTTCTTATTTTTCTTATTTTTTTTAAAGGGAGTAAGGGTGATTTTTCAGGCAGTTGCCTTAGTCATTCTAGGCAGCCAGCCAATGAAATATAGACTAAACAACTGAGGATATTAATTTTACCTTACTATACATGCACACAACTAGTGATGCATAAAGTCTTCATTCCAGGACTGACATGAGAAGGGTTGTGCAGTTATCTAGATTCCAGTGTCACTAACAGTTTTCTAAGGAAGCTGGAAGGAGATGAGAGAAGACCTTGGTGACCAATTTAAAATTAGCTAAACAGTGTTGACAAGGCAAAGTCATACCTACACCAGCATACTGCAGAGAACCTTTCAGGCTCAGACCCCTGTCATACTCACAACGGTGTGCTGAATAAAAATCTCTGTCCATCTCTCATGCTCAGTTTGAGATGGGAAACAAACTATAACTAGAAAAGAAAGAGGTATAGTTAATGTGTCCTACAAATACAAGAGGCTGGGTAGAGAGAAGATTAAAGAAACACTCTTGGAGTTTTGGAGTATGTTCAACATGTGGATGGTCTTGGGCTCAATCCACAGCATTGAGATAGCAGCAGCAGGGCTGGAGAGATGGCTTAGCACTTAAGGCGTTTGCCTGCAAAGCCTAAGGACCCAGGTTCAATTCCCCAGTGCTCACATAAGCCAGATGCATAAATTGGTGCGTGCATCTGGAGTTTGCAGTGGCTAGAGGAACTGTTGCACCCATTCTCTCAACATGCCTGCCTCTGCCTCTCTCTCTCTAGTGAATGAATGAATAAATAAAAATAGCAGCAGCAGCAATGACAATAAACTCTTTTTTCTCTCTCTCTTTTTTTTTAAATTGACATCTTCCATGATTGTAAACAATATCCCATGGTAATTCCTTCCCTCCCCCCACCTCCCCCTTTCAAACTCCACTCTCCATCATGTTCCCGCCCCCTCTCAAGCAGTCTGTCTTTTATTTTGATGTCATGATCTTTTCCTCTTATTATGATGGTCTTGTGTAGGTAGTGTCAGACATTGTGGGGTCATGGCTATCTAGGCCATTTTGTGTCTGGAGGAGCACATTTGTAAGGAGTCCTCCCCTTCCTATGGCTCTTACATTCTTTCCGCCACTTTAATGCAACTTTAATACATATATTAAAAATTCACAAATCATCATATAAATGCATTCACAAGCTCATCTATAGGGCCAAGAAAGAAAACATCATCTGTACTGCACAAAACACCCATACCCCAGTTTAGTGACTCCCTCCCTCAGAGTAATTCAAGTCTTAATCTCTCTTTATTGCTCTCGCTATTGTTGAGATAAGATACCTGACAAGAAGCAACTTCCCAGGGGAGGATTTATTTCAGCCTATAGTTCAAGGGACTTTAGTTCATCATGGTTGGTTTAGCCCAGAGGCAGCAGCATGAAGCTCACATTCAATCCACTGCAGGAAGCAGAGAATAATGACGAATGATCAAGCTCAGCTGAAGGTTTCTTTATTATTCAGATTGGGTCCCCAGTCATGAATGATGTCACCCACTGTTAGGGTAGATGAGTATTTTTAAACTTAGGTTTAAAGTATATATACATATATATACATATATATATATACTTTATATTTCTAATATAATATATTATTAATTAATAATATATTTCTAATATATATATATTAGAAATGTCCATAGATTTTTTTCTCCTAGGTGTTTCTAGATTCTGTCAAGCGACTTCATTAGCTAAAGTGCTTACCAATATCCCCACTAAAGAGTTTTCAATAGAATGTGTGAGGGAGAGAAGGGGGTGAAAGATGGGAATATGGTCAATTTCAGTAAGTTCATATATAAAAGTCCCTAATAAAATATTAAAAATTGCAAACTCTAATACTGGATTGTGCTCATGAGCATTATTACAGAATAGACTATGCAGTGAACATTCTTTTGTGATTCACATTTTTATTTATTTATTTTATTTGTTTTAGTTCATTCTCTCAGCTGTATATTCTTCTTAATGTGCACACAGACTTTGACTTATATATTCTGATATTGAGGACATTTAAAAAGAAAATATGATGTGGTTTGTGGGCTGGGAGATGGTATAGTGGGTAAGAGCATTTGTCATGTAAGCATAATGGCCTGAGATTTATGAGCACCCATGTAAAAATCTGGGCATGGATACACATGCCAGAAACCCAGGCATCAAGGGGATCAGAGACAAAGAGAATCACAGGGGCTCCATGGTTAGCCAGTCTAACTGAACACTAGGGAGCTCCGGGCTCAGTGAGTGTTTCCATTTCAGGAAAACTGGACAGAAGAGTGTTAGAGCAGGACACTTGGCGTGCTCATCTGGTCTGCTCAAATATCACATGTATTATATACCCACCAAAAAAGAAAATATTATATAATGTGGGTCTCACTGATGTTGATTTACTTGTATTTTGCTCCAGACTTATACATCTATAATTATAACAAGGAATGGTCTATAATGCTTGTTTTAGAATAAAGATTAAGCTGACTTTAAAACTTATTAGGAAGCATGTCCTGTCTGTGAGATCATATATAAAATTGACATTATTTTCTCCTTATATTGAAGAATTAACTAGGAAAAGCCTCCTCCTCTTTCTTCATTCTTCTTCTTCTTTAGTTTTATTTGAAATATGGGACTACCTCTAGCACTGAGGCTTGACTCCAACTATATCTTTCTACTCAGCTTCCCCAGTGCTGGGATTATAGTTGTGTGCCAATTTATGTTGCTAATTAATATGCTGGGGTCTGCATTTCTTTTATAAGAAAATTCAGTAATGGAACCAACAATTGCAGGAAGATGGTTAATCTGAGAAAGTATCACATTCAGAAAGTTTTGTTGTTATGGGACTTTTTAACCTAATTCAGTTATAAGACTCATCAACATAAAATTGTCAAAACAACCCTCTATTACAAATAGTAATGTCCCTTTCTTTCTTGATGTTATCATGTCATAGTAGCTTTTAATCTAACTCATTTGCATGAAGGATCAATGACAAATATTTTCAGTCAAAAATCTTATTGGGGCTGGAGAGATGGCTTAGCAGTTAATGCACTTGCCTGTGAAGCCTAAGAACTCATGGTCAAATCGCCAGGTCCCACATAGCCAGATGCATAGTGACCCACAAGGGGCACATGTGTCTAGAGTTCATTCACATCAGGCTAAAGGTCCAGGTGTACCCATTCTCTCTCTTTCTCTCTCTCTCTCTTTCTCCCTCTGCCTCTCTCTCTCTCTCAAAAATAAAAAAAATATTTAAAAAGCCATATTGATTTTCTCTAATGTACAATAGATTTCATTCCTTCTTTCCAATTCTTAACTCTATTAGTTCTTTCATTTATTTCAGGTTATTTTACTTCTATAATTTTTTGAGATAGTTGATTATTTGTCACTGAATATTATTATGCTTATTATTATACAATATATTTATTCTGTAGTATTTATTTCCCTGTGTTCACTACTTCAAGAACATACCTTGTTCATTTTATGATATGATACTTTTATATTTACATTTTAATTTTTTAATACATGGTTTATTTACAAGTACATTAATTCTAAGTAGTTATATATAATTTTGCTATCTTACTATAGTAATTTATTTCTAGCTTAATTTCATTGTGGTAAAAAAATATACTCAATATTTTTTATTGTTGTTGAGACAAGGTCTCCTGTAGGCCAGTCTGGACTCACATTTATTATTTATCAATGGATGGGCTGAGCTCTTGATCATTCTGCTTCACCTCCCCAGTTCTGGGATTTCAGGCATGTGTCAACATGCTGAGCCCATTAATTGTTAAGCTTTATTTATTTTATTGTTGCCTAAATATGTTAATCATGTCATTTGCTCATTACATTCTTCTATGTACCTGTAGATATCTGAATGTGTATACATGCATACATAAGTAAGTGTGGCTCTCTCCATATATGCAGACATACACATATACACCTATATTTGCATATATAAAGTATATGCATTAACAGAAATTGTCATCAACTTGGGAAGTTAGAAACTTTGGAAACATGGGCTGGAGAGATGGTTCAGTGATTCAAGTGCTTACCTGTAAAGCCTAACAACCCAGGATCAATTCCCCAGTACCCACTTAAGCCAGATGCACAAGGTAATGCGTGCATCTGATGTTCATTTGTGTAGTGTCTAGAAGCCCTGACACACCTGTGCTCACTCTTTCTCCCTCTCTCTTTCCCACTCTTCTTGCAAATGAGCAAATAAAATATTTTTTAAAAAAGAAATTTTAATTTTTTAAATTAATTAATTTATTTATTTGAGAGTGACAGAGAGAGAGAAAGAGTTAGAGATAGATAGAGGATGGGCACTCAGGGCCTCCAGCCACTGCAAACAAACTCCAGACGTGTGAGCCTCCTTGTGCATCTGGCTAATGTGGGTCCTGGGAAGTCGAGCCTCAAACTGGGGTCTTTAGGCTTCACAGGCAAGTGCTTAACTGCTAAGCCATCTCTCCAGCCCTACAAAAGAAATTTTAGAAGCAGTGTCCTTGTCATAACTAAACTAACATTTAGTCATCAGCAGCTGGGAGGCTGCCTCAAGTTAGAATGCACAGATGGTTCTCCACAACACATATCTTGCTCTATTGACCACAGGGTGTGGATATCTTTTGCTATGTTTAAATTTTGTCTATTTCTCCTTTATACTGCAAGACCTTCTGTGTCTCTTATACTTACATGTATCAGATTAAACCCTCAATCATTATTAAACTTCTTTATGAAGTATTGTTTCTTAGCTTTAGGGATTTTTTAAATTTTCTTAAATTTTTATTTATTTATTTGAGAGCAACAGACAGACAGATAAAGAGGTAGAGAGAGACAGAGAGAAAAAGAGAGAGAGAGAGAGAGAAAGAGAGGGAGAGAGAGAGAGAGAGAGAGAGAGAGCATGGGTGCACCAGGGCCTCCAGCCACTGCAAACAAACTCCATATGCGTGTGCCCCCTTGTGCATCTGGCTTACGTGGGTCTCTATAATTTTATTCTCTATATTTTATACTTGAAATTAAAATGTATGTCTTATGAAAAGCCCAGAGTATTTAAAAGATTGATATTTGTAATAGTCTTTTTAAAATGTAGATTCATATAGCCTACTTACATTTAGCATGGTGATTAATAAATATGGATTTTTAGCTGATTCTACTAGTTTTAGATCTTAATCCATTTGTATTCATTTTCTCTTGTCTTCCTTTTAACTTAATTAGATATTGTCTTAATTGTTGTATTCTTTTATTTACTTATTGTTTTAACTTAGAATACACTTAGATTTATAGAAAAACGTTGCAAAGGTAGTACAGACTACTCTTACCCTTTATATTGCAGTATGCTACAAGTGTTACAAGTAATGATGATGATTTCTTAAAGTTTAAATAGGCTTAGATTTCTTTTACCCCTATATAGTGTTCTATTTTATAGCTCAGTATCCTACTCGGAATACTACATTATATTTAGTAGTTACAATTACTCAGGCTTAACTTGGTTATAACAGTGTTTTTGACTGTACTTGGTTTTGATGACTTCAACATGTTTGGGGGAATACTGGTCTGACATTTTATGGAATATCCCTTGCCTTAGACTTGTCCAGTGTTAGCTTCACCACTAGACTGGAATTCCCTTATTTCAGAAAGAAAGAGTACAGAAGTCCATTTTCATGTCATATCAAGAGTGTATGCTATCACTATTACTTTCACTCAACAGTGATAAATAACCATGTTAGCCTTCACTAGGAGGCAGGGTTAGCATTCTCTGCTATGAAGTTACTTTCTCCTCTTTCCACTATATTCACTGGGAGCAAGTCACTGTGTACTCATAGAAGGAGTGAGTCAGGTATATTTTATAGTTTGAGGGTGAAATACCTACATGACTTATTTAGAGTTACTGTCTATGGAGATTTAGGTCTTTCCTGCTATCTTTTCAGTGACTTAGGTCAATGTTGACTCAAGAATATTTGTTTTTATGCTTTGAGTAAAACCAACAATCTTTTATAGTTAATTTATTTTATTGCTCCAATTGTTCCAAGCACGGTATAGTGCCCCGCTTTTATAAGTACTGTTACTCATGATTTGAACATAAATTCTTAATTTTGCATCTAAGAAAATAATTTATTTTATAAATATTTTGTCTTACAGTGCCAGGGAGTGTGAGGACAGGGTCAAGACTTTAGATACAAAGGCCCTGAAAGTCTCGACATTAACATGTCAGTTATGCTGTGGACATGTCTAACAGAATATTTTGTTGTCAGTCTAAATTTTGCAGCAGTTTTCAATGAACTGATAACTAGTATAATAACTTATTGTTTTCAATATGCTTTGTACATCTTCCCTGGGGACAGGGAATGGAGTGACTGAGTTATACTCATGTGATACAGTGCTATGTAGAGGACCACTGGATGCATATAGAGCCCTTAACTGCTCACCTCACACTCAATAAATACAATATAGAGGGCCTAAAAGTTTGAAGAGAACTGGTATCGCTTATAAAATAAAATTAATTTGATATGAAATATCCCTTTTGAGTGTCATTACCCTAATTTGGCAAGTAGTTACCTTATTTTCACTCAGATTTAGAATGAATCAAATAGATTTTTTTATTCTAATCAATTGATTAGTCAGTTATTTGGCTATCTATCTATCTATCTGTACATATATATATATATATTTTAAGGTATACTCTCACACTGTAGTCAGATGAACCTGGAACTCACTTTGTAACCCAGGCTGTCCTCAAATTCATGACAAGTCTCCTTCTTTAAACTACCAAGTGCTGGAATTGCAGGCATAAGCTTTGACACTGAGTAAACTTTATGAATATGAATATGATTTAACTTCCTCATCTGTAAGAAGTTTTCTTTTTAAGATTAGATCAATTTTCACTTTGAGAGGAAGCAAGAAGAGGACGGAATTCACAGACAGCACTCCCTGACCTCCCCTCCTGTGCGCATGTGGCTGAGGGGCCCTTGGCCAGTGGCTGGCGCTGTCTCTTCTCAGAGTCCTCATTTGTCACATGAGGATAATAATAGCACATACTTCATAAGTTTGTTGTATGATTAAATAAGTTGATATTTTCAGAGAGCTCAAAAGAGGGTTTGCCACACGGGAAGTGCTATATATATGTTTCGTAAATAAGTTCATTTAAAAATAAATAACTTGTAACCCAGCGTGGTGGTGCACGCTTTTATTTCCAGTACTTGGGAGACTGAGGTAAGAGGATCACCATAAGCCCACAGCCAGACTAGGGTTACAGAGTGAGTTCCAGGTCAGCCTGGGCAAGAAGAAAACCAAAAATAAATAAATAAATATAAATAAACAAAAGTAAATAATTTAGCCTCAGTAAAGGCTTTTTTTTTTTTTTTCATTTCATGTGCTTATAAAAAAAAATTCCTATGGATGAAATGTAGCATATGATACAGGTCAGAGAGTGCTCATTAATTAAAAAAAAATCTATATAAAAATATTTTTCAGCCGGGCATGGTGGCACAAGCCTTTAATCCCAGCACTCAAGAAGCATAGGTAGGAGGATCGCCATGAGTTCGAGGCCAGCCTGAGACTCCATAGCATATTCCAGGTCAGCCTGGGCTAGAGTGAAACCCTACCTTGAAAAACCAATAAATAAATAAATAAAAATAAAAATAGTTTATGAGTGCTAGGTATGGTGATGCCAACCTTTAGTCGTAGCTGAGTTAGGAGGATTGAGAGAATTTAAGGCCAGCCTGGGGCTACAGAGTGAGTTCCAAGTCAGCCTAGGCCAGAGCAAAACCCTACATTGAAAAAACAAAACAAAGCAGTTTTCAGTATTCAAATTTAAAATTCTTAAAAGTTAAACATTTCTTCTAAGAGTATAAGGATATGTATAAGTATTCACATAGGTGTTTATTTAGGTAAGAGTGTGAATAATTATACAAATGTTAATCTGTATAAGTAAATGGATCTCCTAGAATCTCTTGATCCTAACCCTTTGTTATTGTTTACTGTGATAGCAAAACTTCTGGACACACTGGTCAGTGGTAGGTACCCCATGCGCTGAGTTTCCCACCACCTTGTTCTTTGACAGGTCAGAGCTGGAGATGCGAAGAAACACAAATGCTTTGAACTAATTCTGATCCATCTTGCTTTAAAAACAGATTTGTGTTTATGTTAGACTATTTGGCATCTGAGAAGTAGAGTGTTTTTTTTTTTTTTTTTTTTTGAATGCCTGCTTTTGAGGCCAAATTTGCACAGGGTGGAGTCGTGCTCTTGGCTTAGAAGCCACATTCACCACTGGCCTTTTTAGTGGGGAGGACAAATGGCCAATTGTGTGGCAACCAGTTGCTGAACTATTAACAGAACACTGAAGGGGCGTCCTCTTCAGAGAAGGTTTCAGCTGCAGCCTTTGAAGTATCAGGGTTGAAGGTCTTCATGTCAGGAGACCAATTTTATCAAATACAATTTGTTCTAACTTTTAAATGCGAGGCCTTTATGGTGACTATTTTATTTGGCAATGAGTAGGATGATCTTGCATAGTGAACGCACCATTTTGGAAAGAGGAAAATACACTGAATGCATTTGCATTGACTGTTTAGGCAACCAGATACTGACAAGTAACCATATGGTCTCAGAACTTCCCCAACAGCAGTTGTCTAGGGGTTTTATGAGTGGTGACCCTTCTATTTCTTTGAAGGCCTTTCCTGACTGCTGTGGTGGTGGGGGGGGCGGGGTCGGTGAAGAAGGTGGAGAACGGTCTGTGAGAACTGCCTGAAACAGAAAGGTGTGATGTACTTCAGTTCCTCCATCTGAAGACACAGGTCTTGTAAAGCCCAATACCGTGGTCATTACACAGAATAGAGTGTCTCTGCAAAAACTCACTACCTCGTCCCCTTTCCTCAACTTCCCTTTTCCATTCTAAGGAGTTCCTCCCTAACTAGTCACCAGAGAGAGGCCCAGCCAAGAGAAGGACATTACCAATGACTTCATGTTGAGTATAGAGCTTTCGCAGCAGGGCTGCGCCTACCCCATCATCATTTATTTCATTTTCCTTTCTCTCAGTCTTTTCCATGTGGGATGGGATCCTCGCGCCCTCCTCTCCTTTCTCAGGAGCAGATTGGTAGTGAGGCTTGCTCTGTGCTGTTCGTGTGCCTTCGGGTTGTTTCTCGAGCTATCTTGGCAGAAATACTCACACAGGATCAAGTTCTTCCTGAAGCTTCCTGCTGGCTCACCGAATCTTTCACAAATTCTAGCACCTCTGACTTTAATTAAACACTGATAATTTTCCTTGACTTATCTAAACAGACAAAAAATAGAAGGATACAGGGCTGGAGAGATGGCTTAGCAGTTAAGCGCTTGCCTGTGAAGCCTAAGGACCCCGGTTCAAGGCTCAATTCCCCAGGACCCACGTTAGCCAGATGCACAAGGGGGCGCACGCATCTGGAGTTCCTTTACAGAGGCTGGAAGCTCTGGCGTGCCCATTCTCTCTCTCTCTCTCTCTCTCTCTCTCTCTCTTTCCCTCCTTCTCTCTGTCGCTCTTAAATAAAATAAATAAAACAAAACAAAAAATTATAAGGATACAAGTAAGGCAATGGCTAACCTTATTAATGAACAAAACTAATGTTAACAATAAATAATTAAAAAAATACTACCACTTAACTCTAGTTAAAGTGCCCCTTGATTTTAATATTTAAATTATTCTTCCTAAGTCGTTACAATGGCACACACCTGCAATCCTGGCACTGGACAGGCAGAAGTCAGGAGGATCGAGAGTATAAGAATGGTTCCCCCTACATAGCAAGTTCAGGGCCAGTCTAGACTGTATCTGAAAAAAAAAGGAAAAAACACAAATATCTTCCTTATATCTGCCTCTCTTGTTGCAAGAAGCCTGGTGGCCTGGATAAATTTGATAATCAAATTTCTTTTCAAAGGCCTCTTACCTTTAGTTTCTGCAGTTTGAAGAACCATAATTCTATTGCTTTATAGAGATCCAGTCAGATTAGGTATTATGAATACCTAGGCATAGGTGATGGTTAGTAAGAGACCAAAATCAAATTGACAAAAATAAAATTCACAAGCCCGGACAGGTCCAGGTCTCTTTAACTCTGTGGGGCTTAAGTCAGGAGGATTGAGGCTTGTGGACACAATTATGATTCTTAAATACTTTACCATTCTCTTCCTGGGGCTTAGGCCTTGGGAATTGGTAAGACAAGAGCTTTGATGATTTTCTTGGTATTCAGGAAGGGCAATTTAGGACAGCAATGGGGATAGCTTTTCCACTCAGCGGGAGAAGAAGAAGGCTTAAGGAAGGCTAATGTCCAGCAAGATCACAATATAACAAAAACACTTAGAAGAAAACCAAACAAGAGCAGGACTGTCTCTCCTACAATGTCTGTTCTAGTCAGTGGCCCAGGATGTCCTCTACATAGCACTTTGAGGTTCCTTCACTATGAATCCCCTAGATGAGAGAATTGAATGGAGAGAAGCCACAGCTAGCTGGTTACCATTGTGTTTATTTAGAAGTGTGGTCAGACAGGTTCTACTTTAAATCAGGGCACTTAGTAAACTATTTTTGACTTAAATAAGGTTTGGCTTCAATTTTCGCTCTTATAAATAGGAATGAAGATATTTGCTTCAGTGTTTCAGTGAGATTCAAATACAGACTCAAACTGTGCTGAAAAGAAGTGCTCTTTCTCTCTTTCTTTTTTTTTTCTATCTAATACACACTTAAATACTCCCTAAACTTCCACTTAAAAATAAAGCACTTAAACTTAAAGTGAATGCATTCAAAAGTCACAGAACACAAGTACTGTTCCTTTTACTCGTCACTTTCAAAAATAGAAGATTCACTGAGCAGCAAAAGCTGGAGAAGTGTTTCGTGGGCTATGAACCGTATTCAACAATAAACAGTGAATTAAACTTGAAGAATACTTCCAAAATATAGTACTAGAAACTGCAGAGTGGCTTAGACGAATGGATTCCAGCACATGTAAGCACCTCTATTTCAGGTTTAGAACCACTGTGATCATCTGGATTCTGTATTGCCTGATCCTGGGAAATCTCCACACTTTACACTATAGGAGTTAGGTTACACCTCAGTGGTCTCTGAGCTATGGCTTTCTTTAGCTTAGAACTACCTCAACACTGCCTCCTGGTGGCAGACAGGAGAGATATGTGTGTGTGTGTGTGTGTGTGTGTGTGTGTGTGTGTACAAATTAAAATGGGGAGGAGCTTTCTTAAATAGCAGTAGTCAAGTACTTATGGAGAATTCGGAGAGCCAAAACGGGAACAGAATCAAATCAATATAGTATGTTATTCTGAGCAAGAGACTTAGCACTATGATGAGGTGGCTTTGGAGGGTTTTTTTCTTTTCTTTTCTTTTTTTAGCAATGGGTGTTGCTTTGGCAGAGAATAGACTGAGGAATAGTCAAGTGTTGGCTGAAAGAGGAAGATGGGATTATTTAATGTTAAGTGTTTGGAGAAGAGCACTGTTTTTCTCTGTAGTCATTATTGTAAAATGGGTCAACACCCAGGCCTCTGTCAATGACTGCTAACATCAGAGATGGAAAAGATATTAGTGTTTTCAAGTGCATGTCCCTTGTATAGAGTGACTTGTCCCAAATCCCACAGCAATTAATGGTAGGGCTTAGGACCTGGAAAAGTCATTATTCATTGAGCTCTTTCAAAATGCCAGGTACTGTGCTAAATAATAAACAGTGCGAAGTGATAAGTAATTATGAACATCACCTGTCTAATCAACCCATTGACCAATGGTTTTTATTCATTATCTTCTTCTGTAAAGAGGGGATCCTGTTCAAAGCAAACATTTGATTTGATAATGTCTCCAAGTTAAGCAGTGAAATTCCTGGAAATTTATTTTCTCTAGGGTAGAGAGAATTTTGCCCCTGCTTAATTTATAATTGTCAAAAGAAACGTTAAGCCCTTGGGGAAGATAAAAACAAAAAGCCTTTAATATTAAAATAATAATAGATGGATCCCATTATCACATTACTGCTCTGTGTCTATAGAAGTCTGGGTGTGTCAAGAATCTTGAAGCCTCCAGAGAGAAAAGGCAGCAATTATTCACTTTAGCCAACATGGAAGGAGTTTACCTGTCACTGCTTAAAATCATTACCCCATGCAACGCTGTAATCGTCTGAGTATGAATTTCATGGATTAGTTCACAACACATTGCATCATAATGATTAATGCGGCTAAATGCTAGTAAATGGACTGTGTCTTTTCATAATAGCAAATGAAATCCCAATGCATTTCAATCTATGGAGGCTCTGGCTGTCTCAAAAATCACTGTTGATAGTTCTTTCTTTCCTGTCTACCTAGCCAGTAGAAAACACGTTCTACATTGTTCTCATCACTTTGCCAAAGTGAAACAATCTGCCCCCAAAGAATTTCTTTCATAACTTCTTACTTCTCATTAGATTTTGTTGGATGGTTAAGAGGCAAGTCACTACCAGTCATTCATTTTATTAGCAATTTAAAGATTTGTGTTTTTGAAAATAAATTACAGGGCTTAGACATATACATCTTTATTTTCCACCATGTAAAACATTGCTATTAAGTATTTCAAGCATCTCTGCTTTCTTAGGTTTGAAGTTATATACTATTAGCTCAATTGCAGATAGAAACATCCTCTTTTACTCCCCCCATTCTTAATTCCAAGGGAAAATTATATTCCCTGCCCAGACACATAATCTCTCATGTATAGATTAGGAGCCAAATAAAATAATCCATATAAAATGTTCAACACAATACTGGTTACTCATGTGTGCAATACACAATGCAGTAAGCATTCTTTTATAATTTCACCAGGTCAATGTCATATCAGCTGATAGGTAGCAACAGAAGTGCAAGTTGGCAGTAGGTTCTGAGGGCACACACTGGTAATCCACAGAAGTGCACGTAAGTGAACTTTTATCAGGGTGGCTATCAAGGCACACACTGCTAATCAGCAAAAGACAAAGTAGGGTAGGTGTCTATCAGAATCGTTATCCTGAACATTATAGAGTAGTCACATTGAGAATTGGACTCAAGGTATAGAATTGTGACCATGGCAGTGAAGTTGTGACATGAGACAGACCACGTAGCCATTGGAGACCTTGTGGAGAAAGTCGGCCTCTTCAGAACATGACTGGTAGGAATAAAGAAGGGAAGTCCAGCAGTGCAGGCTGGGGTATCAAGTCAAAGCCAACTAGATGTATATGGCTTCTGCAATGACACCTCTTCCCTGGAAGCTCCTGGGCTAGGACAGCTCTCCTGATTTTACCATGACCTCCCTACATGGTCAGGGGTCCACTGGTACAGTTGGAGGGTGGAGGCTCAGAGCAATCAGATGGTTTGTTTGTCCAATGAAAGAGTCAAAATTGTTGGAGAACACTGCAAAGAAGCAGAATTCTTGTGTGTGCATTTAAGAAACCTGACCAATGAGTCTCACATAAAGAGACTGACTCTTAAATCCACTCTGGGAAAAGAATGTTTAAAAAAAAATCAAACAATTTGGAATTCATATTTTGTGTTTGAATTCTCACTCAACAGGAACAAAGTGCTTAGTCTGTCTGAATCTGTTTTATTGTTCTGGGTGAAAACACTGCATATTAAATATACAACTAACAAGGCAAATGTGCGGAGGCATATGAAATTATGCAGTAGATGGTAAGTCTTGAAAATGCCTTAAATTATTTACTCATCAGTGCCTTCAGTATCTTTGTGTGTGTGTGTGTGTGTGTGTGTGTATTGAGATATATACACCAAAGTACACACATGCAGAGGCCAGAAGAAAACCTAGGGGCCCTCTATCAATCTCCAGTCTTATTTCCTTGGGAAAGAGTCTCTCATTGAACCTAGAGCCTGTTAGTTTTGGCTAGACTGGCTAACCAGTTTCCCCCCAACAAATTTTGTGCCTCCCCCTTCCTCTGCATTGGGGCTACAAGAAAGTGTGACTGAGCCTGGCTTTTGACATGGGTGCTGGTGGTTAAACTCAAGTCTTCACGCTTGTGCAGCAAGTGCATTTGCCCACTGAGCCATCTCCCCAGTCCCCTGTGTCTTTATCCCTTTTCCTCTCTGACAAAAAGAACACACATCACACATTCTTCTATACTCCCTCCCAGGAATCTTGGCAAGAGAAGCATTGGAGTGTCCACTGGCTTGAAAGAAGACCGTGTCCTAACTCTAGCAGAACTCTCAATGTCACTGGGAATACTCTCTCCTAGTCATACTTCTCAGAGGGAATAGTTTTTGACAGTGCCAGAGGGGAGGCTGCTGCACATGCCCATGAATGACGCTCTGGATGTGAATTAGAAACCACCAGCTCCTGAGTCCTTATTCCCTGTTCACAGAACAATGAAGATATCTGCTACCTTACCAGAATCCTCAGCCAGAAGCCCAACTCTGAGCTTCCCGATAGACCAGATTTGGACACCTCAAGTCCAATCAGAGAGATGAGAAGTAGTAAAACAGGAAGGGAATTTATTTTGTGTGCCCATATAGGTCAGGACAGAGATCTAGAGACTCTGGCTCTATCTTCAGGGTATGGATAGAAGTTCTAGAGTTTTTTCCAGGGCAACGTGGACTCACAGTAACACCCTTGGTCAAACTGCGCAGTCTGCTTGGCCTTTGGCTTAGGCCTGATGCTGCTGGAGTCAGGCGACTCATTATTGCATGGGGAGGGGCTCTGTCAAGCATGAGACGATGGCTCACATTTGGGTTCCTTGAAAGATGATTGCCTTCAGGACTTACCATGTCTGGAAATCAAGACAAGGTCAGAAGAGCAAAGTGGAGTAAGTTAGGACGATACCTGGCTCTTCCTTTAAATCTTGAATTTTAAAGGAGCCCCAGATATTTGACAAAATATTTCCCTGAGATGAATGGGGGTTTGCAGAGAAACTTTTCTGTCATGAGAAGCTCTTCTCTGCCTAGACATCTCCTTACGTTATATGCTGTCGGGACAGAGGAAATTTCACTTCTATCCTCTCATGGTTCTCTGGAGTAAACGGACAAAGATTAAATAGGAGAAAAGGTGTATACTCACAAGCAAAAGTGGAGGGGGGAATCACAGTGCAGGGGAAAATCACAAGCGTGTGGTTACCTACCTATCGAATATTATTGGAAACATGTACACATTTCTCTGTTGAGAAGAGTGTTCATCAAGTCTCCAGGTAACGATAGCCACTTTCTAGGCACATATCGGATGCCCCATCTCCTCCTTAGGAAAGATGCCTTAGGCAGAAATGGAGTATTAGACAGACAAGCCCTGCAAATTCTATTTATGTACTTTATCCAAAAGACAGATGTACAGTTCAGTAAACCAATGGGCAGATTGTCAGCCATTTTGTGACTAGAGTTTGACTATAGTTCTCTCAGTTAGAATTGTGGGATATATGGTAGTCTCGTGCTCCCCAGTTCCAAGTGTATGGTAGATTTATTTTTCTGAGCTTTGCATTTGGAGCATCACAATGCTTGCTCTCGGTAAAGTGTTTGGGGCTTTTCCTTTCCAGTATCTGGAAAGCCAGAAGAGGTGGCATCTCCTTTTCATGGGTAAAGAGGGGGTCCTGTGAAATCTCCAGTGATTTCCTTAAGGAAAGGAAACATGTCTGTGTGATGTTGTTGTATATAAAACCGATCTGGTGCAGAGAAATTTGAGATTGTTCTCTGATGGGAAGGGAACGGTGACACCACAGAAGAGGGATCAACAGAGGTTTCGTTGGAGTTTCATTGAAGTCAGAGCCTGTTGGCTAATTTCACTCTTAGGTAGAGTTAAACAGCTTAAAACTGATATTTACCTTGATGTCTTGCTCTGGAAGGTTTGGTGAAAGACAGAACACAAGGTATAACCATCAACATAGATTTATGCAGGGGGGGGGATCATTATTTGTTACTGTTGTTTCATAGTTGCTTTGGGATTCATAAGTTTTCCCCCGTCTAATAGTGATTTTTGTGGCATTGAATTGAATTCCACTGACTCTTGTTTGAAACCCAGCATATATTTCTTGCTTCCATAAATGATTATCACAGAATTCTTGTGGTTTCCCCTCCCAGAGGATTGGCTCATATCTCTATTATCCTGCTTTTCTGTGTTTCTGTCTTGCTTGTCTCCAGCAGAGTTTTCTCAACATCTAAGACCAGGGAAATGGTGGGTTTGTGGACATGGTTCTTCCCTTTCACCTGCCTAGGGCTGGTGCAGCAATTAGCAAACATTTTGTTTTTCTCCAGGCATGCCCTTCTTTTATAATTCATGAAAGTGTTTTGCTTTTCCTCCACGCACAGGACAGTGCTGATGATCCCTGACCAACAGAAAATACTTCAGTCATTTCCTAATCCAATGTTTTACCTATGTTTAGGTGATAAAACAGAGCTATACCTAATAAAGCTACCTGAACAATATTATATTCAGCATGAGTCAGCAAAACTAATAATAAATATTAACCATTTAATTCATTTTCTATCACCCTTCTGCAATCCTAGTGATAGTATTATAATTAAGACAAGGACCCTTCAGCGTGTCTGTCTGAATACCTAAGTACATAGCTCATGTGTATCTATCTATCATCATTGTCCTTTTCATCACCATCATTATCATTATCTATCTATCATCTATCTACTTATCTAATCTATTTAGCAATGTGTTTGTCCTCTTGATGAATGCTAGGATACCAAAATGAATTAAGTAGGATAATAATACATCTCCCCTTTCAACATGGTATGTGAGAAGTAGTTTTCAAACTGCTGGAGACCACTTTGGTAACTTTTGTGAAGTTTTTTTTTTCTTTTTTTAAATGGCTACTTATGCACAAGAAAGATTAAAATATATGTCTCCCCACAATGTGCCTCACATCACATTCTTAGCTCTTCCATTGGTTGACCATAGCTGATTTGGTCTGAAGTGAAATCTCTCCTTTTGGCACAACATTTATATTAATTGCTCTGAAATGGGGATGGAAGACCGCCTGCCATTCTAAAAGACACTAAGCAGTGTTTAGAGGGTGGGAGGTAGAACTGGTTGGTGATCCTCTTATCTAATGGATAGAAGACAGATATGCTGTTACAAACTCCTCACAGTGAAGTGTCTGGCATAAGACATTAGCTCTAGCAGTGAGTGACATTGTGAAACCCAAATCTATAAGAGGGTCTCTCCCCTTTGCTTCGGAGAACTAACTGAACATGGTTTCAAGCTCTCAGCATGTCTGGTTTCTAGTATTCTCACAAACCCACGTCTTTCAGTAGCAGGTTTTGTTGAAAATTGGCTCAAGGAATTGACCCTCACCTACACACGACAGATCCCAAACTGAATCCTCCTTTTTTAAAAAAATTTTTTGTTTATTTTTATTTATTTATTTCAGAGCAACAGACAGAGAGAGAAAGAGGCACAGAGAGAGAGAATGGGTGCGCCAGGGCCTCCAGCCACTGCAAACGAACTCCAGACGCATGCGCCCCTTTGTGCATCTGGCTAACGTGGGTCCTGGGGAATTGAGCCTCGCACCGGGGTCCTTAGGCTTCACAGGCAAGCGCTTAACTGCTAAGCCATCTCTCCAGCACCCAAACTGAATCCTGAGATTATAAAGGGAAGGGCCTCCTTGGGAACTAGCTGTTACAACACTGCAAGGAAGCAAACCATCATTTTAAGTCCATGTGATGATAGATATGGTATCTGTGGTAAATTCGGGGGTTTTGGTAAAGCTTCTTGGATTTCCAGACACCTGGCTGGATGAGGTGTTACTGGGGGGCACATCTGAGTTCCAGTCTTAGATATGAAAAGTGCCAGGGTTCCCTGGGATTCTGCTGCCTGTTTTTGCTGTTGCTTTTGGTGGCAGCTGTTTTTCCCTCAGCATGGACCTTCTGTCATTATAGAACATCTCCTGGATCTATAAGCTTCAAATAAATGTCATTCCTCCCATAAAATGTGCCTGGTTTGGAGGTTCATCCCAGAGATGCTGTCTGCAACAGTATCAAAGTGTGGAAGGTTAAACTTCATAGGAGCTGAAACATTGCAGCGCTGTTAACATTTTGTGTCCTGACAGAGTGCCTAAGATACGGCAAGCACTCCCCATTGGTAGACATGTAAAAATATTCATCATATAAACATTTGGTTTAGCATCTCTGCCGTTGGCTTGTTTATTTAGCAGGGTGCTGCACATTTAAATGTAAAATGCTACAAACTTGAGCAATCAGGGCAGTCCAGGATGGGCCTGGAGTTCAGAATGGGATTGCTCTCTAAATGACCATAGCATCTAGTTCAGGCATCTGGGTCAGAATGTGATTCCTTGCTGTTGCTGGGATTTTGATCATTTTCAATTATGATGTCTCAGAACACTAGGATTCACCAGCAGTGGTGGGTTTGTGAGTTTCTGTGTTTGGTTTCATATGGGTGTGGTGGCTTGTTTGATCCTAATAGTATATGGCCTTACAATTCTTTGAGAATTCCAATTAAATCTTCAAGGAAAGCATATATTTTGGATACTTTCCTGCTAAGAAGATACCTGTGTTTCTGTTATTATATCAACAATTAAAATAAACACTAATCACGCCTGTCCTCTGAGTTCCTGGAATAGCTCTTCCTGATAGAATACATTAATGAAACCAAGCTGGTAATAAGAAAGAAATACCAGGCCACTGAACAGGAGGGCCAAGGCTTTCCCTGCTTAATGGCAGCACTCCGAATCACTCCTTCACTCAAGCCCACAGGGAATATAGATTCCATAGAATCTTAATATATAGGCCAGAGCAACTGCCACATGCAGTGGTGGCAAACAATTGGGGGAAGTAGAAAGAAGATTAAACTGGGCTCAGCTCATCTGGATGCTATTCCTTACAGGTAGCTTTGGCACTCAGTGGTCACACAGGACCTAGTGGATCACGTCACTGTCCCAAAATCTCCCCTCCCTCCCTCTCTGAAGACAGGTGAGGGTGAACTGTTTTCTTCTTTCCAAGGCATAGGATTCTTTGAGCTCTGGAATGGGATGTTTTGTGAAAGAGCTTCTTCAATCTTGACTGTAACTTTTTATTGTCTATGCTCTGGCAATTGAGAAGCTGAAAAGATAGGCTCAGTGGTAATAAAACCAAAAAGGTTTATGGGCTTTAAAGTGTACTATTGCTTAGGTTTCTAGTGGTGAGCTCAGCATTTCCACTATAAACTGAGTTTTTTTTTTTTTTCTTTTTTGCTATTTGTGAGTTGATTGAAACCTTTTGCTGAGAATAGAATCTTGTACCAGCAACTTTAGGTAAGAAACCACAAGGGAAAAAAATAGGAAAACAGTAGTGACTTTAAAGCCAAATCAGTCATTTAGGAGACAAAACATTCTTCCTAGTCTTACCCAAGGTTAATACTTGCAAAATAAAGAATATTGAGGGAGAGTTGTAAAGAAAAAAGGATATATGTACTTTTTAAAGAAAAAAAAAATGAAACACTTTGTTCACTGAGAATTTTCATTTATAGGGTTTGTCCTTCTGGGTTTGAACCTCAGCTTTACAAGTCCATAGTTTATTACTGATGAAGAGAAGAATTGAAGCAAGATTCTTTGGTCAAACATTGAGGTTTGTACACAAGTGAGGGGAAAAAAAAAAAAAGATGGATTGTTATCTATCTAAATCTAAGTTCCTTTAAGAGATAGTGTGAGGTTCATATCCAAAATACAAACACCGTCCAAGTTTACAATCAGATATTGGCACAGTAGGGAATAGGGAAGAAACAGGCTCTGAAAGATTTCAAAGTTGGAGTCCAGCCTAAGAACCCTGGCCTAGCTAGATGTAGAATTTTGGAGACCAAGAATCATGATAAGAAGTTAAGGATCTGTCAGGGTGGTCCCATTTGGATGAGGGCACAAAATATCTTTTATAAGGTTTGGATGTTTATAATATGAATTTTAAAGCTCACAAAGTAGTATGCCCTCCTTTTATTTCATTCTCTCTCTCTCTCTCTCTCTCTCTCTCTCTCTGTGTGTGTGTGTGTGTGTGTGTGTGTGTGTGTGTGGTGATGGGGATTGTGTGTAGAGCCTTGCACATGCTAGCCAGTACTCTTCTATTGAACCACACTCTTAGTCCACAACACATCATCCAATAGATTATCTTAAAAGGAACATTTTGTAAAAGAAAAATTAATTAGCATGTGAATGATGAGGCTTAATCATTGTATTTTAAAATAAAATTTGCTTCGGTTGGTTCTTCTGTCCCTTTTATCTGTCCCATCGCCCCTCACATCTTGTCCCTTCCTTCCCCAACCTATTTTCCACTTTCATGTCGCATGTGTCCCATAGCACCCTCCCTTCCTCAGTACCTCTTTTTTTTTTCTCTCTGGTGGTCCCCTTTGTAGTTTCATAACCTTTTAATGCTTATATACACACATATAAACATTTAAAGCTAAAAGCTAGGATGTGCCCATATGAGAGAAAATATGCAATTTTTGTCTTTCTGAATCAGGGTCACTTAGCTTGGTACAATACTGTAAAAGAACACCCTTGGCTTGCAGTTATAGAATTATGACAAAGTTCCTTGAAAGCATTTCCTGCTAAAAATCCTATAAAATAAGAATAAAATACAACACTCTTGTTTAATACTGTATTGATCTTCCATTATCATAAAATATGGGACAAAATGAGTTAAAAACAAAGCAACACTAAAACCAAGGCTGTTGGCTGAACAACTACTATAGATTCCCTGGGAATTAGGAGGGCATGTACCTTTAACTGGTGAGCCCTCTCCCCAGCACCTATTGCTCTATTCTTAGGAAGAATTTTATTCTTGCTAAGCATGGTGGTGCATGTCTATAATCCCAGCATTTGGGAGGCTGAGGAAGGAAGATTTTGCATTTGAGACCAAACTGGTCCACAGAGTGAGGTCCTGTGTCAACAAATGAAAAATAAAAATGATACTATGTGCAGTTGTACTTCTGGTCTTTTGAAGGCAATCTGTCTTTCATCTCTGATTAGATAGTCTTTGTTTCTGCTAGAATTGAATGTTCAGTTATCCAGTTCTTTGCCATTAGCCTATTAGTTATGCATCCATTTGCTATTTTAATGTTACCTTATAATTGGTAAGTATAAACTTACTAAAGTCTACCTCATATTAGTACTTTTACAAACTGTCAGACAAATGAAGGATTCATACATATTTTAAATCTTGCCAACTTCATTCAATCTTTATCTTTAAAACAATTTTTTAAAAATATATTTTATTTATTTATTTGAGAGCGACAGACACAGAGAGAAAGGCAGAGACAGAGAGAGAGAGGGAGAGAGAGAGAATGGGTGCGCCAGGGCCTCCAGCCACTGCAACTCCAGATGCGTGCGCCCCCTTGTGCATCTGGCTAACGTGGGTCCTAGGGAATCAAGCCTGGAACCAGGGTCCTTAGGCTCCACAGGCAAGCGCTTAACCGCTAAGCCATCTCTCCAGCCCGATCTTTAAAACAATTTTTATTGAGAAACTTTAATATATGAACATATTGCCAAGTGGTAATATTCCCATAGGGTTATCCTCTTAGAGGCCCCCTTCCCCAGTCCCCATTTTCTGTAGGGCGCTCCTCAGTGGGGTACTGGTAATCTCTTTGGAGTCATGCATACTCCAGTCAGCGTCTGGAAGGCAGGATGATACCTCATAGTACACCATTCATTCTTACGTTCTTTCCTGCTCAGTAGCGTGGGTGAAGTCACTCCTGCCGCCATGGCTCCCCACGATGATGCTCTCTATTCTCCCCTGACTGTGAGCCAACAAAGGCCCTCCTTCCTGAAATTGCCTGTTATCAAGTATTTAATCACATTGATAAATCACTAATACTTCTTATAATTGACATTTTGCAGTTAACAGTTCATTGTCCCATTATGTCTTGGCTTATTAGCTACTTTTGTTCCCTACAAAGTATACTGTCTTTTTCTTCCCCCCCCCTGGCAGCTCTTAAGACTTGTGTCATTCTTTTCATAAATAAATAGAAAAATGCCTCAACACTCAACAACAATACCTTACCCACCCATTCACCATGCCAGGCTGCCAGCACAGGAAAGGATATTCCTTTGTGACTATTTTTATGGCCTTCTGATTTCTTTGAGAGCACAAGCCTTTGAAGAAAAAAATCCCTTTTCACATCTATTTTCTTCCCTAGGCCCTTGGTCCATGAACCTTCCCTCTCCCTCATATCCCTGATATTTCTGAATAAAAATGTAATGGTTTGCAAATTATCCTTCTCAGTCATGTTTTATCCCCCTTTTTTTCTTTCCTTTTTTTCTTTTCTTTTCTTTTTTTTTTTTTGTGAAAAGCAGACACTGACTCAGGATTTGGAGTTTAAGGACTTCTTAAACCCCATAAATTCAGTTATAACACCACAAATTAAAAGTCAAAGAATAGGGCTGGAGAAATGGCTTAGTGGTTAAGGCTGTTGCCTGTGAAGCATAAGGACTCAGGTTCAACTCCCCAGAACCCACGTAAGCACAAGGGGGTACATTCCTTTGGAGTTCATTGGCAATGGCTGGAGGCTCTGGTGTGTCCATTCTCTCTCTCTCTCTTAAATAAATAAATAAAAATAAAAAGTCAAAGAATACAGCAATACAACTAGTAAGGTTTCCTTTTTATTTCTTTCTTTCTTTTCTTTCTTTTTTTTTTTTTTTAAGTGTTGTGGATCAAGCCCAGGATCTCACTCATGTCATGCAAGGGTTTTACCCATAAGGTATATACCTAGTTCCTTATTTATTTGTTTTTTTGAGGTAAGGTTTTGCTCTAGCCCAGGCTGACCAGGAATTCATTATGTAGTCTTGGGCTAACATCAAACTCACAGAAATCCTCCAGCCTCTGCCTCCCAAGTGCTGGGATTTAAGGTGTGAGCCCAAAACACTTTTTAAAAATTTTAAGAAAGAAATGAACAAATGAAAAAAAATCCCAGAAGAAAATAGAAAGACTATGTCACTGATTATATTAAACAAAAAAAAATTTTATGAAGCAAAAGCAATAAGATTAGGTTTTTAAAATAATGTTTAATCTTGTTTATAAGAAACACACCTTACAATAAGAACCCAGATATATATAATGCATTACTAATAAGATAATATGATATAATGCATGCGTGTTGTATGTGTGTGTGTGCGTGTGTATGTGTGTGTATTAAAATTAATAAAAATAAAGTTGCTTTAACTATACTAATTGACAAAATAGGCTTTAAAGCAAGAAATAGTCCTAAAGATAGAGAGCTTTTTATAATGATAAAGGGATCATTTGATTTGGAAGATATAATAATTACAAATTTTGGAGAATGTAAAGATATGACCTCAAAGCATATGATAAAACTGAGATCTAAAGAATATAAATAGGGACTGAGGACACGGCTCAGTGGTTAAAGGCACTTGCTTCTAAAGCCTGCTGGACCAGGTTCAAATCCTCCAGTGCTCACATAAAGCCAGATGCACAAAGCAATGCATGCATCTGGATTTTGATTGCAGCAGCCCTGGCGCACTCATTTTCTCTCAAATCTCAAATCTGTCTCTCAAATAAATAAATAAAATATTTGTAAAAGATAAAATAATAAACAAGTAGAGTTGACAATGTATACTGCTCATTAACCAGCAACAACAACAACAAAAACCCAACAAAATAACCTTAAAAATTCAGATCTGAATATCAAGACTGACTAACTTGAGCAACTGGCACCCAGATTCATCACACATGTGCTGGTCCCACTTCCTCTATCTATTCTGCTGCTCAGAGGCAAGTCATAGACTCTACAGGGCACCCAAGGGTGAGGGGATTAGACGACGCCTGATTCACTGGAGGTCACCTTGGGGTGTGCTTCTCACAGCCCCTCTCACACATGATTTCCTAGCTCTTTTATAGCTTGCCTGTTATATACCAGACTCTGAACCAGATAAGACTGCTAGATAAATCAGCCCCAGATGTCGGCTCTCCAGGGCCTTGTACTCTAGCGGGAGACAAAGTCTCATACACATTTAATAAACAAGGCGTGTGTACACCCACAGAGGAATCAGCCAGAAATAAGACAGAGACACCTATCTGCTTCCCACGGATGGCGTAAGCGAAGTCAGAAAGACGGCACGGAGGAAGTCTGGGCTGATTCTGGAAGGGGAATTTGTAATTGTACAGATAGTGAGAGTGGGGGAGAGGTATTTCCAGCAGGGGGTTCTTGCCCAGGGGCAGGGCTGTGGCACCGCCTGAAGCAGCACTTTTGAAAATCTGAGATCCAGGAGGAAAAAGTTGCTATCCTTGCCTTGCAGTCACCATCCTGTCCTGGGCATTTGTCTTTTCGTCTAGACTGTGGGGTCCCTGAGCACTCCCTCTCCCACCTTTCATTGCTTGGCATTCTCCAGCGCCCAGCTCTGGACCTGGTAAATGCCTGTGGACCCTGTCATCAGTGAGCCAACAAAGATCACTGTACGGGCTCGTGGTGTGTGTGTGCGTGTGTGCGTGTGTGTATGTGTGTGTGTGCATGTGCGTGTGTATGTGTGTGTGTGCGTGTGCGTGTGTATGTGTGTCTATGTATGTGCATGTGTGTGTATACGTGTGTGTGTGCATATGTGTGTGTGCATTGTGTGTGTATGTATGTGTGTATGTGTGTGTGTTGTGTGTGTGCATGTGTGCGTGTGTGGTGTGGGTGCGCGTGCGTGTGTCCTCTTTCCAGCCGGGGGGGACCACCTGCCACCCCACCCAGGCCCGGAGTGCGCTTTGTGCTGTGCGGCCTCACAGCTGCTGCCCCCACCCCGCCTCAGCTGTGGCTGCGTCACCGGGAGGGCGGCGGGATCCCAGTGTACCGCAAGCACACGGCCTGCTTTGCAGAGCTGAGCGGCCCCAGGAGAGAACGCAGCAGCCAGCACTGCTCACGTTTCCCCGCCGTTGTGCTTTGCAGGAGGGTGGAGTGCTTGACGTGAGCAAGGGAAGGGGAAGGGGAAGGGGCCGAGCCCGGTCCTGCTCACAGCAGGAACGACTGCTGGCTGGCTGCAACTGCTCCGTCTTCCCCAGGCGGCAGGGGAGGGGCTCAGACTGCTGCTTTACGGACAGCTAGGCCAGCGAGCAAGTGGGGAACACCCCCTTTCTTTGCCAAGTGAGCAGTGTTTAGACTGGAAAAGACGGCTGACTCACTTTGGGACTGTGGTAGGCGGAAGGGTGCAAAACCCCCAAGCCTCAAGCAAAACAATCAAACCTCCAGTCTGCAAACCTTGAACCGCAAAGGGCGCTCACGACTGTGGCTGATGTTTGCAGCCCCACTCTCCGATGTGGCTTCTTGTGTGAAAGACTGGGGGCAGCGCCGCGACCCTTAGGGAAACCAGGGCAGGCGAGGAGCAGGTCACCTGGGTACGTCTCCGCGCTCTGCACTCTTCTATCTCTGCTATAGAATTCATTTTGAATCTTCACCAGCAAAGAAATTAAAAAAAAAAAAAAAAAAAACTTCAGTCCTAGAGTATGCCTATCATTTAAACTTTTTTGAGCCTGAAGGCTACAACTATGATTCAGTTGGTGCAAGCGTGCAGGAAGACCTGAGTTCGGATTCCCAGAACCCACACAACATGTTGATAAGGTAGGAGGTGGAGATAAGAAAGTTTCTGGGGCCCATTGACCGGCTAGTCTAGCCAAATGGATGACCTCTGATGTAGGTATGGTGAGAAAACCTGTCTCAAAAAGAAGAAGAAAACCAGCCAGGTGTGGTGGCACACACCTTTAATCCAATCACTCAGGAGGCAGAGGTAGGAGGATCACTGTGAGTTCGAGGCCACCCTAAGACTACATCCTGAACTCCAGGTCAGCCTGGGCTAGAGTGAGACCCTACCTCAAAAAAAAAAAAAAAAAAAAGATGACAAGTAATTGAGGAAAACACTTCACACCCAGCACTGGCCTCCACCCATTTGCACACGAACACACCTGCACACATACGAACCTGTGTATGGACATGCATATCCAACCCACACAAAGGAAGAACAATCCTGAAATTTAGAAATGTAATTGTTCACGTTATTTTTAAAAGCTAGAGAAAAATAGGGGGAAAAAATGCTGTTATTTGTTTTCTCTGCAGGTCAAAAGGGTAAACAGAGCAAAATATGTTTGTTACCTGGGACTCAACTTTAGATTGGGGAAACGTTTGAGAGAAGTATAGCTGTGGGCATCAGGAGGTGACAGCAACACTCCAGCCTATGGCATCCTTATCTGAGCTAGTGGTGTCTGCCTCTAAGTTTCTTCCTTACATGTCTGGAAGTCTAAGCTGCAAAGATATCTTGTTCACAGAAGGGATTTGCAGGACTGTACCTTTAAAAGCCTCCTCCAGGTTTCTTCACCTGCAGAACAGAAGTATGTCTGGCCAGGCTTGATTCTGCTTCCCAAAGGGAAACTTCCAACTTGAAGGGTGGGAGCTCTGAGTGACTTCGGGGAAGCAGAAGATACACAGGGTGTAGATGTCTGAAGTCTGGGAAAGGCCCGTGAACTTAGAGAGTGAGGCTCAAACATTTGGCATCTGTTCCATGGTTTATCTCATTAATTCTGGGGATTTGCTCCTCTAGAGATTTGACTTATGATGTTGTGGGAGGGTCAGTGCAT
Source organism: Dipus sagitta (assembly GCA_036346955.1). Taxonomy (NCBI): domain Eukaryota; kingdom Metazoa; phylum Chordata; class Mammalia; order Rodentia; family Dipodidae; genus Dipus; species Dipus sagitta. The sequence continues at coordinate 188,650,488 of CM070771.1, forward strand.
ACTGAAGAGTCCGCTGCAAACACATATAATGTGGTCTGCTTGCTCTGAGGTTTCCTCCCAGCAAAATGAGCTGCCTCCAAAGGGCAGGTGGACAGTGACACTGTCATAGTGTGGAAGGAAAGAGGAGGGGCGCACGAGTGCTAAGGACAACTGGCTGCTTGGCCTCTCATATCCCTTTGGGAACTTGTGGGACCAAGTGTGCCAGAGGGTCAAACAACTCAGCAACAGGTAAGTCCGGAGTAATTTGGGGGTTTAAAGTCCTATGCTGTGATGCTGAGACATGCTGAACACGATGCTTGACTTCCAAGCACTTCACATTGCTATCAGGACAAGCATTGTATTAGTTACTTTCCCGTTGCTGTGACCAAATACCTAACCAGAGGCAACTTAAGGAAGAGAGGGTTTCTTTCAGCTGCCAGAGGTCCGTCACGGAGCCGAAGGCATGGCAGCAGGAGCGTGCAGCAGAGCTGGTCACGTTGCGTCCACAGTCAGGAAGCAGACAGCCAGCAATGCAGCTGTTCATCTTGGTGCCATCTGCAGTTAGGGTGGATCTTCCCATTTCAACCTAATCTAGACAATCCCTCAGAGACATGCCCAGGGATGTGACTGTGACTCTTGTCAGATGACAGCCAGAGGTGAACCATCACAGGAGCTCTCTGCACATGAACACAGATCACATGAAATGAATGATTGCTTCTTGCTGAAAAAAAATACAAGCTCCAAATGATACAGATTTGAGTTCAGGTTCTGGTAATCTTACCTCTCTGTGCTTTCAGAGCTACTGAGTCTGTCAGTGCATATATGTTCTTTACACCCCAAGGGTCAGAAGGGGTGATATTTGAAATCCAGCTCCCACTCTGCGGTCTAAACTGGTTCCCTGGCAAAAGTGCTGCCACCTCTTGGAAGAAGAGGGTTATTCTTCTTATTGCTATAGGATATCCGGTCCAGGGAAGAATTAATTTCTGTAAAGAGGCAGGAGATCCCAGACCTGTGGACCCCGACTTCTGGGTTCTTACCCGATTAGCAAAGAATTGAAAAACAACAGGCTCTGATAAGGGTAAATTATGAGGTTTAGCGTAGGGAGAATTGGGATCCAAGGGTAAGGCTAGCCTGAAAGGCCCAAGCCAGAAAGGGAATTCCTCTCTCTTGCATGACTGAAAAGGGAGAGGGGCAGAACGGAGAGAAAGTTGTTTACCTAGAGAAATCTCCAGGGCAGAAGTCTACACAAAGGGTGCACACACCATTTTGCATGTGAGAAGGACATGATTTGGGGAGACAAAAGTGAGAGGCTCAGGTCTAAATGTGTTCAACCTAAAAATGAAGACTAATCGTGAGTTTGGTGGTTTTAGGACACGGAACATTTAAGACGTAAAGAGATCAATAGCTCTCAGGAATGAGGATACTTAGTGCCTATGGTGGCGTGAATGTAAACTGTTCTCCATAGACACAGGTATTTAAATATTTAATCCCTAGTTGGTAGTGCTACTAAGGAAGGTCCTGGAACCTTGGGAGATGGGGCTTTGCTGGAGGAAGTGTCACAAGAGGCAGACCTTGAGGTGTTATAGCCAGGCTTCAGGTAGGTTCTCTCTATTGCCTCAATATTGATGTGGAAACATGAAGCTAGCTGGCTTCCTGTTCATACTATGCTTCCCCAGTTACTATGGACTCTACCTTCTAGACTCATAAGCCAAATTAAACCCTTGTTGCAGAGCAATTTCCTCAGAATTGAAACATTCCACCCTGGCTGGAGGAAGGAAGCTCAGGAGACCCAAGAAGTCAACAGGTGGGGGAAAAGCTTCTAAGATCCTGCTGTAAAGATATATAAAGAGAAATCTGCTGGTCCTGAGACCCTCCCCATAGCCGACCTGCCTTCAGGTTGGGCAGAGTGCTCTATAGATGCAGCTTCCATGAGTCATTGCCTATGCTGGCTGGGCTTTTCCGTAATGCAGCTGCCTTTGAGTCATCTATTGCTCCTGTAAGCAGTCCACCACCTGCTCTATAAGTAACTCCAATCAAGTCACTGGTTTCCTAAGACTGGCTTGCGGGCAATCACACTTTGGTCTATCTGAGCCCTCGCTAGGGTGAGTAGATACATGTTCACATCACCCCAGGGGGAAAGTGTCCTGTTGTCTTAAGCTTCTGCTTTTTTGTCAAGTGTTTTATCCCAGTAATGAGAAAGGGACTGACAGAGTGGTCTTATATGAGAAATCCAGAGCCAGATAGTCACCCCCCTCCAGGTGAATACAGAAATTTTATGGTTTGGATATGAAATGCCTCTCACAGGCTCTTGTGTTGAATGCCTGGTATTTGGGGAGATGTTGGGAAAAGCAGGAGGTTGAGTGTACATAGAGAAAACAGTTGACTAGGAGTGTACCTTTGGAGGTTATTCTGGCTCTTGGATCCTGCTTCTTGCCCACCAGGTGAGCATGTAGCTTCTTCTTCCACATGCACCCACCACCGAGATGTTCTGCCTCATTCTTGGGCCCAAGACAGTGAACTGAGAATTCTGAAACTATGACCAAAAATAAATAATTACGCCCTTTTCGTTGTTATCTTTGATATTGTGGTCCACAGAAATAAAAAATGCTAACACATACAGTGAGATGGTGTCTCCTATTAATCAGGGAAACCGTCTTCAGTAGACATAGAGTTTACCAGTGTGTTTGTCCTGGGCTTCAAATATTCAATCACCATGAGAAATTTTATTTATAAGCTATACAGTCTCTGGTATGTAATAGAACAAACAAGCTGATGGGGTCCCTCCAGGTCAATGTAACACACAAAATCGTATTTCACCATGTTATTAGCACCATGGATGGTTCTGTGTTAATAATGAAGGAGGACAGGAGAAAAATAGATTTTTATACGCCAGGGGAAAAGGTCCAAGAACATGGAATGCCACCTTGCTTGCCCTGGTAGGACTAGAACCCATGTCTGATAGAGTCTCATACAAGATGGCTGCCAGCAACAATTCAGCAATGCTTCCTGCTTCTTCCCCAGTTTAGCGCACCTGAGTGGGCTGGCCCCTCCTCAGTCAGCCTTCTTGAGCCCAGCAACCAATCAGGTCTCTGCCTTCATGTGAGTCTGATGGCAAGGCTCATCCTAATTGGATGTGTGACCTATCTAAATGAGCCTGACTCATACCTTTATTCCAAGTAGAGGTAGGAGGGTCACCTTGAGTTCAAGTTCAACACTACATAGTGATTTCCAAGTCAGTGAGTGAGACCCTACCTCAAAAAACAAACAAATAAATAATAAATGGGCCTGGCACATATTCACAACTCTATTGTAGTCCCTTTTTATACTACTGGCATTGAATCTCCTGGTCCTTGCTTTGGGAAGAGATGTATATTTCTTCTTATCTGGGCACTTTCTTGTCTGTTTTTTTTTTTTATTTTTATTTTCTGAGGTAATGTCTCACTCTAGCCCAGGCTGACCTAGAATTCACTATATAGTCTCAGGGTGGCCTTGAACTCACAGCAATTATACCTCTGCCTCCCAAGTGCTGGGATTAAAGACATGCACCACCACACCCAGCTCTTGTCATAGTTTCTAAGTACATTCTTGCTTTGCTACATGTGTGATCTGTAAGCCCTGAATCCCTTACAATCCTACTTTTCAGTCTTCTCTGACCCACTATGTGAATATTAAAGAGAAGGGAATCTTTAGGCCTGGGATATCCTGTTCTCATTCTCTCTCTCTCTCTCTCTCTCTCTCTCTCTCTCCCTATTTTAAATGGAAATCGGCTCATGCAACAATGGAGACTTAAGTACCGTGATACTAGTCCAAGTTGGAGACCCCTTCCCCCCACAAAACAGTGGTTTCATTCCTTCTGAATATCAAGACTTAAAGACTAAGGAGCTGATAGTGTAACTCCAACCATTGGGCTGAAATCTTGAGATTCAGGATGCGGATGAAAGGAGCTGGCTTAAGACTTACGGTCTAAAAATCCTGAAAACCAGGAACCCAAATGCCCAGGACCAGTGGAAGATGGATATAACATATCAAGGAGAGAGACAGGAGGGGGAACATGATCAATACCGGCAACACATCACTGAAGACTGATCTTCCTTAATCAGTTGATTCAGATACCGATCTCTTCTAGAACAACATGGGAAATAACGCTTCACCACCAAGGTGTCATATGAGTTAGCGAAAGGGTCAAACGTGGCTCTATAACCTCAAACCTGGGCTAACCTTTACTTGCCTCCCAAGTCCTCATCTGAGAAGAGAGACTAAAACATACGTCCTAGGATTGTGCAGTGACATATGTAAAACAAAGCACTGAGTAAGTATTAAAAGGTAAGGACTTATAAACACTGCTTTTTTTTTTTACCTTTATCTGCACAACACTGATCTCAAAGAGTATTTTCCCCGAGGATTAGTTTAGTAAAAATCATGAAACAGCTGGCTGCCTTGCACCCAACATTGACCGGAGCTATTTTCTCCTAGTGTTCAACAGGCTCATGATAAGTAGCGAAGCTGTAAGTGAGGTAAGCGATGAAGAGAAGTGTAGCTCCACGAAGTCAAGCAGGAGGACACTTCATGGTAAAGGTGAAACTGAAGCCAGGGATCCTCTGCAAAGGGAAATGTGCTAGAAAGGAAGATATCATTAAAAAAAAAAAATCTTGATGAGAGAAAAGAATCCTGGGCATTGGGACAGCTGTTCTCGAGTTGGCGGTGGTTGGATGTTACCAGCAGAGGAGCTTCTTCCCGTAACCATCATGACTGTACAGAGACTTAAAACCAGCTCTACTGGGAACATACCTGACCTCTCCAAGACAGCGTACCTGAAAATAGAGCACCACTTCTACAGTTGTACCAGCCCTTTCACAGAGCACCGAGGACTAAGGGCAGTGTTGCACTTACCGTCACGTTACTGGGACCAAGCACCCAACCCAAAGCAGCTAGTGGGAAGGAAAGATTTATTTTCGGCTTAGTCCTCCAGGGGAAGCTCCATGATAGCAGGGAACATCATGCCATGAGCAGAGGCCACAGCAGGTGGAAAGCAGCCACAGGAGAGTGAGTTGACCTCTGGCAAGGCATAGTTGCACATCACACCCTGAAGCCTACCTCCAACAACACGCCTGCCTCCTCCAGCAAGGATCAATCTCCCAAACTGCCACCATCTTGGGACCAAGCATTCAAAACACATGAGTTGGGCTGGAGAGATGGCTTAGCGGTTAAGTGCTTGCCTGTGAAGCTTAAGGAGCCTGGTTCGAGGCTCAGTTCCCCAGGATCCCACGTAAGCCAGATGCACAAGGTGGCACATGCATCTGGAGTTCAATTGCAATGGCTGGAGGCCCTGGCGCACCTATTCTCTCTCTATCTGCCTCTTTCTCTCTCTGCCTGTCACTCTCAAATAAATAAATAAAAATAAACCAAAGAAAATTAGAGAAAAATACAAAACAAAGCAAAGAAGAAAAAAAAAAAACATGAGTTTACAGGGATATTTAAATCTACCACATTCTGCTTGGCCCCTATAAACACAACCATACACGATGTAAAATAGGTTGTCTAATTTAAAAAGTCCCCATAGATTTTATCCATCCCAACACTGTTCAAACATCCCCATAGTACAAGGTCTCTTAACTATGAGCCTATAAAACCAAAAAACACATGATGACATAGAGCAGGCATTCACACTACCAAAGACGGCACTGGAATAGCAAGAAATTATTGAACCACTGTAAAATATAAAAGAAGCAGGGGAAATATTAAGTCCTGCAGCTGTATGTACATATGGGACCCACAACAAGTCTTTGGTGATCTAATTCCACCACTGCAGCTGATCTTCTCATGACTTGAGGAAAACTCCCTCCTAAGCCAACAGTTTCTCTAGGCAGCTATCTCGTATTTCATAATACCGACATCTCCAAATTCTTGGGGTCTCTACCAAAACTCACAGTTCCATCCTCATGGCTCCATCAGAACCCCAGTAAGGAAGACAAGAAACTCTGCCCCACAGTAGCCAAAACAAACAACATTACAAATGCAATAACCCTTTCCTTCCCTGCGTTAATTTTCCTCCATAATATCAGATAGGCTACCAAATTTGTTAATCCAGTACAGGGGAGGATAAAGCTGATTTTTAAGAGCAGAATAACTACTTCAGCATTCTTCCTTCAGGCCACCATTGTGGAAAAAAAAAAAAAGAGAGAGTGGGACTGGAGAGATTGCTTAGTGGTTAAGGCACTTGCCTATGAAGCCTAAGGACCCAGGTTCAATTCCCCAGTTCCCAAGTAAGCCAGATAGATACACAAGGTGCCACATATGTCTGGAGTTCGTTTGCAGTGGCTAGAGGCCCTGGCATGCCCATTCTATATGCCCCCCTCTCTAAACACCCTTGGATACACACACACACACACAGAGAGAGAGAGAGAGAGAGAGAGAGAGAGAGAGATGAGAGTAAACTATCCCAATACAGAACAGCTGGCCGAATCTCAATGGTGGTAATCTCTCAAAAAATTACATCTTAAGAAATCCATATTCTCTAGCCCAAACTTTCATTTATTTCTGTGTCATATTCTTCTGCTCACATCAGTGCATTAATTTAAAATTCAACCCTGTCCAAATCAGCAAAACTGATTCTAGCCCAGTCCAGACAGAGCTCTTTTTTCCCCTGATATGACAAAATTGCACAGTCCATAGTTCTTCCTGAGTTTAGGCCTTTCAACTCTCAACAGAATGGTTCATCCAACTCTGCTTTCAGCACTGCAAGGTTTCTCTTAGGCCATAGTTTCAAATCCTTCTACATGCCTCTGGCAAATGAATTCCGAAAGGCCAAAACCCACACAGTCAGGTTTCTAGCAACCTTTATCTCACTCTCTACACCAACTTTTGTTGCAGTTATTGTCTCATTGCTGGGACAAAGCACTTGATTGGAGGAAACTTTTATTCTGTCTTAAAGTCTTGAGGGGAGTCTCCATGATGGCTGGGCAAAAGCATGACATGAGCAGAGGCTGAGCCATCATGTCTCTGCCACGGCAGATAGGAATCAGCAGCAGGAGAGTGAGAAAAGCTTGCTCTAGCAAGGGAGGGCAGGCTATAACAGCCCTAGGTCTGCCTCCAGCAACACACCTTCTCTATCAAGGCTCCACCCCCCAAATTAGCACCAGCTGGGAACCAAACATTCAAAAAACATGAGTTTATGAGGGCCATCTGATACAAATCACCGCAGGCATCAAACCATCGATCTATCACTAGTAATTAGTATCCTATCACAATCATTCTGTCAGCAAATATATGGGGTCTTTAATTGCTTGAAAGAAAGAAGGATGCTTCTGTCTTCAACCCACACTCAAAGATCCACTTTTTTTTTTGAGATTAGAAAGAACAAAAGGATGTGCTTTCTTTTGTATTGATTTTTTTAAGGTATAAAGTCTTGTAACTTTTTAAATGATCAAATATTAAACATAAGAATTCTTATTTTGTTCTGCTTTATGAACTGAGTTTTGAGCTGAATTTTGTCTTTGCCTATAACCACTATGTGACTCATTGTTTAGATGACAGGAGTTCCATCCACTCTAAGTGAGACTGTTCTCACCTGCTCCCTGGTTACTCTTACAGTATTACAATGTTTGTTTCCTTTATAGGGTTTTTTAAAAGTTGTAAATACTTTATGCATTTATTATCATTATTACTAAAACTCTATCTTCACAGTGTAGCAAAGTCTATATCAGGTTTAGTATATGATTGCATTATTACCCTACAAGAGAGGGAGCTAGTATACAGATACAATAATATGTGTTTAACTAACAGATGAATTGAACATGCTAAGTTTATGAAAGGTTTTAAATTTTTTGTACACTTGATTGAAGTGTTAGTCAGCTTTTTATAGCTGTAACAAATTACCAAAGTTAAACAACTTAAAGGGGAAAGATTTATTTTGGCTCTAATTTTGGAGGCTTTAATATGTGGTTGCTTATCTCTGTGGTGAGGCCAAGAATCCTGGTGGCGAGAAGATAATGGTTAAGGGGTTCAGTTTATGGCAGTCAAGAAGCTGAAAGAGAGGTCAGGAACAAGTTGTATCCAAGTAGACTATGCCCCAGTGACATACTTCCTCCAAATAGTCCCCACCGCTTCCTTTCCTCCCAACAATGCCACCATACTGGATTCCATCAAGGGATTAATCTATTGATTAGGTCAGAGCACTCAGGATCCAATTGCTTCCCACAGTCCATCAGATGACAACCCTACACATGAGCATTATGGGTACATTTCAGATTCAAACTGTGACATTATTACATAAAGTTAAGATATTATTCCAATTTTATTTGACATCTACTATTTAATTTTGCTCATGTCTCTCCTCCTCCTTAACTTATGGACTAAAACTTAAATCATCAGAAGGTTTTTTGAGTTGTTCATGCCACAGTCACAACAGACTGAGAATCCATGACCTTTTTATTTTTTTAACTCAAGGACACATTGGTTGCTCTGTACTAGAAGTGATATTACTCTCTGCCCTTTGCAGTCATGCAGCCCTATTTCTACTCTGAGAGACTGCCTTTAAAAAACTTAGTCTTAAGCTGGGCGTGATGGCGCACGTCTTTAATCCCAGCACTTGGGAGGCAGAGGTAGAAGGATTGCCGAGAGTTCAAGGCCACCCTGGGACTACAAAGTGAATTCCAGGTCAGCCTGAGCTAGAGTGAGACCCTACCTTGAAAAACCAAAAAAAAAAAAAAAAAAAAAAAAAAAAAAAACTTAGTCTTGAAACCCAAATGCCAATAACATAGGAACAGTTAAGTTCATTTATGTATCACCAGGTATTTACTATTTCCATAAGGCCAGGGAAAGGGATATGAAGTAAAGAAACACACACACATAGAAAGAGAGAGAGAGAAAGAGAGAGAGAGAGAGAGAGAGAGTTCTTTATGAATAGCAGAAGTGTGCAAGCATAGGTCACTGTTGCAGTCAGGTCCGCAGTGCTGGTAGAAATCACCCAACCAAGAACAGCTTGTGGGAAAAAGAGGTTTATTTTGGCTTACAGGCTCAAGGGAAGCTCCATGATGGCAGGGGAAAGCAATGACATGAGCAGAGGGCGGACATCATCCCCTGGCCAGCATAAGGTGGACAATAGCAACAGGAGAGTGTGCCAAACACTGGCACGGGGAAACTGGCTATAATACCCATAAGCTCCTGCCAACAATACACTCCCTCTAGGAGGCATTAATTCCCAAATCTCCATCAGCTGGGAACCTAGCATTCAGAACACCTAAGTTATATGGAGGACAACTGAATCAAACCACCACAGTCACTTACCAAAAGTAATTGTCTCTTTAAGGAAAGAGTCTCAGAGATATAGTATGACTCTCACCTGAATGTCTTCACTGTTAAAACTCATCTGTGTTATATATGGGAAATAGCGTTCTAGAAATATTTTACCCCACAGTTATAGAAGTAAAAGCCTTTAAAAAGTTCTTTTCTTATCTCCATATGAGAGAAATGGTTTGCCCTAAAATTCAGCCTTATACATCCTGGAAAACAGAAAACTATTACCAACCTTAACTCTGTAGTATTTACACTTTTTTAAAAATATACTTTATTTATTTATTTGACAGAGAGAAAGAGGGACGGAGGGAGAGAGAGAGAGAGAGAGAGAAAGAAAGAGAGAGAGAGAGAAAGAGAAAATGGGTATGGCAGGGCCTCTAGCCACTGCCAACAAACTCCTGATGCATCCCCTTGTGCATCTGGCTTATATGAGTCCTAGAGAGTTGAACCAGGGATCCTTTGGCTTTGCAGGCAAATTCCTTAACTGCTAAGTCAACTCTCCAGCCTGTATTTCCACTTGTAACATTAGCAATTGCAACAAAAATCTAAATCCTGCTTCATCAACATTTCCTATTATATACCAACCTAGATTGCTCACAGTCCCTTTCTTGTACTAATCATCTCAGCAAGAAACTACAAAAAAATTTTTCACTTTATTATCTCCATACACAATTTGTCATCTCCATGCACTATTTCAGACATTGTGATAGGTGGCTTTTTCACCATATCCCTGGAGATTTCCTAACATAATACCATAAAGGTTATGAAAACCTTTTAGATTTTGTACTTAAGTCCTTTCTCCTGCCTCCTCATAAGCAGACAATGCTGACTGTAGCAAACACCGAGGCTTTGCCTAAGACGATATCAGCTATTTGCATAGGCACCTACAAGGCCACATGGAGAGGAGCCTTACGTTCTGTAGGAGGGAGATATAAATGTTTTACTTTTTAATTATTTATTTATTTATAGATTTTTTTGAGGTGGGGTCTCACTGTATCCAAAGCCAACCTGGAATTCACCATGTAGTCTCAGGGTGGCCTCAAACTCACAGTGATCCTCCTATCTCTGCCTCCCAAGTGCTGGGATTGAAGGTGTGCACTACTACGCCCGGCTCTAGAAATAAACTTTTTAAATGGCAACTCTGTGGCATGAATGTGAAGTGTCTCCCACAGGCTTATGTTGCTTGAACACTTTTAGCTGGCGGGGCTGTCTTAAGAGGGTGTAGAACCTTTGGGAGGTAAGGTGGTAGAGCTGGAGGAAAGAAATCTCTGTGGGGAAAATCTAGAGGTTTATAGGCTTGCCCCAGGTGCTGTCTTTTTTCTACTTCCCACTCCGCTGAGATATGAGTAAACAAACTCACATTTCTGCTGTCGTGCTTGCTTTCCCAGCATGATGGACTTCATCCTTTTCATCCTTGAGCCGCTCCCCCCAACCCGCAACAAAAAAAAAAAACTTCTCCAACATTAAGTTGCTTCTTGTTTGCTATTTGGACACAGTGATAAGAAAAGTAACTCGGGCAACTATCATTACTCTAATAGAACCATTAAGGAAAGCGCCTTGAATACAGAGATAGTAGAATGCTTGTGGACTATTATTACTACGTTTATTACTTGTAGGGTTTATCTCTACAACAGCCCTGTTTTTCAATGAGAATTATGGTAGACAATACTCTGAGTGCTGAATAACTATGCACTGCAGTAATAATTAATTTAATTCATCTCTTCTTGTGTTTGAGACAGGGTCTCTGGCTTCTAGGCAAGTGCTATACCACTCAGCTACATAATACAGCTAGGAAATAATGTACAAAGAATAAAACAGAGAGGCTCAAGGGAAAAGATGAATGTCCTCTTGTTATTTCACTTACTGATTTGAAATTCATCTTGTATTTTAGTAATTACATATATCTCTTTGTTCTGCAAATATGTGAACCCTAGAAGAACAAACATTCTTAAAAGTAAAAGGATTTAAAATAAAATATGTCCAAAAAGGGAAGCTATTCTAGCATATAACCTTTCCTACAGATGAAGAATGGGGGAAGAAATATAAACTTTCACTTCTCAATCCCCAAGACAAGTACTGGACAATGGGAAAACACAGGATTTCAGACAAAGATATGAGTGACTTTCATGTATAGGTATATGGGTTGGCACCAGGATATAAAAGAAAGTGTGTGTGCCCATTTTAAAGATAAATGCTCCTCTGTCTCTTTCAGTGAGGCATTTTTCTCATATTCCATCAGTTTTTTTTCTTTATTCTTCCCTCTAAATTATCTAGGCTAAAACTTAAGGGCTCAGAAAAGTTGGGAATCAATTGGGAAACACCCCAAAGGAAGAGATGAGTCATGACCTTGGAGAGCAGGGCTTCCCTCATCTGTTCTTTCTTTTTGTAGCAGTGACCCCACCTTGTGTGGTTCCAACAAGTGCTACAAGTACAAGAAAATCTGCATCTCATTTCTACTGAAAGATGTTTTCAATTTAAGATATGAGTCTCCAGAATCACTTCTGAACATCTAAAGGATTCAATGTCACCCTAACAATAGCCAGTTGGGTATCAGCAAAGAAATGGACCGTGATTAGCTGGCCGTCAGTGGTGAAAGGTGCAGAAACGACTGCAGAAATCAACATAGGACAACAGAGGAGAAAAGAGAGTGATGTGTGGGGAGAAGTGGCACAAGAGAAGTTTGCTGAGATGAAATATGAGCAGAGACTGGACAGAGAAGAATGGAGAATTTATTGATGATTTAGAATGTGCTTAAAAGGTCACTTTGAATACTAACAGTATAAAGATCTTAAGAAATATATTTTCAACCAATGTATAGGTACTATAACAAAAAGGGGAAAAAAAACTTACATTTGAAGAATTTAGATTCACAGAAAGACCAGGGCTAATCTTGATGTAATAATAATAATTATTATTACTATTATTCTTATTATTATTTGCTTATTTGAGAGAGAGAGAGAGAGATCTTGCTGGTTGTCATAGTTTGATTCAGGTGTCCCCCATAAATTTAGGTGTTCTGAATGCTAGGTTTCTAGATAAAGGAGATTTGGGAATTAATGCCTCCTGGAGGCAGTGTATTGTTGGGGGTGGGTTTGTGGGTAGTATAGCCAGCTCCCCCTCGCCAATGTTTGCCACTCTCCTGCTGTTATTGTTCATCTGCTGTTGGCCAGGGGGTGATGTCCACCATCTACTCATGCCATCGTTTTCCCTTGCTATCATGGCGCTTCCCCTCAAGTCCATAAGCCAAAATAAACCTTTTTTCCCCCCGCAAGCTGCTCTTGGTCAGGTGATTTCTGCCTGCAGTGTGAACCTTACTGTAACAGTAAAATTGGCACCAAGGAGTGGGATTGCTGCTAGATATCTGACTGTGTGGCTTTGGCCTTTTGGAGCTGATTTTCAAGAGGAATGTGGAAGGATTTGAAATCTTGGCCTAAGAGATGCCCTGCAGTGCTCTAAGTATACATTGATGGACTATTCTGGTCAGAGTTGAAATACCTGAGTGTAGTAAGAACTATGGACTATGAGATTTGGCTTATGAGGGTGAGAAAGAGCTTTTCCTGGACTGGGCTAGAAGCAGTTTGTGTTTTCTATGGCCAGGTCCTGAGAAGTTGTGCAGGGTTGCATTGCATAGAAACAGACTGATGTGAGCAGAGGGATATGGCACAGAAAAAATGAAATCTTTGGGTGAAATTGCTGCCTGTTCAGCTGCAATTGAGAGAATACAACCATTGAAATTGGACAGGCTGACGTGCATTGGGGCACTAGCAAGAATGTAGACTATTTTGAAGGGGCCTGAATGCTCAGGGAGTGTCCTATTCTTCAAAGTCTGCTTTGTTTCTCTCCCCTGGATTAACAAATTGGCACCCTATCTGGTATTGTGGAATATAAGGAATGCAGAAAAGAGAGGGTCACTGAGTTTGCAATGTGGTCTTGTGTTTTGGTAATGGCCATGGGCAGTGTGAAGCAGATTTGCTGGATGTCTGCATGGAGACCTGATAGAGCTGTGAGGATGAACCATGGGTTGCAGTGGAGACCCAGTGGAGATGTGGGGACCAAGCGATGTCTGCTGAGGACAGCTGTTTGCCCCAGATGATATTTTCTACGACTGTGAGTAACCTAACTGTAGGGGCAGAATTGAAACTCCAGAGACTTGTGCTGATTAGAATTATCGAACTTGGAGACCTGTTACTGACTAGAGTTGTTGGACTTGGACTTACAGAGCTTGATGTTTGCCCTGTTTAAATCATGTATTTGTTGAATATTTCTCTACCATGCCCAATGTCATCTTTTACAGTGTAAATATTTATTCTGTGCCATTGTGGTTTTTGGGGGGGATTTTTTTTATTATGGCTCAGTTAAAAGACCTTGGATCATGAGGATGTTTGAACATCATTAGGATTGATAAAAATTATGGGGACACTTGAAGTTGGATGAACGTATTGTATTTTATAACATGTATGGATATCAGTTTATGGGGGTCAAGGGTGGAATGTGGTGGCTTGATTCAGGACTCTCCCACAAACTTAGGTGTTCTGAATGCTAGGTTCCCAGCTGATGGAGATTTGGGAAATAACACTTCCTGGAGGCAGCGTATTGTTGGGGGTGGGTTTATGGGTATTATAACCAGCTCCCCATTGCCAGTCTTTGGCACACTCTCCTGCTATTATTGCCCATCTGATGCTGGCCAGGGAGTGATGTCCACCTTCTGCTCATGCCATCATTTTCCCTTGCCATCATGGAGGTTTACCTCAAGTCTGTAAACCAAAGTAAACTTTTTTTTCCACAAGCTGCTCTTGGTTGGGTGATTTATGCCAGCAGTGTGAACCTGACTGCAACACTGCTACAAGTGAACTCCGGATGCATGCACTGCTTTAGACGTCTGGTTTTATGTGGGTACTGGGGAATAGAACCCAGGCTGGTGTGCTTTGAAAATGTGCACTTAACTGCTGAGATATCTCCCCAGCCTACTATAATAGTTTTTAACATCATGATAATAATAATGACTAAAAGAAAATAGTCATTCTAAGAACAACTACTACTACTTGTGAATTCTTAATATTTTCTGTTACATGCTAGACACTGTACAAAAATTCATGTAGGTGGTCTCATTTAATACTTTTTGAGAGTATTATCACTTTATAGAAGAAAACAGTAAAAACTATCAGGTTTAAAATGTTTAAATTCCCCTTATATTTTCTTCTTAGAACAGTGGCACTATTTAATTTGAGAAAAAAAATCATAAAATTATAAATGAAAGTATGGGGAGGAATTATCTCACTATATCTATTTTCTTTTCTTTTCTTTTCTTTTCTTTTCTTTTCTTTTTCTTTTGTTTATTGAGGTGGGGTCTCACTCTAGCCCATGCCAACCTGGAATTCACTATGGAGTCTCAGGGTGGCCTCGAACTCACAGCGATCCTCCTACCTCTGCCTCCCGAGTGCTGGGATTAAAGGCGTGCGCCATCACGCCCGGCTGACTATATCTATTTTCTTAATAAAGTTTCTAGTAATAGACTCATTTAGTTTAAATTTAAGCACATGCATCTTCCTTTTCCTTTTTATAACATCCCTTGACAAGCCTCGTCATTTCTTTTCACTGGACCTTCTCTAATTCCAGTCCTGTTTTCCTCAAAGCAGTCATTTCTGGTATCTTCTAGGAGATGCTTTGATAGATTCCACCTGATTCATTGTATGTTAGGAATGACTTCACTCCAAAGCCCACCTCTTCTGTAACTGAGAATCATGAGAGAAGGAGCTCCTTCAAAACACATTTCAGTGCTGGTTATGGGAGAGTGGCTTGGAGGGAAGATAATCCTTCTTCAATATTTAGCTTGAGAGCCTCCTGTGAGAAAGGAAGGTATCATTTGCCAGGCAGAGCATTTTGTTTCTATTTTGATTATCTTGGACCTTGAAAGGTCTCTTTTTTTGTAGATATGCTGGGCATTTAAAATCATGTCAGAAGAACCATTCTCTGGAAAATGAGACAATTACAGACTGTAATATGGAGACCTTCACAGTTCGTGCTTGGGTCTTCTCTTTGTCCTCACAGTGCTATTCTATATCACTGCAGTTGAAATTCATGAATGATTTTATGTTTAAATAGGAAATTAGGTCAACTGGGCAGAAAGTTCAAATCCAAGTTCAAGTGAATCTAACTATATATCAAATACTCCTTAATTGAATGAGTTTAAGATCTTTGTTTTAATTTTAAGTTTCTTGGTCATAAAAAAGTTGAGAAATAGTGTAAACCTTGTTCGTGTATAACTTAGGTGATAGACTTTGAACAGGGTTAGATTTGTCTCTAATAGAAATATCATACAGTAGTTTACATTTTGAAAGTTGTTTAAGAGTTGAACAAGTAGAGCTTGGGAGTTTATCAGTGGGATTTATTAATCAGATCAAATTCTTGCTTACCCTGTGTCCCATGATATTTCCTTAAAGTACCTGCTATACTATCTAGCTTTTCATGTACATAGCACCCTGCATGATATGGAAATTGGGATTATCTATTAAAATTTTAATATTATTCTATATTGGGTTATTTAGTTTATTAACTTTTTTTATTCAATGAGATCTTTTTCTGAATTTCTTTAGTGCTTGTCACCTCACTAGGAGGCCAGGGTTTTGCTCAAGTGCCTGGCTACCTTGCAATTTTTCAGGTGTATAATGCATTTATTCTTTTTATTTTTTTTAAAATTTATGTGTGAGGAGAGAGAGAGAGAGAAACACAGGGAGGGATGGAGGGAGTGTATGTGAGCACTCACTGCAAATGAAACCCAGATGCATGGTCACTTTGCGTATCTGGTTCTACATGAGTACTGGGGAATTGAACGTGGGCTGACAAGTTTATCAAATGCTGAGCCATCCCTCCAGTATTCTAAAGCTTCCTTCCTTTCTGGACTTTCTTTTTAATAAAAAAAAGTTACCAAAACTCTCCCGAGATTGAAAAACATGCTTAATATCCGTGAGTGAGATGCAACCTGTAGAATAGTTCTATTAAACCCCCAATTTTGTATTAGTTATTTTACTCAATGCTGTGACACAATACCTGGCAAGAAGCAGCTTTAGGAAGAAAGGGTTTATGTCAGCTTACAGCTTCAGAGGATGCATTCTATTACAGCAGGGAAGGAGCAGGTATGCTGCTGGTCACATAGCATCCTTAGTCAAAAATGAGCGAGCGAGCGAGCGAGAGAGAGAGAGAGAGAGAGAGAGAAGGAAATATGAATGGGCTATAAAACTTCAAGTCCCTACCATCCCATACCTACTACTTCCTCCAGCAGGGCTTCACTTGCTAAAGTTTCTCCAGTCTTCTCAAACAGTACCACCAACTGAGGACCAAGTGTCCAAACACATGAGTCTCTGGAGGACATTTCACATTCAAACCACAACAGACCAATTACATTTAGATTATGAATAAAAACAATTTTATTCCAAAGGAACCAATAGAAAAAGAGAAAGAGTAACAAAAAATTACATGCCAAAAAGAAAATATGATATGGGAATAATATTATGTCTAAGTTTTCTAAGTAGAAAGATGTTTTATAATTCATTTAGTTTGGAGAAATCTAACTGACTTAAATAGCAATATTTTCCTTTTATGGAAACAGAGTATTCAATGATATAGAAAAATTTGGGGCTTAGTACATTATGCAAACTTTATATTAGTAAAGAGCACTGGTATATATTAAACTGTGTAGTTGAAAATATAATTACAGCCCCTGTCTCTTAAGGTATCGAAGAAGACATATTGGGATGTGAGGTGTAGTTGAGCTATGTGGGTATGAAGAAGCACTTAATATCTAACAGCATAACTTTTCAAAAGTGGTTGAAATGCAACTTGGAGTGACATGGCTGGAAGCTGGAAGACAGTCAGTCCCCAGACAGTCAGCGCGTCTAGTGCCAGAAGGTGCTACATGGGCTACTGGGGGAAAATGAGCAATATCTGTCCAAGCAACTCATGGTCTAACCTACTCAGCAGCAAACAACCTGTTGTGATGCTCACACAAGTGCAGTGGTGGCACACAGCCATGGTGGGAAAGCAACTGCTCTTGATTTGGCTAACTGTTCCACTCAGTGGAATGGGACCCATAGCTGGAGCTGGGAAACATGTCAGAACCATATCCAAACATGAGCCCGCTCTCCATTATCAAGCTACTACCAATCGTTGGGCTACAAGAGGGCCTACACCTATTAAATTCTCTCTAAAAAAATAAGGGTTATCCCATTTATCTGGTGCTAACTTTACTCTCCATTGGAGAATCTGCTTCTCTTTTTCAGATAGATGCAGATCCTAAGGAAAGAACCACCCCATCATACCTCAAAAGGGCCCTGGCTGAAACTAAGAAAAATTGGCAAAACAAGCAAGGGTGCAATTCTCTTGGTGAAACGGGTACCAGCACAAGGGTGAAGGAGATCAACACAGAGAACAATCAACTCCTACCAAATCAGATATCCAGAGACACAGAGGCTCCCAACACCTCATCACTGAAGCAGACCAAAAATGAACCCAACATGGCTCAGGGAAATTTTGCGGAAGAGGGGGCGGAAAGAATGTCAGAACCACATGTTGGGTCATGATTCGCAGAGACATTTCCTCCTACCCATAACTGAGGGCTACCTCCACAATGCATGAGCCATATACCTCAACAAGGAGGGGCCAGTGGAGGGGGTAGGACATGGAAGAGGCTAACAATGGTACCAACTTGACTGTATTCACTGAATACAAAACTAAGAAAAAAGAAAAAAGAAAAAAAAAAAGAATGTTTGGATAAGATCAAGACTTCAGATAAACATAGGGCTGCTTTCTGGGAAAGGGAATAACCTTGTGTGTCTCCCAGCAACTTGCAGTGGTGAGGGGAAGAGGGAGTAAGATGCCCTATACACAGAACAGATCCTAATTTGCTTTCCCTTAAAATCATCAGGTACTGAAAGCACCCTCAATACCAAAGCAGGCATATTTTGAATCCTGGGCAAAAATATGAAAGATTCATGTTGAGAACTGCACTGTAAAGTTTAGCCTCAAATCAGATGAGTAGAAAGGACTTGTGAAGCGAAACAATCAAGTTTCCAGTTCTCCGAGTCTCAATGTAGACTCCCCGGATCTGGAGGTCAAAGCTTCCTGCTCCAAGTGACACTTCGTATCTTGTGTAAGTGCTTTGCTTGAGTAGCTGGAAGCACCTGGCAGTTATGAGCTCTTTGCACAGTGAAAGGAGACACAGATATCTAAGAAGAGCTACATGGAATGATCTGAGACTCGGGGTTCCTTTACCTTTTCTGTCAGGTAGGCTACCACTAGTCATCTGACCTCTAGGAGGGCAGTGTTATCGACTTGACTTATTTATTATTTTTTCCCACAAGGGACATTAGAATTTCTGCAGGGTCTTATTTTTTTTTAAAAAAAAATTTTTCTTTTCATTTTCCTAATTATTTGTTCCTCATTTTTTTTTCACTAACCCAAGGTTGTCTTAATAATGTGCAACAATTAATTTAGGAAGAAATGTTCAGAAGAAACATGAAAAATAATTAAAATGCCATAGGAAAATGAACGTGTGTTTATGGTGACACTGTAGTTCAACGTCTTCATTTGACTGATGAGGAAGTTAAAATCTAGACAATGCGAACCCTTCATAATCATTAGGGGAGAAAAAAAAAAAACCCTGCTGTTGTTTATAGACACAATTTACTTTGAAAGTCGAACCTGCCAGGCAGGGCTGATTAAGGCAATACCTGGCTTGGGAATGAATGGCTACTACTCAGTATCTGCCTGGTCATGGGCAGCTCTGCCCAGCAGGGCTTGGCTCTTCCTCAGAAAAAAAGGAGATGAATATATCAAGTGATACATACTTTACAGCTCTAGAGACCACAGTCATGTGCTGACCTGCCATTGGGTGCTACAATTCTACCTTGCTCTGAGTTAATTACGGCCCGCCAGCCAGTGATGTATGCAGACTTGTCATGAGTCCCCACCGTTTCCCTTTTTACACACCTTCGGCTGCACGTCAGAGGGAGACTAAATAGCCCTGTGGCTTCAGGTAGCAGGACATCTATCTCCCAGCTCTCTCTAAAGAGTACTATGTCCCTCCCTACACAAGAGTTGCTTCCTGCAACCAAGCACAGTATCGCTTTGTTCACACAAATTGCTGCCTCCATGGAATTATAACCAATTATAGCTCTGGGCCTGCTGCACACTTGACACTGCTTTTGAACTATTTATTTTCTGCATGCATAACTATCTGCCTTGTTTTTTTTTTTTTAATGGGTCCCTAGAAAGCCCATAAAGGTGGGAACTGGATCTTTCACATTAGTGAATGTCTGCTATGCTGTTGGACATGAAAGTAGTTGCCTGAGGTCTATTTTACATTTCTTTTCTATGCTTTGAAAGCTGTGGTTAGAGGAAGATATTCCTCCCTTAATTTTATCCTTTTATTCATTTTTTTCCCTCACTCAAAGGGACTATTCCTGCTTGAACCTGACTAAAATAAGAATAATTTGGGATAAAGAATAGGAGCAAGATATATGTATATGCGTATATGTATATAAAGATATATATATATATATATATATATAGTCAGCCAGAGACAGAGGCCCAAGGAGAACATGGATGTTACCTCATCTGCCACGGAAGGACTAGAACCCATGTCTGACTGAGTCTCATCCAAGATGGTTGCAAACAACAACGCTTCAGCAGCTCTACCTTCTTCTTCTGGTTTTCCCAGGCTCAGTACACCTGTAGGCTGACCCTTCCTGAGACAGCTTCTTGACCCAACCAACCAATCAGGCCTCTCCTTTACACACATAGTCTGATGATGAGGCTCATCCTAATCGGATATGTTTACTCCGCATAAGTGGACTTCGCACTGTGTATAAGTCACTTGCTCTTGTTCTTACCTCTTAGTCCTTGCCCCCATTGGCTCTGATTGGCTCTTAGAAGTATTGGTGAGCTCTTGGCTCTTTCATTACAATACTTGGTTTACACTCCACCAATCCCCCCCGCACCCCCCATCCCCACACTCTGGGAAGGGGGGGAATTTCTTTTCCTGCTTTTTTTTTTTTTTTTTTTTTTTTGCTTTGGTGCTTTCGCATGTTGTTTTTGGGTGCTTTCTTGATTTGCTAAGGGTATGATCTGTCTTTAAGCCATGAGCCACATTATTCTCTCTTAGTCTTCTCTACCCACTATGTGAGGGGGATCTTTGGGCTTGAGCTATCCTGTTTTGCTGCCATGTGCATAGGAGAGATCCATTTTCTTTAAAATTTTTTTGTTTAGTTTTATTTATTTATTTAAGAGTGACAGAGAAAGAGACAGAGGGACAGAGAGAGAGAAAGAGAGAGAGAGAATGGGCACACCAGTGCCTTTAGTCACTGCAAATGAACTCCAGATGCATGTGCCACCTTGTGCATCTGGCTTACCTGGGTCTGGGGAATCAAGCTTTGAACTGGGGTCCCTAGGCTTCACAGGCAAGCACTTAACTGCTAAGCCATCCCTCTAGTCCCACAGATCCATTTTCCAGAGGCTTCTTCCCTGGATATGTGGAGACTTTCAGGTCTCCCCTTCTCAGCCTGGTTGAGAAGGGGGGAGAACTTCATTTAGCTTGGGCTTCCTGGCTTGCCTTCCAGGTGGATCCTAACTTTTCCTAAAATAAATCACATAGTTTATAATTTACCATTCTCTGAGTCCACGCTTTCAATTCAGTGATAACTTGACAAGGACACAATTTGGATGTCAAGGGCCTGGGAGCTCCTGCATTTTGTGGCGATCTCATCCCATCCTGGACACCCAAAAGCCTTCATCACTAACACTTTATGAAAATTATACTGTCAAGTGCTTTTATCCCAAGTTTTCACATGAGAAAATGGAGAAACAAACAGACTATATATAATTTGCTTGGGTGTTACAACCCAAAACTGGGATGTGTGTACAAGGTAAAATGTTTGATCCCTAAGGGAAAACATTTTCCTCTTCACTGATGTCTCATCCTTCTAAGACAGTTTAATAATACAAACTTCCACATCTACGAAAATGGCTGATCCATGACCAGGTAATAAGTGTATACACTTATAAAGCAGACATTGTTTATCTTGGCTATTGTAGTTTCACTTTTAGGGATTTCCCTCTGTTGCTGGCAGAAACCACCCAACAAAGAGCAGCTTGTGGGAGGAAAGGGTTTATTTTGGCTTACAGACTTGGGGGGAAGTTCCATGATGGCAGGGGAAACAATGGCATGAGTAGAGGGTGAAGACATCACCTCCTTGGCAACATCAGGTACACAACAATAACCGGAGAGTGTACCAAACACTGGGAAGAGGAAGCTGGCTATAACACCTATAAACCTGCCCACAACAATACACTGCCTCCCAAAGGCTTCAATTCCCAAATTGCCATCAGCTGGGGACCTAGCATCTAGAACACTTAAGCTTAAGGGGACACCTGAATCAAACCACCACATTCCACCCCTGGTGTCCATAAACTGATAACCTTACATGACGTAAAATACAATACATTCAGTTCAACTTTAAAAGACCCCATCGATTTTATCAATCCTAATGATGTTCAAACATCCCATAGTCCAAGATCTTTTAACTGAGGCATGATACCAAACAAAAACATGATGGCACAGAATAAATATTAACACTGCAAAAGATGGCATTGGCCATAGCAAAGAAATATTCGACCAATGCAAGATTTAAAACAGACATCAAACTCTGTAGTTCCAAGTCCAACAACTCTAGCCAGTGACAAGCCTCCAAGTCCAATGATTCTAACCAGTGACGCATCTCTGGAGTTCCAATTCCACCCCTCCAGCTAGGCTAATCATGGTCCCAGAAAACTTCATCTGATGCTGGCAACTCTCCTTTGCAGCCATTCTATAGTCCTGGTATCTCCACTGGGTCTTCATTGCAACCCACAGTTCATTGTCATGGCTCCATCAGGTCTCTAGACAGGTAATCCAACAAGCCTGCTTCACACTGCTCATGACCATTTCCAAAATACAAAGCCATGTTGCAAATTCAATGACTCTGCCTCCATAATACCATGTGGGCTAACAATTTGTTAATCTGGGGGGGGGGGCATAAATCTGACTTTGAAGAATAGGACACTACTTTAACATTCAGGCCCCTTAAAAAGTGTCTGCATTCTTCCTGTCATCCCATTGCAGGTCAGCTGGCCCAATCTCAAAGGTTGTAATCTCTCAGACAATTGCAGGTGAATGGGCAACAGTTCACCCAAAGATGCCCTTTCTTTCCTTCTTCCTTCCTTCCTTCCTTCCTTCCTTCCTTCTTCCTTTCTTTCTTTCTTTTGTTTTGTTTTTTTTGAGGCAGGGTTTTGCTCTAGCTCAGGCTGTCTTGGAATTCACTCTGTATTCTCAGGGTGGCCTCTAACTCTTGGCAATCCTCCTACCTTTGCCTCCCAAGTGCTGGGATTAAAGGCATGTGCCACCATGCCCTGCTCCAAAGATGTTATTTCTTCCTGGGCCATATCCCTCTGCTCACTCTAGTCCATTTGTACTCATTGTAATCCTGCACAAGTTCTTAGGACAGGGGCATAACAGCAAGCCTCTCACACAAACTGCTTCTAGCCTAGTCCAGGCAAAATTCTTTCTTCCTGTTATAAATCAAACCTTATGGTCTGTAGTTCTTACTGCATTCATGTCTGAGTTTGACCAGAATAGTCCATCAACCTGTACTTATAGCACTGCAAGGTGTCTCTTAGGCCAAGGTTTCAAATCATTTCATATTCCTCCCTAAAATCCATCCCAAATGGCCAAAAGCCACACAGGCAGGTTTCTAGAAGCAATGACCTCACTTCTCAGTACCAATTTACTATTGTAATTAGCTTCATTTTGTTGTCACCCTCATGTTACTAACAGAAAACACCCAACAAATAGAAGCTTGTGGGAAGAAAGGGTTTATTTTGTTCTATACACTTGAGGGGAAACTCAATGATAGAAGGGAAAATGATGGCATGGGCAGAGGGTGGACATCGCCTCTTGGCCAGCCTCAGGTCAACAACAGCAGCAGGAAAGTGTGCCAAACACTGGTGAGAGGAAGCTGGCTATAATAACCATGTGTCTTCCTCAACAATACACTGCCTCCAGGATGCTTCAATTCTCACTAGCTGAAGACCTACCATTCAGAACACCTAAATTTATGGGGAACACGTGGATCAAACCACTACATCCTCTCAACATTTGTTTCTGATGATGCTTAGGAGTTTACATTTCCTTACACTCTCTGCTTCCTCCCCTGCACTTCTAGTTCCACTTACTCAGAGCCCTTAAAATCCACACTGAAGTGTAAATGACAGCTAAGTCTTAGTAGTTCTTTTCTTCTATAAGTACTTGCAATTTCTAGGTAGGTAGTGAACCCGAAGCTAGAAAAATGACATGTTGGCTGGGAGAAGCTCAGACTTGTATAGCAAAGAAGAGGCATGTCAGCAAGTGCTACCAGCCCATTTCCTCTCATAAAGGCACACAAGGAAAACATTCCAGAGGAGTACCTTGAGTGGTCCCTAGGTAGATTTTAAAAATTTTATCTCAGCTTTCTAGGTCTCTGGGACATTCGACTGCAGTGATAGTTGGTATGGAATATTGTAGAATAATAAAATGTGCAGTTTGAAAATCAACCAGACTAGTGTTTCAGAGAGACTAATCAAAATTCCAGATGGCTCCCCTCTGAGCAGCTCCATAGTAACAGCAAAAAACAAACAGGTGCAGGGCAGGTGCAGTGGAAGAAGGGAAATGTAGCTAGAGAGCTGGGTGCAGGTATCAAAACTGCTATTAAAAATGAAGATTATGGGGCTGGGAAGGTGTCTCATCTATTAAAGATACCTGCTTGCAAAGCCTGTGATGGGAGTTTGATTCCCCACAAACTACATGAAGGTGGGTGCAACATGGCACAAATGTCTCTGGTCCCAGCTTGCCTAGACAATGGGAGGTAGAGCTAGAAGAAGCCAGAGCAACGAGTGAGATGGACTAATATTCACTGACAGTGTCCAAGAGACACTGCCTCAAAGAAGGTAAACAACTTACGTTTGCTGCTTAAAGATGAAATCAATCTATGATTTGTACTATAGACAGTGTGCAGTGAAAGAGGAAAGATGGAGAAAGGCATTTACTCAGACCTAAAGATAGCAAGGAAGAAGGAACTATAGAATAGTGTTACTGGACTCATGGCCACAGCTAAAAGTGGTAAAAGTATCAATCTATTTGGGTCATATTTTACTATTTCTTTCTATAAAATGCAAACTAAATGTTAATCCATAATAAACATATCAGTACTTCCATCTCAAGGTAACAGGAAATGTTAGTATAAAACCTCTACTGGGGCTGGAGAGATGGCTTAACGGTTAAGCGCTTACCTGTGAAGCCTGAGGACCCCGGTTCAAGGTTCGATTCCCCAGTACCCACGTTAGCCACATGCACAAGTGGGCGTACATGTCTGGAGTTCATTTGCAGTGGCTGGAGGCCCTGGCGTGCCCATTCTCTCTCTCTCTGTCTCTCTCTCTCTCTCTGTCGCTCTCAAATACATAAATAAAAATAATTTAAGGAAAACCTCTACTTAGTAAAAATGGTAAAATAAAATAAAAAGTAAAGGTATTTTCAGATAAATGCTGAGAAAACTTCATAGATACTGAAGAAAATAGTCTGAGAAAAATAAAAGTGACATTTGTACAAAGGAAGATCTGATAGAATGAAAAAAAAACTAGATAATGTAAATACTTGAATGAACTTGAAACACAGATCACATGCATTTCTAAATTCATGCTTAAAAATAATACCTAAGAAAAATAAATACTGGACCAAAAACTTGAATTGACATTGTTGCAGCCAGCTCCGTGTTACTGGAACCAACATCCAAACACACAGTTCATGGGAGGAAGGGACTTATTTCAAGCTTATATAGATACTAGGGGACGTTCCATTATTTTGGAAGAAGCTGCTTATTTCCATACATCCAATCAGAAAAAAAAAAAAGCTGTAATCAAACATGAATCAGCAGCAAATAGGACCCTCATAGCCCAAACTCCTCTCTCCATACCTTTTGGCTGGAATTCAGATCAGCCCCCAGTGACAAGCCCCATTGTAGCAGGAGTCTGCCTGCTAGGAGCTGAGGCTGCAAAGTTAATTTTGACAAAACATCTGAGTCTATGGGCCAATATATTCCAACTACCACAGGCATTTTACAGTATCTATGGCCATTTGGAGGCTGCATGTTGTAGCCTCTATCATGGGTCTACATAAGCTTTATCTTGGCCTTACATCAAAAGTTTGAACAGGCCTGCAGAGATGGCTTAGCAGTTAAGGCAGTTGCCTGTGAAGCCCAAGGACCCAAATTCAACTCTGCAGATCCTACATAAGCCAGACACATAAAAGTGACACAAGAGCAAGGTTGCACATGCATACTAGGTGTTATAAGCATCTGAAGTTTGATTTCAGTGACTGGAGGCCCTGGCATGCCAATTCTGTCTCTCACTCTCTTGATTACTCTTGTTCTCTCTAAAAATAAATAAATAAAATAAAATATAAAATAAAATGGGGAGACATTTTTAAAAAGTTTGAACAATGCATGTCCTTTTTTTTTCCTTTTAAAATTTAAATTAGATTAAATTTGTGCATCTTTCTCATGATTCTTCCCTTTGAGTTTTTTGACGAATGAATGATCCAATGTGGATTTTTAGATGAGGTTTCTTCCACTCTACTGTCAGGAACATGAGGAAAGTATTGCAATTCAGTGATCACTTGGAATCTGCTCATTCTCCATTCACATTTGTCTTGATCTTGAATTCTCATCCCATATCCCATAATTTGTAACTTTACTTGGAAGCCTCTGTATTTGGCCCCTGAATTGTCATGCAGTTCCAGTGTCACAATCACTCTTTATTCATTAGTGTTATCTATTGAAGGGTTAAAATACGGACACAAATACTTTAGCACAATTCCCTCAAAAAACACGAATACTTGATATTAATGTTTATGTTACTTTTGAAACATGAAAACAACTGCAAAATGGTGGCATCCATTTGTATCTTTTAAAAACTAAGACTGTGTGTATTTGCCTGTGTGTCTGCCCAGGTTGCACAAAGGTTAGCGTGTAGATCAAGTCTACCAATTTCTATTGAATAATTGATGGATAAATGCATCCTTAACAACTTGAAATGTGGAAATCCTACCTTTTTTTTTTTTTGTATATACACACAATCTACCTAAATTCCCAAGTGCAGGAATTTTATAATCATGGTACTAAGAAGAGTCAGAATAATACCAAAAATTAACTGAGCTTTCCCTCTGCACTAGGCACTGTGCTGAGTGGAGCACAAGGCAGAAGGCACTGCATGAAGTTGTCCTCCAGAATAAGTTGTTAAGAATTAGAACTGTTGGAGCTAGAAGGATTGCTCAGTGGTTAAGGTACTTGACTACAAAGCCTAAGGATCCAGGTTTGATTCCCTAAGACCTACATAAGCCAGAGGCACAAGGGGGCAAATGTTTCTAGAGTTTGTTTGCAGTGGCTGGAGGCTCTGTTATGCTTATTCTCCCTCTCCCTCTCTCTCTCTTTCTCTGTCAAATAAATAAATAAAAAATTTAAAAAAGAAGAATTAGAACTGTGGACTGGCATGGTTTCTTAAACCTGCAGTCACAGAGCTTAGGAGGCTGAGAGAAGATCACAAGTTATAGTCGAGCATTTGATACAGAGAGACATGAAACGAGACAAAACAGAACAGATTAAAACTGAAACTCCTAAGGTTTTTAGGCAACTTTTAGGTAACAAATCATAATTTAAACCCAAGAATTCTGACACTGGGCCTGAATTCTTACTCACTATCCTTTGGTTTGTGATTGGATGTGTTCAATATATTAAACTTTTTGAACAAATATTTTTAAATTTCCCATGAAGCAGAAGTAGTTTTGCAGCCACTGTACCCATGGAAGCTTGATTATGAATTGAAATATGTTATAATCATCGAAACAGAGATGTGAAATTAACAATCAAATTCATATTCAAATTCAAAAGAAAGTGCTCTTGGAAAGAATGTAGTCTGGACTTTAGGTATAGAAAGATTACAATAAAATAAATCTCAACACAACACCCATTTTTTTCCTTCCAAACAAAACAAGTTGCCCTATAAAAGTAAGACTATGTCACAGAAAACTGTTTTTGCCATTCTCGTCTTTTCAAGTTAGGATTTCTCTTTGGTCTGTCTGATTCCATGTCTTTAAAGTTATCTATTATTAAATACATGTAAAGATATCATCAGTAAATTAGTTTTGAAGAAATCCAAAAAATTAAATTTTCTATATTAAACAGAAATTATGAATCTAAGGCTGGGCATGGTGGTGAATGCCTTTCATCCCAGCACTTAGGAGGCAGAGGGAGGTGGATCGCCATGAGTTCAAGGCCTCCCTGAGACTACATGGTGAATTCCAGGTCAGCCTGGACTAGAGTGAGACCCTACCTCAAAGAAATGAAAAACAACAACAACCAAAAAAAAAGTATTTTTCACTTGTATAAAAAGACTGTGTGAAATATTTCTGCTGACCATGTTTTCTACAGGGTATGAGTAAACACTTAACCATGAACATAAAAATACAGAGAATTGTTCAATAAGGCCTAATAAAAAGGCGTGCCAGTTTTGATTGAGTAAGTGATGGGTAGATGTTTAACAACTTGAGGTGTTAACATATTTTGGCATCTAATATTTTATATGGTGCAAAGATGAGCCCATGGTTGCTGCTACTAAATTCTCTTCTTTCTCATTCAGCAGTCATGAGAACGTGGCCATTATTATTTTCACATTTAGGATTAGATTTTTTTTCAAAGAAAACTCACAGAGCTGTTATGCAATTTAAATTATGAATAAGGGCCACATGCCACACAATCTCAAGAATGAAATATAGTTTGCAAGCCTGAGCTCCTGAGTGTGTGGTGTCACGTCTAGATGCTCAGTCACTATGGCAAAATCAAAATAACTGAACACGTAGAGTATCAAAACAGTGAGTGTGGAAGAACTGATGGGAACTTTCATGAGGATAACGTTAAAGTATGTCATAGTATACAAAGACTGGCTCAGGGTTTAGAGGACCATAACTTAACAAGTACAAGCTTTTCTTAAAAAGTACTATCTAGGGATATCTGTATTCAATACAAGGCAGGGATTGGCTGTATTTAAAAATCTCTGTAACAATACTATGAGTTTTAATAACCATTCACTTACAGACTGAAACTGTGCAAGTTTAAAATTGGGCCTCACAGGGAAATTGCTCTGTTTTTCACTGTGAAATGGGGATTGTCATATACTTCTTCGTGGGGTTCTCTTGATATTTCCATGATGGGAAATAACAGAAAAGTGAATATTGAAATTGCTGTGACATCATCTCCTATTATTTCCAGGGATGCTGATGGGACACAGGGACTTGTGCATGCACTGCTTCTTTCTCAGCCACTAGTGTCAACTCTACCTGTGAACATTAAGCTTTTTGAACACTCAGGGGAAGTAGTATTTTTAGGACAGCTACTCATGTGCTCAGTTCCTCAAAGCTGCCTGGTTCTAAGTAATATTGGAAGTTCTGCTGGACTTTCATGTACGTATGTTTGCATTTTTAAAAATTATGAATATGCTTTGGGGCTGGAGAGATGGCTTAGTGGTTAAGGCACTTGCCTGCAAAGCCTAAGGACCCATGTTCGATTCTCCATATCCCATGTAAGCCAGACTCACAAAAGTGAGGCAAGCCTAAAGTTGCGCATGCCCACTAGGTGGTGCAAGCGTTTGGAGTTCGATTGCAATGGCTAGGGCCCTGGAACGCCAATTCTATCTGTCTCTGTCTCTGCTTCTCTCTCTCTGTCTCTGTCTTGTTCTCTCTAAAAAACAAAAGGCCCATCCTGACCCTAAGCAGAGCTCTGGGATGAGATAGTCATTGAGAGTTATCCCAGGTTGAGACATGGGAACAGACATTTGTGTTTTGTGTCATCCGATTACAAACTGCTCTAAGAGTAGGAACATGATCTTAACTGAGGATAATTCTCTCTCTTTCTCTCTCTAAAACAAAAATAAAATAAAACAACTGATATGTTCTATGTGGACACCTGTGTTTGTACCATCATTTCTGTCCTCCCTGGCCCCATACTGCCCTGGGCCCACCTTATGGATGTTGCTGGTATTCCTCATGGGGACGTGAAGTTATGTGTTGTGAAAACAGCAGTCAGTTATCAGAGGGGGGCAATGCCTCTGGGTATGCCATCCAAATCTGTGGCTCTTACAATCTTTCCACCCCCCTCTTATGCAAAATTCCCTGAGCCATGGTGGGTGAGTTCTAAGTCTACTTCAGTGATGAGCTCTTAGGAGCCTCTGGATCTCTGCTTTGGTAGGTGATGAGTGTCCTCAGGGTCTGTCTCCTTCACCCTGGTGCAGATTGTCAGGCTCATCACGGAGGCAGCGCTCTTGCTCATCTCCCCAGTTGCTCTGTGGTTTCACCTGTGCCTTGGGTGAAGCGCGAGGAGTAGTTTATCTCCTCAGGTCTCCCTACCACCAGCCGGGTCACACAGCCCCCACATAACCATCCACTCACTAGCCAAGCACTCCTGTTTTTAACGGATTTTTTTTCTTCTCTTCATCACAATTTTCATTATTTTTTCAATTAATTTTTTTATTAATTAGTTTTGTATTCAGCAAATACAGTCAGTTTGGTACCATTATTAGGCTCATCCGTGACCTACACCCTCCCCTTGGCCCTTCCTTGTTGACGTATATGGGTCATGCATTGTGGAGTTAGCCCACAGATGTGGGTAGGATAAATGTCTCTGCATATCATGACCCAACATGTGACTCTGACATTCTTTCTGTCCCCTCTTCCACAAAATTTCCCTGAGTCCTTTGGGTTCGTTTTTGGTCTGCTTCAGTGATGAGGTGTTGGAGGCCTCTGGGTCTCTGAATCTCTGATTTGGTAGGAGTCGATTTTTCTCTGTGTTGATCTCCTTCACCCTTGTGCTGGTACTCGGTTCACCAGGAAAATAGCACCCTTGCTTGTTTCGCCAACTTTTCTTAGTTTCAGCTGGGGTCCTTTTGAGGTATGATGGGGTGGCTCTCTCCTTAGGATCTATGTCTATCTGAAAAAGAGAAGCAGATTCTCCAACAGAGAGTAAGTTAGCACCAGGACAAATGAGACAACCCTTACTTTTTTTAAAAGAGAATTTAATAGGTGTAGGCCCTCTTGTAGCCCATGATTGATGGTAGCTTGATAATGGAGAGTGGGCTTATGTATGGATATGGTTCTGACTTGTTTCCCAGCTCCAGCTATGGGTCCCATACCACTGAGGGGATCAGTTAGCTGAATCAAGAGCAGTTGGTTCCCCACCATGGCTGTGTGCCACTATTGCACTTGTGTGGGCATCACAACAGGATATTTGCTGCTAAGTAGGTTAGACCATGAGTTGCTTGGACAGATATTGGTCATTTTCCCCCAGTTGCCCATGTAGCACCTTCTGGCACTAGACATGCTGACTGTCTGGGGACTGACTCTCTTCCAGCTTCCAGCCATGCCATTCCATTTTATGTGAAGACCACATAAGGTGTCTTCAGCAGTAGTGTCTTACCACTAACCTTTGGTGGGTCATCAAGTACTCTGACAGAAATCTGTCTTTCTTTTAGGAAACCTTGTAGGTCTCTCTGATCAAAAGCTCATTGTGGATGATAGGCCCATGCTGGTACTGGGAGTTACAGGTCAGTGCCCACTAAGAAAAGGAAGAAAAAGATAACTAATATAGAGGAGTTAGAGAGGAGAGAGAGAGAGAGAGAGAGAGGGAGGGAGGGAGAGAGGAAAGGAGAGGGAGGGAGTGAAGCTATAGAGGATTAAGGTCAGTCTTCATCATACCCTCTCCAGTGTCTTATGGTTCAGGTGTTCCCTTTAAGGGCCTGGTGAATGTTCAGCCATTTGGTCTGCGTTTTAGGAATTAGAATTTTATGGTACCATTGCCGTTTGGGTCTAAATTTGTGTTTCCTACCCCTTCATTGCCCTCCCCTCCCTCCCCACCCATCCTATTCCACGTGATGCTTGCTGGGTTTGTAAGGCATTTGGGGTAGATTCAGGTTAGGTGCTGTAGATGAGTGAGACTATGTGGTGATTTTTTTTTTTTTTCTGTGATTGGGTAAGTTCACTGAGAATGATCTTTTTTCTCTTTTTAAAAAATATTTTATTTTGGGGCTGGAGAGATGGCTTAGTGGTTAAGCGCCTGCCTGTGAAGCCTAAGGACCCTGGTTCGAGGCTCGATTCTCCAGGACCCACGTTAGCTAGATGCACAAGGGGGGGCAAGTGTCTGTAGTTCGTTTACAGTGGCTGGAGGCCCTGGCATGCCCATTCTCTCTCTCTCTCTATATCTATATATATATATATATATGCCTCTTTCTCTCTCTGTCTGTCGCTCTCAAATAAATAAAAAAATAAAATAAAAGAAAATAAATTTTTTAAAATATTTTATTTTTATTTATTCATTTGAAAGAGAGATACAGAAATAGGCAGGGAGAGAGAGAGAGAGAAGGAAAGAGAGAAAGAGAGGGAGAAATGGGCATGCCAGGGCCTCTAGCAGATGCATACGCCCCCTTGTACATCTGGCTTACATGGGTCCTGGGAAATTGAACCTGGGTCCTTTGGCTTTGCAGGCAAGCGCCTTAACTGCTAAGCCATCCCTCCAGCCCTATTTTTTCTCTTTTAAACTCTCATTAATTTCTTTACCTTTTTTGATACCTTAAATGTGATACCTTAAATTAAAAAAAAAAATGATACCTTAAATAAAATAAACAAGGGCCTTGCAGCCTCAGTCAAGCTATTTCAGTTAAATATCCATTGTGCTTCATTGAAAGTTTTCCCTCCCTTTGGGCACTGTTTGGTGTTGGTTCCAGGCCAAGCAGAGTTAATACCAACCAGTGGGATGTCTTTTAATGGGGAGAGAGGGTGATGAGGAAACAATTTTTCTTTACTCCTTTATTGAAGCTGAGAAAACAAGTGTGCAAAACTGAAGAAAGTTATCCCCTGGAAGCAGAAGATGAAGACACAGAGAAACTACCTTGGTGACACGCTTGAGATCCTGGACTCCCTGTGGTCAGTATACAGAGAGATGTGAACCATGAACATTAGATTCTCTTTGTTTAAATGACTTTAATTAGCTTTTCTGTCACTTTCAACCGAAAGGAAATAAAGTGATAATGTACCCGTGGCTACCAATCGCTCCTTGTTTCATCACTTGTTTTTGCCTCTTTTACACAATCCTCCAAACATCCTACTAATTTGTTATGACTACTGGGCTTAGAAATGTGATAACCTAGTGTGACGGTACTTCAATGTAACATGAATAGGCATTGATGAAGCCTGAAAGACTTTTACAATATGTATATTTTATTTCTTAGATAATGGTCTTGCATTTTTTGGGAACACTCCTCAGTATCTTGGTGCTTTTTGAGTAGACAGCACTCTTTAATACTGTTGTAAAGAAGGATGTTTCTAGAACTGTGGAGCTTGCTCATGTACTGCAGATGTGCTACTAATTAGCATTTACACTGAAAAAAAGTGATATAATGTTTCTCATTTTTTGTTTATTTTTACTTTGAAAAATGGGTATAATAGCTTTCTTTTAAAAAATATTTTATTTATTAGAGAGAGAGAGAGAGAGAGAGAGAGAGAATGAGAATGGATTACCAGGGCAAATGAACTCCAGACGCACACACCACCTCGTGCAACTGGTGTTACGTGGGTACTGGGGAATTGTGAATCAGGCTTGGCAGGCAAGTGCCTTAACGGCTGAGCCATCTCTCCAGACCCTAATAGCTTTCTCAGTTGAAATGAAGAGTCAACACAGGGCCTACAGTACAGGGATCGCTGTGCATGGCTGCAGGGTGAACTGATGCATCCTTCTTAATACATCTCTGGGATGATGGATGCTTACAACTATCCCAATGATTATTACTAACCAGGTGTTGTGTTTCAAATATGAAACGATGCCATAGGCTTATGCATTTTGTACACTTGGTTCCCAGCTAGTGGCACTGTGTAACCTTTAGGAGGATGTGAGTCATCTAGGGTGTGTCTAGAAGTATTATAGCACAGACCCACTTCCTGTTCATTCTCTGCTTTTTTATTACGAATATAACATGACAAGCCAGCTTCCCACTGCTGTTGCCACCCTCCTTGCCATGATGGAAACTTCCCCTTGGAACTGTAAGACAAAATCAGCCCACTTCTTCTTAAGTTGCTTCTGGTCTTTGTTCACAGCAATGAGAAAGTAACTGATACATTCAAAGCTTTCCCTTCCTTCTAAGTATTTGAGATGATTTATGTTCCTTTTGTATTTCATAAGAGTGACAAAGAAAAGAGGAAAAAAAGTTGAAAGCAACTTAGTTTTTTTTTTTTGTAACCAAGTTTGATCTTAGACAAAACCAGAAGAACCTTTCATTCCAATGAGAGTTGATTTGTTTTTTGTAATCTCATGTGCTTTTTCTATGCTTTAAAATTTTCCTCCCTGCGAATACTATCTTCTCTGAATAACTTATTTAAATTTTATAAAGTTGCTTCCACATCTGTCCAGATACCTGGATGATTTCCTACCTCATCCTCAGAGTTCAAATGTGCCGTAAACACATAAGCAAGTGTTATCAGTCCTTCTGTTGCATAGTCTCTTCAATTCAAACCCTCCATCCTGGCATGGAGACAGCTAAGAAACCTGCTCAGATTTCCTTCCTCAACCTCCCTGCAGGGATGTCTTTTTACTTCCTACCCGCAAGGAAGCCAAGAGATTTCCTTTGCTGGATACATGTCCCATGTGACTTCACTTCATGCTCAGCACCAGGTAGGTGTTTTGCTTTTCAAACTCCCTGACTCCTAGCTGTCAGGATTCATTCCCAGGACAAATGGCAGACATCTGAGTTTCTTTCAGACTCCAATGGGTAAATTGCTAATTTCCATTTGTTGAAAATAGCTTTTGCTTTGATGGAATAATCTTTCCTTGAACCATTCCATTAAACAAAAATAGAAAGGATTCGGACTATAGAGAAGGGTAGGCAGTTAAAGGTGCTTTGCTTGCAAAACCTCATGCCCCAAGTTCAATTTCTCACATAAGGCCAGAGATGCAAAGTGATATGTGCATCTGGAGTTCATTTACAGTGGCAAGTGGCCCTGGTGGGCCCATTCTCTCTCTCTCTCTCTTGCTCTCTTCTTATAAATAAATAAAAATATTAAAAAATCAATAACTATATTCATATATAAGGCTGAATCAGTGATTAACCTGTTTGGGGCCTCTTTTCTAACATCTTTAGAGAGGTCTCCAAACACATGGCTTATGTTCAGTTAACCAATGAACAATGGAATCAAACTCCTAGTAACTCCATTCTCTTTATATATGTTGTTTGATGCATTTCAGTGTCTTTTACTTTGCCAATATATTTGGAGCTTGAAAAACAATTAATGAATCAGAAATTCTAAGGACAGAACATAACATAATTTACTTAAAATAGATTCACCTTAGTAAACGCTGGTCATGCTTGGAAGCCATTGCACCAGACAGTGGTTCAACAATGAAAAATTTTAAATGTGTAAATATATGCTTTTTATTCCACAGGAGGGGCCAAGAATGTCTTTATTTTTAATTTATAGAGAAAAAGAGAGATTGGAGGGAAATGATCAAAATGATAAATGATAAATGATTTTCCCTTTATTCCAGTAATTTAAAAAATGAAGCATGGTATTGCTCAAAACTTTAAAAATTCATCAACACTTCTCCTTTTGGAAATCTACACAGAGATTCAGTCTCTGTAACTCAAGAGTTATGCAACTCTTCATATGCTCTAACATAGAGAAGAATATTCCGGAAGGCCTTTCCATTCTTGATTCATGCTGATAATCACTAGTTGCTTTGCCATTATGGTCCTCAAGCTGACTGGCTTAGGGGACACTCTGATGTTCCCTGCACTCTGTGTGTGTGTGCGTGTGTGTGTGTGTGTACACATGCATGTGGGTGTGGGTGTAAGTGCAAGTATATGTGTATGCATGCGGAGGCCAGGCAATCTCAGGCGTTGCTCCCTTGGTATCATACACCTTTTATTTTTTGAGACATGTTCTCTTATTGGGTTGGGCATTTGCCAGTTTGCCTAGAGTAGCTGACAGGCAAAACCCAAGGATCTTCTTCTCACTTGTCTCTGCTTCTTCTCCAGTTCTGGGATCACAAGTGCTCACCACAATACCTAGCTTATTCTACCTGAGTCACCTGCACTGGCTGAGCTGTCTCTGCAGCCCTTACCTGCACTTTTGAGCAGTGGCTGTTTAATTGGACTGAAATCAGGGCCTTGCATACATCAAATTGACCCTAGGAATGAGAGAGCTATGATGTGTCCCTACTAAACTCATGAAATTAACTCCCAGTGTAGTGGCATTGAGATGTTTTGGGACATTTAAGAAGGAATTAGGTCATGGATGAATGACTCAGTGTTGTGGTTTTCACTCTGGTAGGATTGGATTGGCTACAGAGGGCAGATGTTACAAAGGCAAGCCTGGAATGTCCCTACACTCCTTGCTACACATGCTGCTTTTACACAAGCTCACTTGCTGCCACGAGTTGGAGCTCAGTGAGACGAACCAGAAGCTAAGCTGTGTTGAGAATCATAAGCTAAATGAACCTCTGTCCCTTACAAAATATCCTGCTCAGGTGTCCTCCTATACCTATAGAAAATGGACTAGACAGTTACAACCTTATCAAGCTTCTACCCTGCACTGGACTGTGGCTTACAGTGCTGCAAACCACAGTTCCTACAAATGCCTCTCCTTCCCTAGTCTTGTATAATTACCTTTTTTAAAAAAAGAAATATATGAGAGAATGGGAGAGAGAGAGAGAGAGAGAGAGAGAGAGAGGACAACTGTAGATGTACGTGCTACTTAGTACATCTGGATTTACTTGGGTACTGAGGAATTGAACCAGGGATGGCAAGTTTTACAAGAAAGCATCTTTAACTGCTAAGCCACCCCCACCCCTCCCCAGCCCGTCTTTCATCACTTGTGCTTGTATTTATTGACTGGTAATCATTTGCAGCATATTTCATTTCAGATGTGATATGAATCCATGTCAAAGAAGAAGATTCAAACAGCTTTCTTCAACTTTTCCATTACCAAGGGCACACAGAATTCTGGGAAGCAGAGCAGGGTGACGCAACGAACATCAGCTTGAAACACTGTATGTAATGGGGCACAACATTGGAGATGCCACTTGAAGGCAGAGGTATGGGTATAGCTCTCAGTCCTAAAATGAGAGCAGTGACACTCACCTTCTCTGGCGTTGCTAGAGGTTACAGTTACAGTGCATCTGGCCTGGAAAATTTGTTCCTTAAGCAAAGCACAACACTAAATACATTGCTAAAGGTTGCCAGGAGGCTGTGTGAACTACTGTGAGATTCAAATGAATTTATATGAGTCTTAAATGAAACCTCAACCAGCAGCACTCTGTACTTTTGAAAATGAGTACAATCTACCTCCCTCATATCTTTTATGTCTCCATCCTTCTCTTCGACAATTTTTGTTGCTTCAGATAAATCATACTTTGCTATGTTCACAGATCTTAATGTTTTAAACTCGTTCCATCCATTCTCACAGGGCTTATCTTGAGCTGGGCTAGGAGACAGTGTGTTGAGTGCTTATTCAAATATAGGGATGGCTATTTTTAAATGGACAGAGGCCAAGACTGTGTAGTAGAGGGAAGAAGTATCTGCCCACAGAGGTTATCATCTGTCTCATTAATTTGTATTTGACATGTTGCTTACGTATTTTGTTAAGAGGTAAAATATTCTACAGATATGTGGTTCTGATCTTCTCATTTTAGAACATGGTATTCTTGGGGCTGGAGAGACGGCTAAGCTGTTAAAGGTGCTTGCTTGCAAAGCCTGCTGGGCCAGGTTCGATTCCCCAGTACCCACGTGTTGCAGTCAGATTCACATTGCTAGTAGAAATTACCTAACCAAGAGCAGCTTCTGGGAAAAAAGAGGTTTATTTTGGCTTACAGGTTCAAGGGGAAGCTCCATGACATCAGGGGAAAACGATGGCATGAGCAGAGGGTGGACATCACCCCCTGGCCAACATAAGGTGGATAATAGCAACAGGAGAGTGTGCCAAACACCGGTATGGGGAAACTGGCTATAACACCCATAAGCCCACCCCCAACAATACACTGCCTCCTGGAGGTGTTAATTCCCAAATCCCTATCAGCTGGGAACCTAGCCTTCAGAACACCTAAGTTTATGGGGGACACCTGACTCAAATCACCATACCATGTAAAGCCATATGTACAAAGTGGTACATGCTTCTGGAGTTTGTGTACAGTGATAAGAGGGCATGGTGCTCCCATTCTCATTCTCTCTCAAATAAATTAAAGACAATTTTAAAAGAAGATCATGGTATTCCAGCCAAAATTCTGTTTTCCTCATTAACTTCTACTTAGTGGAATCAGGAATGAAAGGCAGTGAGTCCACGCAACAACAGTATCCTTTCCTCATTTAGCTTGCCTGGCGAAAGATTGAAACAGTAACTTTCCTATCTTTTCTTTGTCTATTTCGAGGAGTGATACTTTATTTAAACAAACATTTTATTGATATATTACACAGTTAAAATTTAGAAAGGGACCTGAAGCTGTTATCAAGAGTTTCTCAAACTTCCTCTACTGTCTCCACATTACTCCCTTTTCCCAAACATTTCAGGACTTTCTCCCCAGGACGCTGATTTAGCTCGAACAAGGCAGCTCTGGGCACACAGCAGCCATTCTGAAGGGAATCATGTTGATGGAATGATTCAGAAGTTTCTATAGTAGACATTTATGGGTAGGTGGGGATGACATTTCATATTATCTTCAATGATTATGATTTATAGATAAATGGTGCTTCAGTGAGATCTGAATGCCTTTTATTCAAAACAGTTGATCTTATATTCCTCTGGAGGCATTCAAGTCATAAAGATGAAAAGCCTGCCAGGGCCACTGGAAAACAATATAAGATATTTCACAACAGGATGTAAAGAAGGATCCTGCCAATCCCATTCTT
Organism: Dipus sagitta; assembly: GCA_036346955.1. NCBI lineage: Eukaryota > Metazoa > Chordata > Mammalia > Rodentia > Dipodidae > Dipus > Dipus sagitta. The sequence continues at coordinate 188,688,810 of CM070771.1, forward strand.
GTGGAGAAATAAGTGCAGCCTGTGTTTCCCCTTCTGTTCTTCCAAGATTTGAAGTCTTTCTTTTCACAGATGAGGCTTTGCAAAGGTCAGTATTCAGTGAGAGCAGAAAGACTTGGCCATATCTTATAGAACTCTTGGGAGAAAGGGAGAACAAGAGCAAGTAAGAAAATCTCCAAGTGGCTGACATACTAGTGTGTGGCATATGGGCTTACAGCTGGCTATAATCATTCCTCTCTAGCATCATAGTTATTTCCAAACATCAAATCTGGGCACATGTGAGTGACTTCCTTTCCGGGGTACTTTCTGCTCATGTCTTGAATACAGGTTGTTATTATTCTCATCTTAACCCACTTTTTTTAGAATAGGGTTTTAATAAAAAAAAAAAGCTTTTTGTGGGTTTAAAAAAATCGAAACAAATTGGACTGGAGGGATGGCTTAGTGGCTAAGGCACTTGCTTGCAAAGTCCAAGGACCCAGGTTGGATTCCCCAAGGTCCACATAAGCCAGATGCCCAAGGTGGAACATGCTTCTGGAGTTCATCTGCAGTGGCTGAAGGCCCTGGTACAACCATTCTCTCTCTCTCTCTATCTGCCTCTTTCTCTTTCTCCCTCTCCCAAATACATAAAATAAATAAACATTTAAAAAAAATAAAATTGAAAAATTATTAATAGAAATTTCACTTTGCTGTTTTAATGTTGGAAAACATGGTTTTGATGATGTGTCCCTTTAGGGAATATTGTTTGTTTCAACTGCTTTGTGTATCTGTTTACTATGATGCAGAGTGAGTAGTTCAGTAAAGAAATTCTTTTGGAGAAGATTATTACCTCTCATGATTAGTACCAAGGTGAAGGATCCTTTGACTACATCACATTTTTTTTTTCATAGAAGTTAAATGCTATTCTGATATAATAACATTATTACTATAGGGGACTAGGAGAAATGGTCCCCTAAAGATATATCAACTTCTAAATCTGCAAAATCTCTAATTTTGTTTTGTAGTCAAATAATAAATGTTACCTTAGGTAGCAAAAGATGTGATTATGTTAAAGGCAATGAAACAGGGAGCTTACCCTGCAGGATCTAGGTAAAACTTTCATGTCATTTCAAGTGTTTGTATAAGGACAAGAAGAAAGGTTTGACAAAGACAGGCAGCAGCAACAGATGATGAAATGATGGAAGGAAGAAAGAGGAAGGGGGAGGTAGGCAGGCATCCACAAACCAGGCAATGCTGACAGCTTGCTGAAGTTGACACGGGCCTGAACAGGTTCCCCTGAGCCCTGTAGGAAGCACAGCCCTGGTGGAACATCACGTTCCAACTTCTGCTTCCAGAACTGTGGGAGAATATAATTATGTTTAATCCACTAAGGTTATGGTAATCATTTTAAAAATAGCCATATCAAAAGAATATAATTGACCTTAAAAACACAATCAAAAGTTACCTGAAACAATGAGTTCCCAGTTTCTATTTTATGTGAAGGGAAAGGTGCTACTGGCCATGGACTATGAAATATTAATTATTTTTACAATTTTTAACCCTTTCTGTATGATGAAATCCATTTTATTCCACAGTCCCACATTGAAGTTTTGTAAAAATATTTCTTCCAATTATAGTTGCACATGAGGCATGGTTCCAGTTGCTTGGGAAGACATGGATTTGTGATTGAAATTCAAGTTTCTGTTCATCATCTGAATTAGTGGACACTTTCTACTGCTTCCCCTTATATTTTGTGTATGCATGTTTATAGCCCACTGCTACTACTAAGTCTGGAAAATGGATGAGTAGTCAGACTTTGGTCATCATGACGAACTACATGGCATAAAGAATTTAAGGGAGGAAAGATTTATATTTCCGCTCAGAGTTTCAGAGGTTTCAGTCTGTGGTTAGACTTCGCTAAGACAGAACTCCATGGCAGAGGGATGTGCTTAAACAGAAGCTTATATCAACACATTCAGGGAGCAGGTGGGAAGGAAGAGGCTGAAGGTGTCCTGCAGGGCATGCTTGCAATTATCCAGGTCCTCCAATTAAGCCTCACCTAGTTTTCCTCCACTTCCCAGTAATGTCATATTAGGGATTCATCAGAGGATTATTGATCAGATCTGAGGCCTCTGGATCAAATCACTACCCAAAAGCCCATCATCCTTCACTTCCATGGGCTCACAGACCAGTGGGAAGATAATCTAAATTACATACAGAAACCGAGCAGTGAGAAAATGATTAATCCCTGTGATGGTTTGAGTGCGAAACGCCCTTCTCAGGCTCATGTGCTTGAACACTTGATCCCTACCTGGTTCAGGAAAGTTGATCAGGAACCTTCAGAAGGCAAAGCCCTGTTAGAGGAAGTCCGTCTCTGGAGGCATGCTTGAGGTGTTCCAGCCCAGCTGCTCTTGCTGTTCTCTTGCTGCTCCCTGTGGTGCCATGTGACACTGGCTTCCTGCTCCTGCTCCCGCCAAACCTTCACAGCGAGGGGGAAACTGCCCCTGGAAACTGGAAGCTGAATTCAACCTTTGTTTGACTGTAAACTTCTGGTCAAGTGTTTTGCCCCGGCACAAGAAAGTCCGTGATACATCTTTTCTACTTGAAGTCTTTGCATATTTAATCAAATTTGGATAGCACTTATTTTATGAATGTTTTAAAATGATCTAACCTGGAGAAGTCATTTATGTGTATATGTATACACGTAGCTATTGATATACACGCTATGAGTAAGGATTCAAATCCCAACACATAAATCTATGTAAAATGTGTGTATATATCCACACACTGATATGTGCATTTGGATTTTTAATATGATTTTTGTTTCTCTTTTCACTGAAAAGAGAAACCACTAACTAAAATAGTATCAACTCACGATTCTAGTACTCTGAAGTTAAAGATACTAGCTACTGTAAAATTGCCATCAGGATTTGAAATTCTGTCCCTTCATGACCAAATCATCATGTTTCCTTATCCTGCTGTGTATCGATAGCACATTCCCTTAGCCTTGGACTTGAAGTTTCAAGTGCCCCTCGGTGTTTGTGTGTGTGTTCAAATGTGTGGGTGTACTTGTGTCTTGCAGTGGGTGCATGTGCATGTAGGTGTAAATATGGAGGTCAGAGGTTGATGTCAGGAATCTTCCTGAATCATTCTCCACCTTATTAACTGATTCAGGCTTTCTCACTTCAACTCAAAGCTTGCTGATTCTGCTAGTCAGTGCTAGCCTGGGGAGCCCGTGTCTCTGCCTCCCTTGTCCTGGGATACTGGTGCGCTTTGCTGTGCACTCAGCATTTGTACAGGCGCTACGGCTCTGGCCTTGCTTCCTCAAGTCCTCATGCTAGTGCAGGAAAGGTTTTCTCCTCTGAGCCACCTCCCCAGCCCTGCTAGTGTCTTGCTTTGTAGTTGTTTCCAATGCAGGTTTTCACTAGGAACTTCATCCTACAGTTTGATGAATAAATCATCAGTAATCTCATGCTGTGTTTTTCATGCTAAATAATGGAAATTTAAGCATAGTCTGGTATAGCGCCTGGCAGAGGAAAGCTAATGAGAATATTAATATAAACTCCTTTTTTTCCCCCCACAGAGCATCTTATGAACTCACATGAGCCTTGTAATTGCTGACAATTATTTTTGACCTACAAAAACTGTGATTTCATAGGATTCTGTCCAATAATTAGATGCGATTTGGCAGCTCACTGGTGAGATAATTTGACATAATGCACTTTGCCAAATTCAGGCCAAACTTCAATTTGTTTCAATCACCTTGACCAGAAATCAGTGGTCTCTTTCATTTCCCGAAGGCCCGTGCAGAACGAATGCGATCTCTACTTGGAGGTAGAGTCCTAAATAGGCTGAAGGGTTAGGGAAAAACAAAGCTGATATATTTTTCTTAATGTTCTAGGACAGAGATCAGACAAACGCTTTTAGCCAAAGGTAAGTAGTAGAAAATATAAGGTGGTAAGCCACATTCTTTTCCTCTCACTTGTTTTCCTCTCTCCCTCTTTCAGTTCTTGGAATTGAACCTGGGGCCTCACACATACTAGTTAAACACTTTAACATTATGCAATATACCCAGCCAACATTTTGTTCTCGCTCTTTTTTTAAATTTTAATATTTTGAGACAGGCTATAATTAAGGCTGGCCTTAAATGGTGTATGTCACTGGATTTGCAGGCCTGACTCTTCTGTGTTCTCTTAACTGCTAGTTGCCATTGTCACACACACGAGCTGTGCATACTATGTAACAAAAAAGTGTGCATATAAAGCATTGTTTCTTCATGTTGAAATTTGAAGTATATTTCTTCTTTTGATCTTGTTTTGTAGTTAAAAATATAAAAATCCATCCTTAGAGTGAGTTGGTCACAGAAAACTACAGGGAAGCCTATAGGCAGCTAGGTGCTACGGTTTGCTAAGCTGTGCTGTGGAAGCAAACATGTCAAAATGCACGGGGAATTCCCTGTGGAATATCTGAGTGGGAGGGCTGCCACAAATCAGATTCTCCAAATACCCAGCCATCTCTATTCTTAGAAAGATGATCTCCTTTCCAGGAGACATGCCTAGCAGTTCTGTACACTAACATAAACCAAGTCAGAGATTGGAAAAAAAAAAAAGAGAGAGAGAGAGTTTCATTTCCTCTCTAGTAGAGAAAAGGCAGGTGGTGTCAGGTTTTTGAGTTCACTCATCAACACCTGTTTCAGATGAAGGTACCTCTTAGAAGGTCAAGTAGAACAGAGGACAGGGCATCCCTTTTGAGATCCAAAGACTTCCTCGTGGGCTGGTTTCCTCATTGTGGAAGTTCTAAATGAGATTAACTGGTTTCCCTTTTTTCCTCTCTTTCACTCTTGATATCTACTGAACAGTCTTTCATTTTGCCAGCTATAATCACAAACAGCCATGAGGTTGGACTGTTTATATTCCTAACCTACAAAGATTTCATTCAGATTGATTTCCTGTCTTAGTAAAAAGAATGAGTACCTATAGGTTGTAAGTAATTAGGTGTGAGCAACTCCTTGTCTTCAGAAAAGGGAGCATTTTATTCTGACGTGGAGTTTGCCCAAAATAAAAGATTGGGAAACCTTTTTCCTTCTTTAGCAAACAACCCTTTTCACACTAGATAACAGAGTTGTCTTTCTTATCTGTGTCCCAAAATCAAATCAACCACTTGTAAATCTTTGCTACGTTATATGAGTTGGTTGGAGACAGAAAGCAATAGTGTCATTTCATCTTGCTTTAAACACAATGCAGTGATACAGGGGTACACTAAGACCTTTAAGTTTACACTTGAAAATTTTCTCTGTAAGAGAGAAAACGTCTGGAAATGAATTACTGATTTGAGAATTGTGAATGGTGAATATGTTACATACGGGGCATTTTCTTTTGGCTTTAGTGACTGCAGGTATATCTCTCTCTCTGTCTGTATGTATGTCATATTTATGTGGTGTGTGCATGTATTATATAGTGGTGCGTGAATGTATTATGTATGTGGCGTGTGTATGTGTGCAGATGCGCTTCCCCCATGTATGCATGTGTGGAGGACAGAGGAGAACATCAAATGCCTTCTTCTATTGCTCTTCCAGTTTATCTCCTGGAAACAGTCTCGCACAGAAACTGCTGCAGCTCTTTGCAGTCAGATAGGCGGATGGATCAGTGAGCCCCAGAGATTCTACTGTCTCTGTCGCCCACAGGATTGGACTCACAGTCCTGTATGGCCATGCCTGGCTTTTTAAATGTGTGCTGCGGATCAAACTTAGACTCTCTTAACCCTCTCAATTCCTCATGTTTACCCAATGAGCCATCTCCTCTGCTCCTGCATGTAGATTTCTAGATCATGTGGATTTTGGTGGTATAAACCCAGGTTTCAACCATGACCTCATCCTTCCCTTCACATGAATGAATTTCTTACCATCCTGTGTCCCAGTCTCATCATCTATAAATGAGGTAATATTAACAATTGAGTTGATTAATATACTTGGTACGACCTGTCATATTTGATATTAGTGTTACAAATATCAGTATCTCTTTCTTTACTCAGATACCGTTCACTTACTACATTTCTCAGGAATGTAATCCTGCATGTTAGTCTTGATAAAACCCACTTTTGTGGTTTGAATATAAAATATCCCCTATGGGGTCTCGTGTTCCCAGATGGTGGCCCTATGGGGAGGATGGAGCACCTTTCAGAGATGGAGCCTTGTGAGACGGAGTCACTGGAAGCAGGACTTGAAGTTTTATAACCTGACCCCACATCCTGTTTTCCTCTCCTTCCTGATTGTTCTGAAATGTGATGCCAAGTTCCTGTTCATGCCACCATGAAATTTCCCCTCCAAAAAGAAAGCTGAAAATAAACCCCTTCCATCCATCATGTGTTTCTAGTCAGGTGTTTGTTTGTAGTATTGACAAAGTAATTGATACACCCACTTTCTCCTTTTGTATTTTTCTACTCAAATCCCATTCTCCAATCACATACTCTAATCTAATAATTTCCTTTGATTGTGTATATTTTTGAGCATACACATTGGCTTAAAAACACAGCTCCCTTTCTTCAGCTTGTCCGAAAAACTAAGTGCCCTGTGCTTAGGTAGTTTTTCTTTCGGAAGGACATTACCAGAGTTTGTCTTTCCGTCCTTGTTCTAAGCCGCTCTGGGTTATACTGGCTTCTGCTCAAGGACTCATTATTGTTTTAGCTATTCATGCACTCCCCTGATCTCCTGCGACTTCCCCACAAGGAATGGGTGTCTTCTATCAGCCTTAAACCCTTAGCTTAGTATGAAGTCAGTAGGATAAGATGAATTTTATAATGAATGAACAACAGAAATGACATCCTGTGATAGAGAAAACTGGACTTATATAGAACATCTTAGATTTGGCTCTTTTCACCCTTAGCAGGCTTGCCTGCTCATTTCAACTCAACCCATCCAAAAATAAAATCCAACCCAAAATTTAAAAGCCCAGAGCCCCAAAGCTACACCCAGGTGGGGAGAAACCATATGACAGGTTCTGGTTGCACAACCTCTGTAGGACTCACTGAAATTAATTAATTAATTAATTAATATCAACTCCATCATTTCCTGTACTACTGCATTCTGTAATATCACGCCTGAGTTTATGTCACAAGAAATAAATATAGCTGAAGGAAGTACAGGTGTCATGTAGCTTCTGAACACAGCTGAGTCTTAATTGTACCAACACATCACTTTGTTAAGAGACAGCGTAGAGGCAATGCTCTGATTCCTCTCCAGGCGTATAAACCTTTTGCCTTTTTTTCCCTTAGAGACAGCAAACCTCAGAACATGAAATCAAACCAGATGGCACATACTTGTTCCTTTACTTTAACAGAGGCATCCAACAGGAATTGCTATGCTTGTATTACAATGAAGAGGTCACTGGAGTAGTACTAAGAAAGCAGAGTTCTATCCCAAGGTCATCACCCCCTGTTGGAGGAGTCGTACAGTGTTATACTTTATTGCCAGTCTACTTGTCTGTAGAACAGGTCACTTACACAAACATCAGGTAGGGATTTTATCTCTCCGTCAGAATATCTAGCTAACTGGGTTAAAGTCAGCTCTCTGGCAAAACCCCTCAGTTCTACCTCATGCTTTCTCAAGAGATGTCCTTTGTTTCCAATCTGCATTCATGGGGAACTCATTTTGCTTGTGAAGTTGTGAAGTAGCAAAGTTTTGTGATAGCGCTTTCGTAAACAGGGTTGCTTCTGTTCGGTAAGCCACTGTGAGACATAATGGAAGCCTGGAACCTAGGTCTCCACCAGGGCACTCGGAGTTTCCAATCTAACTGCATTCCATGCCCTGATCCAGTACTTGCAGGATGGATATATAGCAGTCACTCCTCAGAAAGAAGTTTGTGACCATTGGCAGACCAAATCAATTGCCTAGGATCCCACTATGCCTCTGCAATAAAAGAATATCACACAGCCATTGTCTGAATCCGAGACAATCTTTATACACTTAACCTCTTAGGTGAAATTCCTGCCCGGAATGCAAGCTCAAATGAGTTTAATTGGCAAAAGTATTTCCTATCTTCTGACAAAGATTGCCTTGTTCTTGCCAAAAACAATGTTCTTTGTTCCCCAACCCATAATTCTGGGTCCCAGAGGCCTAGGTGTGGCAGGGAGAAGGCACATAAATCAAAGGAGGTGACACTGGTTCACTGACTCAACCTGAACTTCATCTTAGAACCAGCCTTGGTTCTTGGGTTGATTAGTGGGTGCTGTTTCCTCTGTTTTCTCTCATTTGTGTGTCTCTCTCCAGAGTCCATTCTGTGTATTATTTCTCTTTCTCCACCCCCCCCTCTCATTCTCTCCCCCACAACTCTTAGTAGCCAGTACATCCCTAATCCAGAACACTTGTCCTGTTCCCCTTTCAGCCTTTCCTGTACCCGGGCAGGTGGATGATTCAATAGCCTAGTTGCAATTACATGCCAATGGTGAGAGCCTAAATTGTTAATAGCAATTTAATGAGAATAGCTCCTGGCTATAATCTGTAGGGAAAACACATCACCATCTAGTATTACAATCAAACACACAGGTCCTTTTACAAGCTTGGTCCTGTCCCTGTGCTCTGTCTTAGTGATCCTTCGTTATCCCAGATCTTTGTTCCATGTATTTTTGCACACCTTAATTCCATGCCAAGGAGGGAATTTTGTTGATAACTATATAGTGCAAAATGACTCATGCTGAGGATAAGTTAAAAGATGAAATTGTTCATCCCTTTGTCTCATCTTAGCCTTCGCCTTTGTACTTTCACTCCTCCAATGCTTTATTGTACATCCCTTCCACTAGACATGTTGAAAGAAGGATGACAATTCATTCCAGCCAAGCTCCTAATATTATTTTAAATATTCATTTCCCATCCCTATTGGTGATATCAAAATCATTGACAAATAGTGGTTTAGATCATCCCCCCACCAGCTGGACAGAATTCAAGGGATATATTTAACAAATGCTTATTGCATTTGAAAGACTCATAGCTATTTTGAAATTTTCAAAATGTAGAATTTGTATAACATTTTTTCTTTGATATTCACTCTGCATGATATCAAATGTCACTTATTACTCTTCTGGGGAATACAATGATAAAAAATTTGAGCTTCAGTTTCATCATAGGAGATAGATTGCCAGTTAATAAGGGAATCAATTCAAATATATTTGGCAGAGAAAAAAAAAAGTCCTTGTAGCCCCTCTCCCCTTTGCCCTCGGATTTGTGAAATTATTCAAGCAGAACGAGTGAGAAAACTGCCTCTCCTTCTGGGAAGGAGACCATTTTACTGATGACTGGATTATATTAGCTATTTCAAGTGAAATTTCACTCCATGACTGAAACAGAAGCAGGGACACAGTAAAATTGTAAGCACAGGAGAAAAATCCAGGGACCCTTAAGGCCCTAGTCATCCTTTGAGAGCTTACAACGCCTCAGTGAGATTGACAGGAAAAGTGAGGAGCTTGTCACTTTCCTTCTTATTGCTCTGAAGTAGTATCCTATCCCTCCTTCTGACTTAATCCTGTAAAAAGAATTTTTTTAAATGTGTAACAGCAAGGGAGCCACACCCTGAGATTGTATTTTTCCAGAATTTCATAGCCAGCCTGAGACTAGTGAAAAACAAAAAAAAAATAACCAAGCCAAATAAAAGTTACATTCTGAGTTGTTCTGTGGTTCTTTGTTCCTATGTGGCAAATAAATAATAGGAATGTGAGAAGCAATATGTCTGCTTTTTTTTTTTATTTTTAAGATGACACACAAAATAAACCCACATTTTGGTCAACATGAACTTTATCAGGGTCAATTACTGTTGCTCCTCAAGGGAGCGTTAAAGATCATATCCAACGCTAGACCTTTAGCCTCTACCACACTTTGTCAGGACTGCCTCAACCTTTGTAAAATGTCATGTTTTTCTACCACTATACTTTATTTTCCTGAACATATTGGTGGGACTATGTAATTTCTATGTTAGCTCTAGACTAAGTTTATCACATGTTTAAGTAGTACATATCCAGTTAAGTTCTAAGCAACAATGTAAGAGATTTATCCCATTTGTATGCTTTCTCCTTGTTATAGTTTAAATAAAAATGATGAAAGATTGTGAGAAACTCCATTTGAAGTCAAGGACTCTTCCAAAAAAGTTAAGTTAGGAGAAAATAGTTACAGATATTATAATCTCTTATATCCAATAGTCATAAATCCAAGTTGTTATAACCTAGTGAAAGAGTAACACCATTTTTCAGTTTCTGAAAAAGAACTGCAAGTAAAAATTCATTCTCAGGGCCGGGCATGGTGGCACACACATTTAATCCCAGCACTCGGGAGGCAGAGGTAGGAGGATCACTGTGAGTTCGAAGCCACCCTGAGACTACATAGTGAATTCCACGTCAGCCTGGGCCAGAGTGAAACCCTACCTTGAAAAAGAAAAAAAAAAAAAATCATTCTCAAATGACCATCCACATCCTTTAAAATTACAATCAAGAAGTAAAACATCTAGTAAGATTCTAAATGTATCGTCTTCAAAACTTTAAGAAGTAAACAGGGCGCTGGAGAGATGGCTTAGTGTTTAAGGCGCATGCCTCTGAAGCCTAAGGTCTCAGGTTCGATTCTCCAGGTCCCACATAAGACAGATGCACAAGGTGGCACATGCATCTGGAGTTTGTTTGCAGTGGCTAGAGGCTCTGGTGTGCTCATTCTCACTCTCTCCTTCTCTGTCTCTAATAAATAAATAAAAATAAAATCTTTTTTTAAAAAAAGAAGTAAACAAGGCTACAGAGATAGCTCAGAGGAGAAGTGTATTTTTTTCACAAGTATGAAGGCATGAGAGTGCCTGAAATTGTTCAAGTTCAATTCTCCAGGTTTCACATGAGCAGATGGGCAAGTTTCAGTATTAGTAAGCAACTACAGTGCTAAAGAACAGGCAGAAGAGCATTGGAAGAACACCCAAGCTCTCGGCCACTGAAAGCAAGTTCCACAAGGCCATATATATATGCATAGAACACACACACACACACACACACACACACACACACACACCCTTTGAAACAAACAGCATTTGAAATACCAGGAAGCATATCGGTATCAACAATATCACCAGCACTATGAAATGCAAAACAGAGATCTCCTCTGTAGAACTCACAGTGTCAAAGATAAAGAACTCAAAAAGTATATTTTGCCTCATATTCTCCTCATGCATTATTTAAATATAGAAAACTTTCTTACACTACAGAAGATATCTTTGGATGATCTAGTCACAAATTGCTGTGAGAAATCGTGAGGGAAAATATTGTGATGTGCGTAACATGGAGTGACATGGGGGAAGCTGGAAGAGAGTCAGTCCCCAGACAGTTAGTGTATCTAGTGCCAGAAGGTGCTACATGAGCAAATGGGGAAAAATGACTAATACCTGTCCAAGCAACTCATGGTCTAAGCTACTCAGCAGCAAATAACCTGATGTGATGCTCACACAAGTGCAATAGTGGTACACAGCCATGGTGGGAAACGAACTGCTCTTGATTTGGCTAACTTATCTGCTCAGTGGAACGGAACCCATAGCTGGAGTTGGGAAACAAGTCAGAATCATATCCAAAAATGAGCCCACTCTCCATTATCAAGCTACTACCAATTTTGGGCTATAAGTGGGCCTACACCTTTTAAATCCTCTCTAAAAAAATGGTTATCTCATTTATCTGGTGCTAACTTTACTTTAGGTTGGAGACTTTGCTTCTCTTTTTCAGATAGATGCAGATCCTAAGGAAAGAACCACCCTCTTACACCTCAAAAGGGCCCCAGCTGAAACTAAGAATAATTGGGCAAATAAGCAAGAGTGCTGTTTTCTTTGTGAACCTGGTACCAGCACAAGGGTAAAGGAGATGGACCCAGGGAATAATCAACTCCAACCAAACCAGTTATCCAAAGACACAGAGGCTCCCAAGACCTCATCACTGAAGCAGACCTAAAATGAACCCATCATGGCTCAGGGAAATTTGCAGAAGAGGAAGCGAAAAGAATGTCAGAGCTACACATTGCGTCATGATACACAGAGAGATTTCCTCCTAGCCATAACTGATGGCTAACCCCACAATGCACGACCCATATTCCCCAATGAGGAGAGAGACCCTGCAGAGGGGGGAGGACAGGGAGGAGTCTAACAATGGTACCAACTTGACTATTCACTGAGTACAAAACTAATAAATAAAAAAAAAAGAAAATATTGTGATGTGATAGCCTCAGTGAGGGGATATGGTTTCAGTTTTGACAACTTGCACTTACAGAAGAGGACAAAACATTTATACAGTTGGGTCCAGAGAGCAAAGCTTTGGAGACTATAAGCACAGCATCTTAGAGACAATTTATATAAACAACTTACTTTACTGGCAGTAGAGGCCCTTGGAGACTACAGGAACCACTGTTAGAGAGGCACTTGTGGAGAGCTTTTGGTATGTGGATAAGAAATTAGACTGCAGAATTTGCTTGGTGGGAAATGGAGAAGAATCCTTAAGTGTGTCAGATTATGTGTAATCGTATTAGAGGGAGATAGATGAAGCATCAGAAATTGGAAATTCAAGTGAAACATCTCAGAATTGTTATTGCTCCATGCATCTTGGCTGGTGTTAGAACTCTCACATCCTCTTATGATTTTTTTCTGCCCTCATATCAGCTGAGATGACATTTTCGTGGCACTGAATTGACCAGACTATGGTGCTTGTTTCTTCCTCTAACCAGGTTCCTCGTGTGCAGGACTCACATATTTTTCCATTGAATTTCTAGTGTGCAGCACTCTAATAACATTGCACACTTAGTAGCTACTTGATATATAATTGAGTGAACAATTAGGTAGGAGAAATATAACAATTAGACATTTCACTTAGTGGAACAAGCATACGAATCTCTACTTAGACACAAATTACAATATACTTTCTCCCTTTCTCATGTCTTCTGCATGAAAACAGTCATTGAGTCCAGTGATTCTCAGTCATCTCTAATATATCTTTCCTCTTCTTGCCACTCTAGTTTATAATCAACAACAAGACTGAAGTTCCATTTCTTGTTGACTGTGCTTACAAAAAGCACATTTATATAGTACTACCCCAAGCCTTAGTCACACAGAACAGCAGTCATGCTCTTCTCTTCCTGATTTTGTGGCTCAGATGCTTGCATAGCGCAAAGCCGCACTGTTTGTGGTTCAAGCCTCACCTGGAGACGTCATTTTAAGCCACGCTGGGAGGATGTTCAAAATGAAACAGTCACCTGGCTGGCTGTGTCCCGGAAGCTCAGCTAGGTGTCATCACAGGGGCATCCTGTCAGCGTGCTCTCAGGGTAGCCAAAGAAATAAAGAAGAAAAACCGCAATGTATGCAGAATCTTGAAGCAGAGTGATGTGGGAAGACTTCAAGGGCTCTTCACCATTCGCCTAGCTAGGGAGGGCTTTTTCGAGACTTGAGTTATATGAGGAGACCCAGGGCAAGAAACCCTAGTGGATGATCCAGACAAAAGAAATGATGAGAACCAGAGCCCCAGAGGCCCCCAATACCTCATCACTGAAGCAGACCAAACATGAACCCAACATGGCTCAGGGAAATTTTGCGGAAGAGGGGGCAGAAAGGATGTCAGAGCCACATGTTGGGTCATGAAATGCAGAGACATTTATCTTACACATAACTGTGGGCTAACTCCACAATGCATGACCCATATACCTCAACAAGGAGGGGCCAAGGGGAGGGGGTAGGTCACGGATGAGCCTAATAATGGTACCAAACTGACTGTATTTGCTGAATACAAAACTAATTAATAAAAAAATAAACTGAAAGAAAAAAAAAGAAATGATGTAACACAGACATGGATTTGGTATGTCAAAAAAATAAATAAATAGAGAATTTAATACGTGTAGGCCCTCTTGTAGCCCACAATTAATGGTAGCTTGATATTGGAGAATGGGTTTACATTTGGATCTGGTTCTGACTTGTTTCCCAGCTCCAGCTATGGGTCCCATACCAGTGAGGGGATCAGTTAGCCAAATTGAGAGCAGTTGGTTCCCCACCATGGCTGTGTGCCACCACTGCACTTGTGTGGGCATCACAACAAGTTATTTGCTGCTAAGTAGGTTAGACCATGCGTTGCTTCGACAGATATTGGTCAATTTCCCCCAGTCGCCCATGTAGCACCTTCTGGCACTAGACGCACTGACTGTCTGGGGACTGACTCTCTTCCAACTGCCAGCCATGCCATTCTAATTTGCATGTCAATCACTTAAGGTGTCTTCAGCAGTAGGGTCTTACCACTAGCCTTTGGTGGGTCATCAAGTACTCTGACAGAAATCTGTCTGTCTTTTAGGAAACCTTGTAGGTCTCTCTGATCAAAAGCTCATTGTGGATGATAGCCCCACGCTGGATCTGGGAGTTACAGGTCAGTGCCCACTAAGAAAATGAGGAAAAAGATAACTAATATACAAGAGTTAGAGATAAAAGAGAGAGAGACCGGGAGAGGGGAAGTGAGGGAGGGAAGATGTAGGAGATTAAGGTTAGTCTTAGTCTTCCTCTCCAGTGTCTTGTGGTTCAGGTGTTCCCTGTAAGGGCCTGGTGAAGGATCAGCCATTTGGTCTATCTTTTAGTAAGTAGAGGATTATGGTACCATTGCCGTTTGGGTCTAGATTTGTGTTTCCCACCCCTTTGATGCCCTCCCCTCCCTCCCCTTCCATCCTAGTGTCTAGTCTAGGAGATGCTTGCTGGGTATGTAAGGTATCTTCGGTAGATTCAGGTTAGGTGCTGTGGATGAGTGAGACTATGTGGCGATTTTTTTTCTGTGATTGGGTAAGTTCACTGAGAATGATCTGTTCCAGGTTCAACCATTTTTCCTCAAATTTCATTGTGTCATTTTTTCTTACTGCTGTATAGAATTCCATTGTGTAGATATACCACATCTAAGTTATAAATAAATAAAGAGGGAAAGACCACTTTTGGGGGAATAAATTCAGAGGAGGAGAAAGTCTGCAAGATGAAGTGAGAAAGCAGACAGATCATTTGGAACTTTAGGACGATTGTGATTATAATATATATTAGAAATATCTTACAATGTGTATGGAAATGACATAATTTGTCGTTGCTTAATACTTTCATTATTTTTTTAGATGAGGCCTCACTGTGTACCCCTGGTTAGCCTGTAATTTGCTATGTAGTCCGTGCTGGATTGTTTGTGGCAATCCTCTTGCCTCTGCCTCCCAGGAACTACTACACCATGCAAAACAATGCTTTTCAAAGAATTATCACATATACACTTATTTCTTTTATATTAGTTAATGTGGTGCCTACAATGTACCAGGAGAATTTAGATGTTCAGGCTATCATGTGAGGTAAAACTTCTAGTATAAAACAGAAGATAAAAAACAGAAACGAAAACAAAAACAAACAAACAAAAAACAAAACAAAGAAGAAAACAATGCACTCTACACAGAATCTTGAAACAAAATGATATGAGGAGAAGAAAAAAAGAATAGTTTTTCACCAAATAACTAGTGATGGCTTCTTTGAGACAAGAAATACATACTCATAACCAAGTGGAGAAAACTTGGAAGAAGACGCACAGCAAATGAGGGAAAATAGAAGTGAGTTTGATGTGTTGGTCATTTCTCTGGAGTTCATTGAGACGAGGGGAGTGTCTGAAGATGAAGTCAGAGAGACAGGAGGCAGGTCATCTGTAATGTTAGCCAGATAATGATAAGGAATTTGGACTATCCCTAAGTGAGAATGAAAGGCTACAGGAGGATTTTCAACTTCAAATAATGTTTCATTATTCTGAGCATCTGTAAGAATTTTCTGTAAGATGTTATTCTGAAATATATCATTTCATCTACATATACAGATAATAAATGTGTAAGGTCCATACTTTCTAATTAAAACATTACAAATTAGAGACAAAATATTTTTATTCACACTAGGTATGGTGGAGTACCCCTTTCATCCTATTACTTGGGAGGCTGAGGTAGGAGGATTGCTGTGAGTTTGAGGCCTGCCTGAGACTACACAGTGAATTTCAGGTCAGCCTGGGCTACAGCCAGACCCTACCTCAAAAAAATATTTTTATTCATCTACATGAGACTGCATGTTGAATGGCAGGAAAACAATTAGGAATAGCACACATAAAATAAAGCGTAAAAGTAACTCTTCTTGGATTCATAGTAATGTGGCAGAATTGGAAGGAACTAGCTCAGTCACCAAAGACCAGTCTTATTTTTACTCCATGGTTATCAAGCTAAAGCAATTTGCCTAAAATGATCTCCATAGTTATCTAGAAGCTTCTACAGTCATTATATACCAGGGAAAATATTGGTCACTATGATTCAGTGACCTATACAGAGCAAGCCAACTCCATATCTAAGTCAAGCATAGACAGTTGGATGGAAAAAAAAAGAAAAGTTTAGCCCCATGTCCAGATGGTTTATCAACATAACACGAAGCAACATTGTGAAACAAGCTGTGTATACTTCACCATTGCAGGCAATGGTGTTTCCAGGAAGGGGAGAATTTCAACTTACCATCTTATTTATAAAGAGAGAAGTCAGCTGTGGGAGCTACTCCTACTGAGTGATCACCCACCCCTGTGGTTTCTCTTAAGTGATTTCATATTTTTAAAGTTTCAGTGTTTCCTAATAATTCTTTGACTTACTTTACATTTCTGCTCTCATCACTCATCCATTGTCATCTTGGATCTTATTAACTAACTACAGAACACAGCAAAAGTTCCGGACAAATGACAGATATCCAGTAAGTTCCCCCTCCTTTCTTAAGTATAACATTTCATTTACTTGGAAAACTAATAAATATAATGTAGGCAGATAGTCATAAACTTGAATTTTAGCATTTATGTTCAACACATGATATTCTGGCACTAGGTGGTAACTCATACCTGCTCATACCCTATCTTCCTCCAAATGTTACTTTTTATGTAAAATTTGCTTTTTTGTAGTTTTAAACTAAGATAAACTATTAATTCTGGTTTATTTCTTAACAAAATATGAATTTATTCATCTAAATAACATCTTTTACGATTCTGTATATATTAGTTCCTTATATTAGTTTAAATTAGATAATTTTAAACAAAAAGAGAATCTGAAAGAAGTGCTATGGTTAGGAGCTGAGAACATAGCTCAGCAGTTAAAGGCTCTTGTTTGCCAAGCCTATTGCCTGGGTTTGATTCCCCAGCGGCTCACATAAAACTGTGATCAAAAAGTGTCATAAGTTTGTTTTAGGTCTACTTCAGTGATGAGGTCTTAGGAACATGGCTCAAGGAAATTCAGAGAAGAGAGGGTGGAAAGATTGTTAGAGCCCCATGTTGGATCATTATGCACAGAGACATTGCCTTTTACCCATAACTGATGGCTAACCTCACAATGCATGACCCACATTCCCCAACGAGGAGGGTCCCTGCAGAAGGGGGAGGCCAGAGAGGAGGCTAACGATGGTACTGACATGGCAGTATACACACTGAGTACAAAATTAATAATAATAATTTAAAAAGTAAATAAAATAAAGTGTCACAAGTTTCTGGCATTCATTCGCAATGGCAAGACAGCGTAGTGTGTCTATGCACACCCAAGTACACACACACAAGTGCTGTGCACATGCCCACATATTCACCCATACTCTCACACAGGAACATGTGCTCATACAAATAATAAATAAATAAAGATAATTTTAAAATAAATAAAGTAATATTACTGTTTATTGTCATAAAAGGAATAAAGCTCTCATCTTATTGGATTTGGTGCACAAAGGTGAGATATCTTATGCTTTCACTTGGTTTATTTCCATTTCTTACTATGCCATTCTAACAAAAATATACATAATTGGTTTAGAAAACTACTTCACTGGGCTGGAGAGATGGCTTAGTGGTTAAGGTGCTTGCCTGCGAAGCCAAATGACCCAGGTTTCATTCCCCAGTACCTGCATAAGCCAGATGCACAAAGTAGCACATGTGTCTGGAGTTCATTTGCAGTGGCTGGAGACCCTGGCTCACCCATTCTCTCTCTCTCTCTCTCCCTCTCTCCCTCAAATAAATAAATAAAAATAAAATACTTTTTTTAAAAAAGAGAAAACTATTTCACTTTAGAATTTGGATATAGAAATAAAACCAAAAATATTCAATTAGAATAAGCAAAAAGACTAGCAAACATCGTTTGCTCTCTTACTTAGTGGTTCTTCACTATTGGGCCATGAAGCCTTCCAAAGAATGCTGCCAAACTTTCAGCCCTAACTATATTAAGTTTTGCTGTGGTAAATATGTCCCACTACAACAATTTTTAGATGGATTGTAGAGCTGGATGGGAAATAGTTGCTCACTTTTTATTAGACTGGACATTTTTTATACAAATGTATATAGTATTTGCTACATTAATAAAAAGTTATACCCAAATTGTAACATATATTGCATATATGTGCAAAAAGTACATACTTATATAGATTTTGTCTATGTTTTATTGATTTTTTAACTATAAATTCTATATGTATGATACTTAAAGTCTCAGTTTTGAAGAATATTCATGACACAGAAGGTGTAACCATTTGTCTTATAATCACACCTTTAGCACATTATCAGATCTTCAAAACTTGATTCAAAATCTTTATCCATTTTAAGTCTGTACTTTTAAGTTAAACAGTCATTTTAACATTTAATGTATAACCATATTGAAATCCTGTCAAACAAGGAGAGACATTTAGGTACAGAATTGTCACATGCTTTAAGAATTTAGTTATTTTTATCACATAATCCCAAGGACACAACTGCAGCTTAACTTTTTGCTTTCTCTGTACCCATAGAAAATTAGAAGATCAAGACTGGGTATTTATTTCCTATGCTATTTTGCCTTCCCCCCACTTTGCCCTTTAAAATTATTTTATGATTTGTTTGGAAGAAAGTGTCTTATATTTATTCCATGATTTAACATTTTTATCTTCTTTTTTTAAAAAAAAATGTAAAGGTAACCACTGATACAATCAAAATATTCCTTTTTATTTTTACCTATCAGAACAGATTGCTTAAATTCTCAGATGACAATTGCTGTTCTAATATCAAAACCAAACCCCCAACAAATATAACTGCTACTTACTGAACACTGATGATTGTTTTAGGTGTTAAACTCTTGAAAGTATTACAACATAGATTTATCTCCCTGTTATGCATAAAAGGAACTTTCATGTCAGGGGGGAAAGGGAACTTGCTGTAAGGCAAAAGTCAATATATAGACTTGAGATCAAGGCCTTGCTTCTGAACCTATACACTTTGCAGTGTAGCATATTGTTTACCTGCAATATAATATGCATAGGAAACAGTTATTTTCTGTATATATCTACTATGTACAGAAAATATATATATAATTGGAGCCACTCAAATTATACATTTCCAAAATAATTTGATTCTGAGAAAGAACCCTCTTTGAGTTGTGAATTTTGTGATTTTATTAACCATTGACAATTTTACAATATATGCTCATATGCTAATGGTCACTTTGATGAAAATTATCATTTAAATGCTTCTTTTGTGATTTTTCACTCATTATTTGCCATATAGTTATAGATATGACAAGCAGAATTTTAAAAGATGTATTTAAAGCAAAACTTGCACAAAGACCTTTGTTTCGTGGTGACATGACTTTTATGCCTCCTTATTACTGAACCACATGTGCAGTGTTCCAAGGTCAGTTGGTTTTTAATCTTTATTGTAAAATAATCAGCCTTTCTACACATTTCAATCCAAAGCAAAGATGAGAAATCTTCTTCTCATTTGAAAATAAAAATATTTTATTACAGCCATTCTAAGGGTTATGAGATGTTAACTCATTTTTAATAAATTATTTTTGAGAATGAGAGACTTCATCAAAGTTATTAATTTCATTTCATTATATTTTAATTCTGTTGTGGTGCTGGGTATTGGACCCAGGTCTTATGCCTGCTGTGCAAGAGCTTTACCACTGAATATAACCCAGGCCCCAAAACTCTCTCATAAATTTGATTCAGTGTCAAGAGTTTCATTCCCAATTCTATATATTTAAAAAATTAAACTAAAATATCCAGTCAATTATTTATTTACTTATTTGACAGAGAAAGAGGGAGAGAGAGAAAGAGAGAGAGAGAGAACGGGCGCACCAGGGCCTCCAGCCACTGCAATTGAACTTCAGATGCATGCTCCTTCTTGTGCATCTGGCTAACATGGGTCCTGGGGAATCAAACCCGGGTCCTTTGGCTTTGTAGGCCAATGCCTTAACTGCTAAGCCATCCCTCCAGCCCAGTCAATTTTTTATATACACAGAAAATATACAACTTAAACCATGAAATAAATAAGACTTAAACAGACTACAATTTCTTTTATAAAATTTAAACAATTAAATACATATAGTTGTTTTAAAATAAAAGATATATGTAGTATATAATCAATCAACCAAAAATAACAATCTTAAATGTGGCATAGTATATAATTATTCTCATTGATTATACTTTTTGATAATGATTACTATATTATTCTCTATATACTAGTCTCCTGCTTTTAGTTGGCTCAATTTTGATGCAAGGATCTTCCTGTTTATCTTCTGATAATAAAACCAGTTGAACTGGTTGCAAAATAGTGTTTGGGGATCTGTAGTAATCAGTCTACAATGAGGCTATTGAATCTATTCTTTCCGTCAATAAGTAAATAATTTAATACTTAGAAATCTAAACTAGGCATACTGAGATTTTGGGTTTGAATAATTACAAAGTCAGTTCAAATTCCAAAGGAAGATTTTATGTCATTAATCCTATCATAAGTATTGTAGTATTGAAGAGTATTCAAGAGGCCATTAAATAATTAGATTGATGTCTTAATATGATAAATATCAAAAATGTAGTATAGGACAATATAGCATAATATGTATGTAGTCTTAGACAACTTAAAAATTATTATGGGGCTGGAGAGATGACTTAGAGGTTAAGATGTTTGCTTGCAAAGCCCAAGGACCCAGATTCGATTTCCCAGGACCCACATAAGCCAGATGCACAGTGTGACACATGTGTCTGGAGTTCATTTGAAGTGGTTGGATTCGCTTTCATTCATTCTCTTTCAAATAAATAAATAATAAAAAACTAAAAAAGAATTATTATGAACACTTTGAAAATGTTATTGTATGACATGGACTTGCCCTTTATGCAGTCCTTTGTGTTTAATTTTCTGGGTGCAAAGCTTCTGTAAGAATTAGTTCTTTACTCTTAACACATTCTGTATTGATTTTCTCTATGAAATGAAATGGACTTTTATATCAACTTAGGCAAAGATAATTTATAAATACATCTTTTGGGGAACTTGATTCTAAATACTACTCTAAATTTCTCTTCATTATAAAAGAAAGTCTTAGTGTCTGTCAATTATGAATCAAGGTGAGTAGTTACCATGTCATCTGGAACTTTGGGTGCCATCCACAGTTGAGGGTGCATCTCATTCATTATTTCTGATCAAACCATAGTGGAATCCAGCATAGCTCAAAGATTCAGGAGTCTGAGTGGATATAGGTATGGGATAATTGTGTATGATCTTGCATTTATAAAGTTTGTCAGGCTTGTGACTGTCACCACTGTTTCTTTTTCTGAAGCAGAGGCTGTCTTAAATAAAAATAGGGAAGACAGTGTGATAAGGAGCTACTGTTGGCATAATATGTGTCTACTCACTGGTCATAATATCCCAGATAAGCAGAGAAAAGAACTGTCTGCAATGCAAAAAAGAAAAAAGAAAAAAAAAACAATAAAACAAATACTACATGCTCCATTCATTTGTAAAAACTGAGTGGGTGCCAGAGAAGAACCCAGTGAAGTAGTGGTCACTAGAGCTAGGAGAGAGGAGTCTGACACAGAGATTTTAGATAAGGCACACCAAAACAGTTAAATAGGAGAAATTAATTTTGGTTTTCTATAGCATAGTAAGCTCACTGCTGGCTACAGTAATCTTTGATGCATTTCAAAATAACTAGAAAAGAAGTGCTCCTACCACTGAGAAATGATTTGTGTTTGAAGAGCTTGGAGTACTTATTACTTTCATTTGATAATGACACATATGTATGTATCAAATCATCATACAGTCAGGCGTGGTGGCACACGCCTTTAATCCCAACACTCGGGAGGCAGAGGTGGGAGGATTGCCATGAGTCCGAGGGCACCCTGAGACTACAGAGTGATTTCCAGGTCAGCCTGAGCTAGAGTGAGACCCTACCTCGAAAAAGCCAAAAAAAAAAAAAAAATCATCATACAGTGCCAGATAATTTATATAAGTATTGTGTCTCAATAATAAATAAATAATTGAATTGCCTGTCAGATCACTATCCATTTTTTCCAAGAAGGTAACTATACAGCATATCAAAATTGTATTTAATCTTACTCACATAATTAGCTCTATCACAGATGGCTTTAAAACAACAGGGTTAAATTTTATAGATAAGGAGACAAAATTGAGGAGTGAGAAGTCAAGAGTTAGGAGTAAGTGACCTGTAAGGCACAGTTGACAGGAGGGACTGTGGATTAGGAGGGCAGCTGAAAGTCACTGGTTCAGGAGGCTTGTTGTGACCTCCAAGGAGATGTTGTACCTCATTAATTGGTCTTACACAGAGCAAAAAGAATTGCGTATCTTACATTCTGTCCTTCCTCACTCACTCAATCACTCAGTGAAATTTCCTTGAGTACATACAGGATAATGAACACAGTGGTAGGTAAAAGAGAACATGTGTAGGTTAAGAGTCAGCATGTGCCTTTGAAAAGGACTGCGCTGGGAATTTATTAAGGCCAAGTGTCCCTTGCTTCCTGCCCCAGAGCAGCTCTTGTCAAGCTCACTTGGAGTTCTCCCTTCACTTCCTGGAGGGATGCAGCCAGTCTCAAAGCTGCCAGAAGTGTAGAGCAGTTTATACAATTTTATTCCCGCCTGGCCTGCTGGAGCAGCTCACGTGCCCAGCTGCTAGGAAGGGGACATGCAAGGCAGCTGTGCAAGCCCACAGGCCTTGTTGGGCCACCCAGGAGCTCTCCCTGGAGGGGAAAAGCTGGCTCTGCAACCCTCCGGGCTACTGCAGGACACTGAGAGGTCAAGCTAGAAAGGGCCCGAAATCTACAATCACCTTCAATGCAGAACAATGCAGAGGAGGGCTTTTGAGGGCACTCTAGAGCCCAAGGTTAACTGTTCTGAGCAAAAGATAGCATTTAGGCCCTCCTGTTACTTGGCATGGAAGAAGATTGAGAGCTGGGTTATGGACAAACAGTTCAGTGCCTGGGGAACTAGGCAGCTTCATATATGTGGCTGTGTTTGACTCACACCTGGGCTTCTATCGTTACATTTGTTAAAGAGGGGAAATGATGGGCTGGAGAGATGGCTTAGCGGTTAAGTGCTTGCCTGTGAAGCCTAAGGACCCCGGTTTGAGGCTCGATTCCCCAGGACCCACGTAAGCCAGATGCACAAGGGGGCGCATGCGTCTGGAGTTCGTTTGCAATGGCTGGAAGCCCTGGCGCACCCATTCTCTTTCTCTCCCTCCGCCCCCCCCCCCCCCCCCCCCCGTCGCTGTCAAATAAATAAATTGAAAAAAAAAACAGGGGAAATGATGACACTGACTTCTTACAACTATCTAGAGGACTAAAGTAGAAAATGTATATCAAATAATGACCCTTTCCCATACTAGCCTCCTAATGGCAATGACCTTATGGACACATTTTTATTACTCACACCCCCTTTTAGTTTGCCACTGTCCACACTTGCTATCCTTATTCTCCTGATTAAGCTTTTAAAAAATATTTTAACTCATTTATTTATTTGAGAGAGAGAGAGAGAGAGAGAGAGAGAAGAGAAAGAGGAGATACAGAGAGAGAGAACTGGCCTGTCAGGGACTCCAGCCACCGCAAATGAACTCCAGACATATGCGCCACCTTGTGCATCTGGCTTACATGGGTCCTGGGGAATTGAACCTAGGTCCTTTGGCATTGCCGGCAAGTGCCATAACCGCTAAGCAATCCCTCCAGCCCCTGATTAATCTTAATACTTATGGAGCATCTACATCTGGCCTGACATTTTAGAGGTTATGAAAGAATACACAAATCATAATGGTATTGATCCTTCGCTTAAGAGTTCTTAGGCTATCATGGGAAGTGGAAGGCACTCAGTTTTTATTGTGCTCTTATTGTGTATGGAACAGGATCTGAGAGTACATTGTGTATTAAAGGCTGGGTGCTATCGAGCAGTGATTGGACCGTGAATGCGCAACAACTTCATGAATGGGTAATCCACTAGAGATTTTATACTGAATGGTCTAGGAGAGTGTGGGGTCGGAATGGAAGAAATGTGACTGAAACATACATCACGTTCCTTGACTCTCCTCCTTTTTCTTTTCTCACTCTTCTTTTTCCTTCTCCTCCCCCTCTTCTTCATCTCTCTTCACCTTTCTTTCCTCTCTCTCCTGTAGGTAAACCACTTGGCTGTGGTCCATGCTTGTTACCACGGTGCTGCACGTCACTGTGCACCAGCCCTTAGCAGCAAAGTCAAGTGACCATGGACTAAAGCTTCCAAAGCCGTGAGCCAAAATATCTTACCTCTACGTCTCTCTGCCCTGGCTTCCTTTCTTTTTCCTCAGCCTCCTGTCAGCCAGAAGCTGAGGATCTTTCCTTGACCATGCCTTCCATCATGACGTTCATCCTTCACCACAGGCTCTGTCAGAGACCATGGATAGAAACCCCAATTTCCCATGTCCTCTCGGTTTTCTCAGGTACTTTGTCACAGGAGTGGGAAAATGGCTAACACAAATGCCAAGAAAGGAGCAAGTGACGTTAACAAAGCACCGTGGAAGTTGCAAAAACAGTTCTACCCACCTACATTCCAGTGGTTTCAACAAGCTCTGAAGGAGGCTGAGAAACAGTCCGTAGTTGGACAGTTAGCGGGTCAGATGAAACTTTACCTGTGTAAGGTAATTTTGGTAGGAGGAATACTATGAGTTCAAAGCCAGCCTAAGATTACATAGTGAATTCCAGGTCAGCCTAGGGTAGAGTGAGACATACTTTGAATGTACCCCACCCCCAGAAAAGACAGAAAGAGTAATTATGGCTTGTATTGCTTGCTTTGGGTTTACCGTGACAGAATACATAACATGTGCATCTTTTTTAAAATTTTTTTGTTCATTCTTATTTATTTATTTATTTGACAGTGACAGAGAGAGAGAGAGAGAGAGAGAGAGAGAGAGAGAGAATGGGCATGCCAGGGCCTCCAGCCACTGCAAACGAACTCCAGACATGTGCACCCCCTTGTGCATCTGGCTAACATGGGTCCTGGAGAATCGAGCCTTGAATCAGGGTCCTTAGGCTTCACAGGTAAGCGCTTAACCACTAAGCCATCTCTCCATCCCAACACATGCATCTTAAAAGAAGGAAATACTTATTTTGGCTCATGGTCCCTGGGTGTCAGTACATCAAAGTGGATAGGGTATGGAGATACAGAAAAGCTTGTGAACTGACAGGTCAGGGAGCAGAGAAAGGGAAATTTGGGGGTTCCTAACTCCCTCTTGTTTTAATTCATCTGGCTTTTAGCCCATAGTGTGTTACTGTCCATATTCTGGGTGGTTTTCCTCTTCTCAATTTATCTTCTCTGGAAAGGACACAGCTAGGTGATTCTAAATTCAGTCAGTTTAATAATGAAAATTAACCATCATAGGACAGTTTATGAGAACTTAAAAGTGGTTTCTTTCCAAAAACTCAGCTGTCTAATTTATTGTACTTTTCTCTCTTTTCCTGAAATTTCAATCTTTACTTAAAACAAAAGTTTTGTCTGTTTTGAATTTTCATTTGCCCAAAAGGCTATCTTATTTTTCTTTTCGTTTATTTTTCAGAAATGATAACTTTCCTTCACCCCAATCATGAATAGTTTGAGATTCTTTCTCCCAAACTGCTAATTTTGTCTTTGTAGTGACGTTGCAATAAAATTTCTTTCATTGAACATTTACACCTCAAATCAGACAAGTCTTAGAATAATTTCTCATATTCTTAACTCCATGAAATATTATCCTATTATAAATCCACAAAAATTAATATATTACAGTCTTAGAGAGATGGCTTAGAAGTTAAGGCATTTTCCTATGAAGCCTAAGGAAGCAGGTTTGGTTTCCCAGTACCCATGTAAGCCAGATGCACAAGGTGGCACATGACTCTGGAGTTCATTTGCAGTGGCCTCCAGTTCAAATACCACTAAGCTTGAACCCCTGATGTAGCTGGTATTTAAGTGCAAATCTAAAACTTATGTCACAGTTCAATGGCAATCATTTGGAAGTAATTCTCTGTAAACTGAGTCTGCCTTTTGTTTGTTTTAAATATTTATCTATTTATTTATTTGAGAGAGAGGGTGGGGAAAGAGAGAAGCAAAGAAAGAGAAAGAGAGAGAGAGAATGGGCATGCCAGGCCAGGGCCTCTAGCCACTGCAAATGAACTCCAGATGCATGTGCCCCTTGTGCATCTGTATGACATGGGTCCTGGAGAGTCAAACCAGGATCCTTTGGCTTTGCAGGCAAGTGCCTTAACCGCTAAGGCATCTCACCAGTCCCTAGTTTTACTTAGACCTTCAACTGATTAGCTGAGGTCTATCCACAATAGAGAAGCTCTATGTTTCACCGGGCCTGCCAATTTAAGGGTGTGTGTGTGTGTGAAAGAGAGAGAGAGAGAGAGATATGAGTTTTGTGTCAGTGTGTGTGTGTGTGTGTGTGTATGTGTCATAGTTCATGTATGGAGTTCAGAGGACAACTTTAGGTGTTGGTTCCCACCTTCCACCTTATTTGAGGTAGTGTTGCAGTCAGGCTTACATTGCTGGTAGAAATCACCCAACCAAAAGCAGCTTGTAGGGGAAAAAAAAGAGGTTTATTTTGGCTTACAGACTTGAGGGGAAGCTCCATGATGGCAGGGGAACATGGTAGCATGAGCAGAGGGTGGACATCACCCCCTGGCCAACATAAGATAGACAGTAGCCACAGGAATATGTACCAAACACTGGCAAGGGGACACTGGCTATAATAGCCATAAGCCTGCCCCCAACAATACACTGCCTCCAAGAGGTAATTCCTAAATCTCCATCAGCTGGGAACCTAGCATTCAGAACACTTGGGTTTATGGGGGACACCTGAATCAAACCACCACAGTTAAGGTCTCTCATTGTTCACTTCTATGGGTCACCAGTCTAGACAGAGAGCTTCGGGCTGGTTCCCCTGTCTCCACCTCCCTTTTCATAGTGGGCACACTGGGATTACAGGTGCTAATGCTACAGCATCTGACTCTATGTAGGTTCTTGGGATCCCAACTCAGGTGATCACACTTGCTTTATCCACTGAGCCATCTCTCAGCCCTCACTCTACCAATTTCATTGTTAAGTTCTTCCCAAATCACCTACAGACACCTTAGAAAAATGCTATACCAAATACCTGACACTCTGTGGTCCACCGAACTTGATACATAAAATTACCTATCACACTATTTGAAATTGCTAAAGGACTGGCCTGAGATTTCACAAAGGTACTCAGTAAAGGCAAGACAAAAAGAAAAAAAAAAAGAAAGAAAGAAAACGTTCCAATCACAAAGAAAAGTGGTTTTCCTAAGTACTGTTTACTAGTAAACAGAAAAAAGCTAAGAACTATTTCAGGAAAGTGAGCTAGAAGGAATGTGAAGAAGGAAATGACTTGAAGAATTCACAGGAAAATACAGACTATTGACATCGTTTGCCCAAAAGTCAATATTACATGCAATCAACCTCAGTAAACCACGAAATGAGAAAATCAGTTTGTGGCCAACCCAAAGGACAACTTTCACCCACAGGCTGGAATGCACGATGAACCACAATTCTAGTGGAAATCCAGTATGGAAATGGAGGGGGAAGGCTTTGTGTCTGGGCTGTATCTATCACTAAACTCTAATTTATACCAATCTTGTAAGACAAGAAATTAGAGCGTGGAATAATGCAGGGTTGTTAACATTTAATTTTCCTTGAGAAAATAAAGATTATGTTAGAAGAAAGGAACCTATAGACATGAACGTGGCATATGTTCTCCAACAAAATTCATCACTTAACTTATCTGTATCTGAATAGCTTATATTTATTGAATACCTGCCAAGTCAGGCACGCTGATTGTTGTCATTATTGTCAGACTCATAAAATCACTGTAAGGCCTGTTACAAAATGATGACACTGGACATTGTGAGGAGTGATTAACAATTACATACCTAAAGGACAGTGGATCTGGCATTCAAACCCAAATCTTCCTATTCCAAAACCAGACATTTCATGTGGATCTCTTATCATTGTACAGCAAATTAACATGTTCATTTTAGAAGCCCTTCCTACATGTATAGGTAAAATAAAAACTGATGTCCAGAGAAACAGCTCAGCATTTAAAAGCACTTCCTGTGAAAGCATGAAGTCCTAAAGTATTTGGAAAGAATTCTCGAGTTTGATCTCTAGCTGGGTGTGGCTTCACATCACTGAAACCCCAGTTCCATAATGGAGCAGAGAGTTGAAAATTGCTGGAGTTTGAAAATAGAAGGTGGTTGGGGTGGGGGGCAAGCTCTGGGATCAATAAAAAACTTCTGGCTCACCATGTGCACACACACACGTGCGCACACACACATCAGACTGATGTCCATATTATATAGTGGATTAGAGTAGCCATACATAATTTAATGCTAATGCTATGCCTAGTTGCACCCTCTATTATGGTATAAAAAGAAGTTGAATATTAATTCTATGATGGAAGCAAGAGGTGGGAAGGGCTATCACCTTAGGATATCTTGCCCTCCATCACTAAATTTGTTACGGGGTGTTTAGGGATACTCTTCAGTCCTGAGAACATGGACGTCTGCTAAAAGGAAGCTAAAGGGACATGCAAACTAAATACTTAGATTTTTGAATTGAGAGAATGTATTCACAATGACTATTTGTGAGGGCTGTAGAGATGGCTCAGAGGTCAAAGGTGCTTTCTTGAAAAGCCTGATAGCCCAGGTTTGACTCCCCAGTACCCATGTAAAGCCAGACGCACAAAGTGGTACATGAATCTGGAGTTTGTATGCAGTGGCTGGAGGCCCTGGTATCCTCATTCTCTCTCTGTCTCTATCAGTCTATCTCTCTCTCTCTCCTTCTCTCTCTCAAATAAACACCTATTTGTGAAACAATGTTTTACAACAAAAAATAATTGCAGTCAATTTTTAACAGCCAATGAGATAAATGATAACCTCACCGGTTCTTGTGTTTCTGCAACTTTTATGCTTTTATTCCTCAAAAAACCACAAAATATTATAATTAAAAACATCAGAAATGAAAAAAAAAATAGGACGAAGTGCTTACCCTCCAGCACAGCATGGGCACAATTGTAAGGCTTGGTCTGAACAACAACAACAACCATATGATAGTCATATAAATCCTTCCACTTATCAAATTCATATGAATAAAATGAGACTGAGGGCGGGAGAGATGGCTTAGCATTTAAGGCTCTTGTCTGTGAAGCCCAAGGGCTCAATTCCCCAGAACCCATGTAAACAGATGCACATGGTAGCACATGCATCTGGAGTTCGTTTGCAGTGGCTAGAGGCCCTGGTGTACCCTTTGTCTCTCTCTCTCAGTCTCCCACAAATAAATAAGTAAAATATTTTAAAAATGGGATTGAAATAAACATGTAGCTTGAATATGGTAAGGAGGTTTGGCAGGGGAGAAGTCGGAAAAAGAAACAGCAAAAAAAAAGTTACTTGAAAACACCATAATGAAACTGAATTTTTTCATGCTCATAAAACTAGCATGATATCTTAAAGAAGAGATTATAAATGAGCCAATGGAAACTTACTTATTTTGTAGCTAATTAAACAAGCATATAAGCTTGAAAAAGACTTTAGGCAGAAGTACACTGTGGGAGTAATAAATGATATTCCCAGAAACCATCAGTTATACCAGAAAATTTTCAGTGTCAGGGCTGGGAGAACTTATAGTGAGGTATTAGTCAGTGAAGCCCCTGAGGTCCCCAAAACAATACAGGCTCTTGTTAAGGCTCATGGTTGCCCACCAAAGCTAGATGTTAAGACCTAATTGCTGAAGACACCACCTGTTTTGGTTCCAGGACACTGAAAAGTCAAGCCAGAACTGAGCCTGGAGCCTCCTCCCTGTTGGCTAGCAGTCATAGTGCTAGAAAGAGCTATGCAGGTTGCTGGGGAGAAGTCAGTAGTGGTCTTAACCAGCAGTGGACCCTGCAAGCTATACATCTGGCCACACAGGAAAGACCTGCTCACTAGTGCAATAGTGGTATGTTTGTTATAGGGGATATTAACTGCTAATTATATCTAGGGCCTATTCCATGGGGGGGGGGGATTTATGCTTGGCATTGCTAGCACTGAATACCTAGTCACAGGTCTATGGCTGGGGGGTCACAAACCCTAGGGGGGAAAGTTACTACTGTTATTTGGGTACATGGATATATTATGCCCTCCAAATTGTTCTCTAAGTACTTACATTTATGCATACATGTATGAGTGCTGCTCTTCATTTTGGTTACAGCACTCTCTCTTTTCAGATGGTGGTCCCTGCTATCATCAAAGAGCTGAAAAGGAATGACACTTGAGTGTTCAACACTTAATGAGCCATCTCTATTATATACTCCGATGGTACAGGAACTATAGTGGAAAGAACATAAGAACAAAAAGACAAGGAGGCATGCTTTGGAATGCTGTTTCCCAGACATCAAGTGGTTGTTACATTCATGATCTCACAGCACAAGACCTTGCATAATATTGGGCCCACCTACAGGTTTCCTGGATGATAGAGGAGTACACACAAAGTAGACATCGGGCTGGAGGGATAGCTTAGCGGTTAAGGCATTTGCTTGCAAAGCCAAAGGATCCATGTTCGATTACCCAGGACCCACATTAGCCAGATGCACAAGGGGACGCATGCATCTGGAGTTCATTTACAGTGGCTGGAGGACCTGGCACGCCCATTATCTTTCTCTCTCTCTCTCCCTCTCTGTCTCTCTCTCTCTCTGTCTCCCTCTTTCTCTGTCAAATAAATAAATAAATAAAATTTTTAAAAAAGATAGACATCAATATACAAGTGGAATAGAGAAAACCTGGGGCTTCAGATGAGGGAGGTGTGGAAGGGAGAACAAAAGAGGATGGTGGGAGACGATGGAGTCTAAATATTTTAAAGTTTTTGTTTTTATTTTATAAAGTAACAAATTGAAAAGGAAATTAATAAGGTAATTTGACAGTACAAGTCATTGGACAAATTCATGATCATCGGACTCAGCCAGCATTCACTAAGAAAAAAAAATTCAAGGCAGTATTTTTCTCTATGAGTCTGTTGCATGGGTTAAATAGGTAGGTACTGCAAAGTCTTGTGTTACTAGGGCAAATGTCAAGGTGTCTTTGCAAATAATAAGAGAAATGAAATAGTTATATGACTAAAATGTCTTACCATGCAAGCAAACTTGTCTTGAGAATTTAACTTTTATGTAACATATATATTATTTTATTTTATTTTTGTTTTTCGAGGTAGGGTCTCACTCTAGCCCAGGCTGACCTGGAATTCACTATGTAGTCTCAGGCTAACCTTGAACTCACAGTGATCTTCCCACCTCTGCCTCTGAGTGCTGGGATTAAAGGTGTGCATTACCACACCTGGCTTATGTAACAGTTAAATACGTAGTTTACTATGTATCATAAACAAAATGTCATCATAAATATTATCATTTGCTTGATGCATTTAATTTTCCTGATTATCTCAAAATTGTTTCAATCTTTTTTTTCTCCCCGTAGGATGACATGGCTTAAATTTTCTGTAAAAAGATTTTGCTAAATGTAGTTTTCTTAAAACAACAACTTCAATCACAGAGTCAAATATTTCCCATTTCAGTAACTATCTCCTCTGGGGAAAGCTATTGAGTAGTTATCTTTATAAGGCTACTGACAGAAAGTTCTAGAAAGTGTGAACAGATCTGTTTCATAGATTTCAATCTATTTCCTGGTAGTGTTTTGTCAAAACAAAGCCTTTTCCCATAGGAAAATCTGTTTGTAAACTTAACCTCTCCAGAGGTACCCTTTAGTAAACCATGTCCCTTTAAAAAGACAAAAGGAAAAAAAAAAACCAGAAAATCTACTGCTGACAAAAATATTACAATTGTCTAAAACTATAATTGGTATAAAATATAACAACTGTTGTTATAGCTGTTTTTAGTAAAATTAGCATAAATAACAATACTATCAGCTGGTAGATTTTCATGCTTTCAGGTAATTTGAAGCTGATATATGCTTACTATTTACCTATTTACACAGAATTCCTTTTTTGTTCGTTTTTTTTTTTTTTTTTCCCAAGGTAGGATCTCACTCTAGCACAGGCTAACCTGGAACTCACTGTGTCTCAGGGTGGCCTTAAACTCACAGTGATCCTCCTACCTCTGCCTCCCAAATGCAGGGATTAAAAGCATGTGCCACCACGCCCTGCTACTATACAGCATTCTTTTAATGACAAAATTATGGATGGGGAGTAAAGCTCTATGGTTGCCAGAGTGAATGCCAAGACAGAGTGCATCTGGAAAAGAAGGTAGGTGTTGCTATAAAAAGCCAACATGTAGCCAGTGTGGTTGTGCGTGCCTTTAATCCCAGCACTGGGAGGCCAAGGTAGGAGGATTGATATAAATTCAAGGCCATCCTGAGACTACATAGTGAATTTCAGTTTAGCCTCAGCTAGAACAAGACCCTGCCTCAAAAAAAAAAAAAACAGGGCTGGAGAGATAGCTTAGTAGTTAAGGCACTTGCCTGAGAAGCCTAAGGACCCATGTTCAACTCTCCAGGTCCCACATAAGCCATGACGCAAGCACGCAAACTCACACATGCCCACAAGGTGGTGCATGAGTTTGGAGTTTGATTACAGTGGCTGGAGGCCCTGGTGCACCAATTCTCTCTCGCTCTTGCTTTCTTCTATAGAAAAAAGGCTAGTCTGTTGGGGCTTGCCTCAAAACAAAACAGAAAGTCAACAGTCAACATGTAGCATTCTATGGTGATACAAATGGAGTTGTTCTATGTCTTAATGTGGTGGTGGATATAGAAACCTCCACTTGTGATGAAAATGCATACCCGTGGCATGCACACTTGCACGCACAAACTAACTGGTCCAGGAAAACTGATACAATCTGAATAAAATGCGTGCATTTTATCAAGATTTTATTCATGTTGATTTCTTTGGTTGTAATGTTGTACTATAGTTGGGCTAGATGCTACCACTGGGAGATAACAGGAAACAAATACATTCTATATTATTTGTTTCCACTGCATGTTCCTATTGTGGTTTATAAAAGTTACAATGGAAACATGTTACTTAATTGTTTTTAATCTACCTTGATGCCAATCCTAAACTGGTGAGGCAGAGAAGTATTTTTGTGGGTCATTTCATGCATCTTAATAATACCTTGAACTTTGTCCAGTGCCAGATAGGGTCTTCTGTCTCATATTATTTATTTATTCATTTGCAAGCAGACAAGGAGAGAGAGAGAGAGAGAGAGAGAGAGAGAGAGAGAGAATGGGCATGTGAGGGCCTCCAGCCACTGCAAATGAACTCCAGACACATGTTCCATTTTGTGCATCCACCTTTACCTGGGCACTGGGGCGCTGGGGAAGCAAACCCAGGTCATTAGGCTTTGCAGGCAGGCAAGTGCCCTAAATTCTGAGCCATCTCTCTAGCCATCTTCTGTCTTTTACAAATCCTATAACTCACATAGAACAGTGGGGTCCACTCTCCTCAGATAAATATGCTAGACAAATGTAGACATAGACTTCTCATGTGATGAATGAGGGAAAACTTCTCCCAGAGTTGTAGCTTTGGTGACTAGGTTCTCGAATATACATAAAGGAGGCTGATGTCCCTGTTGTTCCACAGGACACTATAGCAGCCTGCATGGCAAGCCAAGCCACCACCAACGACGACAGTCCACAAGGAGAGTCTGGCATCAATTAAGGAATACGAACTTCTAACCTGGGTGAACTGTCACAGCTGAGGCCCAGCCCCACTGATCCCTGAGCTCCTGGAGGTCAATCACAGCCCTACACCACTGACAAGGCCTTCCTCTCTTTTCTATCTTTATGCACCAAGTTGTGCCCTCTAAGGCCCCAGATGGGAGAAATTTCCCACCCCGTCTATTTTTACAGTAGGAAAAAAACAGGGATAAGAATGGACTTAATCAAGAATGAATACCCCATGACTAGCAGTGGTTTGTGATAGACAATCAACATATTATTTTACCAACCATTACTTGAAATAAACCTGAATAGGAATTTCAGCTCACAGGTCCTGGTCTGTATATACACCAAGAAAAAAAAAAAAAATCAACCATCCATTTAACCATCTGTTTAGTATCTGTCAGCCATTGCCTAAATATGCAAGTATACACACACACACACACACACACACACACACACACACAATCAATTAGTTATTTCAAATATTCTGCACAAAAAATAGTATTTTAGTGTATGTTTTATAAGGGAAGATATCGAGGCTCAGGAGCAAAACGATTTGCCAGTTAAGAGGTAGAACTGGATTGTACATACAGCCTCTTCCATCCCAGCCGTCTTCCTTAAGCCACCATTCTGCTCTGGTGGTTTCTATGGAGTGCCCATTCATTAGGAAGAGGCATGCATTCAAAGTGAAAACATCAAAAAACTTTTAAAAAGCATCCTAGCAGCCCGCTTAAGGGTTTATAGTGCTATGCTGGGGAAGGACTGACCCTCGTTTATAAATGAGACTGCAGCTATGAGAATACAATTGGTAACTTGTCTGGCATGTAATGCACTCCTTCTCCCTTGTGTGACCTTCCAAATGTGCCTGTGCCTTTGAGTATATACTGTTGGGCCTCGTCTCTCAGGATCAGTCAGCTATAAATCAGCAAGAATTTTAATTCAGTTTGAAGAGCTGATGCTAGTTTAATAAGCTGTCTAGGTATAGTTTGTTTATCAATAATATGAAGCCTGGGTTTGGGAGATGGCTTAGCTGTTAAGGCACTTGTGTGCAAAGCCTAAGGACCCATGATCGACTCTCCAGATCCCACATAACCCAGACGCACAAAGGTGAGGCAAGTGCAAGGTTGCACATGCCCACTACATGGCGTGAGCGTCTGGAGTTTGATTGCAGTGACTGAGGCGCCCTCTCTCTCTCTCTCTCTCTAAAATAAAATAATAATAATAATAATATGAAGCCTGCATGTTCTGCCTCCGTGAATTGAGATGGTAAAAGATTGAGATGGTACCACAAGTCTGTTGCCCATTGGATAAGGAGGTAGTTTTAGTTCCACTGTGGTTATTATTTTTCAGAATTGTTTTAAAATAATATCAAAATGGGAAGTTCCTTGGATTATAAATTTAAGCATTCAAACCTGCACTTATTATTTTTCCATTCATTCATTCACTTGCTCAACATGTGTGTTTTGACCATTATCAGATGAGATGCCTTAGAACAGACCTTGTAGGAAATATAACTAGCACTATGCCTAAGCATCACCCACCAAAAAGAAAAGCACCCACCAGATTGGGATTGTGGGCAGCAACCCTGCCCATGCTTAGTCATAGCTACTGCTTCGTAGATGCTCATGGAAGGTGAAATAAATGCAAGATTCTGACTTATTCCATTCGAAGTTAATGATGTCAGCCAAAGAGAAATGAAATCATGAGTCAAAAGTAAGTGCATATTATAACTTACTGGATTAAGAGTTACTCAGTTCACTCTATAGGAATGGGATTTACCTCAGGCAAAAGCCATTCCAACAGACGTGGCTAGGAATTACTTATCAGAGTGATACTCATGCTTGCAAGTATGTCCACTGCCCAGAAACTCCATTCTGATTCCTTAGCACAGTTGCCCCCCCCCCAA
Source organism: Dipus sagitta (assembly GCA_036346955.1). Classification (NCBI taxonomy): domain Eukaryota; kingdom Metazoa; phylum Chordata; class Mammalia; order Rodentia; family Dipodidae; genus Dipus; species Dipus sagitta. The sequence goes on from CM070771.1 coordinate 188,724,678, forward strand.
AAAAAAAACCTGTGTTAACTGTGTTTAAGAAGTACTGATGGTTATTCCTATGACCTGGTCAGTCTGAGGAACATGAAAGCAAAAGCATGAAGGTGTTTAATCAAGTGAGGAAAATTGCTGGACAAGTTGAGAAAGAAGGTCTTCAAGAGCAGAAATTCACTCTTGCCTTATTTGGTAAAGGATTCTTCTTGGAACATTTGGAGAAGAATTTTTTTTTTTCTCAAAATGTATGTAGGCTTAAGCATGCAGGGTTAGAGTTAGCACTGACCCATTTATGTCCTGAGTTCGACCAGCCATTAATTGTGATTACAACTAATACAAATGATTATTTACTGCGGTTCTGACCTACGCCACCATCTCTGTCTACTGCTCTACTCAGTCACGGCCCCTCCCCATTCCCTTACCCCTTGCACGTCAGACTGTAGCTATTCACTCAGATCTCATAGAATTTGCATGAACTTTGCAAGCAATTAAGAAATCACTGTACGTATATGGATGGTGATAGTGTTTTGCAGAGAAGGCTGCAAATCAGCCCACCACTAATGTATGACCTGACAAAGATCACTTAGCCTTTCTCTTAGTAATTTCTACCACACTGTAACAAAGGAATAAGCTGGAATGAAACCCGTAAGAAACGTATGTAGTCATGATTTTAAATTGCTAATATCAATGGGCTCTTGGCAAAAGAATACTAAATGCATTCTAGTCAATCAGAAAGGTGCCATTTTATACCCACTCTGTGGTAGGCTCGGAATTCCTTGGCATCTTTGAAAATAATTATCTCTTCTCTAGACAGAAATGTATTCTCCAGAACTGTTTTCCCAATAACATTTATTTTAACAATAATATGCTCAGTCTGTTCTGCACATACAACTTCACCGATTAGGCAGTCAGCCAGTGAGACGTTGTCTGGGGTTATAATTATAGCTATTTAGTTGCTGAACAATCTCATAATAGTTGCAAACGAATCCATTTGTGTACACACAGCAATTTAAAACTTGTTTCTACTCCACTTTTTTTTTTGTCTTTAAAGGAGAACTCAGGATAATTCTATTCTAGCCTGAAACCCCAGAGCACAATTAGGGCCCCCACAAACATAATAGAAGAAGGAGACTCCCTTTGGTCAAAGTGAGGAGATGTTGCCATGATTTGTTTTAGTTTGATAAACAGAGAGAGCTGTTCTGTTCTGAGACCTCTTTCCCCCCACTCAGAAAGGGGGTGTTTATGTCCAGCTGTGGGGAATTACTCACAGGAGGTTTAAACAGTGGAAAAAGAAAACATCCTCTTTTCATTTGGACCCACCCAGCCCACCAAGGTTTACAGACTCAGCCAATGGAAAGAGGGACTTCGGGTCACTGAAAACTCCCCTTAGGAAATGGCTCCCCATCTTCTCCCAGGACAGCTTGAAGATCTGAAGGACTCACAAAGTGCTATTAACAACTACAGAAGCGTGGCAAATCAGACCCTTCCAGAAGGATTTGATACTCACATTAGAGACAGCTCTCAGATTAGATACTGAAATAGGCAGAGCCTAAGAGACCAGGCTTGTATCAAGACTGGAGTCTGGGCTTGAAAATACAAACAAACTCTGCTGTAGTTTCTACAGGGCCATTTAGACTCCCTCATAACCAATGAACAAAAACCAGACTTTCGTTATCTTTGTTTTATATGGATGTTGCATAAAGGATATGAGAGTCCCTTCTTCACATTTTCCCTCAATTCATCCTTTTTCTATGCATTTTATTTAATTGTTTTAGCCACACAGATGGGAAATAGAAAATATAATTAAATAAGAACTTCGATTTAAAGATATCAGAGTGATTTACTGAATAATGCCTTGAAATAAGAGGCTACAATTTTTTAAAAAGTACACTGACTTGTAATGCTGTCATCATATCATAGATAGATATTTGTGAAAAATTGCATTAAGAAGATCCCTTGATGAAGGGTTTAAATGAATTGAACATCACTTTCCTTACATTTTCCTTACATACTGATTGCAAAAGAGCAATTCTTTAAATTACATAATTTAGAATTCTTTTAGACATTGCTATGACATCTTTTTAATTGATAGTTTCTAAGAATTAACCTGAATATTTTTCATTAAACAGTAATTTCTAACAACAGAAATATATAATGGTTATGTAGGGCTGGACTGGATCAGACATAATCAGCAATTTGAGTAGGCAGGATTTTCCATAGCCTTGCATTTAAATAACAACAAACATTTCATCTTTATCCATTTAATTCTTATTTTTAAAAAGAAAAGAATATGCATTGGCAGGCCCATAAGAAACAAGGAAACTAGTTTATGAAAATAATGTACCATTGTCATAAAGTAAAATGCTGTGTTTATATGAATTACACAGTCGCTGAAGCAGCTTTTATAAGAAAAATTAAAGTTGCACCTTCATATCTTCTTTGGATCTATTGCATTAAGAAATAAATTATTTTAAGGAATAACTATCTCCTCTTTGTTTCCTTCTTCCATCCCTACCTTCCTTTCTAATGCATTTCTTCATAAACCTATATTTGTATTTTAAAATATCATTGTTAAATTTATTATTTCTTTTTGTAATTGTGGTATGTTTTTATTTCATTTTTTTTTCATTCAGGAGTATAGTCTACCTGGTATGTAATAACTTTTATAAAAAGTTGTTGAATGAGAGCATGTGGTATTCTCCTTTTTTGTGCCAGTCTAATTTCAGTTAATATAAAGTCTTCCAGTTCCATTCATATTACTGTAAATAATGTTCTTTGTGAGTTAATAGCATTGTGTTGTGCACATAAAGCACATTTTACTTCACTTTTCATCCATCCACAAGCATTTACCTTGATTCTGAATCTTGGTTTTTGTTAACAGTGCTATGGTAAATAAAGGAGTCAAGATAATCTCTTCAGCAGACTGATTTTCTTTCTTTTACATATACGCCAAGTAGTTAAGTTGCTAGATCATATGGTATTCTTCTGCCGTTTTAAGGAATGTCCATGCTACATATTCTCACTTACATGTGGAAACACAAAAAGTTATCTCACATTAGACAGTAGAGTAGTGGTTACCAGAGCCACGCAAGTGTGTAGACAGAATGGTTAGTGCATACCAGAGCACACTTAGATAGAAGAAATAACTTCTAATGTTCTACAACACAGTAGGCTGACTAAGGTAGAAATTAAATTACACATTTTAAAATAGCCAGTTGAAATTATTTTAGCTCTCCTTAGCATAAGGACAGGATAAATATCTGAGCTAATAGGTATGTCAGGATCCTGATATAAGCATCACACATTGCATCAATTATCAAGATATCAAAATACATAAATTATACATGCAATTGTTATGTTTAACTAACATTAAATACTTTTCTCTGAGTGAAAATGAGTACATTTAGTCACACATCCTCATCTTTAAAATGTGAAAAATAGATGCTTCCCAGAGAAGGATCTGGAAGAAGAAAAAAAAAAAGCAGCCAGATTTTGGTTGTGTTGGACTTTCCACTGCTTATCAATGCCTGGGGAAGCCCAGCCCTTGAGTTATGATTGCCCCAAACTAATGGCACTTCTGATTTTCTTCCTCTTTGAAGGGATTGAGGTGTTGAGCATAGCTGTCAAGCATAACAGAATGATGGCATGCATAAAAAGTAGCTTTTAAAACATGATTATCCAGGACTCCACGGGCTTAAAGTTTATTCATTCATGACTAGAAAATGAACATTATTTATCCAAAAGGTTGCAGCTGTTGTACTCTCTTGGGAAAATACAAAGTAAGACCTATCCATGCCAGGTTTTCTGGATTGCCTAACTTCAGTGATTCAGAGATAGAATCCCAAAATAGGCATTTATAAAGGCAAAGATGAGAGGAAGAAGAGACTCAGAGCTGGGGTTCGTACGCATTCTTGCTAGTTCTTCAACTCTAAAACCATTAAGCTATTCTGATCCTAACTTCACTCTTGTCCAGCCAAAACTCTTAGAGGCATGTCTGTCGAATTTATGGTGTTCTGTCTACACTGGTTGCTACTTCCAAAAACAGGGTAATGGAAGCCCTGAATCAAATAATGAAACCATATTACTTAATCTATCAAGTAAAAGAGGGGGAAAAAGAAGAGAAAATATTTTTTCCCAGGAATGGTCACATCCCTACAGATCCGGTTTTCAAAGTGGGTTTTCTTTGAAGAGAGTTTAGATTTGCCAACAGGCTATTAGGATATAATACACTGGTCACAATTCTCTGAGCAAGGCTCTCAGGTTTGTTATAAATTTCTCATTTTCCCATAGATGGGTTGAGCCAAGAGGAAGGAGTGAGGAAAGTGGGCAAAAGATTGTGGGAGCAGGGGAAAAAAAAAAAAAACTTGCTGGATCTTATCCAGTTGTCTTCAAAGGAGAACCTCTACCAAACAGAGCAATCCTTCAGGGGGAGATTATGCAAAGTGCCTGCCTTCCAACACCCCTGAGAACCTGCCACCCTGGTCCATTCAGATGTGAGGATTAAGGAAACTGGAGGAATGAAAGCATCTATTTATCCCTGGTCCGTGTCCAGTATTGTTCTTCTGGGCTGGATGGATCCTGTGGCTTTATTGGTGGAGTAATCATTGCTTTTACATTGGGTGGGGGGGGGGGGAGGGAAGGAGATGTATCTGTATTATCTGATAATTCTGTGTTCATTTTTTTTTTCTACTAGGATGCACAATTGTGTAACTCCTGGCTAAATTTCCCCAAACCAAGTGATAGAAATCAGAGTTGGAAAAGACCTATTAGGTCATTTTACCCTGACTCCTGCCAGTGAGTATGTTGCCTCTAATATGCAAGATGAAGTGTCCACCCCTTCCCTTGGGAGATTATCCTCTACAATCCAATTAGTTCACACTGCCAACATTTTCTCTGACTTTCAATTCACAATTAACAGCATTGTTTTACTTAATTCATTTCTCAAAAGTTCTGTTTATTTTTTTCTTATGATTTTCAAATTTTAATCCACTAATAAGCCCATTTTCTTATTTCTCTCCAAATTCACTGTTCTGTTTCATTTATTTTTCTCCCAGAACCTTTAGTTTACTTGGTATTCTTTACATGACTTTGTATCTCTTTGATACAAAGATAATGAAGGTTCCCAGTTTCCCAACTTGGCACATCTCATTAACAGGGATGAATGGAGGGGAATTAAGCAGAGAATTGAACTACTTTCAATTTGTCATAAAATTTATCTCCACCCCCCCCCCCATATTTCATTCCCATTTTCCTGTAAGTTTCTAGAAGAGTCACTAGTGGCCCGAGATATAAGGGTGATAACATACCTCAGCTTTAAGGTTGTGTGTGTGTGTGTGTGTGTGTGTGTGTATGAGTGTTTCCATGTGTCAGAGTTTCTGCTGCAAAAACTGGCTCCAATGATTACATGTGACAAGATAGGCAAAGATTATGGACGGAGGAAATAAAGATATAATGCTGAATTTGGGAACCACAAGGAAACAGTTGAGTAGATGGACCCTTCACAGGATGAGGGGGCCATAGTGGACCATACAGTGTTTCCATGCAGCAGACCCCTCATGCACACAGCTCACTGTAGCAAGGCAGTGCCCTCCCGGGATTTTCTTTCTTCATTGCTTAAGGTCCCATTTTCTTTCTCACCCTGCTTTGTCTCCCTCTTCTTATTCCCTGGCTTTGTTTTGGCCAGTAGATATCATTTCCCTGCCCAGCTGACCATGCAACATCAGTCTCCTCCTCCTGACCTTCTCCCAGCTTGCTTGTCGAAGGGAGGAGCCCCTATTTCTTGATTTTCCCTCTGACTAAGATCTCCCTTGTGGCCCCTCCCTTTCCTGATGATCCAAAACCAACACCTGCCCACATGCTACTTTTTCTCCTTACTCATTTGGATGATATTTAATCAAGATAGCGTGTCCACTCAAATTTGCAATGAGCTATACCTGAGGCCACCTTTATGATTCAAAGTAGTCTGCTTACATGATTCTTCCAGAGAATTTTATAGAAAATTGTCTCTGACAAACATAAGAAAAACATGCGTAGGCCTACAGAGCTCCTGCGTGCATACACTAGCTGTCTACAGAGAGTACCTGCCTGAACTCTGCCACCCTACTCTAGCCATGCTGGTTTCTTGTCCATCACTCACTCTCCTCTACCCCACTTGGAATGAGACTGCATGCTATTCCTTTATGTGCAGAGACTTGGAGAGATTGCTCCTGGGAGGAAAATTCTATAGTCCACTTCATCATTTGCCATATACTTGCAATATAACATTCCCCTCAAACTGAGACCATTTACTTGTGCATTTTTAAGGTATTTAGAATGTTTAAAACTCCATGATGTATTAGGACAGGGCCCTGTTGAGTGTTCATTTCTGCTTTGTGCATAGTATGTTACAGGTACTCATATAGGCTAGCACTTTATCATAACAGCAAAGTGAAGACAGAATATAAAGTGACCACTAGTCAGCCCTTGGTTGATAACCAATTAATGGCTTAGTGATTTTGCTTCCTAAATTCACACTTGGAACCATATAGTTTGGTTTAAATAAAAAAATGACATTCTGAGAGCGTATATACAATAATATGATAATTATATTCAGGGATTAGAGAGCAACAGTATTATTTTACTTTAAAAAGACTATTGGGAAGAACAGGAGCATATGTCCTTGATGAACAAATGGTATTGTATGCTTGGAGAGTATTTCAGTCAGGTTCTCATTGCTATAGAAATCACCCAACCAAGAGCAACTTGTGGGAAAAAGAGATTCATTTTGTCTTACAGGCTCAAGGGGAATCTCCAAAATGGCATGGGAAAATGATGACATGAGCAGAGGGTGGACATCAACCCCTGGCCAACATAAGGTGGACCATAGCAACAGGAGAGTGTGCCAAACACTGGCAAGAGGAAACTGGCTATAACACCCATAAGCCCGCCCCCAACAATACACTCCCTCTAAGAGGTGTTAATTCCCACATCTCTATCAGCTGGGAACCTAGCATTCAGAACACCTAAGTTTATGGGGGACACCTGAATCAAACCACCACATTCTGCCACTAGCCCCCATAAACTGATAACCATACATGAGTTAAAATGCAATGCATTCATCTAACTTTAAAAGTCCCCATAGTTTTTAACAATTCCAATGATGTTCAAACATCCCCATAGTCCAAGATCTTTTAACTGAGCCATAATACCAAAACATCCCCCCCAAAACCATAATGGCACAGAATAAATACTCACACTGCAAAAGATGGCATTGGACATAGCAAAGAAATATTCAACCAATACAAGATTTAAAACAGAGCAAACATCAAACTCTGTAGCTCCAAGTCCAACAACTTTAGCCAGTGACAAATCTCCAAGTCTGACAATTCTAACCAGTAACAAGTCTCTGGTATTCCAATTCTGCCCCTCCAGCTAGGCTACTCACAGTCCTAGAAAACTTCATCAGGCCTGCAGCTTTCCTTAGCAGCCATCTTGTGGTCCCGGCATCACCATTGGGTCACTACTGCAAGCCAAGGTTCATCATCATGGCCCCATCAGGTCTCCATGCAGACATCCAGCAATCCTGCTTCACACTGCTCATGGCTGTTTCCCAAACACAAGACCATATTGCAAACTCAGGCCAGAATAGTCCATCAGACTGTACTTACAGCACTGCAAGGCATATCTTAGGCCAAGATTTCAAATCCTTCCACATTCCTCTTAAAAATCAGCTTCAAAAGTCCAGAGCCACACAGTCAGGTGTCTAGCAGCAATCCCACTCCTCAGTGCCACTTTACTGTTGCAGTCAGGTTCTCATTGCTGTAGAAATCACCCAACCAAGAGCAGCTTGTGGGAAAAAGAGGTTTATTTTGGCTTACAGGCTCGAGGTAAAGCTCCATGATGGCAGGGGAAAACGATGACATGAGCAGAGGGTGGACATCACCCCCTGGCCAACATAAGGTGGACAATAGCAACAGGAAAGTGTGCCAAACACTGGCAAGGGGAGACTGGCTATAACACCCATAAGCCCACCCCCAATAATACATTGCCTCCAGGAGGTGTTAATTCCCACATCTCTATCAGCTGGGAACCTAGCTTCAGAACACCTAAGTTTATGGGGTACACCTGAATCAAAGCACCATAGAGAGTGAAGAGAAACCAAAAGAACATTGGCTCCAGGTAGCAGGAGCAACACTGTCACCGTGGCAGTGCCGGTCTTGCTGTTCCCAGATGCCGGTGGGACCTGAACATACTCTCACTGGCTCCTAATGTAGGAACCCCACACTAGCTACCATGTAGACAACCCCTCTGTGCCCCCGTCAGTCACTGATATGAACTCCACTGTCTTGCATTAGAGAACTTCTGGAGTCAAGGACTGATTGTGTGGTCTGGTCCTGGTCTTTGGATGAGTCAACGGGATTACTCATTGTCTTCTCAGACATGTTAAGGTAATAACCCTTACCCCTCTAACTCTTCACACAATGAGTAATTCCCCTTAAATCAGGAGGGTAGATGAATGATGGATAGCTGTCAAGCAACCAGTGAATCAGACCAGGCAACACAGAAGCCAACAGCAACTCCTTAACACTGGTATCATCTCCTGGATACTGTTGCAGTCAGCTAATGGGAGGAAGGGGGTTATTTCAGGCTTACAAAACTTAGGAGAAACTGTATTGATGTTGGAAGAAACTGCTTACTTCCATAGATCCAAGCAGAAAGAAACAACTAAAGCAAGCAAAGACCAACACCAGCATGCACGAACTGCCAGAACTCAAACTGCTCTCCACACGTGATAGGCTGTACTTAAGGTATGTTCCCAAGCACACATTAGGGCTGGACTCCAAGATCTGCCCTCAGTGACATATCCCCTGGTAGCAGGGATATGTCTCCTAGGGGCTCATGTAGGATATTGCAGCTCAGTTTTATAAAACACATGAGTTTATGGAAGCATACATTCAAGCTATCACAATTCAAACTACTACAAATGTGGCGCACCTTGAAGTTGAGGTATAGTCTGACTTCTCATCAGCTTACTGCCCATATTATTACTTCTGTGAATCTTTTTTTTCTCTGAGTCTGTGTTTCTGGAAGTTAGTACATTGATACTTCTGAATGGTTCTTTAGAATTTTTTAAATGTAGCCTTAGGTTGTATGTATGCCCTAGAATCTGTCTAAGATGCTCATTCTTGTAAAATTGTTGTATTGGCAGAAAAACTCACCAGGGACAAAATAAAGTAAGAGAGAGAAATGGAGAGTATTGAACAAAAATGAGTTTCAACAAAGATCTAGCCTTGGCCAGATCCACGGGAAGGTCCTTAGTCATTGATCATCTGGCTATTTTATAATCTTTTTTTAAAATATATTTTATGTATCTATTTATTTGAGAAGGAGAAAGTGAGAGAGATAATGGGCTTCCAGTACCTTTAGCCACTGCAAACACACTCCAGATGCATACACCCCCTTGTGTATCTGGCTTATGTGGGTACTGAGGAAGTGAACCTGGGTCCTTAGGCTTCACGGGCAAACGCCTTAACTGCTAAACCATCTCTCCAGCCCCCTGACTTTTATTATTAAGGGATGAGAGTCATCCCTTTATGTATCATATCAGTGAGTCATTGGCTCCTGGCAATCCCTAGAACATGGGCATAGCCATCCAAGTGGATCAGGTGGCATCTATGAGCCATGAACTGCTGACCCTCACAGAAGCTGGGGTTGGGGTGGCTCTCACGTGAAAGGGGAACAGAGAGGGACACTTTAGCATTTACTACAGACATTTTCTACTCACCCTGCTGGTTTTCCACAAAATAGGAAAAGAGGAACTAAGCTGAAATGAACCCTCAGTTCTTCTTTTTGACTTTCTTGGTGAATAATAATATAAAAATAAAGCCAAGTACCTGGACGGAACAGGCATGATTCATAATGCTGAGGAACGCTTTGCCCAAGCAGTCTCAAGCATACATATACTTAGAACTAAGACCTCATAGCTGTCTGTGATTATAATTTCCCATCCAGATGTTGACATTGTATTAGGATATGGATGTGCCAACTAAATAATCTGTGCCATCTTTCTGAGAGGCCTTGTAATCTCTACACATAGAACTCTAAACACTGGTATTAAGCTCACTTTCTTCTCTCCTTCCTTCCTTCCTTCCTTCCTTCCTTCCTTCCTTCCTTCCTTCCTTCTTTCTTCTTTCTTTCCTCTTTTCATTTTTTGAGATAGGGTCTTGCTGTAGCCCAGGCTATGTAGTCTCAGGTTGGCTTCCAACAGACGGTAATCTTCCTACCTCTGCCTTCCGAGTGCTGGGATTAAAGGTTAAAGGCATGCACCACACCCAGCCTCAGCTTTCTTATTGAGACAAGAAATTGGCAGAAATATTGTTGTAGTGTTAAATTATAATAAAAATGATAATGATCAGTTTTTAAAAACTATTTTATACTTAATTGCCCAAGATATATATATATATAAAGATATAAAATTTGATTTTAATTTTTTGCAATCTTTGAAGGAGCAGATGTACAGACAAATTTCTAACTTAACCAGTAGCATACAGTCTGTGTGTAATGAAAAAAGGATTACTAGTATTGTTGAGGTTGTTGTTGTTGTTGTTATTTGGAGTGTGTCAAGATGACCTCAGCATCTCATAGCTGGTTGATTTTGACCTAATATTTACTCTGACAGTCTTAAAAGGTCAGTGAAGTCACCAGTGTTCTTTGCAGATTTCTCGTTTTCCAATCTATTTGTTGAAATCTCAGCACAGTAATGTTCTGTCTTCAAGATATTGCAAAAGTTCTATGCTACTGGAGGAGACGCTGCACTGAACTCATGTGGGTGGGTGCATCTTACTCTCATTACCCAGGTAGTTCTGAGGCTTACTATCATGGCCAACACGAGCGGCCCACACAATATAATTGGCATAATATGTTGGTTGGTCCACCACATTAAAATTAATTCCATGAACAGTGAGCATAGTACTTATACTGTGCACCATGTACTTTAAATAATGAAGAAGACACTTGGTTACATTGAGCATAGTACTCATGCTATGTACCAGGTACTTTACATAATGAAGAGGATACTTGGCTACTTTCTTATGATTTGCCTTATTTCCCTCAATCCCTCTTGATTGCAGTGCAATCAGTATAAGCATAGGGTTATACACATCATAACCAGCATGATGGGCCAACTTTAGGATTCCATCTACCTGACCACTGCTGATTAGTCCACAAGTGACCGTGGAACATAAGCAAGGTCATCATTTCTTCCCAAGAAGTTTCCTAACTATGATTGGTTGAAGATGATTTCTTTCTCCTGTACTCATGAAATTTATGAGAATGTTAGTTCTAAGCTGACTGTGATCTCGATTCTAATTTTATAAGCATGATTATGTCATCTCTTAGATTAGACACTAGGATGGAAGGGGAGGGAGGGGAGGGCATCAAAGGGGTGGGAAACACAAATCTAGACCCAAACGGCAATGGTACCATAATCTTCTACTTACTAAAAGACAGACCAAATGGCTGATCCTTCACCAGGCCCTTACAGGGAACACCTGAACCACAAGACACTGGAGAGGATAGATGTAGATCCTAAGGAGAGAGCCACCCCATCATACCTCAAAAGGGCCCCGGCTGAAACTAAGAAAAATTGGAGAAACAAGCAAGGGGGCTGTTTTCCTGATGAACCGGACACCAGCACAAGGGGGAAGGAAATCAGCACAGAGAAACATCAACTCCCACCAAATCAGAGAGCCAGAGCCTCAGAGGCCCCCAACACCTCATCACTGAAGCAGACCAAAAATGAACCCAACATGGCTCAGGGAAATTTTGCGGAAGAGGGGGCGGAAAGAATGTCAGAGTCACATGTTGGGTCATGATATGCAGAGACATTTAGCTTACCCATAACTGTGGGCTAACTCCACAATGCATGACCCGTATACCTCAACAAGGAGGGGCCAAGGGGAGGGTGTAGGTCACGGATGAGCCTAATAATGGTACCAAACTGACTGTATTTGCGGAATACAGAACTGACTAATAAAAAAATAAATAAAATAAAAATAAAACAGAAGGATGAGAAAAAACAAGAACAAGTAAAAAAAAAAAAAAGAAAAATGGTAGGCTGAGAAGACAGAGTGCAACCCACAAGGACTCGAAGCCAGATAAATAAATTCATTGATTATATTTTTTATTTTGTTTCATTGCAGTAGTTTGGTCAATTGGAATATGTCTATTTTCTTCTTTGATTTTACCTAAGCTCCCCATTTCTTGTCTAATCATTTATTTCATACATATACATGATCATCCAGTCACATAGAAACTCTCATGTATATGTCATTATACTTATTTTACAAATATAAATATTAAAAGCTGAAGAGTTGATTTCACAGGCAAAAGTATATACAATTAGCAAGGATAACAGGTGTGAATTCCACATTTTCTCACAGCAAATCCTTAATCAGATGCTCCTACCCTCACAAAGACCTGCCTTAATAAATTATATTATTATATTATAATTAATAGATTGTATTGATTTATCAATTTCTAAGATATTTGTATGAAACTCACAATAAGAACTTCACACATTGCTGCTTTATGTGTTTTAGTTCATCATTCTTGCTTATCTGTGTTGTATAGTCTGTTTAGAAATTTTAGCTAGCTGTTCTTTAATTCAGGTGAATACAAATATAGTAGTTAATGAAATTAAGCAATTGCAATTTAGTAATTTTTATTTATTTATTTTTATTATTAGATATGGACATATTTAGTACGTAAACAACACATGTTGGTACCATCCTTTCCCTCCTCCCTGCCCCTTTTCTGAAGAGCTCTTCCTCATTGGGGTGTAGGTCAACCCCATGGGAACTGTGGGTCATGCATTATGGGGGCAACAGTCAGTTATGGGGCAGAGGCAATGTTTCTGTGCAAAATGTCCCAACTTGTAGCTCTAACAATCTTTCTGCCCCATTTTCCACAAAATTCCCTGAGCCATGCTGGGAGCATTTTAAGTACATTTAAGTGAAGGGCACTTAGGAGCATCTAGATGTCTGGTTTGGTAGGTGGTGAGTGTCCTCAATATCTTTCTCAATCACCCTTGTGCTGATATCAGCTTAAATGAGAGAGCAGCATTCTTGCTCATTTCCCCAATTCCTTGGTGGTTTCAGCTGGGACCAGGGTGGAGTGTGCTGGGTTGTTTATCTCCTCAAGTCCAGTTCCCATCTGAGAAAGAGAAGCAGGTTCTCCAGTGAAGAGTGAAGTCAGTGCCACTTAAATGGTATAACTATTTAGAGAGAATTAAAAGGTTTTAGATACTTTTATAGTGTAAGGTTAGTGGGAGCTTGAAAATGGAAAGAAGAATCATTATCTGATGTGATTCTGACTTGTTTCCCAGTTCCACATATAGTTTCCTTTCCACTGAGCTGATCTGTTAGCCAATCCAAGAGCAGTTGGTTACCCACCCATGGCTGTGCGCCACTATTGCACTTGTGTGAGCTTTGCAGGCAAGCATTTTAACCACTGAGCCATCTCTTCAGCCCTAGAAGGCACTTTTTTTTTTAAACAATAGAGGCCATCTTCCACATGATATAGGCAATGATATAGTCATCCACATTCATGGTACCCCTTTTTGTTTTCTGAACAGTTCTGTGGTTAGTTTTTCATTGTATGAAAGGTTTTGGAATGTCAGGAAAAGGATTATCTGTGTGTGGACCACAGGGCTATACTAAAATTATCTGTGACTCAATGTTTAAAGAACTTCTCATAGTGGCTTGAGGTCTCCTGGCTATAAAGGTCACCATGATACAGAGAGAATTCTCCAGGAAGCAAGGGTGTTGCAGCCTGGCGGCTTGAACTCCTCATGAGGTCAAGGGTCAAAAACTAATACTTTCATCACAGCATGAAGAAGAAGGATGATTGAGTAAGTAAGTATGCAACAAGGGAATGAGACATGTCCATGATCGAGAACTGGGCCAATGAAGTGCATGGTAGGGATAGACAAGCATACGTCATTCCAAAAAGACCAGATCTCTGTATTTACCTTATGTGCCATGTGGTCAGCTACTAATGTTCTTTAAGATTTTAGTTGTGCTTTTTGCTTCTCTCTTTACTTGGTGATACACACACACACACACACACACACACACACACTATCTATCTATCTATCTATATATATATATATATATATATATATATATATGTATATATATATATGGAGGGAGAGAGAGAGCAGAGGTATACTCTGCTTAAGATTACTTTGAAGGAGAGAATGGGATTGACATAAAGGACTCAGAGTTGAGACTATGCATCCTATCATTAATACAAAGCACTGACTGAGTGAAATAAAAACACAATATATAAAATAAAAACAGGAATGATGACTACACACCAGTCAAATTAGGTTTTACCATGAACTTGTTAATTTCTGTTTATATCATTCATTCTCTGTCCTTAAGCTTGCATTTCATTTTATTTATTAATTTACCTGTAAGCAGAATGCGATATAGATATAGATTAGATATAGATATAGATATAGATAGATAGATATAGATGTAGATATAGATATAGATTAGATATAGATATAGATATAGACAGAGGGAGTGTATGGGCATTCCAGGGCTTCTAGCCACTGCAAACAAACTTCAGATGAATGTGCCACTTTGTGCATCTGGGCTTTACGTGGGCATTGGGGAATTGCACCTGGGTCATTAGGCTTTGCAGGCAAGCACCTTAACTGCTGTGCCATCTCTCCAGCTCCTCAGGTTGTATTTCTACAGGAGCAAATAATCTCTAGATATCAGTGGATTGTAGCAGTTAAGGTGTAGGATTCCTCCATGTTCCATGACAGTGTAGGCCCTCTGTGATTCCACATCAGTCCATAGCTCTGCACTTACACCTTTTGTAACCCAAAATGCAGGAAGCCTCCCTGTCCCGGCTATGATGATCATGCAGCGGTTTTTAAGCTTTCTTTGGTCAATAAAGAAAACATAACCAAGTCTGCCTTCATTGGGTAGGAAATCTGTTCCTCACACATCACCATGAAAGGCTTATAGTAAAATAGAAGGATGTTAATATACTTACAGAGAGGAAGTAAATAGTGAAAGCAATTATAAAATCTATTACCTATGGGATGCAGAACCTGAACAGTTTAATTTTTTTTTTTTTTTTGCTGCTTCTTGCTTCATTGTATTATTATGGGATGCAGAAAAAAGAAGTGATGTCTACTTAAATTAATGGTACAACTTTTTAAATGGAAACAGAAATGTGTATTTTCGAAGAAATGTACAAATATGGCCTTATCTTCATTGTCCAGTTGGGTGACCACAGAGCCATCATGCATGAGCTGTCGAATGACGGTCCTTTCCTTCTGAGCATTCCAAAGCGCCACTTACGGTAGCCGCTGTGTGAAGTGGTGGGAAAGAATGTCCGTGTATGGGCTCAGCAGTGAGAATGAGGGTCAGTGGAATGAGGCCCTGCCACCACAAATGAGTAAGTGTGATTCACAGGGCAAAGGCTTTAGTTTGCCTTCTCCTTAATGAATCAACATGGATCATCCCAACCATATGGAATTTTAGAATATTTCTCATAATGGAACAGGAAAAAAAATTATTGCTGTATCCTGGGCATCTAGCAAAGCACATAATAGTGTGAAGCAAATAGTGTGTTCTGAAATCAATAGAAATTTTATTTTATGTTTTGACGATGCTGGGAATAGAACCCAGTTCTCTCCTGCCTGGTAAGCAATGCTGTAGCACTAATCTATACCCCAGCTCCAATGAATTATTATTATCCTCAGACCAAGGAGATTCAGTAACTGATGTAGGTGAGTTTTTTCATTTGGTAAATAAACAAACATACTAACTAGGGACATAATAACTTACCAAAATGTGTCTTTTTTCATGCTGATAGATACTCTCCTTATGCTTGAAAATACTCTACAGAAGTAGCATTGCTATCATGAGGAGGAAATGCCAAGGCATGCAGAATCTCTAAATACTTAGAACACATATTGAAAGGCAGGAGACTTATATTCCTTAGTGATTTGTACATATGTAATATATACACGTGATTGCAATTTTGTATGCAGTTTTGATCCTTTTTTTTTTATTTTGGTTTTTCAAGTTAAGGTCTCACTCTAGCCCAAGCTGACCTGAAATTCACTATGTAGTCTCAGGGTAGCCTCAAACTCATGGTGATCCTCCTACCTCCAGAGTGCTGGGATTAAAGGCGTGCGCCACCATGCCTGGCTGTTGTATGCAGTTTTATGTAGAATATCTGGTTACCATTTATAGAAAATTTGAAATCTCTGCATATTAAATCACATCTCTCTTAAAATAGATTTGTAGTCCAATTCTTTACTTGTCATATCTTTTGCTAATATCTTATTACTTGATGAGAAATTTTGTATTGGTTGGTATATTTACTAAAATAACCTCAAAAATATATTATCTTGGTCATGGAAGGAACATATGGTAGGATTTCTAATGTTAGAGATCCCATTTAACATCATCACCAAGTGATCAGTACCTTCATGTGTCCTACCAGGAGACATTCTTCATATCCATAGACACATCTAGGATGTTTTTTTTGTTGTTGTTGTTGTTGTTTCTTTACTGCCTGGGTCATTTTTTGATATAGAATGCAGTATTTTTCTACCTTCATGAGGTTAACTGCTTTGGAATGGAAATGGAGGAGGCTATGGCATTTTGCAGAAGTGAAGTGCTCCAGTTTTAGTCAGACCTGGTTCCTAATAAAGGAATGAGCCATGTATACATGCCCCTCTCCTGAGTATACCTATTGTTCAGGAAACACCATTCAAATATTTGTCCCAAGACTGAGAATGTAACTCAATAGTAGAGCACTTGCCTATCATTCATAACAATCTGGGTTCAATACTTAATGCTGAGAAAAAAGCCACAGTCAAAACTCACTGCTTCATATTACAGGCACTAGGTATATAATAATTTTAATATTCGATGGTCAATTTGTACAGTCAGTGGCATGCATCCTATAGGTGTCTTTAAGTGTGGCTAATAATGTCGCATCTTACCTAAAGAATTTCTAAACAAGATTGTGGCATGCATACACATACATGTAACATGACCTACATATTCCCTCACTTACCCATTCATTTATTCATTATTTTATCAATCAAACTTTAGTGGTTATTTCAAGACCCTCAAACTCACGCTGAGATAGTTGAAGTACGGTCCTGAACATTTGGAAAACCTTCATAGAGAACTTCTGTGTATCTGAGCTAATTTAATTTTTCCACAAACTTACACAAATTATGTCACAGTAAAAGCTTTTATCCCCATGCACAGTCTGCTCCTGCTCTTTTCTCTTTAGTGCTCTAGTGGGACCCTTCTAATTCCTCACAAATAAACACGACTCCATGGTCTCTTCCTTCTTTCCTGACCTTGTACATTTGTGGTATAGCATTTAGTATTTCACGGAAAGGAAGAATAGTATTTCATCATGAACTGCTTTGTCTCAGAGCTCTGAGATCCCCGAGGATTCCCTGTCTCCATCACCCAGCACTGGGATGGCAGGCACGTGCCATCACACATGACATTTTACATGAAAACGGGTAGTCTGAACTCAGATCCCTTTGCTTACATGCCAAAACAACAGACCCATCTCTCCAGCCCCACAACAACTTTGCATGACCAGCTTTCTAGCTTTATGATACCAGCTTTACAGTGCAGCAACAAAACTACTGTAGATGCATTTCGTTGGCTGGGTTGTACTTTTTCTTGATTACAATCCTCGTGCTTTTCTTGTCTACACATATTTTTTTGTTTGCTTATAATTTTATATAATTTTATAGAGAGACACTGATGATTTTTTTTTCCCCGATTACATGAGGGGGAAGAGGCATGAAGAAGAAGGAAAAACGGGGGTAGGAAAAGTTAAAAAAAAAAAAAACCTACAAAGACACTCTGCCCTATTCCACTTGGAATCTGGATGTAGTGGATTCTTTAACAGACTCTCAAGATCTAAGGGATGTGCAGGCGAGTTCCCCTCAGGCAGAAGTTCAAACACTCAGAAGCCCCCTCCACTGTAGAACACAATAGCCTTCAGATTTTGCTCCTTGCCATTCTTTGTTCTAACCAAACAGACTACCTACAGGACATCTTTGAAGGTCAACCTTTTCCTGGTAAATTGTAGGCTGAAAACAATTTGTATGTTCGTTTTCAGATTACTTGACACCAAAGTTCCAGTTGCTCGGTATGAATCAACTAGATGTAGCTGAGAAAGTCTTGGATGTCGCCAGCCTATTGTCACCAGTCTTCTGTGGGTTTACCCTGACAGCTTCCATGTGGGCTCCAGAGAAGGCCTGGATTGCCAAAGATTGTAAATATGAGCCTTGGGCGGGGCCCAAATCCTCCAGATGTGGCTGCTTTCATATTTTCATTGTGAATTCAAGGACTTACCCTTCTCTTTGACAGATAACAAGTACCTCATCTCCTAATCAGAAAAACGTGGCCATTGGAGTGGGGATATCTACAAACGGCTTGTCCTTCAGGCTGCTCTGGTGACAAGAAGTAAAAACAATGCAGGCTTCTTTTCTCTCTGGTCCATTGGAGAATCTAGGGCCATGTCTGAGTACTCATTACTTTTGCTAAACTAAAGAATTCTTGCCCCATGGGTGTGGTGGTGCTCGCCTTTAATCCCAGCCCTTGGGAGGCAGAGGTAGGAGGATTGCCTTGAGTTCAAGGCTGCTTTGAGACTACATAGTAAATTCCAGGTCAGCCTGGGCTAGAGTGAAACCCTACCTCAAAAAAAAAAAAAAAAAAAAAAAAAACAGAACAAAAAAGAATTCTTTCGCCACTTTCTATGTACTCCTGTGTGAGAACCAGTTCAGTCCCTGACTAGACAAGAAAATTACTTGAGGAAGGAACTTATCAAATGAGCAAATGCTTGTCTGACCAGAACTTCCTTTTTCTGCTGGCTTCCTTTGAGTCTGACAAGCTCTGGCTTAGTGATGGTAGGAAGTGTTTTAGGCAGAATTCCTGTGGTCAGTTTTTCCATTTTCAAGCAATGGGTCATTCAGTGTGCACTGGGATTAGCCAGGCCTTTGGCTTCTCTCTGAATCCTTTAAGTGTATCCTTAAAAGGCACATTTCCTATGAGAAAATAGACAAAAATGTAACAAAATCTGGGCACTTGCTTGGTAGACAAGTTATTGAATTCACCGAAGGGCTCAGTGGAATGAAGGGAATTGATAAAATTATCCTTGTCCTTTCTTTTAGGCCCTTTTATTTCTTCTGAAAATTTGTGTATGAAAATTTAAATTAAATATGTCATGTTGATTAGTAGGAACAGTATGTGAACTGATGTCTTCCTTTGATTTAGTTTGAAATGTTTTAAATACTAGAAGTCTTCTGTTGTACCCAGTTAGAATGGATAATTCTGATTTTGTTTTTAAAAGGTATCACAATGAGTTTACTTTTTCAAAAACTACATGTTCGTTACATTGCTCAAGAAAGTGCAGTGCTCTTCTTTTTATGCAGATCCCTCAATTTCCTTTTTCTCCTAGTCAAACCCATTTGAAATAGCTGAAACACTAACCATTCTGCTACCTCATCCTGCTTTGTTAGTGAATCCCAATGCACTGTCAAAATGTCAGGGACAGAAGATATCAATGCTAGAGTTTGAGAAAGATGTTTATCACTATATTTTGTACGATCTCTAAAGTTCAGTGATTAAAAACACTATTAAAGGGCTGGAGAGATGCCTCAGTGGCGCATGTGTCTGGAGTTCATTTGTAGTGGCTGGAGACCCTGGCATGCCATTCTCTCTCTCTACCTGCCTTGTTCTCCCTGTCTCAAATAAGTAAATAAAACATTATTAAAGACCTAACATCAATGTGACATTCTACAATTTGATTTTACTATTAAAATTATGCTTAGAGTTGAGGACAGTGGTAGAGCAGTCCCCTGACATGCACAAGACCCTGGATTTGAGCCCTGGTCCACAAACAAAAATATGTAAATGAATTAATACAGTGATGCTCAAAAATAACTTTCAATGACATAAGCAAAAGGCTCATTCATAACATGAAATTTTACCAAGAATAATATAAAATGGATAACAGTAAGGCTATTTTCATGCTGCAAATCTGAGAAACAGAAAAATAGGAACAAAGTTAGAAATAAATGCATTGAAATGATATCAGTAATTTCCTGCACTCACTAGAATGATGGGTATGTTTCTGATTTCTCATATGTACCTAGTTATTTGCAATTAGTTCACTTAACTTTCATAGTGGGATAACATTCAAAGTTGAATAAAAGGGAAGAAATGCGCCCTCAGGGAAGATGTAGAGCTGATATATTCTTCCTCCTCAGTATAAAGAAATTCTCTCCCCACTTTAAGTAAACAAGGCTATTCACAGATAACAAGCCCCCTGTGTCCCTTAACTTCTTGATTGTCTCCACCACTCCCTTCTACTAAGCCTCCCCTTCAAAGTCAAGTAGACACAGTTCTGCTTTCAGCTCAGTTGACTCTCTTTTCTATATGTGGGAAGAGCTCTCTCGTCCTGGAAGGACGGTTTCAGAAGCCTATGGATGGCCTTCATGTGCACACAGTCTCATCTGGAGATGCTTTTAAGGCACTGCCTATTCATTACTCAGGGCAGAATACTTAAAGATAGCTTTGTCTCCCTGTTCTTGTTGGCTGGCAGATGCCTCTGAAAAGGACAGAAAAGCCCATCCACTCTTGGACCGTAAGCTAGCCATTCATGTATTGAAGTCGCTGGACGCTGATGTAATGATAGCAACCATTCATGTTGGCAGACAAGAGAAGTCTGTATGTAATACAGAAGACTGGGGTGATTTTAACCAGCCATTCCTCACATAGAAACTATTCTGTGGGGTCCTGATTGGCTGGACTCTGATGGATTTTGAAGGGACTATGAGGTGGTCTGAGCTAGTGGAATACTTCCAGAGAGTGAGCTTCCTCCTCTCTTAACACAAGTACAACTCCCAATTCTAATTGCATTGGCCTTTGGATGTACGCAGTTAAAGTTTGTAGACCATTTCGGAAATAAATGACACTAAATCTGACAATTTGATAAGATCATGTTTTTAAATACTTGAGGTCAGAAGCTCCTCTATCTTTTCTCTCATATAAAACTAAACTCACTATGAAAGCACTATGTCAGGCACTGCTCCTAACTCATAGATTACGATCAAAGTGAGAACAGATTCAGAAGAAATGACTTTGTATTATTAGTTGATTTTAGACTCTACATGAGAATGAAGAAAGGATGACTATAGGAGAAAGTGTTTGAACAAAGGGAGGTGGATAAGAAAACATGACTCAGAGTATTCAATCTAAAAATGTCTACCATTGATCAATTAGTGTTACGTAAAATAAGGCTAATGTGGCTTCAGTGGAAAATACAAGATGACATTAGAGCTGATGTTAAAATGGCTGTAGAAAAAAAATGGAAATTTCTGTCCCTAACTTATTCAAGACATCTCATGTTATCAAGGTTAGATTCATGTCCACCATCCATGTCTAATTCAGCTGCCTTCCAGTTTGGGAATCACTTCTAAATAAGGCAAACATATTATGTGCATTGATTTTGCATTTGTTTTTCATTTGGAGGTTGTCATCACAATAAAACCCAAGAATTTGCATATAACTATTTTCCTAATATACTATTTGTTTTTGTTAGAAGGTGTGGTGGAGCATGCCTTAATCCTAGCAGTCAGGATTCAGAGGTACAGGATCATTGTGAGTTCTAGGCTACCCTGGGACTACCAAATGAGCTCCCGGTCAGCCTGGGCTAGAGTAGAACCCTAACTGGAAGAAAAAAAGTATTTGTTTTTATTATTCATACTCCAATCCTAAGGATCAGTGAAGATAAGTCAGTGTGGCATCCTAATTCTAGTTACAAATAGGACAAATAAATAATGCTGGTTATTTGTCCAATTTCCTCCTAATCGCTACTCATCTTCAGCTATTCCTAAGACTAAAGCATGCAGTAAACTCTTAACTGCTCTCTGTATTCTTAGCACCCAGCTCTGAAATCTGCCTCTTTAACCCATGATGGATAAAGGGATTGGGTGCACGGGTATGGATTTCTCAACTGGACTAGGGGTAGGAGACAGAATACTTCCTTTTTCTCCACCTAAAGTCTATTCCCTAATCTCCAGAAAGTAAATATCTTACATTACATGACAGAGGCAGTGCTCACATAAAGATTATAGGCCTCAAAATAGATTACCTATGTTGGCCAGTGTAATCATATTTACTAGAAACAGAAATGTGACTAGTATTAGTCAGAAAGGTGTAGCAGAAAAGGAAGGCAAAACAGTCGTAGCAGAAGCCAAGGCCGTTCCAAATGTGGAAAGCCTTGGGGGCACTGATGACTCTGAGATGCAGGGGACCACAAGCAAGGACTGAAGAGGAAACAGAGCCAAACCTCTAGGCGCTAAGCTGTCCCTCCAATAGCAGTCAGTATGGGAGTGCAGATCCCAGTTCTAACCGCCCAAGCAGTCAGATGATGGTAGTTACCTTAGAAGCTTAGAAGCAGAGTCTTCCTAGAGACTTGCCAGTTTTCTATTAGTGTAAAAACAAACAAACAAACAAACCTATGATTAACCAACTTACAAAGAGGAAGAGTTTATTTTGGCTAACAGTGTGGAGGGTTCAGTCCATTCTAGGTTCAGAGTTGCTTTATGGCCTAGGTCAAGGCAGTACATCACAGTTATAAGCACAGTGTGGGGGAACTGCTTACCTCATGGTGATCGGGAAGAAGAGGGAGAGACAAAGCCGTTGCATATCCCAACTACCTAACTTGCAGCCATTAGGCCACATGTCGTAAAGGTTCCACCACTTCCAACAGTTCCAACAGAGTAGCAATCAAGCTTCATACACCTAGGCTTTAGGGGACACTTACAGGAACCATAGCAAATGCCTATTAGAAGCTGAGAAAATTGATTAGCCTTGTAGAAGTCTGAGCATATGAAACCATGACGACAGGTTTCTGGAGCCAATGTTGTGCAGGCAATAACAGTTGCTATGAGGTCACAAAGGCAGCAGCTCCCATGTGTCTGGAGTACAATGTTCCTTCTCATCCTGTATCTCTTACATTTGTGTGTGTGTGTGTGTGTGTGTGTGTGTGTGATCCTGGCCACTGCATGCTGCTCGGTGCATTTGAAAACAAAATGACTACTAAGAATTTTGAAAGTCTGTCATTGTTCTTATTTCTCTATAACATCTAGCCGCTTTTGTGCTTTCAATGGAAGGAGGAAGGGAAGAGTGATGGGAGGAGACTACAAACAAAATGCTTTATGTACACATATAAAAACTGTCAGTAAACAATTATCAGTTTTTAAAGAGCAGAAGTCCTTGTCCCTTTGAGATAAGAAAAACTCCCTTGGTACCTCATGCTTTTGTTTTTTGGCACTGGAATTGCCACTAAAGACCACACTAAGGCCTGAAAATAAAGAAAGTATGCTATGTCTAAAAATCTAAATAAATAAATAAAGTGTACTTCTAGAGAGTAACTCCAAAAATATGTCCAAATTTTGATTGGTATTGCATTAAATCTGCATATTGCCTTTGGTAGGATTGTCATTTTCAGAATTCTGCCTATCCAGGAACATGAGAGGTCTTTCCATTTTCTCAAGTCCTTCTCAATTTCTTTTTTGAGTTTTTTTCTATTTTTGTTGTATAGATCTTTCACTTCCTTGGTTAATATTATTCCAAGGTATTTTTTTTTTGTTGCTATTGAAAATGGGACAATATCACTTATTTCTTTCTCTGTATCTTTGTCATTTGCATATAGAAAGGCTACTGATTTTGTGCATTGATTTTGTATCCTGCTACTTTGCTGAAGGAGTTAATCACCTTTAAGAGTTTTGAGGTGGAGGCTCTCGGGTCTCTTACATATAGAATCATGTCATCTGCGAATAGAGCTAACTTCAGAACCACATCCAAAACTAGCCCGCTCTCCATTATCAAGCTTCCACCAATCATGGGCTACAAAAGGGCTTACACCTATTAAATTCTCTCTAAAGCAAAGGTTATCCCATTTATCAGGTACTAACTTCACTCTCTGTTGGAGAATCTGCTTTTCTTTTTCAGATGGATTCAGATTACAAGATAAAACCAGCCCATCATACCTCAAAAGGGCCCCAGCTGAAACTAAGAGTAACTGGGGAAATGAACAAGAGTGCTGCTTTCTTGGTGAACCTGTTATCAGCATAAGGGTGAAGGAGATAGAGACAGAGAACAGTCAATTCCTACCAAACCAGAGATCCAGTGACACAGAGGGCTCCCAACACCTCATCACTGAAGCAGACCCGAAATGAGCCCAACATGGCTCAGGGAAATCTGCGGAAGAGGGGGCAGAAAGAATGTCAGAGCCACACGTTGGGTCATGATACACAGAGACATTTCCTCCTACCCATAACTGCTGGCTAACCCCACAATGCACGACCCATATTCCTCAACGAGTAGGATCCCTGTGGAGGAGGGAGGACAGGGAGGAGGCTAACAATGGTACCAACTTGACTGTATACACTGAGTACAAAACTAATAAAAAAAATTTTTAAATGTGCAAATTTTGAAAATTCAGAAACATCCTGTGTTCTTCTGGTATATAAATAGCATCAAAGAAGAAAGGAAATCCCTCTTGTCTTTTGCAATATCATTGATTGCTGGACATTTCTTCATGAGATTATGAGTGTGAAGTACTGGTGACAGACTTCTTTCTTCTAAGACAGCTGCACGTCACCACTGACAAGCCACTCTGAAGTTGCTCAAGTTATGACCAATCCTCTTTTTCCTTCTCTTCCTCTTGTCTCCAGACTGGGTTACAACTCACTATACAGGTCACAGTGGCCTGAAACTCATGGCAATCCTCCTGTATCAGTGTCCCAAATGCTAACATTACAGATGTGAGCCTTCACACCTAATTTCTCTTTCTTTCTTGAGCATTATTTACCACCAGTCCCTTCATTCCAATAGCTCAGATATTTTTTAAAATATTTATTTATTTGCTTATGTCTTTCTTGGGGGAGAGAGAGAGAGAGAGAGAGAGAGAGAAAATTGACATGCCAGGGACTCCTGTCGCTGCAAATGAACTTCAGATGCATGAACCACTTTGCGCATTTACTTTACATGGTTACTGAGGAATCGAACCCAGACTGTCCATCAGGCTTTACAAGCAAATGACTTTAACCATTGAGCCAGCTCTCCAGCCCCTAATAGCTCATATTTCAATGACCATATCTAGTCTCTACTAAAAACTAAAAAGAAAGAAGACTAAAGATAAAAATCAATTCCTGTGCATCTCAAACCAATGCACTACTTTGACTTATTACCATACGTTGTAAACTGCAATGAGTTACATAATTGATCATTTTGTTTCAGCTGTTTCATTCAAATAGGAGTTGGCTACATGCAAGATCAGATGTGATATCCGGCCAAGGGACTAAATAGAAAGAGTAAGTCATAAGGCAGTCTTAACAGTCTTGATGGGCTCAAAACAGCACCAATTGGTCTTTTGGATGAGAAACATGCTGATTTTATACTATCCAAATGCTCTACAATGTACACATTATTTCTGTAAGTTTAGACACAGGTATTATAGTTATCTCTCAATGCCCATCACCTGTTTGTGAAATTGCAGCTGTTATAGTCTTGTGAAAAAAAAATTAAGTGCAAGTGCCCCATTCCTTTACATAGCTCCATTTGATGTCTTCATGTGACATTATCTACTTTAGCTCAGGTCTATGTTATCCCACTCATGGCCAACACTGATGCTCATTTGCAGGATTTCCACTCTGGCACATTTGGCTTCAATCTATTTGGGTGGACATGAAGCCCTCCATAAATTCACAAAGGGATCCTTGTGGTATGCATATGCAATTTTTCTAGATATTACTAACTCCTCAACCCCTGGGGTCCAGCCATTCGCAAATTCATCAGCCACGCACGAGAGCCCTATTCTCTTAGCAAACGTTACACGTTCAAACTTTTGAACGTTTTGCTAAGGTGGCAAGGGCACCTCAGTTTAGTCTTAATTGACTTTTTCTTACTGTGAACAAAATGGATAATTCTCAAATAACTGTTCACTATTTGTTTCTAGGTGCTCCGGTGAAATGTCTGTTTATATGTCTTGCTCATTTTTAGTCAACTTTTTTTAAATTGCCTCTCGTATATCCAAAAAGTAAGTGTTTATGACGTACATTTTAGTTATTCATTCCCAGTTTGATTTTGTGTGTGTGTGTGTGTGTGTGTGTGTGTGTGTGTGAGAGAGAGAGAGAGAGAGAGAGAGAAATGGGAGTGCCAGGGCCTTCAGCCACCACAGATGAACTCCAGGTGCATGTGGTCCTTTGTGCACATGTGCAACATTGCACTTTTTCATCACTGTGCATCTGGCTTACTTGGGACCTGGAGATTTGTACATGAGTTCTTAGGCTTTGCAGGCAAGTGCCTTAACTGCTGTGCAGTCTCTCCAGCCCCAGTTTGATTTTTTTTTACGTTTTAGTTATTTATTTATATATATATAGAGAGAGACAGGCAGACTGAGAGTGAATATGAGCACTCCCGGGTCTCTTGACACTCAACTGCAAATGAACTCCAGACGCACGTGTCACTCTGTGCTTACCAGGGAACTGGAGAATTTTGACTGCTTTATCTGCTGAGCCCCCTCAGTTTGAATTTTAATTTTATAAAACTTCATTTAATTTATACAAAATTACTTAGTAACTTTTATAAACTCAAACTTTGGTGTTTTCACTAAATGACTAAGTAAGCTCATTTGAGAAGAACTCTAGACCACAAAAGGGAAGTAGAAGAGCAGACCTGAGGATGCCTCAGGAGTCACAGTTACTGAGGCTAGCACGAAATCTAAATGGGCATGAAGCATTGTGAGCTGAAACTTCTAGGCAACTAGTAATCCATTACTTTAAGCAACAAATGGGAATATCCAATTTAAAAGGGGGGGAGAAAAATCTAGCTATACAGTGCCCTCTGGTGGTTGGGATTCATGGCTATGGTTTTTAAAACCAGTTTATAGAACAGAACATTAATAACAAGATCCAATATTTGACAATCACTTTCCATTGTCAAGGCCTTTTGTTAGAAAATTTGCATCGATTCTCTCAGTTAAGTCTAATAAAAATAATCCTGTGAGATATGTATCTTTAAAGGAGAGCATTGATACGGGAGTTAATTAACCCAGACCATGTAGCTAATTGTTGGAGATTCTGTGATTTAAATTTATTTGGTTATCTGCTATGCTATTCTGCACATAACGTTATCGAATATGAAACGAACACACACTTGGATGTTTTCAAAGATCATCTAGTGCACAGGATATTTGATGGATAGATTAATTAATGAATCCCCAGAGGGAAAGCCACACAGTTAGCTGTCTGAACTAGATCCTAGTTCCCTTGACTAATAATGTCTACTCTTTCTATTGCAGCAAAGCTGCCTATATTTATTTGATTTAATTTTTCTGTTCAGGAATCTTTGACATTTCCCCAAGTCAGTAGTAGTCAGCTCTCCACACATTTACAAAACAGCCTGGAGGGAAGAGTAATCTTTACTAAATTTGACAACTCATTAACTCCCTTTGTAAAAGAGATTTAATTGCTTGCCTTGTATCCTGTTTCTCGCTTTCTTCTTTCTTCTCTAGTAACAAATATCAATTAAATTCTAATAACAAAGAGTCTT
Source organism: Dipus sagitta (assembly GCA_036346955.1). Classification (NCBI taxonomy): domain Eukaryota; kingdom Metazoa; phylum Chordata; class Mammalia; order Rodentia; family Dipodidae; genus Dipus; species Dipus sagitta. The sequence continues at coordinate 188,752,334 of CM070771.1, forward strand.
ACAGCAGTTGACAAATAATCCTTTCTAGGAGAATTGCCCTTCCTGACCCTCCACAGGGAAAATTTACAATTCTTTCAGCCACAATTCTCTGCCACTGTTTCCTCTAACATCTGATGTGACAGCTCTGCCTGGACAAGAAACAGGCTTACCCTTTGAGGGCATTTTCCCATCTAATGAGATGGCCTCTGCAGAAATCACACCGCCAGTGATGACAAGTCACTACAAGTCCTAAGTGAAGACCTTATGGCTGCCTATAACTTACCCTGCTGAACAGATTCTGTGTGGGATCAGTTTCCTATGGTGTTCTGATTTTGTAATTGTTTGTACCATAGTTTGTGAATGACCGGGGGTGGGGGGAACCATGACCCCTCAACCAAAATCTCAAGAAATCCATGGAAGCTTCATCTTAAGTGGGACTTTCTAACACCAGAGCATGCAGAAATGCTGCAAATGACCCAGAATTCACTTATCTCCTGTCCTGGCATCCAGTTACAGGCTGCTTTACCACCTGGCAGAGTAGAACAGAGCTGACTCAAGCAGGGATTGACCAAATGGCTTTTCAACTTCTTTCCCATTTTCTAGAAGAGCTAAGCTTTTTGATTTAATCCTAATGTTCTTTCTACTGTCTATTTCTCTCAAATTGCTCTAAGCATTAACGTGTGCCGCTACACAGCCCTCCGCTGGGGGTGCATCAGCCAGAGGTGGTCACTGATGTTTGTATTTGGGCATAAGTTTTTCTTGTTAGTCAGTGATCAGCAGAGAGCTCCGCGTGGGTTAGAACTCCCATACCAGCAGCTCTGACATTTGACTTCTTGTCCATATTAGCAAAAACGTGAAGACAGGACTCAAGGGAGGGTTAGGTTAGTGAGGCTTGTTTTAGGAAGTGATGTAAGAGGAAAAGTCAAGAAGGAAAGCATCCAAGCCAAAAGGAGTTCTCCCACTTTGCAGCTGGAAACAAAGCCCCTAAACAAGGGTAGGCCTCTCTCCATGGAGGAAGCCTATGGGGTCCGGGCTTAAACACACGGCTGGGGCCCATTGATATGAATCAGGCACTCAACTAGAATAAGCCTCGTCACCAGGCTCAGGAGTACAGGGAGGACCCTGACTGGCTGGTGGGCACACAGGCTGCTGACCCTGGAAGGGCCAGCCCGTGGCGTTAACCTGGAAAGCTGAAGGAAATAGGCAGCTGTTACTGCAAAAGGCTTGTCAGGTTGTTGCTTACAGTCAGTGTGGATGACAAAGAACCAGTCGCGAGTTCTAATCCTGCAGGCAAGGTGACAGCCATGTTCCTGTGGGCTAGTCTCTAGCAAACGACCACAGTGACGCTTAGAGCTCTGTAAAGACACAGAAGACCACAGGCCCATGAACCACAACTTAGGGCCCTTGTCCATGTTATCGAATAATTGAAAAGATGGACTCAGAGAAGAGTGAGTTATGAATTATGAGACTCCTTAGGGTTCCTTAGGAGAGAATGTAAAGCAGGAAAGACTAAGCAATAGGAAATCCCCCACTTCTCAACCTGGGCTTAGAAGCTGGAGGAGAGATGGAGAACATCATCCTGACTCAGAGAAAGGATGGAGGAAGGTGCTCACACAGGTGGAGAGCTTGCAGAAAAAACGAAGTGTCCAAAGCAAAGCAGGAAAGCACCTAGGCAAAAAAAGAAATTATTTAGCTTCGAGGTTAAGGTGTTTGCCTGAGAAGCCTAAGGATCCAGGTTTGATTCCCCAGGACCCACGTAAAACAGATGCACAAGGTGGCACATGCGTCTGGAGTTCATTTGCAATGGCTGGAGGCCCTGTGTGTCCATTTTCTCTCTATCTGCCTCTCTCTCTCTTACACACACTCTCTCTCGCTCTCTAATAAGTAAATGAATAGAATAAAAAAAAGAAAAGAAAAGAAATTGCCAGGGTGATGGAGACAGACACAGAGGATACTCAAAATGCACCAAAGCAGAAATTCAGAAGCTGCTGAGAACTCAACACTATAGTAGACTTAAAGCACACCCACCAAGGCTCAGGGAAATCTGTGGAAGAGGGGACAGAAAGAATGTGAAAGCCACAGGGCGGGTGGGAATAGCCAGAGGCATTGCTCCCCCCCCCCCAACAATGACTGATTGCAGCTCTCATAACTCAGAACCCACAACTCGACAGTGAATACCACCTCCCACCATGGAGGGCTCTCAGTGGAGTCAGTGCAGGGAGGAGGGGAATGACAGTACCAACACTTGATGTATCCATACAAAGTTTCTATTTATAAAAAAAAGAGAGAGAGAAGGTAGAAAAGAGCTATTAAATGGTAAACTCAGAGTCAAAGTGGGGCCTTCTGTCTTGAAAATGTATTCAGCCACTAAAGGCACTGTCTTACTGCTCAGGTTTTAAATGTCTTCTACCATGTGCCTCCTCTATCTTTTCCAGTTATCTCTTGAGAAAGTCAAGGACACAAGCCCACAGAGATCACAAACAATTGGTGATGCCTCGATGTGTAGAATTGGCTTATTTTAGACAAAACCTCTTTTTTTTTTTTTTTTTTTTTTTTGGTTTTTTGAGGTAGGGTCTCACTCTAGCCCAGGCTGACCTGGAATTCACTATATCGTCTCAGGGTGGCCTCGAATTCAAGGTGATCCTCCTACCTCTGCCTCCCTAGTACTGGAATTAAAGGAGTACGCCACCATGCCCAGCTCAAAACCACTTTTAAGTGTCATTATGAAAATGAAGGAAAAGACGTGTATGACTAAAAGTGTGTGTCAATTAATTTTTTGATTACTATCTGTGATGTACTAAATATTTGTTTCAATTAAAAAAAAAAAAAAGAAATTGTTCTCTAGGCTGGGAAGGAGGAGGGAAGACTTGGAAGAGCCCTTTCTCATGGCGAAAGTGTGAGCTAAGATAGCAGAAAGGGTTCAGGAGCCAAGAGCCAAGAAATCCATGGGCCAAGAGGGCTCATACATGTGGCTCAGGCCCATTTATTTGAATCTGACATCCGGTTAGAATAAGCCTCATCGTCAGACTCAGGAGTGTAAGGGAAAGACCTGATTGGCTGGTGTGCTCAAGAGGCTGACTCAGGAGTGTTAGGGAAAGACCTGATTGGCTGGTGTGCTCAAGAGGCTGACTCAGGAGTGTAAGGGAAAGACCTGATTGGCTGGTGTGCTCAAGAGGCTGACTCAGCAGTGTAAGGGAAAGACCTGATTGGTTGGTGTGCTCAAGAGGCTGACTCAGGAGTGCAAGGGAAAGAGGCTGACTCAGGAGTGCTCATGCCACAGGTGTGCTAAGCCTGGGAGAGGTTGAGATAGAAGCAAGAAGCTTTCACTGAAGCAGACGCTTGTAGCCCTCTTGAATTGAGACTGCATTAGACCCTGGGTCTAGTCCTGCCATGGCAGGCAAGGTGGCATCCACGTTTCTCTGGGCCAGTCTCTAGCTAAATATTTACCACAAAAAGGCTGTCTTGCTCTTGTCCCATATCATTAGGAAACAGCTACCTTGCCCCTAACCCATATCAATAGCACAGAATGTGGTTCCAGGAAACTTAGCTGTGTGATTATCAGTCAGACTATGGTAAGATTAGAACCTCAGTGAAAAAAAAGTTGTTTCTAAAATGCTTTTCAATTACAGTATTTCATAATATTATATAGAAATAGCTTTGGAAAGACCCTCTGTTGTGTAGCAAAATATTTTAGACCTACATTCAAAGCTGTTTGGTTCTTATTCCATTGTATTCACATATTAAACTTATGTATGTGGATGGATGTCATATGTGTGTGTGAGAGACTTAAAAAATGAAACTCATGTTCTCTGAGGAACAGAGGAATCATCTGAGCGTCATAGACACAATGAAAGAAGACTAATGGATTATATAACAGTAGCTTTCGAGATATCTAAAGGTTCTGCCGTGTCAGTTGTGACCTAACTGGTTTTATACACATAAAATAGCTATAAAGGTAAGAAAAATATTCTATGACAGTGTAATAAAATTGTTACTGATCAGAATTGTTTGAATATAAAGCAATATATGTTACTTTTGTTGTGAACAATCTGCCTTCCATTACATATCAGTAAAAGTTTCAGTGCAACCTTGACAAGGTCTTAATATAATCTTATATAGGTGACTCAAATATTATGTGCCTTGCCATCTGAAGTTTTCCTCATTCTGTGAACCCAGCTTTACACTTATTTATATAGTATCATCAGGACCCTCTGCAGTCAACCAAATCTGTGCAGTAAGTTTCATTATTCTTGGATAATCTCTACAAGCCAAACAGATTGGTCATGGTCTTATCTTTGCCATGTGCAATCTCTCCCCAAGAACTCCACATGGCAGAGAAAGGAATGTTTCTCCCAAAGAAAGTGCCCTTGCAATTAAGTTCTGCAAAACATGACACTCACAGCCCGCCATTTTTAATTCACTCCTTCTGGGTAGAGTCAAACTTCATCATGCCCCTAAGTGAAGGGATACCTACCACAGTCAGGAAACTCACTGGAAGGGTCTATCTGTCATGGCCTCTAGCCACCCAGAAGGAGCTCAGAGAATCTTAATCCTTAGTGAACCATGAAACTTGGGGCAGGCAGCTTGCAGCTGGGGATTTGTTTGCCTATGCAAATTCCATCATAAATCACCTCATCCTTAGCTAAAAAGGCCAAGGCAAACGCCGAAGGTGCCCGTGTAGAATCATCACTGGGCCACAAAGGCTCAGGATTTATGAGCAGGGCCCTGCATACATTGGTTTAGTCTTTCATGAAGTTAGTCACTTTAACTCCCATTTGTCAGATGAGAGAAACCAAGATCCTAAGTGTAATGTACTCCCTTTACTCTCGGGATCAGGGGAAATGAGTCCTGAGAATGATGGAGTCTGCCCAGTCGTCAGAGTTTATTAGGAGAGGAAATTTGCCATCTGCTCTATTTCCTCTCCAACCCATCTGCTGACATCAGTGGCTCCAATTCCTGTTAATGCTGCAAAAGTTAGTGTCCGTGGGAAGTGTGGGGACAGCAGGTCAACAGATAAGGCAACTTTGCCTGTACTCACTGACCGTGTAGCTGTGTGTTGCTGGTTGTTGCTAAACATTCACAAGGCATTCCTAAGCTCACGTCATCAGTTCCACGTTGCCTTGGTGAGGAGTCACAACATGTGTTTCTTCACAAAATGCTTTCTGTTCTAGGAATATTTAATGACCTCTCTCTGCTGGCTCTGAATAGAGTAGCAGTACAGTGGAGCAAAAAAAAAAAAAAAAAAAAAAAAGGTAATTTTTTTTTAAATGGTGACTTTTTAAGAGGATAGGAGTAGTCCAATGGAATAAAGAGGGAATGAAATAAAGTGCCTTATACACTTAAGGATAAATCCCATAGGTAGCACCGCAGATGGTTCTGTCTGGACATGAATGCAGACTTAGGGCTGATTTGAAGTTGAAAGATTCAAGGTCTGATTCTCATCTCTGACTCACACTGACTAGTTTTTGAAGCTGGAAAATATCATTTACCCTCTATGATTCTCAGTTTGCTTATTCTCAGAGAGACGGTGATGTCCTTGTTACACATACGCACACACACACACACACACACACACACACACACACATGGAGACTAATTTAAATAAAAAGCATATGGAAAAATTTCTAAAAATTATCAAATCACATGCATATAATTATCAAATGGCAGACATACAAACTTACATTTGCCCTATATTGTCATCTAGTAACTTTAGGCTGCCCCCTTCCCAACTACCCCCTACATGGACCCATTTGGGCTATAATCTTCATCACTTTCTTATTGTATGGAAAAAACTAATTTGTTAAATCTGCCAGTGTCATTTTCCTAATTGTAAGGTATGGATAGCAATCGCCTCTTGCTGTCCTCCCTGGTGTTATAGTGAGGAAGAGCTGAACCAAAGGTGTGAAATAAAGTGCTTTGAAACATAGGAAGCCTCTGTTACGGGAGGGATTTTATTACTATTAGATCTTTAGCACCCAGAAAGCTATCAGTCCTTATGGGTCTTCTGACTGGATGGGGAGGTAGAGACCAGGCTTCTAAGGAACTTTAGGCTGTACCTCATATGAAGCTAGCTGGTGAATTATGAAACTGAGGACACTAGGGACGTAATGTTTGGATTTGAATCCTGGTCCTGTCACCTCTCAGATATCCGACTTTGGGAAACCTTTTTGCTGCTCTGCATCACTGTTGCTTCTCCTACTAAATTTAGGATAAGGGCATCCACCTACAGATTCATTTTACAGAGTAAATGAGCTACCCCAAGTGAAGAGCTAAGAGCAGTGTGCAGCACTCATGAGCGCCGAGTGCTAACCGCTGCTAAATTACCCACTCTCCAGGTTCAGTCCAATTTGGACCCCTTTCCCCCCAGGATTAGTTGCAAAGAGAGATTTGTCTCTGGGGTCGAACCATGGGGAGGCAGGTTAATAATTATCTCTGAGCTTTTCTGCCAGGATTTGCCTCATCCAAGGACTCTTTTTGGTCTGGAAGGTTCAAAAGCTAATTGTTACAAATTTCCCTAAGCCAATTTGGTAAAACCCAATTCTGGGGGAGTTTAATTTTGTTTTAAAGAGACGTTTGGGATGTATTAGGATAGTAGTCTTTTCTTCACAATTTCATCACTAGGTTAAACTGAAAACAAGTAGATTCAGGCCAAATTTAGCTATCTATGTTTATATTTATTGGCAAGCAGAAGAAAGTAAGAAAGTAGTCACCTCTTGTGAAGCTCGATGGAGTTCTGGTCCTTTCATTTTAGATGCTACAACAGATTTTTTGTTGTTGTTGTTGTTGTTGTTGTTGTTTTGTTTTGTTTTTTGAGGTAGGGTCTCACTCTAGCCCAGGCAGACATGGACTTCACTATGTGGTCTCAGGGTGGTCTTGAACTCACAGTGATCCTCCTACCTCTGCCTCCTGAGTGCTGGGATTAAAGGCGTGTGCCACCACGCCCGGCAATTACAACAAATCTTTGAGGCAAGTGTGACCATATTCCTGTTAGGATATGGAAACATGACTGAATGGAGTTAGCAAATTGTCCAAATTAGAAGCTAGCAAAAGAGGACTTAGAAAAGAAAAATATGGCTATGTTCCCTAATACTTGCCTCACTAAATTCCAATGTTTACCTCTGTTAAAAGAGAGACGGTCTCTACAATACTTATAGCTAGTTCACATATGGCTACAACCCCACTAATTTTACCAATAATCAGTTATATTCCTATTATATTCTGGTTTGGTCAATTAACATCTCCCATTAAGATCTATTAGACCTACTGTGACCTTTTGTCTTAAGTACAAATGAGAAGAGCTGATATTTTTGTGATACCTGTTTCTGATACAGGATTTATGATGAAAAATCATGAGTATAAACTCCAAGTCATACCAAGTATCCAACCCGTTGTGGAAATCAGAGATTATTATCACCCTCCCTCTGCTACTCCCCATGTCGCATATTCTAACTGATAAGGTTGAGGAAGTTTCTAGAGCAAGTGACAAACCACAGAACAATTTCAATGGGGAGAGCTATGTAGGCCAGAGAATGGTAGTATATTTGAGTTATTCTCTCTAAAAATTTCTCAAGATGAGTCTCTAGCTCTTTAGAATAGCCATGTTCATCAAAGAGTGGCTGTCTGGAATTGAGCCAAATTCTTCAGACAGCTTCCTCCAACACAAGAATTGGTCATTGTTCTCCCTCAGTCACTATTAGCTCCAGCCAGACTGTTGCTCTCACAAGACTGATGCCTTCTAACATTTTTTAAAAAAAATTATCTCCACTGGGACTTTTATCTTGAATGTCCTTTTCCACTCACTTAATATGCTAGTATTCAAGCTTATTCATAGTGTTAGACTGTCCAAACTTCCTCTTTAACAAAACTTCCCTGATTCTCCCCACATAAAACTCCCTCTTTGATGATAACACTTAACCATTCAAACTTCCAATGCCATTGTGTATTTGCTTTTCTGCTAGGCTATCATTTCCCGAGGGCAGCTGATGTCTGATCGATCTGAGGAGCCATTGCCACAAGCATGCAGTTTCTTACACTGGCCACTCAGTAGACTATTTATGGGGAGGGTCTGTTTCTAGTGAATAAGAGAAACCTGAATTTTTGGACTTGTCTTCTCCACTTAGCAGGTATGTGAGCTCGAGAGAAACTAATTTTTCTTGTCTTTTTGCATTGTTGCTGAAAAGGACTGAAAAATCCTCCCTGGATGTATTTTTAATTTTCCAGGTTAGCACACAAAATAATTGGTTTCTTTCTGGCATTTTCATACATCTGTGTCATCATACTTTTTGCTCATTTCATTTCCTCCACATCTCCTCTCCTCTACTTCCCTATTCTCCTCTGGCTACTTTTCTTCCTTCCTCAGCTTGTAAATGATTTTTTTTTAAGTCTATAAAATGTAACCAATTATTTCAAGGTTATTATAAGATCTAGATTAAAATGAAATGAATTGAAAAACTTTCATTCATTGTGAACATAAGATATAATCATGTTCCACATAAATACATTTCAGTCAACAATGAGTTGCATACAAGACAACGAGTTCATATTTATGGCTTAGTGATATCATAGCCTTCTTAGTTTGCAGAAGCAAATCCTATGATGTTTGCACAATTAGAAACTCATTTAACTTTGCACTTCTCAGAAATTGTCCCCACCTTTAAATGACACAAATCTATATCTTTTAATTCATTCATTCAAAGAATTGTACTAATCATAGATTTCACAGAAATAAAGGCTATTTAATAACCTTCCTCGTTTTACAGATGGAACACAAGAGGTCTGGGGAAAAGCACTGGTTTAGATGAAAACTAGCCTGCAGATTCATGACTCTCCAGTTGATATTGTGTTTCGTGTGAGCCACTCCTTTTAGAACTGCATGACATGCGAGAGGAGAGTCAGAGGTTTCTAAGCAGTGAGTAGTTACACATCTGTATTACATTTTATAGAAAACGTGATTCAAACTCTGGCTTTAATATTGGTCATTGCAGATGGGATATTTTGATAAATTATTTTTAATAAGCATTTTGAAAGTACAAGTATAATAATTAAGAAGAAAAATGAAACATTTTGAAAGTAAAAGATTAGTGTAATAATTAAGAAAGATGTCTTGATGAAATTATCTCCTTGACTGTTTCGTTTTTCTAATATCAACATTTAAATCTCATTGATCATATTGGTTTTCTTGGAACTTCACTTGTGTCTTTTTCATTTGTTTGGGAGAAATCAGATCTAATTAGAAAAAGGAAATCAACACTTTTATTTCATAGGGTTTTTGTGAAAACTAAATGACAAATTAAATGACTTCTATGACAAACTGGTTTGTATGGTTTTTGTGAAACTTTAGTGCTGTGTTAAATGAAGACCTGCTATGACCTACTCTCTGCTTTATAGAGTCAATTATCCTGATTTAAGCTTATTCACCAATAGTTGTCCTTGGACAAATTGATCAAACTGCCTGTATCTCATATTCACAGAATTTAAAACCAGGAACAGAGATGCTTTATATACTTGGAAAACTGAGACAGAAGGATCACTGTGATTTCAAGGCCAGCCTGGGCAATATAGAGTCCTTGTTTCAAAATAACAGAAACACAAAAACATCCAAATCTTGGACTAAATATTACTGCCTAGATGTTATGTGTATAGAATCAGTTGTGTGGTGAGGCTTCATTGCATTGCACTGTTTTCAAAGTACATGGACTTTTGTAGGTCTTTAATCAGTACGTCTGAAACCCTTGCTCTATTGATGGAGTCAGTGGTCTCCCATTCATTGATGGATCCACATGCACTAGAGCAGAGCAGACAAAAATAATGTTCAGTTAAATACTTGTTGATTCTATAGATTAGTGAGCCGCAATGAGCTTCAGGTGTCCCCTTCCAACTCCTAGCCTAGTCTTCACATTACCTGCGTATTATTCCTCTGTGACTGTGTGTGGTGAAAGTGTGGGGCCTGAGGCCATGCAATGTTTAGAAAAATTGAACTCCTTCCTTCTTCCTCATTTGCAATGTTTTGATACTGATACAGTTTTATTTGAGACAAGCACCCACATAAGATGCAGTGAACATAAAGTAAGGCATCAGGTATAGTGATGAAAGTACAATCAGTGTGGTGTCAGTGCTATGAGCTGATTAAATGAGTCTTATCTCTGCCACATTTAAAAAGGCCACGAGTTGTCTCACCTTTTACATCGTGCCCCAATGAGCAATGCTTTAGTGTTTCATATGTGAAAAGAGACTGGAGTGTTAAGTTATATCACTTCAAGTCAAAGGCCCCCCATGTCTTCTGCTCACGTAAGAATGGAACCTACTTCCCATGCCAGTTACATTGACTCTTGAGTCATCTAGATGTGAGTTGACCATGATTATACAGAAAATTCTGTGATAAAATACTTGTGGGTTTTATATATATATATATATATATATATATATATATATATATATATATATGATACATATCTATTTTTATATTGAAATTTCTATGCTTCTTATGTAAATTTTCTAATATAATCCATTTAACAAATTTGTTAAATGTATTCCATTATTGTAGGGATCAAGGACCTGACATTCATATAGGTGATGCTATTTCAGAGAGAGAATTTTCATGGTCTTTGTGAAACTTGGTCATAATTTCACCTTTGGAATGAGTTAAGTGTCTGGTTTTGGAGCAGTCATACCATTTAGGTAAAGATTAATCCCCCTAAGATGTGATTCTATGCCCAGATCTATTAGGGTCTAGTTTCAAGTCAATATTCTCTATAACTACCGTGGCTTAGGATAAAATGTGGTGGTGTAAGTACTTAAATGTAGGTTGCTGAATCACAAAGTAATCATTTCTCTAGACATCTGTTAATGGGTAGCAGGAATAGAGTCTGGACATCTTTTTGCCAGAGGCCTCCTGTGGTGGATGCTCATTAGACACCTGGCTGTTCTTAAACACAGAAACTATGAGCCTCCTTTTCAAAGACTTAGATGTAAAAATCTAGTTTTTCAGCCTGTTCTGGAAACTCTGTAGCCATTTGCTGAAGTAGTGATGACAAAATAACACACTTGTCACCTCAATGGCTAGAACATGATCTATTGAGAAAATTAAACTATTCTAAGTTCCCCCATTTTTCCTAGAGCCGTATATCAACCTCAGGGCTATTTTCTTTCTTCCAATTTAAGGTAGGGTGTTAGAGATGGACAGATTAGGGTGAAGGGGCATGCTATTTCAGATTTCAGAGCTATCTATTAAGGGAGAAATGATAGTAAATTAACTCCCCTAAAATATCTTTCAGAAGGAAGAGATTAATATGGTGAGAAACTACCAAACAACTAACCTGTATACATGGCCTTCATGCCCTCATTTTTCTGAGAGATAAAGTGAAGGAAAGTAAGACGGCTCCTGCTGTTAAGTAGAATTCAAATGAAAAACAAGGGAATACTTTCCTGAGCTGATAATCACCTAAATAAAGGTGCATAACAAAGTCCAGAAGGATGTCAGCTAGGGGTTCTGCTCTGCTTAAAAAATATTCTGCCTTAAGCTGTTTTTAGGTCATCCACCATTACAGGCAAAAGTAGAGAAAGTGAGCTAAATTAATGCCACTATTATAAAATTTTACAATAATTTTTCTTCTTACATACATTTAAGTAGCATGTTAGATAATTTTTCCTGATTAATTTTCATGTAATACACTAATAAGAAGTGCTTACAGATCTACATTGTGAGCCTGCTTGCTTTTCTGAGTTCTAACTCCAAAGTCATAACTCTTTCTTTTCTCCTTTCTTTCTCATTTCTGGATGCTAGCCCACATTCTAAGCATGCCCTCACACCCTCACACTATGGGCATTTGTATTGTTGTCACAATAATTTTCTTTTGCTTTCCTCAAAGAAATAGATAAAAAAATAGGTTCTTATAAAAATATCCAAGATAACATTCTATATTGGTCACACAGGGAAAGACAATAATATTTTTTTTAAGTGCATCATTTTTCATAGACCCTGCTGCAAAAGGAGGTGACATTGCATAGAGGAAAAACAAACAGATCAAGGTGACAAAACCTACTGTCACTGCTATGTGTATAACTTTGGGCAGCATCACTAGATACTTGAACTACTGCATTAAGCCTGGCCGGTCCTCTGCCCTTGTGTGTGTGTCCTTCATCCTATTTTCACTGAAAGCGTCAAAACGATCCATGGGCAGAAGGTAAGCAAGAGCCTCTCTCTGTCTGTTGCTTAGCTCTTTAGTGACCTCCCGTCGTTCTCATAGCCAAAGCCTCAGTTGGCTCTTACCATGGCCTCCATGATCTAATGTCCTTCATTGCCTGTTGTCTGCAATCATTCTGAGCATTTGATGCATACTCTATTCCAGCTGTGCTGCCCTCCACAGCCTTCCCCACACACCACAAACCCTCCCAGCTTAGAGTTCTGTGCCTGTTGTTCTCTTGCCTGTGGATATCATCAGATATCTACATGGATAACCATCATGTCTTTCAGGTCTTTACACAAATGTGTCTTTCTTAGTGCAACACATCCAAACAAGTTCATTGAAATCATAACCTTTGACTCTCTCTTATTGCATGACGGATTTTATATCTCCTCCTTATCTCTTCATGAGCAAAGTACGCATAACTCATCTCGTGTGCAATCTGTCTCTTTGAGTAGACTATAAACTTTGAAAGGATATGGTGTTTTTCAATTATATTCATTGATTAATTCTTTTTTTTTTTTTTTTTTTTTTTTTTAGGTAGAGTCTTTCTGTAGCCTAGACTGACCTGGAATTCACTGTGTAGTCTCAGGGTGGCCTTGAACTCACAGCAATCCTCCTACTTCTGCCTCCCAAGTGCTGGGATGAAAGGTGTGCACCACCACACCCTGCTCTGATTAATTCTTAAGATCTATAGTTAATGCTTAGCACATGATAGGCATAAAGTATGTATTTAAAAAATGAATGAAAAAGATCATGAATGAATTATATACAGTATGATTCTGTAAGACTCTGTTACTCATCTAGAAAATTAGATTAGGGCTGGAGAGATGGCTTAGCGGTTAAAGTGTTTGCCTGCAAAGCCAAAGGATCCTGGTTCTATTCTCTAGGACCCATTTAAGCCATTTAAGGACACATGTGTCAGGAGTTCGATTGCAGTAGCTGGAGGACCTGGCATGCCCACTCTCTCTCTCTCTCTCCCTCTCTCTCTCTCCCTCTCTCTTTCTCTCTCTCAAATAAATAAATAAAATATATTTTAAAAAAGAAAATAAGATTAATACCTTCTTGTGTTCTTTTCATTGAGAATCTGTTCCTATTTACATTGAGGGTTATGTACATTTATTCTCTATAATCCATAATCTGATGATTGAGCTAAAAATGAATTCGTATTACAACAGCATGTTAATGATAAGGGGGTTCCAGTATCAGAATTTCAATTTGCAAATCGGCTTGACAAATGCACTATCCTGATTCATTGGTGGTGTTTCATAAATAGAAGTTTCTTTTCTTTCCCTGATTATTTTCACACATAAACGCTGTCTCAGACAGCGATCTCTTTATAGACAACCTTCACTTATCATGGTAATATGTAAAACACCATGCTTCATTCATTATCTATGAACTGGAAATGCTAAAGATTGATTTAGGGGCATGTATAGAGTAGCTACTTAAGATGCTTCTTCCTCCAGAATTGCAGGTGGCGATGATGTCAAAGGAGGCCTTTCCCCTGACATGAGAGTGAGTGTGGACCTGGCTAGGGCAGCAAGGATCCAGGCTTCCCTCCTGGTTGCTCACATCCCCGACAGGCAACGAACAAAGGCACAGCAGGCCCTGGGGCTGCTTTGCTTCCAGTCTGCTTTCCATAGAGATCTTTTGGCGACCACATGCATGCTTCAGTTTATTTATCTAAGGGCTTCTTTTTTTAGGGCCAGAGCATTTAGAAAAAAGAAAAGAAAAAAAGAAAAAAAAAAAAAGGAGGCCAGATGTATTAAGGAAAGCAAGTGCCTGCACAGTGTTGGACTGACTTTCAGCCAGTAATTATAAGTCCAGTCAAGGGCACGCTAGTGTCCCTTCCCAGACCACAGAGCCCCGGGGAAGTGAACACTATAACACATAAAGGTGTCCTCCCTGCACAAAGCATGTGTTCGCAGGTTTTCAGAGAACTTTTCATTCAAGTGTCCAAATGAATTGAACCGCATTTGGTGTGTGCATGTCCAGATGTTCTACATAATAGTGGATAATAGAAGCAAAACCGGTTTATGAGTAAAACCCCAAGCTTGGGAGGCTTAAAAGATCTTATCCACACTCTGCATAGTATGGGGTCCTTTTTCCTTTAGGCACAATATAGAAATTGAATAAGAATGACAAGAAACTTACATCATACGCTGCCATGGGGCTGAAAGCACAGATTGGGCAGATATAGAGAGAGAAGCCCTCCGAGAGGAAAATCTTCAAGGCATTATTAATATAGAGAGAAGCAATTATCTGGATGATGCAATGATATTATGTCTTGGGAAGTAGGGAATTGTTAAGGAAAAGAAATCATGAAACATATGCAATGAGAAATGTTATTGAAAAATGCTACAAAAGAGTCAGCCTTTTCTTAGAATGTGTATCTGCTCTGTGGCATGAGGCATTGTGTGTAAGTTTTTCGGTTAATCACAATACTAGCCTTTTATAGTGGGTACTTTCTCTCCTTTCAGATGATGAAACTGAACACATAGCAGAGAAGTGACTTAGTAAAGATAATAAGGTAACCACATGTGAGAACCAATGAACACCTTTGACTGGACTGACTCTGGAAAACACCATCTACGTCCTGCACTAAGCAGACCTGCTAGCTAATAATTGACCTTTGATTAATTTAAAGCCAGGAAATGGAAAATTATCTGAGATCTGGTACAAAAAAGATTCATTTTAATTCAGAAGAACAAGATTCTAGTAAATAAATAGGAAATGAAATGAGATCTCACTGTTCTTGACAAAAGAGATCATTGAAGTGTTTTTTTTTTTAATTTTTTAGGGTTCAGATTTGTGAACAAAAGGTATGGGCTCAGTTCTCTCTGCTTCTAAGTACAACCAAAAGCACACAGCAGTAACCGTGCACACAAGAACAAGGGGCACAGGAAGGTAGAGAAATGGAGGATGAAGGCAAGGCCCAGTGGTCTGGTATCCTCAGAACCTGCCTTCCAGTCTTTCATTCAGTAGGAGAAGGTGGCCTGGCAACTACCTTGTGTCCCCATAGAGATCAAGTGGAAGTCTTATCTACACAAGCCAGCCTGGAGAGCAGAAGAAGGGCCATCACATCTTAGTCCCCACCCCCAATATCCTCATTATGCAGCGTGGTGGAGCCTGGTTCAATTGTCATTTTGTGGCTCAGAGAAGCTAGCCAAGACTGTGTGCTAAGTCTAAACAATGTAACAACTTGTAAAAATAGAAGAGTAAATGATACAGGGTCCAGAGTCTCCTACTGTAATATCCAAAATAATAGAGATACCATTAGAAATTAGTCCTACTTCAAGACGTAAGGAAAGACAAGATGTACTACACTGAAGTGAATCATTTTATGATTGTTTGATAAGCACTTTTTCTGCATGCATGGGGGTTCCTGCATGTATGTTTTAAGTATGGTGTGTGTATGATGAATGTGTAGCCAGAGAACTCTATTACTCATCTGCATGTTTCCTTGAGATAGAATGTCTCGCTATATCTGGAGCTGGTGTGTTTTTGGTCAGACAGACTAACCAGTGAGCCCAAGTTCCACTTCATTCTACTCTCTGATCTACATGGGGCTGGGGTAACAGGCATTGGCGGCTATGCCCAGCTGTTTATGTGTGTGCTGGGGAATCAAACTCTGGGTGAATCATGCCCTCTCTGGCCCTCATTTTTGCACAGTAAGTACTCCTACCCACTGAGCCATCTCCCCAGCCCAAAAAGCATTTTGTAAAGGATGCCCACCAGAACTAGATGGTAAGATTTTATTCCTGAAGGAAACATATGTTTTCAAAAGAATAGTTGTGGGGCTGGAGAGATGGCTTAGCAGTTAAAGCACTTGCCTGCAAAGCCAAAGGACCCAGGTTCAATTCTCCAGAACCCATGGAAGCAAGATGCACAGGGTGACACATGTGTCTGGAGTTCATTTGCACCAGCTGGAGGTCCTGGCATGCCTATTCTGTCTTTCTCTCTTTCCCTCTCTCTTTCTGCCCCTCTCTGTCTCCCTCTCTCTCTGCCTCTTTCTCTCTCTCCCAAATTAATAAATATAAATAAAATATAAAAAGAGAATAATTATATGTATACTCAAATAAATCAAAGAGAAATAAAAATATTGGAAAATATAATAAAAATACTGGAAAAGAAAAACATAGTAAGTCAATAAAAGAAAAATCTCCATAGGAAGCCTCACCAATAGAATGGATCATGGAGAGGACAGAATATCTGAGCTTGAAGATAAGGCAGATGAATTTCTCCATACACAAAACTCAAGTCCAAATGGATTTAAGTTCTCAATATAAGACCTGAAATTCTTCAACTACTGGAAGAAGAAATAGGAGACAAACTCTGCAATATGGGACTGGGAAAAGACTTTGTGAACAAAATCCCAGTAGCCCAGGAAAGTAAACAAGCACTCAACCAACGGAATTTCATGAAGCTAAAAATCTTTTGCACAGACAAATATACCATATGTAGAGTCAATAGATTACCCACTAAATGGGAGAAAATTTTAAATTGAGACATTCCAACAAGGAGAAAGATAAAGCAATAAGGTATGGGTGAGTCTTGCAAGATAATCATGACGCTATGAAGAGGTCAAACCTAAGAACATTTGACATAGAAGAAAGAGAACTTAAAAGTAAAGGCATAATTCCTGTTGCTCTCACCTCTCTGCTGCTTTAGCAGATGGTGGTGACTACCTTAGGGGAGACTTAAAACTCATCAAGGTGTAGAGAATCAGTGACTATTGAGTGCTCAGTACCAAACGACCCATCCTGTCATGCCCTCCAACACTCAAGGGACATTGCCAAAGAGTAGAGAAGGCAAAAAAATGTAATAGCCAAAGAATGGGGAGGAGTGTTCAGATGCTGTTTTTAGGACAGGAAGTGGCCATTGCCCTCACAACCTCACAGCAGCTGTTGTTATCTGCACAAGACCTATACAATACTATGCCCATCATGGAAGGCATGTGGGGAAAATATAATGGAAGGAGATTATGATCAGAATACATTATGTACATGTATGACAATTAAGAGTTTTTTTTTTTTTTTTGGAAAAACAATATAAGGAAAGTAAATTCAACATCCCAGCAAAAGCTTACTCATTTTTTGGAGCACAATAATATAATCAATGAGCAAATGTTGAACCTGAAGTTTCATTTAACAAGATACTATCTGAAATATTGAGTTGATAGATAGTCTGTCAATGACATCTTTGAACCTGAGTGAGGAAAGATGTGGCTGATAGATAAGTACGTATATAACAGAAGATGGTCTTGACTTTGGAAGTAGGAAGGAGAACCACAGGCCAGAGCCCAACATGAAGAGTACATACCAATCCGCACGAAACCCCAAGGTTGTGGCTGAGAAGAAAGTTGTGTAGCTAAAGGCCCGTGATTGCAAAACCTGGCCTGCCTGGGTTCAATTCCCAAGCTACTCACGTAAACGTGAAACGTGAAAACGTGGTGTAAAAGTCTGGAGTTCCTTTGCAAAGGCAAAAGGCCCTGGTGTGTCCGCAGATCCATGTACACACACGCATACACATGTGTACTCACAAACACAAACAAACAATAAACATATATTTTTTTAAAAGTTCCAAGATTGATGACCTGCCATAGTAATGGAAATTTCTTTCCAAATGATTAATCCTAAAACCATTACCTGTTTAGTTCTTTGAAATTATGCCTTAAATTTGAAGGCAGAGTTACAAAACCTGTTTTACAATAACAAGAAGAAACAGTCAGGTAGAAGCTTCAAACCACAGACTGGTTCCCTGTCTTGCTCCATTGTGTGCCAAAGGAATACTGGAAAGGGAGTTGAATCCTATCTAGCTATGAGGTCCTGAAATCTCATGTTTTTCATGTATATCACATGGAGTAATTGAAATGCTGTGGGATTTCAGTTATTCACTTATGTAACCTAATTTTAAAAATAGGCAAAATATAAGTATCGCTTATTTCAGTATTTTACCACTCACTTTTCATTGAAGAACAGCATCAAAATTTTCAGTATCACTAAAAGAATCTTATTACAAAATTTATTAATGTGAAAAAGAGAAAGAGCAATGATAGAATTAAATAGTCTCTTTCACCTAATATACTCGAATCATGGCCTTTCCACTAGGGTTAATAGGAACACTGTCCCTCTCCAAGCTGTGTTTATATCAGCTGTCTTGTTTACCTTACTGATCTATGACTTGAATTTATATCTGATAATCAACTTATAAAGGTGACTGGGATACTGGTATCCCAGGTCCACATTACTTGAACAATGAATTTGGACAGACTCCCTCATTGCTCTATACACCAGTTTCATCAGCTATAAAATGAGCTTATTTGAAAAAGTATTTGGTTGTCCTAATTACTCCATATTCAGGAGCAACTTTTCTTGCAATAGCAATAATAATAAATGTAATATAACAGTCACATTACTCACTCCATGTCTGGCTCTTTTCTAGTTTCTCTCTTTTCCTTTCCTTCTTTCTTTCTTTATTTCCGTCCGTCTTTCTTTCTTTCTTTCTTTCTTTCTTTCTTTTTTCTTTCTTTCTCCCTCCTTCCCTCCCTTCTTCTCTCCTTTCCTTCCTTTCCTCCTTTTCTTTTCCTGCTTGTCTTTTTTTTTTTTTTTTTTGAGATAGGGTCTCATTGTATAACCCAAGGCTGGACTTGAACTCACAGTGTTCCTCTTGCCTTGGCCGCAGAAGTACTGATATTGCAAGCAGACATTACTATGCCTGGGTTCTAATTTCCTTATATGTAATTGTTGAGATAATCCACACACTAGCCTTCTGTAATAAGTACTATTATCAATGCTCTCATGCTATCATTTCCTACAGAAAAATAAACATGAAGACTGGGAAGTTAGGCACTTGGCTTGATGTCACTCAGGTGGTGGACTGCAGACGGAAGACTCAGGGGTGGGCACCTTTGTGCCACATTCTATTTCTCTGACCACCATGCATCTAATATGTATGCACATGATGGATGCAATTGTCTGAAACTTTAGGGTAGGAAATGGGGCCTCTTAGCCCACGATAAGAGAAAGGTCTGAAGAAAATGTCCTAGAGATGAAGAGCTCTACCTCATTTTCCTAGCATTTGGGGTTTCCGCTGATTGGGAGTCTGGAATAATCCAAGTTTGTCCTCTTGGAGAAAAAGTGGGAGGTTTGACAATTATGGTATGTTTAATATGCTTGACAGGTTTTTACATATTTCACATTTTATCCTCCAATGCTATCTATGCCCTAGTACATGTAAGTTGATTTTTTTTTTCTGCATTCAGCATGAAAACTCCTAGCTCACGTTGAATTTTTGAAAGAAAATGACAAGCAGGCACAATGGATGTGATCTTTCCCCCTTCTTGTTTTCAATTCATTCTAATGCATCCAATCACCCCACACACCAAGAAAGCAGAATACAGTGCAAAGCAAAGCAGCAATGTAAAGTAAGCAAGTGGAAAATAAAGAGATAGCAAAGGACTAGGATAATAATTGTCTCATTGAGTTAAACCCCAGCCTACCTCATGGATTATTCTACCAACTCCTGTCAAAACAAAGTAGGCAAGTGTGTGTGTGTGTGTGTGTGTGTGTGTGTGTTATATGAAAAGGTAATATCACCACACTTTGTTTTTAAAAGACTGTTGATTTTTGCAGTAGGTTGCAAAAGGAAGCACAAAGTAGACAGAGATTCTTCAATAAATAGCACAAGCCTTTATTCATGGCATGGAGCCGTTGCCTTCTTGTTGCTGGGACAATACACCAGACTGAAACTAGCTGATGGGAGGACGGGGTTTGTTTCAGGTTTTAGTTTTGGGAGGTAACGTCATGACGGCAGGGAGAGCAGCGTGACAAGAACTCGTCCGAGTGCACTGGCTCCTATCTTGTCACATATCTGGGTGAAAGCAGTCTAAGTACTTGGCTTGGAGCTGGGCTCATAAACTTCAAGGTCCACCCCCAGTGACGCACGGCCTCCAGACAAGCTCCACCTCCTTAAAGCTTTACCAGCAGGCTGGGTATTGCGTATGAAGCTTAATCGTTAACACATGAGGCAACGAGGGAAACTTTACATTCAAACTACCACATGCAATTTCTGATTCCAGGGAGGCCGGGCACTGTTTACAAATCCAGTGCCACCTTTCCTGAATCCCTGTTTCTTCATGTCCTGCCTGCTGTGGACTTGTGCCCATATCTCAGAATATGAGATTTTCTGGGTCACCATCCCTGATTGGAATTGCCAAACACACACACACACACACACACACACACACACACACACACACAGAAGGGAAACGATACGCCCAGAGTAAAAGGAAAATTCACTGCAGTAGCAACCTTGCTCATGTTAGGGAAGGGGGTCATTTCATCCTAGCTGTAGGTCCTCTGTGTCTTGGTTCGCGGGGTCTTTTGTGAGTTACACTCAATGGTTTCTAGGTTTGTTACTGTACACAATGAATACAACCAAAATATGGGATACTGCTTGGGCCCTAGCACCTCGACCCTACCAGCCCCAGATCCAAATGTGTTCTGACTTCTTGCAAACCTGAAAGGTCACCATCGGTAGTGACGCTGGTTATCTGTGTTAGTAGCTCATACGTGCAAGCCCAGTTTGCTCTATTGTCTATCTAGCAAGGACCCGTCCCTTCAGAGAAGGACGAGTCGCAAGATGAAAGACTACTGGGGCGGCCATTAAATTTAGTTCAACACATGGCACACCTTATGTCCAGCTGTGGGATGTCAGAAGAAAGAAGTACTTACCACACAAGCCCTCCGGATAAGCAATCTCCCACGTGTGCTAAAAACAGCCCTTCCCTACTTCCAGCGGGCTCCCGGGCCTGTGACACTAGTCACTGGCCTCAAAACTGCTCATTAGGATCATGTGGTCAACAAGGGCCCCGCCCACCTTGCCTTCTCTCTGTCTCTCCAGATGCAACTACCTACCCACTGTTCACTCAAAAAAGGCAGCTTTGGGTTTTTTTTTTTTTTTTCTCTTAATTTCTAGTTAAGGACTTCATGTACATAGTTCATTTTCTTAGGTATTTTTGTACCACTCCCACTGAAGTCCGAACATTTTTCTGCCTTCTGAATTCCACTAATTCTTACTTACTTATGTGTTTGTTTGTTGTTTACTTACATTTTTATTTATGTGAGTTGGAGGGAGGGAGGGAGAGTTGGAAGAGAGCATGGGTATGCCAATGCCTTTTGCCACTGCAAACAAATTCCAGACACGTGCACTACTTTTTGCATTTGGCTTTACATGGGCACTGGGGAATCGAACCAGGGCTGACAGGCTTTGCAAGCAAATACCTGTGACCACTGATCCATTTGCCCAGCTCTGTTCCACTAATGAGCCCATGAGGAAGGTATCGAGTGTCACTCTGTGCCTGTCTCTGGGTTTACTGCTGTATTTCAAGGACAGGAGTGCAACAAGCAAAGAAAAGTCACAGTTCAAACCTGCCTTTCTCTGATTCCTTGGCTTTTTCTGACTTCACCACTGTCTCTTTATTCAAAGGTCTGAATTTAGAAATAATGGGTACTTATGAAAGCTGTTTATCAGAATGTGATAAATCCCACTTTGCAGGATGTTGCCTTTGTGCTAACTTGAATTTCTACAAACTCATGGTCTGAAACTCAGCTGAGCCTGGTGGAGGCCTGATAGCCCTTTTCTCTTACCCTCAACGATTCCAGACTGCACGGCACATTCTTTCTCTTAGGTGCAAACTTCTATCTAGTCACACATTGTCCTGCAACTTCCCCTGAGTCTCTGTCAGATCCTATTTATTACAGTCGGATCGATTTTTGTTTTAAAATATATCTCTGATTCCTCCAAGAAGGTTATAAGATATTTGAGGCTGAGAGAATGTTTTCAAACAATGCACTTACTCTCCTTTGTGCTTATGAAGAGTGCATGACATTCAGTTCTCACAAGCCTCGTACGAAAGCAGGGAGGGACATGGAGGTTAGACATAGCTTACTTGTATATAGTTCTTTCCCTCTCACAGAACGAAAGCAGGTCTGGGTTTCTGACTGAATGTTTTATTTTCTCTGGTTTTGCTTTCCCCACATCACCAAGCCTTTTTTCTTTTTTTTTTTTTTAATTTTTTTGTTTGTTTATTTATTTATTTGACAGCGACAGAGAGAAGGAGGCAGAGAGAGAGAGAGAGAGAGAGAGAGAGAAAGAGAATGGGTGCACCAGAGCTTCCAGCCTCTGTAAACGAACTCCAGATGCGTGCACCCCCTTGTGCATCTGGCTAACGTGGGTCCTGGGGAATTGAGCCTCGAACCGGGGTCCTTAGGCTTCACAGGCAAGCGCTTAATCGCTAAGCCATCTCTCCAGCCCACCAAGCCTTTTTTCACATCCATCCATAGTATCTTACAGATAATCAATTCTAGATAAGTTTCTGTGATATTAGAGTTAAAAAAAAAAAAACAACTAAATTAAAGTAAGGATTTCCAGAGACTGAGTCTTCATGCCACGCATCTGTATAGAAAGGAAACCAATGAACTCACTGCCTGGATTAATCCAAAATGTCACTACGTAGTGTTTGGGAAACAAATCATTTTGGCTGAGTTGACTGAGCTTTCTCCTTTCTATTTTTATTTATTTGTTTTATTCGTTGCAGTTTTAAAGATAACATATAGATCAAATCTTGCAAAAACTATAGAGTCCCTTTGGGGAGTAAAGTAAGATTTTACATTTCAGTTGTGTCAGGACACTGGTGACTGGGTGATCACTGCACGAGGAACAGACAACACTCCTTGTTCTCCAGCTCATGGCCAGTGAGGGGAGTGTGGAGACTGGGAAGGCAGACACATGTGGTGGCCCAGGATCATGGGCAAATCAGGGTCATGATAATAGTCATTTTTCTTTTTCCAGTCCAGGGTGTCTAAAGGACATTAGGGAATTTAGCAAAATATACAAAAAGCCCAATTCTGAAAACAAAGCAACACATCTCCCAGCCCTAGCAAAGCACAGCCTGAGGGAAAATAATAACAAATGCTTTCCTTTCTTTACCACCGACATTATAAGCTATCAAGCAGTGACACTGGGAACAGAGGAGTCAGAGGTTATGGGAAGGGGAAGGACGAAACTAGAAAATAAATCAGGAGCAAAATAAAGATGCATGCCCTTTCGAAGAATTGCTTCTAGATATGCACAGGAGTTTACATAAAATGCCACCCCCATGCCTTCACCCAGCTAATTCTTTTTAATTTCAGCACCTTTCCATACTTCATTGAGAAAATAAAAGCAAACAGATGGAACTACCATTTCTTCCCTTTAGTCAAGCGTATCAACTTTCCTGCACATGTACCCGAATTCTTTGATTATGTATTTTCTGTCACCATCTCCTGTGCTCCGGTTTGCTAACTCTTCCATGGAGTTCACTACCAGTATGCTTTTAAAGTTGAAAACCACCAAATTCTTCATGTAGCTGGCTCATTCCAGAACCATACCAATGCGCGGTGTGTTTTCGTCTTGGAAAATCTATCGCAGTGCTTCCTCAGCTGCATATTGTCTCCAACGGCGGCACTGATTCTGCCTCTGTGTTTGGAGAGACAAATGTCTGTGTTGGTGGTGGCACGCTCCCACCTTCCACGATTAGGGTTCCCTCCCACCCAGCCGTGGGGAGACGCTCCAGCAGAGAGACTGGGCGTCCTCACTCTCTTTCCTATCTATTCTCATCCTTTTTGGTATTTCAAAAAGCATTTGTTATCCACAAGCACATTCACTCTCCTAAAACATTTTCTTTTTTTTTTTTTTTAATATTATTCTTATGTCTCACTGGACAGTGTGTCTCTATCTTCTTCCTGTTCATTTTTTTTTTTTCTGCTCAAAGTCCCAACAATGGGTCCTTCTAGACCTAACACCAGGCATTCTAATTTCATTTATGCTAAGCTATTTTCATCAGATCTGTAAGAGATCACTCATACAAGCCGTTCACCATAGCTCATTACAAGTATTTGGTGCATTTTAATTCCCACCGTTCTTAATTCTTGTATAGTTTGTGCCTGGCAGAGTCTGACTAACAAAGCCATAGAGATTTAGCTCACATAGAACTAATGTGATTCTATGAGGGAAACACTCAGGGAAGAAGCCACATGGTTGCAAGGGCTGGGAAATTTACACACCCGTGCCTTTCCTGAGGGGCTTCAGTCTTCTTCCCATTTTCTTGTGACAATGAAAGGTGAATAACTGCTACTCTTCTTAGGCTCTGGGAATAATGCAGTGTTCCCTTGGTAAAGAGTTTTTTCCATCTCAAAATGAAAAATAAAGGTATTACAGATGATCCTATAACAAGACTTCTTCCTCTCTAGAAATGAGTAATGTGATAAGTTAGGAGCTAAGGGAAGTGAAGTACTCTGAGATACAATTCGACACCAGATTATCCTAAAAGCCTGCTACCATATCACGAACTAGACAGATTATAACTATGTATCCAGATCAAATCAGGAAGGGCTAGACTTTCTTTTATAACATCCCAAAGGTCTCAGGGATTGTACAAAATTCTCTAAAGATCTGGCAAAAAAAATCAAAGAATGTTAGAAGTTCCTAGAGTTATTTAATGGGCATATTGGGCAAATCTGCGCAGGACCTTATTCTGATAGAAACAGGATCTTCAAGTAAGGTGTCTACATGTGACTTTGAAGCATCCTTTTTGGATGTGCAGGATGTAGGGAGTCATAATGGATTGTTGCAGATGTTGCACAATGCATGCTTTGTCTTCTTTAATGAAAATGTGTTGGATACTCTGATGAGTGGGTCTGCCCACAGAAAGGCTTTCCCATGTTACTGTACTGCAGCCAATCAAATGAGCTGGGTCATCACAATAGAGTGATTTTATACTGAGAAATTTCAAACATCAGAAGGGCTGAAGAAATGCAGGTTTGTTCCTCACAATAGATGGGAAACGACACTCCTGAGCTCTGAAGGCAGTGAAATGGGGATCGAGTCTACATCTCTGAATGTGGAATCTGCACTGCAGTTTCTTCAAGGGACCTGATGTGCTCATGACATTGCAGTTATTCTCATTGTCAGCCAGGGTCCTTTTGCATCAAGTGCTAAATACCTGATGTTGATGTTAGCAGAAAGAAGATATTTGCTAGTATGACATATACCTAAGTACAATTTAAAAATAACACCATATACCTAAGTACAATTTAAAAATAACACCATAGACATAAAGCTTACAGAATGTAGAGGAAAGATGTGATTTATTTTATTTTATTTATTTGAAGAGACAGAAGAGAAGCAGATAGAAAGAGAGAGCGGCTTAGTGAGGCTCACTGACCAGCAAGAATGACTGGATATGGTGGCTCTCAGTTCAGTGAGAGACTCCGTATCGAGGAAAGAAAGCAGAAAGAGTAATAGAGGAGGACACTCAACTCTTTCCTCTGTTCTCTGCCTGTGTACATAAACCCCACACATACCACATCATACATAACACACACACACACACACACACACACACACACAATGCAAGGGTTGAATTTGCATAGTTATTCTTCCATACAGTGGTCAGGGGATGTAATTGTCTAGGCCAGCTAGCTTTGCAGTAGTATAACAAAACACCTGAAATGGTGTAATAAGGAAAAAAGGTTTAAATCTACAATGAATTGGCCGCATTGCTTTTTGATTCTGTCACAGCATTGTAAATGTGGGTAGGAACATGCGGGAGACGGTGCTGCCCACCTCATTACAGCATGGAGCCAGGCGGAGAGGAGGTCTCAGAGTGCCAATGATCCTCCAGGGGCACACGCCCCTCCCCTCCCCCCCGCCGTGACTTAAGGTCCTCACATTGGGCTTCATCTCCATCATGTCCCAGTAATGCTGTGGGCTTTGGAAGATAGTCAAAATCCAAACTTCAGCAGGCTGCAAATCTAAAAGTTATCATTTTGTCTCTTTCTTATGTCAATAGAGAAATTAGGTCAAACAAACAAGCTCATCTTGGGGGGTCTGAGAGTTGTAAGTGGTATTTATTTTGTTTTGAACTGTTTTTTTACATTTCTAAGGACTGTACAGCTACTCTTTCCACAATGGTTTCCCTATTCCTACTTTTCTCATCCCATCAATCAATAAGAGAGTGATTGTAACTCATGAAGATGGTTTAGACAGTAAAGTTTTTTTTTTTTGTTTGTTTGTTCCATGAAATCATGAGGACTTGGGTTCAGTCCTTCAGAAACAATTTTTTTTTTTTTTTTAAAGGCAGGCATTGTGGCTTGCATATGCACCTACAATCCCAGTTCTGGAGAGGCAGATCCCTGGGACCTGATGACCAGCGAGGCTAGCCAAATTTGTCATCTTCAGGTTCAATAGGAGACTCTTTCTCTAAATTCAAGTCAGACAGCGATTAAGGAAGAAGCTGGACATCAACTCCTGGCTTCACCTCACACACTACCACACACAAGTGCATGGGAACCTGTGTGCACACACGAACATACCCACACATATAAAAATAAGTAATAAAGAAAGAGAAAGAAGTGTGCCTGGCTGAGCTTCTGCCCAGACATCTGATTTCTCCACGTCACGGAGGAGACGCCTGTCACTCACAGCTGCTGTGGCATGGCATGTGAGTATGAACAGAAGAGCACAGGCAACACAGGGAGGACTTGGAAAGCTGAAGGGCTGTGAACCCGAGTCCTCTTAGGGCCTCAGCCCGCAGTTTTTAGACAATTTTATGGCCATAGGTGAGAGTAGGGAAGTACATGTTTTCTGGGCAGAACATCATGTGGAGTTTGTGTTTCACATGCGCTCAACTTGAAAATAATTTCCCTAAGCACATGTTAATTTCAGACTTCAGTTTGTCACCCTCCCAGGCAAGTGTGACTTGAAATACTTTTAACATTCACCTCTTCTTCTCTCCCTGTGGTTTACCATCTCCTTCCTGGGTTGATTTTCTCCTGTGGAATTAGAATGTGGATCCTGAATGTCTAGCTTTGCCTATCCCGGCTGCAGTTCCGCCTTCCCTCAGGTCTGTTTCAAAGCCATTTCCCTTCTGACTGGACTGATCTTTCAGGCAATGTGCTGCTGCTCTCTGCCCCTCACTGTATTTACAACTTCCTCAGTCCACTTCCTTCATCTCCATAATCTCAGTCACCCTTCTTGCATTACTGTGGAGAGTTGAGCCTTCATTTCCGGAGCTGGAATATGGTTTCGATTAGACAGCTCCGCTTCCCCTGGTGTTCACGTACAGTCTCCTTCCCATTACTGTCTTCCTCCGGTCACAGTTTGCCTTGTTAAAGCATAATGATCTCATGTTCGTCTCTTTAATGGTCTGACCCTGTTTCTTCCCCTGAACCATTATTTACATTTTCCTTTTCACCCGTGTGACATGCTCAGGCTGTCCCTTTATCCATTTGCTAGATAAAGAAAGCACAGGCCTTTCACAGTCCAAGTTCTTTCATTCTTCCTAAATAACTCCTTCCAAGGTTCTACAGAAATCTTCAGATCTATACCAACTGATGTTGCAGAGACAATTTTGCCAAGGACATCAACCAGGTGGTTCACTCAACATGGAATCAAATTTCATAACCACACACAGGGCCTGAGAAATAAAAAGTCGATGAAGATATGTTGACATGAAAAAGGGGTAGATGATGGGATCAGCCAGTGTCTTTACATCAAGCATCTAACAAAATTATGAAACAATTTCCAAATGTCTCCTGTCATTTGTTGGAATCCAAAGACAGCACAGCCAATATGCTCTGCAGGGCTGATCTTCAAATCTTTAAAGGAATCTGCTTCATTACTTGGTTCCCCACCTTCATAATTGCTTCAAAAAAAGTAACCCAGAGCCAATCTAAAGGTCCAGCTCAGTGCAAGAGAACCAATGCCTGGTGCTGAGAACCAAGTCAGAATCCTGTGGATGGGAAGTCATAGACTCCAGAGAGAAGCCCCACCCCCCCCCATTCTTTTACTAAGAAGAGTGGTCATACCCATCAAAATAATTCTTAAGTTATTATGCTTATCCTCTTTAAACCATGCTGCTCTCACTCTTGGTTGGAGAATTTTTTTTTTTCTTTAGCAGATGCCAGTGGATACTGGGAAGAAACAAGATCCATCAGTAAGACAAGAAGTAATCACTGACTGCCTAACTAGATAGAATGAGGTGAGTCACCTCTAGCACATCTGCCATGACCCAAGTTGCCATTACAGAGGAAGTGGCCACTTAAACATGAGTGCTGCTCTCACTGCTCACCTGACAACCTGCACTGGGAAGATGGTGATAGAAACTGAGGACACTCAAAGCACATCAAATTAGAAATTCAGAGATTGTAGAAAGCTTAATACCAAAGGAAGCTTATAATACACTCACTGAGAGGGGGTAGAAAAGATTGTAAGACTCATAGGCTGGAAAAAAAAAAGTACCCTGAGGCATGGTTCTCCCCTCCCCCACAGAGACCAACTAGCGCATTCATGATTCCACCATGAATACCAACAACTCCACTGAGAGGAGCCGTCAATGGAATGGGGATCGGGGAAAGTGGATATGAGTATAACCAGATGTGAATATGACCAATGCAATATGTTCATACAATGATGTTCATAATTAATAAAAATACAAACAATGGGGCTAGAGAGATGGTTTAGTGGTTAAGGCACTTGCCTGAGAAGCCTAAGGATCCATGCTCAACTCTCCAGATCCCATGTTAGCCAGACACACAAAAGTGAGGCAAGGACAAAGTCACACATACCCACTAGGTGGTGCAAGTGTCTGCAGTTTGATTGCAGTGGCTGAGACCCTAGCATGCCAATTCTCTATCTCTCTGTCTCTAAAAACAAATAAAATAAATAAAAACAATGGTTAAATTAAAAGTTGCTTCATGTTCTTCTCCTAGTACTAAATTTTGTAGTTAGGTAGATCTTTTAGTCAGATATTGAAACTGTGACATATTTAGCACATGCAGTGAAGTCTTTTGTTTCATTTAAAAAATGGTATCATGTTATACATATTATACTAATTTTTCATTATATTAATAATTTACTTAATATAGACAACTTAAAAGTATTTGTATGCATTTGTAAGTTTATCAAATCATTTTTAAAAGTAATTATTTCATTTGCCACCGTTGAAATACAGAGTCAAAATATTCAAATACATTTAAAACTTGAATCTCGTTTTTTTTTTCTTCTTTTTCTTTCTTTCTTTCTTTTTTTTCAAAGTAGGGTCTTACACTAGCCTCGGCCTACCTGGAATTCACTATGCAGTCTCAGGGTGGCCTTGAACTCACAGAGATGCACCTACCTCTGCCTCCTAAGTGCTGGGATTAAAGGTGTGCGCCACCATGCCTGGCTAAAACTTGAATCTTATACTATGCGCTATTCCCAATTTCCAATTACTTCCATGATTCCTGTGGCGGTTTGAATGAAAATGAACCCCGTAGGTTCATGTATTTGAATACTTAATCCCTAGCTGGAGGGACTGTTTCTGGAGGTTGTAGAACGATGTGGAGGTGGAACCTTGCAGGAGGAAGTGTTTTATAGGTAACCCGGCTTGATACCCTACCTATTTCCTGTTGATGTGATGATGTGACCCTGGCCTGTTGTTCCTGCCAAGCCTTCCCCACCATGATAGACTCTACCTTCTGTAACTTTAGACTGAAATAACGTCTGGACTTTACTAAGCTGCTTCTGGCAAGGTATTTTGTCCCAGTGATGATACAACTCCCAACTTCCTTATTATCCTCCAGAGGTAATCCATGATTTGCTTTGTTTTAGAATGTTAGTTTTTCTTTATTTCAAGTTTTACTTTTTTAAAAAAATTTTAGTTATCATACAAAGTTTTAGGGATCATTATTACATTTTCAAGCACAAGCTGTTCTAGTCGATTCTCCTCCACCCCATGTCCCCTGTCCTTTCTGTTTACATGTCACATGTGTCCCTCTTCTCTGCCCTGAACTCTCTTCTTATAATCTCGCATTACCTGCTCTTGATCACTGTTTTAGCTTTCTATGTTTTACCATTATTTGCCCATCTTTATACTTAGAGGTCATCCCTTTCTAAAGCTACTTTCTGCTTAGTTCTACATTTGGAATTAATGTCTATATAGTACTACTACTTGATTCAGAAAATTTAGGTCTTTATTACTTATACACCATTATAAGATGAAGATTTCAATTTTCCTTGTTTCTTTCCTTCCACTTCACCCTTACAAGTATTATGAAATGGTTGTTAAATTTGTTTTACTTGTTTTTATTGCTATGACTTACATAAACATTTACTTTCCATTGCTGAGCAAATTCGTTCTTAGCGTAACTTTGTTTTCCTTGACTCGCTTCCCAAATTCAGTCTAATTTAATTACTGTGTTATTTGCTTATTGTGTGAACATTGGCTGAGTGTTCCGGTATCTTAAGTGTAGTAAAGTGGCTCTCTGTAAAAGATGTCACACTTCAGATCAACTATGTATTCTCCCATCTTGTTTCTCTTAGAAATGTGCCCTTGGAGTCCCTGCTTTTTCTGTTTCTATTGTAATGCAATGTCCTTTTATGCCAGCAACACTGCAGGTGTTGGGGGGACCCTTCCTTTCCCAATGTCTGAAGGGTTGTTTTCAGTCTTTCTCTACCTAGAGTTGTCTGTTTCTAAGACTATGTCTTACTTGAGTTTTATTTGCTTATGTGATGTGGTGATTCAAATGTAAAATGTTCCACATAGTCTTGTGTTTGAGATTAAGCTTCTGTGGTGGTTTGATTCAGGTGTCCCCCATAAACTTAGGTGTTCTAAATGCTAGGTTCCCAGCTGATGGATATTTGGGAATTAATGCTTCCTGGAGGGAGTGTATTGTTGGGGACGGGCTTATGGGTGTTATAGCCAGTTTCCCCATGACAGTGTTTGGCACACTCTCCTGTTGTTATTGTCCACCTTATGTTGGCCAGGGGGTGATGTCCACCCTCTGCTCATGTCATCGTTTTTCCCTGCCATCGTGGAGCTTCCCCTCGAGCCTGTAAGCCAAAACAAATCTCTTTTTCCCAGAAGCTGCTCTTGGTTGGGTGATTTCTACCAGCAATGTGAACCGGACTGCAACAGCTTCCTATTTAGTCTCCATTTGGGGGAGACTTTGAGAGGTAGAACCTGGCTGAAGGAGATGTGCTGAAGGGGCACACAATGGGGTTGATTAGACCAGCCCACTTGATGTTCAGAACTATCTCATTCAGACTCCTTCCTTCCCTTTTCCTTCTTTCCATCTTTCCTTCCTTCCTTCCTTCCTTTCCTCCCCTTCCCTTCCCTTCCTTTTCCTTCCTTCTTTCCCTTTTCTTCTTCCCTTCCCTTCCCTTCCCTTCCCTTTCCTTCCTTCCTGACTGCCGGCTTGTGCTATGCTTTTCCCCACCATGATGAAGCCTACGCTGGAAACTATAAGCCTCAAATAAACCCATCCCCCATTAGCCATTTCCAGTCTAGTGTTTTGTCCTTGTATTTGCTTCATACGGTGAGGTACTTTAAGTAGATTTTTGAAAAAGAGATCAAGGAGTTTTTTGTTTCCTTTTTATATGTATATATATTTTACTCTTCTCACTGGTAGTTTGGCTAAACATAGTATAGAATTTCTGAATTATCTTTCAAAAGTTTGTTAATTAGAGCTGGGAAGATGTCTCATTAGTTAAAGGCACTTGCTTACACTAGGACCCCCATAAATCCAAGTGCATATTGGCACATATAAGTGTGATCCCCATAAAATTACAATAATAAGAGTTGGGTACAAGGCAGTCTGAAGCTCTGGTCTGATGTTCCCTTGCAGTCTGCCAGTTTGTAGTAGAAAGAGACCCTGTCTCAGAGAAAGAGCACAGACATCTCAAAACTGTCCCCTGAGCTCCACATGCATGCTGTGACAAGAGCACCCATATACGCTTATAAAACTATGTACATGGTATTATGTTGTTTCAAATTTGAAAACTTTGGTCCATTAATTTCCAGTTTTCATTTTTCAGTTATTTATAAAATGTCTACTAATATTCAAGCTGCATGGACTGTGAATTCTAAGCCTTGTGAATATGCTGGTGGAATCTGCAACTGTAAAGTGTCCTAATTAGTTGTCCTGGCCTCTGCCATTTCAAGTTATGCTTATTTGCAATTTTGTGAACTCTTTTAGCTTGGGTATTCATGATAGTCATGTGACATTATTTTATTATGCATTTGGTATATTCTGTACGGTATCATAGCTATTTTTTATATCTTATTCATTTATTTATTTGATAGAGAGGACAGGAGAGAATGAGAATAGTTGTATCAGGACCTCCAGCAACAGCAAACAAACTCCAGACATATGTGCCATCTTGTGCATCTTGCTCATATGATTACTGGAGATTTGAACCTGAGTTCTTAGGCTCTACAGGCTAACACCTTAATCACTAAGCCACCTTTCCATATCTCCATAAAAGCTATTTACTTTTAAGGCTTCAGGTCACTATTCCCATTAGATGTGCATTCATTTTCCTTTGGAAAGGGACAAGGGTTGGATACTTACCTGGACAGCCCAGAAAGATTAATTCCTTAAAATTGCTTAAAATAGATCAATAGAAAGTTTTATACCTGTTCATTTTGCTATAGTTGAAATAAGAAAGTCTAACATTTTGAGAAGTTTTTCATTTAACCTCAATGGTTATAATTACCTAATTATATAACTGATGTTATAACTCATTTGGTTAATTTAATTCATCTCTTTTTTCATATTTCCTGTTGTAAAGTAAGGAAATTAAAATATTACTAGCACAAGGACTTAAAATGATAGCTATAAGTAAGAATTAACAAGTTTTTTTTGAAGCTTATAATATATGAATTTGGTTTTATAATTCTCAATGCCTCATGCCACATCAATGGTATGACAAAATTATTGTGCCTGGGGAGATGAATCAGTAGAAAATGCACTTACCATGTCAGCATGAGGACATGAGTTCAACCCCCAGCATCCATGTAAAACCCCAGGCATGGACATACATGCATATAACTTCAGTGCTGAGGAGTAGGCAGAGACAGCAGGATGTCTGGAGTTCCCTAGTCAGCCAGTCTAAACAAAATACCAGATTCAACGATAGATTCTGTCTCAGAGAAATTAGGCAGGAAAGTGATAGAGACATCTGTCATCCTTCCACAACCTCCACACACATGTGCATAGGGCATGAGCATTGCTTACACGTGTACATACCACATACACCAAAAATGAATAAATAAATAAATTAAAGCAGAAATTAGTAACATGGGATATTTTGTAGAATAGAAAATAACCAAAACCATAATACTAAAAGTAATAGGCTTAAACTTAAAAAAAATATGCAATGAAAATAACCCCTCACACTTGAACTCAACAGTATTTCTTTGATACGGATTCTTCAGTAGGCACTCATTAATTTCCACATGCATTGTGTCTGGTGCTTCTGTCATATGACAAATGAACCTGTAGGTTCTATATGTTCTACTTGGTATCAGCAAGAGAATTTATTTAACAAAGACTGAATAAATAGGACACCCTCTTACTCGTACGTGCACTTTAGTTCCGTTTTGCATTACTGCATTAGTTTGTTCATATTTGCTTTGGAAAATGCACTTTTCTGTTCATTATGAACTCCTTCTCCATCTGGAGGTAGTCTCAGAGTGTCCTGCAGCCAGCTTTTCGGCCTGACATTATATACTCTTGGACTGCTCTTCCTTCATACAATGTATGGTTACTATTACTCCCATGTGTCTTACAAAAGGTCCCTGAAAATGGCACGTTTGGGACTAGCCTGGAGCACAGAACTATTTGATGGTCACCTCAAGGCTTTTCTAACATTGTTGATTAATCTGATACTATAAGGGTATCAGCCAGGCAAAATTCTCCAAAGTGCGATATTGTTCAAAGGACTTGAAGTTTCGATTTGGATAGAGCTTGCTATCACTTCAAGCCACATCACTTTCTGGCTCATTGATCTTAAGAGAAATAGTATCTCTGAAGCTATTTCCATAGCTGCAAGATCTAGAGACCAAATACATGTCGAGTGCTTAGCAGGTGCTCAGGAATTTGTAATTGTTGCAATTATATGTATATGTGGCAGAGAACTTCTGAGGGGCTCCCCTTTGTAGCTAAATAATTCTACCAAAGGCTTTCCATGCTGCTGGAAATAATTAAGGATGTAATTTGTCATACACCTCAGCAACTGTCAAATCAATATGCCATAACGATACAATATGGCAGTTCAACTATACTATAGGAAACATTATCAGATAATTTTTGCATGAGTAATCCCTATATAATTATTATCTCTTTGTTGTAAATATATTTAAAAATAATTGTGAGAAATTAAATCTTTATTTCAATTCTTGCTGATTATTTAGCAAGACATATATTACTACCATGAATCGAAGACATAGAAAATCTGATTTTCCTAGGGAAAAAATGTATAGAAGGCATATGTGTCATGGGGTAGGCATGCCTGGGTGAGGTCCTTGGATAATATAAGGACATGATGCTTCTAGGAAAAGAGAAATAGTCAAATATTTGGGTGAAGGTCTATCAGAATTGGCCTGGGCCATTTTTGAAAGTTTATTTACTTTAAATCGTTTAGCCAGCTCTCTAGAGGAGTCCACTTCTCACAACTTCACTTTGGTTCTATATGGCTCAATTGGAAAAGTGTCGTGTTTGTAACAAGCATGACTTCCCCAGATCCTGGGATTATACCATCCTTTTTCTTTATTGAGCCAACTCTCTTATGTTACTGTTTGAATTCATTTTCCAGCATCATTGGTAGGAAACAGAAATTGTTTTGATACATCTTTCTTTCCATCTTAGTTGGTCTTACCTGTGTTCCCTGGAGTGATAAGGTGCAGGTGACATTCACTAACAGCTATGACAGAGTTCCTTGGAGAACTCCCCAGTTTGTCATATCTTACTGGATTTATTCCTTTTTCAAGTTCTGGATTCAATAATGCTTATATCTCGGAATCTACTTTCAATTACTGGACATTTCTACAATGTGCATTTCTACAGAAAACTTGATTTCAAATGTCTGCATGGTTTAGAGTCATTATAAGAAATGTTTTGTTTTTTTTTTTTCCCACAGGATGAGGTAGGAAGGACAAGGTCATTATTTAGGTAGATATTTACTTAAATCCAATTCTATCTTTAAAATTATTTTCCATGTATTTTGATAAAATATTTCACTATAGAGATTTTGAAAAGACCTACGATATATTTATACCTTATATTGTTTCCATTAAAAAAAAATTCCACCCATTGCTTTTATCCCTTCATATTATGTTCAAACCAGATGAAGTGGCTTGTTCCTCCAGACCTCACAATAATGACACACTGACATTTGTTTACAGGAATTTCTGTGGAGAATTGAATATTAACAAAGTGTTCTAGTGAGTGAAATGTGAGTAAAATACTAATTATAGTACCTTTAAAGTACAGAACTATGTTTGATGGAAACAAAAGTTAGCCTCCTAAAGGGTGAAGGTGAGGTTTCAGTAGTCTACAGGATAGGAAAGAGCAGGTGAGGTGTCAAGCAGGTGAGAAAACATCTGAACACAGGTGGAGAAATTAGCAAAGTAATTATGTGCTTTAAAGGACAGTGGCTAGAGCTTCCATTATAGTTAATAAGCATTACCACTGAAAACCACCATTAAGTGCTAACATTAGTGTCCATGTACTTTATATGCAAAATCCTTCAGCTATTTTAATCTAATCTGGCTCTTATTACAACACCATTTCAAATTTAAAAAACTTCTTTTTTTTTTTTTTTGAGGTGGCGTTTTGCTCTAGCCCAGGCTGACCTGGAATTCGCTATGTAATCTCCTCCTAGGGTGGCCTTGAATTTATACCAATCCTCCCATCTCTGCCTTCCAAGGGCTGGGATTAAAGGAGATGTAGTCCACAATGCCTGGCTCAAATGCAAATTTCTTAGTTTGAGAAAACCTTTCAGAGTTTTAAGGGCTTAGCAAAGTAAGTGGTAGGAATGAAATTTAATAAGAATAGAAACTTCCTATATTTCCATAACACCATGTATTTTAGGGATTCTGCTGTTCTGTTGGTAACTGTGGCTGCTAATTTCTGTCGTCAAATTGATCAGATTAGGAATCTAGTTTGAGACATGTCTCTTGGGCCAAAGCCTCTTGACTAGCAAGGAGTTCCTTCCTCTAGAGTGGTTGCCCTTCCAGGGGGGATGGGGAGCTCCAGGAGAGTGCAGATCACTTTTCCTTTGATCCGGCTGCCCTTGCTACTCTCTGGTGCCTGCTTTTTCCCTGGCTCCCCTGTTCATGAGTGTGCCTACCGTTTGGACATTGGAACTCGGCCTGCAACCAGCTTTGTGGACTGAGCATCTACTGAGTTCTCTTGAGTCTCCAGTAGTGAAACAGCTCCTGTTGCACTGCCCTGGCTGTATCTTGTCAGGTCAGACAATAACCCCTGTTTAGTATGCATTCGTTCTATTGGTTCTGTTCTGATAGAGAACCCTGACTGATAAGGAGATTTTCAGTGTTAATTCTGAATCTCATTCTTCAGATTTTCCCTACATCTCATTCCCTTCTGGAGTGAAAAGGATGCATGGAATGAACTTGAAGGATGACAATTTTCTCATCCAGAAACTCCAGTAAGACCGTGTACTCTGCTACTCCTGAGCTTATTCATGGTAAGGAGTGGAGACATTTTGATTGTAATTCCATATCTGTTGTGAGTTAGATACAAAGCCATTAGACTTTGAATATTATTAGTAGTAGTTTGCAATTAGTTTTAAATGGCTATAAATAAAAATTTGAAGAACAGGAATGTGACCAATGAAAATGAAAGTTTACAGTTACATTTTGTAAGAACAGTGGTGTTGAAAATGTAATTATCTTGGTCTAGCTGAAACATCTCTATATTCTAAAATTGAGTAAAGATAGTCATACTACATTTGACAACAACAACAAAAAAAGCCGGAAACCTCTAAAAGTTGATCATGGTGATTCACACCTTCCATCCCAGCACTCAGGAGGCAAATTTGAGAGCGGTGTGTGTGGGGGGGAGATAAAGAGAGAGAAGGACAAAGAGAAAGCCAGGTGCACAAGATGGCGCATGCATCTGGAGTCCATTTACAATGGCTATAGGCCCTGATGTGCCCATTCTCTCTGTGTGTCTATCTGCCTCTCTTTCTCTCTCTCTCTCATAAATAAATAAAATATTTAAAAAACCTTAACCAGTTTGAATTGGGGTTTCTACTATTCTCAACAAAGAATATCTTAGTAACTGATGGTAGGTAGTTTCACTGCCAAAGACACTGATTATCAATACTAGTAAGGCACATATAAGTGAAAACAAAGACTCCAGATATATGTACATGGTAGAGAATCTTGTGGTTTGGAATGAGGTGGAGCCCAATACATTTTGGACTATGGACGAAGCATATTGGTGTGGTGTGCAAAAGATAATGCTAAGAGTTGTCTCAGAATTGCTTCAGATTAGCGACCAGGTATATAGATCCTAGAAAGTACAGACTGTTTTCTGGGAAGCAAAGTCCAGAATGAATGATGAAACAAATGATCTGTGAACCTAAGTGATGATACTCATGAGCTACCATAAACTTACCTCATTTCCTTCCAGGAGGAGGTTAACAACTGGGAAGATTAGATGAATTTCGTAAGCAATATATTTGGAGTTCATGGAGGCATTTGGCAAAGACTTGTGTGATTTCTTGGCAGACAAGAGAGGAAAAATATGCCACAGATGATAGTACAGTTATACTTGTGGTTGGTTTAAAACTTGCAATCAATGAACTGTTATTAATCATAAATGCTACCTTTGAGTGAGGCCTCACATCCCACAAAACCTTGTTTTGTATAAACAATGAAGATGAAAATAAAGGAGACTCTTTCATCCTGTTTGAAAGTGGCTTCAGCTTGGTTTAAAAAAGAATAGCTAGGGCTGGAGAGATGGTTAGGCAGTTGGGGCACTTGCCTGCGAAACCTAAGAACCCTAAGTACCCAGGTTCAATTCTCCAGGTCCTATTTAAGTCAGATGCACATGGTGGCACATGCACTGGTAATTCATTTGCAGTGGCTAGAGGCCCTAGTGTGGCCATTCCCTCTCCTTCTTCCTTCCACTTTCTCTCCTTGTCTCTGTAATAAATAAATAAAAAGTTTTAAAAAGCTTTAAAAAAGAATAGGTAATTATTTGAATATGAGAGTTGTGATCAAGAAGGACCCCATTGGCTTTAAAAGTCATTTGTTTCATAAAAGGAATATGTTTATTATCAGTTATTTAATGCATTAATAGAAAAAAATATATCAAGTCCTGAAGAATTTGATGGCCAAGACAGCCTAGAGAAAATGTTTAAGCATGGCATATAAGTGAGGATACTTGTGTGTTTGTTTGGAAAATTCTCAAAAAGAAGCATACATCTATGTGTGTGATAAAACTTCTAGGTAAGGTTTAATCAAAACTTTAAGGTCTAGTAGTTGCTCTAGGTTTTACAACCTGGTCCAGGGGCAAGAATGAACAGCAAAGTTGAATGGGAAACAATGATTCTAATAATTCTTTCTGCTGTGAAGAACTATGTTCATGGAGAGGAAGATTGCCTTGTGAAATTAGAAGGTTGTTAGGAATATAGCTCTCCTTATATATTAGAGCAAGTAGCCCACTAAGCCTTCCTGTCATGGAAGAGTCTTGCTGTATATTAGAACAAAATTACACAAAGGGAGAGAAAAATGTCTATTAGACCTTATAGGTATATTAATAGATTATGAAGAATACTTCAACATGTTTTTTGAAAATAATTATCTTTCACAGTTTAAGTATGGAAGGTGTATATGAGTTGACTTTTGTTTCATGCTTTACCTGCTTTTAGAATTGCTTAAAGATATTTCAATAGAAATGTGTTGTTCTATAATTTAAAAAAATGTATTTAATTTCAAAAATTACTACTAGTGTGGATTTTAATTAACATTAAATTTCAAACCACACAGAAAGCAATAAAATGACATATTTGGCTGAATATTATGTATAGATAAACAAATATAAGCTCATCTTGAGTACTTTATTTTTATTTAATTTTGGGCACCATATTTTAAGGAGTAAAGTAAGCATATTGTTGGATGTCCATTAAAACAGATGTTATCACACAGAGAGCAGAGAATTAGAAAAGGCATGCTAACATAATAACAGAGCAATTTTATGGCTGAAACACCGTACAAACCTCCCATTTCATAAGAGATGTATTCACTATGAAAACGGTTAAATGATAGTAATTAATGAAATTCTTTAAACTTCACCTATAGACAGATGTTTGTGTGGTGAACCACTTGGGTGCTGTCTCTGTTCAAAAAGGAACATGCCAGGCCATTGAGGGATCTTGAAACATACCCATGAATGCCTTACCTGAGAAGGGTGTGTGTGTGTGTGTGTGTGTGTGTGTGTGTGTGTGTGTGTGTGTGTGTGTTTAACTGGAAACTTTAGCATATGAACATACAGTAATGTGTTCATGCTCCCATCTCATTATCTCTTTGGTCACCTCTTCACCAACCCCTACAGAACCTGCTCTTTCTAGGTGGTTCTTACTCTGTTTTATTGTCTCATTCTTTTTGACCTCCTCCATCCTCCATGTCAAAATTCTGAGGGCTGTGGGTTCCTGGATCCTCTGGTGGCCCAGGCAACTATAGAGAGCAGGATCTTGAGCGGCAATGAGTGCAACAGGACCTTACACACCTGCCAGGAGACGACCTCAGAGAGTAGTTCTGTTTGCTCAGTATATATGGGTTTCAATTCAATTCAATATGGAAATGGGTTTATAAGCAGTTGAGAGAGGGAAGAGGGTCCTAAGGGGATTGATGGCTTCAAAGGGTGCTAGCCAATGCCAGCATGTAGGGAGAGAGTCAGGTGATCTATGGCATTCCAAGCCAGAGGCTTTTGACTCAGTTCTCAGTGCCAGGCATGGATTCCCTCCCACTGACCTCATACCCAGCTAGAGAGAAGCTATGGCCCCAATATCTTACGTGCCATTCTTGCACCCATGGGCAAGTCTTGCCTGGTTGGTTAATGTGGTGGTTTGATTGAGGTGTCCCCCATACACTTAGGTGTTCTGAATGCTAGGTTCCCAGTTGATGGAGATTTGGGAATTGATGCCTCCTGTAGGCAGTGTATTGTAGACTTATTGGTGTTACAGCCAGTTTCCCCATGCCATTGTTTGGCACACTCTCCTGTTGCTATTGTCCACCTTATGTTGGCCAGGGGGTGATTTCCACCCTCTCTGCTTATGCCATCGTTTCTCCTGCCATCATGGAGCTTCCCTCAAGTCTATAAGCCAAAATAAACCTTTTTTTCCTCAAAGGTTGTTCTTGGTTGGATGATTTCTGCCAGCAATGCAAACTTGACTTCAACAGTTGAGTTTGTTACTTCCTAGATCCACTACCTATTCAAAATAGATTACTTTTCTCTTCCTAGGATAGAAAGTATTTTCCTATGGAGTTCAGAATAAAAAGTCAAACTGAATATTGACTAACTTGTCAAGTACTGAGCTTTCTAGTTTTATTTCCAGAAGTTTGGTAACAATGTGTTAAGGACACTATATATATCTCTGCTCTGGAAGGGAAGCCTCTGATGTCTGTTCAAAGATAAGATTTCTGAGTCTTCATCTGGACCGTGAGGAAAGATGTCACTATACTTGTTTTATTTTTCAAGAAGTTATTTTAATATGAAACCCTGGACCATCAAAGGCATTCTGCAGGACCTTTTTCTTTCTTTCTTTTAGGCCTTCTTTTTGAAGCCTGCTGGTTTCTAGGCTTTCCACTAGAAAATATTTATCAGGTATACATATATATATATATTTTTCTTCACAGTTTAATGTGATATAAAAATGACTTTCATCTGCAATGTTCTCATTTAATTGAACAATAATTGAATATAAGGATGATTTAAAGACTTAAAAGCATCAGATAGGCATGAAGAGATGGCTCAGCAGTTAATGTGCTTGTCTGAAAAGTCTAAGGACTCTGGTTTGCTTCCCCAGCACCCACATGAAGCCACGTGCACAAGGTGGCACATGCATCTAGAGTTCATTTGCAGTGGCTAGAGGCCCTGGTGTGCCCATCATTTCTCTCTACCAAAATATATATATATTTTTAAAGCTTCTAAGGGCTGGAGAGTTGACTTAGTGGTTAAGGCACTCATGTTTGACTCTCCAGGTCACAAGTAAGCCAGATGCACAAAGTAATGTATATGCACAAGCTCCCACATGTGCACAGGGGGCACACATGACAAGTTCAATGGCAGTGGCTGGAGGCCCTGGCACAACAATTCGTTCTCTCTCTCTCTCTCACGCACACACACACACACACACACACACACACACACACAGTTAACACTCACATGAAAAAAGGCCAGCCTATTGGGCTTGCCTTAAAAATAAGTTTCTGATATCTCACATTATCAGTTCTTTCAAAATTTTTTCTATACAACTTCAAATATGGAGGTCTGAAGGAAACTTTATGGTGTCTACCCTTGCCCTCACTTCATTTTTTAAAGCAGATTCTCTCATTCTTGTTTACTACTGTGTTTACCAGGCTATGTGGTCCCTGACCTTGGGAAAATCTCCTTTCTCTGTTTCCCATCTCACCTTGAGCAGGCTGGGATTGCAGAAGCCCAGCAGAGTTTCTGGCTTTGAGGCAGAGCCTGGAAATCTATACTCAGGTCGTCAGACTTGCACAGCAGTTGCTTTACCAACGGAGCAAACAGCCTGGGCACTTCTTTATCCAATCTTAAGACTGAAGCTTAATCATCATGGCATTGTTTTCAAAATTTGAATTTTTACTGGTGAATAATACAGTATTGTTATTATCATTGTTTTCTCTGAATCATTTTCAAACGTGGGAAAATACAATTATTGATGTGGAAATAACCTTTATACTCCTCTTTAATGCCCTTTTCTTTTCACATAATATAGTCTCTACCCTTGCAGTTTGCACCACAGCTTCCTTCCTTCCAGAATCTTCACCACCTTAGCACCCTGACAAGTTCACTGATGTTCTTCTGTAAGTATTGACTCTGGTTTATGACTATCAACCCTGAATCACATCCTAGTACCTTACGTCGTAGTCTATGTTAAATCAATTTAAAATTGCTGTTTTGATGGCTTTTGTTTCCTTAAGTAGGAATTGTACTCCTTGAGGGAAGTATCACAGTCTCATAATTCTTTGCCACCCCCTGTTGGGACTTTCACACAGCAGGTGCTCAATAAATGCTTGTTGATTATCTATCAGTAAGCTAAATATTCCCAAAGAGATTGAAACCAAAGATTTAGTGTTCAGTCATTAAGGAACTCTGGAGTTAACTTGGGAATTCTGTAGAGACACCATGCTGCTTATGAGAAGAGAAATGTCCTAACTAAGAGTACAGTTTACACAACACCCAGGCAATGCTAGTCAAGCTGTTCTGAATTCCCTTTCTGTGAGCTCCTGAACATATGGAGATAGTTAACATTTTAGTGCAAGGCAGAAGAACAAACACTCAGCCACTGAGCACTGGAGTAGCACGAAACTTCACACATCTTAGCCCAAGAACTGACAGTGTTGGAATTTATTAGCTATATTTATGTGAGAAACAGTTTACCAGTAATCATTTTTCTTGTTGTAGTTATGACAGTGTCAGTGCTTGTGTATGGGGGTGTTTTGTGTGCACAAGCATATGTGCATGCAGAAATATCAAGGGTATAGAAGTATCATAACCCTTTATGAGATGGTGTACAGCAAAAGATGGATTGAGCCACATGTGGACTTAAACCTTGGTTGTTCTCTTGTGCACCTTTTGTGACCTGAGGAAGGCTATTTACATTGTTTGAACACAAATTTCCACACTGGAAAAATGTGTATAAAATATTAACAGTGGGCTGGGGAAATGGCTTAGCAGTTCAATGCTTTTTTTTTTTTTTTTTTTTTTTTTTTTTTTTTTTGCAAAGTCTGCTGGTACAGGTTCAGTTCCTGAGCACCCACATAAAGCCAGATGCACAAAGTGGCACATCTGTCTGGAGTTTGTTTACTATGGAAACAGGCCCTGACATGCCCATAATTTGTCTCTCTTTCTCTCAGTGTGTGTTTCGCTCTCTCCCTCTTCACATGTGTGCGTGCATGCAGAAGTAAATTAAAAAAATTAGAACATATTTACAACTTCTATTTTATGGATTAGAATAGATATCCTGGGGATATCTGGTTCAGTGGTTGAAGAAGTGATATCCCACTTGAAAAACAATGCAGTGAACAGCAAATTGGGCAGTCAATGACTATAAATATGAGGATCATCATTTATTTGGAATTAAAGAAATATGAGCAAAGAAAATATTGATAAAGACACTTGCTGAAAAGTGAAGAACTTCGCCGACCATCTCAGGGCAGTTTAAGTCATAAAAGTGATGAATACTTTTGTAAATTCCCTTTTTGTTTTCCTCTAATCCCACCCTTGATAGAAGCAAGGAAGATACTTATCACTGGCCCTCCCGACTCAGGCTGTTCCTTAGCCTCTAGCTTCTCCTCACCTTTATCACCCTTCTTACCACACAGGAAGGAACTTTCAGTGTAGCAGGAGAGATAATAATACTGTGAACAGATGTCCACTTCAGAAGGATACCATCAGTTGTGCATGGATCTTCAAAAAAAAACATTTCCAAATGTTCACTAGGTTAACGTCAATTCCCAGCTTCCTCCCAGAGCATTATGGGGGAGTTGCAAAGAGAGACCCCATTACTGATTATTTGTCCTGATGGTGTTGCAAGTCATAAGTGAACATACTCAATTTTCTCACACTTCCTCACTGGCTCATCCATATAATCAGCTTACATTTGGCTTCTCCTATGAGATCAAAGTCATAAAAGATATTGTGCATTAAAATCCCCACAGTTTTTTTTTTTGTGGGGGGGGAGGTCTAA
Source organism: Dipus sagitta (assembly GCA_036346955.1). NCBI lineage: Eukaryota > Metazoa > Chordata > Mammalia > Rodentia > Dipodidae > Dipus > Dipus sagitta. Next base: position 188,796,328 of record CM070771.1, read on the forward strand.
ATGAGTTCCAAAGTCAACCTGGTGGAAATTTGTTGCAAAATTGTTGAAATAAGAGATTATTTTCTAAGAACATGTGTGAGTGCTGGGTAGAAAAATAAATAACTTGTTAATATCTCACACATCTGTTTGACTAGCTGCTTCAGGGTCACAAAAATAAGCAGCATGTTCTTGATAAATATATCACTGTAATTTATATTAATTATGGCTTCTTAATTCATTAATCAATTATGTATTTTATTTTTGCTGTTGTTTTTCTTACTTCCTATTTTATAGTGGATTACTTAGAGATTGATAGAATTTACAAAAGATTTCCTGAAGGATTCCCAGTGTGGGCAGTATGAAGAAGTCTTGGAACCTCATCTTTACTGAACCCCTGTGTAACTTTTACTGTCTTCTTTATAGCCATCATTTAAAATAAGAATGTACTGAGAAGATTTATGAGTGGTTAAAAGCACTTACCTGCGTAAGCCTGGGTTTGATTCCCTGGTACCAATGTAAAACCGGATGCTCCAAGTGACACATACACATGGAGTTTATTTGCAGTGGTAAGAGGCCCTGACATGCTCATACATATTCCTCTCTCTCTCTCTCTCTCTCTCTCTCTCTCTCTCTTCAGTCTCTCCTCACAAATAGAGAACTAAAATATGTTGGGGCTGGAGAGATGGCTTAGTAGTTTAGCACTTGCCTGTGAAGCCTAAGGACCCCGGTTCGAGGCTCAATTCCCCAGGACCCACGTTAGCAGGATGCACAGGGGGCACATACATCTGGAGTTCATTTGCAGTGGCTGGAAGCCCTGGCGTGCTCATTCTCTCTCTCTCTCTCTCTCTCTCTCTCTCTCTGTCTGTTGCTCTCAAGTAAATAAATAATAAATAACAAAAAAATTTTAAAAAAGAAATAAAAATTGCTTCTCAGCCTTTTGGCTAAGATCAAGAGTAAAAAAAAGAAATAAAATATTTTTAGAACCATAGTAATTGTTGCTATTACAATGCTAGTTCTCGTTATTATAACATTTCTAGGCTCCACAGTTTCCTTATACAGGCACTGATATTGAATATAGGTATACAATGTCCGTTCCTTATTTTTTGTAAGGTTTTGGGAAAGAACATACAGACACGTGATCAAAGTCACTGTATGTATGCAAGACAATGATCTGGGTACTTTAAATGTCATTGTTGTTTTGGAAGATTGAGGCCTTGTAGAAGGCTTTACAAACGTTACAGAGCACGACTGTGAATGATTAATGTTCTTTCTCAAGTCTTCTATTTATATCTTGACAGCGAGAAAGATGCAGAGAGAGAGGAGAGAGAGAGAGAAAGCAAGACCTGCCACTGTAAACAAATTCCAGATACCTTTGCCACTCTGAATCTGGCTTTACTTGGGTACTGACAAATCAAACCAGAGCTGTCAGGATTTGCAAGCCTTTAAGCACTGAGCCATCTCTCCAGCCCCATCATTCTTTAATTCTTACTGAATTCTTAGTACTCCATTCTTGAGTGTGGGGAACACTGGCCTAGGAAAGACATGGCAAAGTAGCTATTCACTATTTGCTTATGTTAGCATATATTCCAGAAGCAACCTATGAGAATTCAAAAATAAACAAATATTTTAATTGGCACGCCAGGACCTCTAGCCACTACAAACAAAGTGCAGATGCATGCATTACCTCATGCATCTGGCTTTACGTGGGTACTGAGGAATGGAACCCAGGTCATTAGGCTTTGCAGGCAAGTGCCTTAACTGCTCAGCCATATCCTCAACCCAACAAATATTTTTGATGATGATTTTTTTTAATTGTTAGAGATTTATTTCAAAAGAGAACAGAAAGAAGAGAGTAGAAGTAAAGCAGAAAAGCTCCCAAGTTGAGAGGGGTCCCCAGCAGGAAAATTCTGGCACTTTGTTTAAATTAAAGTAATCCTAGGAAATCACAGAAGATTGGAGAAGGGATAGGGATGGAATGAGCTTTAGAAAACTTAATGATGGAAGTACAGACTGGAAAGATTATGTTGTGTGTCTGTTGAAGGAGAATTGTTCTCAGCATACTGGAACAAAGTTGACTATGTGCTCATTGACTCATATTATTGTGTAATCACTTTCTCTTCCCATGTATCACAAGTATTAAACTCCACAACTTATTCCTCTTATCCCAAGTTCTTTGACAGGTAGATGACTCAAACTGTGACAAATGTACACTGGACTTCATGTATAATGTACCACATAAGGAGATTATAAAACAATGTGTATGAGAGGCTTGTAAAGACAGAGGTAGAGATGCTAGGAAGCCTTTATGGTTTAAACCTACTTCTAGAGTTGGCATTTCAGGTGTGGGGTCTAAGCGAAGGTATTGTCTAGGTGTGGTTGTAATGCATCCATTTTCCCTCTCAGTTGTCTTTGACTGCATAAGCATGAACACAACAAAGTCCTGAAATATCAAGAGTGGAAATTAGACAATTGGGAGCATATCCAGAAAATTCATTTTGATGCCATGCCTCTCCCTCTCTGCTCCTCAAGCGGTTTCATGTGGGCTGGACACGAACGTTATGAAGACACATCTTGCAGGGCAATCGCAAAATACTAGAAACTAAGGTGTCTCCCAAGCACAGCAGTCACAGAGTGTCCAGTGCCAATTTCCATTTACTCTTAATTCTTTAAGATTCTGGGTTCTGGAAGAGAAATAGGAGGCTACCTTGACGTCACTCACAAGCTGGAACATGGAGACAGAAGTAGCAACCTTTTTTGTTGTTGTTGTTCTTTTTTTAAGAATCAGTGGGAACTCACTTCATCTGAGAATTTATTTGTTATACATTATACCCTTTAGCCAGCACTATTTCAAGTGCAGCTGTACAATGGCACTTCTTATGTCCAAACAGTGCCTTTCTGGGTACAAGGCCATGCACATGTGTTGACTCATTCTGCTTTAGTAGCATGTAGTGATTAAAAGTGTGCATTCTGTTTTAGAGTTCGTGCGCTCAAATCCCAGCTTCACTGCATTCTTGGCACATGACCTTGGCTAAATATCTTACTCTCTGCTTCACATATTCCTTACTTGTAAAGTAGAGATGAAGATAATATGGATCACCTGTGAGGATTAAGTTCTACAATAAAAGCAAAGCACCAAAATTGGGAAGGAGGCTGGCATACAAGTGGTCCATACATGCCAGCTTACATGGTTATACTAGTATTATGTCTAAGAAAAGAGAGTTTGAGAAAAGTTACTTGCTCAAGAACATAGAGATTGCAGCTACCAACATCTGGCCTTAAGCTTCATTTTGCTAACTCTGATTCATGCTCTTAACTTTTTTGTTTATTATTTATTTATTTATTTATTTGAGAGTGACAGACAGAGAGAGAATGAGGCAGAGAGAGAGAGAGAAGGGTTCGCCAGGGCTTCAAGCCACTGCAAATGAACTACAGACGCATGCGCCCCCTTGTGCATCTGGCTAATGTGGGTCCTGGGGAATCGAGCCTCGAACCGGGGTCCTTAGGCTTCACAGGCAAGTGCTTAACCACTAAACTATCTCTCCAGCCCAATGCTCTTAATTTTTAAATACACTTGGTACTTAATGCCATGTAATTAGCATTGACAAGAAAGATGTAAGACGTAGCCTAAGACCCTTTCCTGGTCTCTTCTTTCTTGTGGTAAGAGGGGACCCGAGTTATGAGAAGCTGTAGGAAAGGGTGTTGTGTATATATCACTTCATACTTATTAGACTTTACACAAAAAGACTAGGAAACATCCACTGAGTATGTTCAAAGGTATTTGGCATTTTTCATAAAAACTTCAAACAGATGCTGGGCATGGTGGTGCACACCTTTAATCCCAGCACTTGGGAGGCAGAGGTACTAGGGATGCTATGAGTTTGAGGCCACCCTGAGACTACATAGCGAATTCCAGGTCAGCCTGAGCTAGAATGAGACCCTACCTAGAAAAACACACACACAAAAACACACACACACACACACACACACACACAAAACAAAACCTTCAAACAAATTGCAGGGAACAATGATAAATCTCTTTTAATTAAATGAAATATTTAATTGGGGGAACTATTAAACGTAAAATATGCTAGTTTTGAAAACTGAAGGACCTCTGACTGGACCAAAGGGACGTACCTGACAAATAGAGTTTGGGAATGGAACTGTAGGTGTAGACTTGTTTCACACTCACTATTCCCAACATTCTGAATGATGCCCACTGCCCTAATGATGTAGCCCAAGATACCTAAAAGGAGTGGAGGGGCTTATCAGCAATGGCCTAGTTCGTCTCCTTCTCTAGCTTTCTCCCACTCTCCCACAGTATGCTTGAGGCACCGATCTTCTAACCACTTTGCTGTTACTCCACAAGAGTCAGCCCAGCTTCAGTGTTGCCCGGGATTCCTTTGATGTCAATTTCTTGCCAGAGAGAATCTACTCCTTCATTTCAGGCTCCTCCCTTTTAGACTCCTTTCATGATGACTTTGCTGATGGAGTTAAAAACCTATTTTTTTCAAATTAATATTTTACCCTAGTGTGGTGGCATACACCTTTAATCCCAGCACTCGCCAGGCAGAGGTAGGATGATCACAGTGAGTTTCAGGCTAGCCTGAGACTACATGGTGAATTCCAGGTCATCCTGGGCTACAGAGAGACCCTACCTCAAAATTAAAAAAAAAAAAAAAAACTTAGTATTTAATGATTTTTTGACATTTTTACATATACATGTTACATTTTGATCATATGTACCCCACATCATCTCCCCTTTCCACTCAGTCCTCCCAGCATACTCCTTTCATCAATTATCAGTGGCTGTTTGAGAGAAGAGAATAACTACAAACATTAACAATCATTAGCTCATCAAGGAGGGATGTGGCCTCTCGAGTGACTCCCCTGTTCATAACAGATGACTGACTGGCTCCATCAATGTGTTGGTCTTGTGCAGGTAATCTTAGCACCAGTGCATTCTTCAGTGTAAGAGCCCTGTCTTCTCCAGACCGTAGACTACCACAGCACACCTCCTCACCTTCCAGCTCTTGCATTCTTTCCAACTCTTCTTCTGCAGCTTTCTGAGCCCTGGAAAGGACAATGTATCTGTCCCATGTAGGGCTTTGGATGGAACCTCCACCCTGATTTTCATCGTGGGTGTACTAGCTTACACTTCCACCAGCAATAAATAAGGGCTTCCCTTTCTACCATATCATCCTTACCAGCATTTCTTGTCATATGTTTGCTTGCTGATTGGCATTCTGTGGTACTGGGGTGAAATGGAATCTCAAAATGTATTTTTCATTTCGCATTTCCCTTATGATAAGGTTATTGAATACTTATTTATTCATTTACTTTCAAAAGCAAAACAAAACAGAAACAAAACCTAGCCACTCAGAATAGTTGGATATTCCCACCAGTCACTAATGATGTGAACTTTTTTTATTAAAATAAAAATGTTTATTTAGAAATTCACTTGATCTCCTCCCACTTGATTTCTTTGTTTCCCTTCTCCTTCACTGATTGGCCTCTTCTTTCCTGCTATTCTCTTTTCTATGTCGATGCCATTTTTGTCCATTTCATCATCCACAACACCCTGTTGATGAACTTTATATTACGCAGGTCTCTTCTAGGTAATGACCGCTGCTGAGAAGTCATGAATACAATAATCACTTTGCATCTGGGAGACAGAGTTCCAAACCACTCCTCCCCATCCTTTGGCTCTTGTGTGCTTTCTGCCAAACATTTTTTTGTTGAACTTAAAAAAAAAATCATACATGTATAAAATGCATTTTGATCCCACTCTCCCCAATTACCCTCTCTCTTCTCACTAAAACTAGTCTTCAAATTCAATCTCCATTGGACTTTGATGCTTTCTTTCCTTTTCTTATTCTCACTGAGTTAAATTGGGGTCGGTCACAGCATCATGGGAGGGAGGGTATTTACTGCAGAACTGGCAACCCACTAGTGGCTATCCCACCAAAGGACTTGATGTCCCATCTCTCAGCAAGCATCAATAACACTGTTTACTGTGGCACCGTGTAGTGTCATCTATGAGTAGATATTGACAGATTGAATCCTGTCTAGTAAACCACATCTGCTATGAGTTCATGAGTGTAATAGACTTGTCATATCCAGAACACAACATTACGCTTCCCATCCTCTTGCTCTTGCATTCTTTTTATCTCCTTCTCCAGGAAGTTCCTGAGCTGTGGTTTAGATGTCACATTTAGGACTGAGCGCAAACTAGTCATTTATTCTGGTAACTTTACCAACCATTGTTCTCTCTGTCTCTTACTTAACCTTTGCCCCATGCATGCAGAAACTTTAGTGTTTGAAGCTCCGAGCAGTTCCAATCTAAGGGAATGAACAGATATTTACAAGGCAGTTTGACATGCTGTCCTATTTGACATACCCACGGTGTTGGGTTCCTTCCCCTACCCCCACTCCAAAGCCTAAGATTGTTCCCACAGATTTTTGGCCAGATTTACACTGCTAGTCATGATTCTCCTCCTATGGAGTGGATCTCAAATCCAATCATAGAGCAGATGGTTACTTCCATGACTTTCACGCCACTATTGTACCAGTAGAGATATCTTGCCTGACAGGTTGGCTATGAAGTGCACAGTTTCCACAGATGGGTAGGACTGTTGATAACTTTTCTCCCCCGGCACATTGTACAAAACATTCTGACATGAAGAAAACTAGCTGGTAGGGGAGATATTTCTGCTAACTTCCAGCTGGTTTCTTTGCTTTTAAAAAAATAGTTTATTTATTTCTTTGAGAGAGAAAGAGGGAGAGAGAAAGAGAGAATGGGCATGCCAGGGCCTGTAGCTACTGCAAATAAGCTCCAGATTCATGCACCACTTTGTGCACCTTGCTTTATGTGGGTATTGGGGAATCAACCTAGGTCATTAGGTTTTGCAGGCAAGCACCTTAACCTCTGAGCCATCTCTCCAGCCCCATTTTTGTAAACCACACTTCAATTTTACCCATTTGCTTTGCAATTTATGTAGAAGCAGTGTGGTATGCCAGTAACGGGCATGGTGTCTAGAACCTGCTTCTACAGATGCGAAACTTCTCATTTGGTCAATATACATAACTTTTCTCTGCCTTTGTTTGCTTTTCTAAAAAACATAGTTAAATGATTCATATATTTCTTTGATCTACTAAAAATAAAAGAAAATGGGTAAATTAATTTGAATAATATGCATATATGCACTGCATGTACATGAATGTGTGGTACGCTATACATGTGTGTATGTATGTGTGTTCTCATGTGTATGGACACACATGTGTGCATGTGGAGGCCAGATGCTGATGTCAGGGTTGTCTTTGATTGCTGCCCACCTTATTTACTAATGCAGGGTCTCTCACTTCAACCCAAGGGTAGCTGATTTGACCCTCCATCTTGACTCACGGTACTTCAGTGTCCTTTTCCTAGGTTCTGCTATACAAGCGGGTCACTATGTCAACCCAACATTTTTGTAGGTGTTGAGGATTTGAACTCTAATCCTCATCCTTGCATAGCAAATTCAATCTATTGGTCCATCTTTCTAGTTCCTCAATAGTTTGTTTTGATACAGTATAGCCAATTATCATTTCACATGTATTCCCCAGAAACAATAATCAATAAGACGTGTTAGGCTTTTTTTTTTCACTGAGAAATCTATTAAGTATGCAATACTATCAGCAGTTTTTATTTGATTTCAGATGCTCATCTGCCACATGGACATAATGGCTACTGTACTACACTCCTGGGTGTAAAGGACAAGGTCTCCACTCCACTCCTTTGCCAGTACAAAGGGACTGTTTCTATGCTATACAAGTCCCAAATGCACAGTTTTGACAATGGGTTAAATAAAGAAAACATGATTCTGCAATATAAGAAAAAGCTACACGGATGAATATGTATGAATATGGAGAATATACCACCATGTGACTGATACAATGGTTTATGGTTTCCATAAATGTAGAAATGAGCTACTTCTAGTGCACATCTAATATCTTCCAGTAGAGGGCAGAGATCTTACCTGTAATTAGAGGGAATTCAGTAGTAAGAGAGACTCAATTCTGGAGAATATTTCCAATCTACACTTGAGAAATGGGATGTCAGTATGGCTTTGCATAAGAATAGGACTTCATTTCACTTATGGTCTAAAGCACTTAGCCAATGAGCAGATGAGGAGAAGGTGGGGAGGGGCAAGGTGTCTTTCTCCCTCTGGTGTAGAGCACGCTGGCAATGGCATCACTGTGTCTTAGATGGACTATTCTAGTCAGGCACACAAACCCCATAGTGACAGCAGTCTTCACAGGAAGTTGATGGGTTTGCTAACATTCACTTTTCTCCCAGTAAAGATTTTTTATTTGTTGTTTTGTTGACCAAATTCCACAAATTCTTTGACCTCAACCTCTGAATCAGTGTCTCAGTTGTTGACAATGAGTTTCTCAATATCTCTTCCTTTCTTCTCCTCCTCCCTCTTCTGTTGCTCTTTGGCATATCTTATATAAGAAGTGAGAAAAATGGAAAAAGATCTGATTCAATTTTTTTTTTTCAGTAAGGAAGAATTCTCTTAAAGTTCTGAAACTTTCCCTGAGCAAGCATTCCAGAAGTTGAGCTCTCATCACAGTATTGGTTTCCAATGGTGTCTTCTCAGAAAATATTGTGCTTTTCACAATATTCCCTTGATAAAAATAATCCTGTCACTTCTAATGACACTGCCTTCAGGGTCAAGTTATAAACAACTGCAAATGTTAGTCATCTCATTAGCACTCATTTTATTTCTTAAAGGCAATGTTACTTAGTTTAATAATCCTACTTATTCACAAGGCATGTATGGGGATACATTTCTGTCCATTCTCAAACAATACTTACTAACCAGTCTGGTTTAGATATGAAATGTCTCCCAAGAGCTTGTGTGTATTGAAGGTGTGGTAGCCATCTGATGGAGATTACGAGAGCCGATTAGATTATGAAGGTTCTGCCTTTACCAGTGGACTAATCCAAGGATGGATTCATGATTTGATGGCAGTATTGAAAGTTAGTGGGAAGTAGATTACTGAGGTGACTTTGAAGGATTTATTTAGTCTTCTGTCTTTCCATCTGTCCTTTTTTGCTTCCTGGCTACCATGAGGTGAGTTCTACTCTACCAACCTCCCTCCTCTATGTCATTCCTTTCCCAAGTAATTGAACCAGTCAAGCATAGATATTCCCTGACCAACATTCATTTTACAAGAACTTTGTGTTTTTGAGGAACTACCGTTTTCTCCTGAACTTTGTGGAATTCTAAATAATTCCACTTTTACTTACCAAGTCCTAAAGCCTATCTCTCTATCCCTCAGTGTCCTTTACTTTTGGTCAGTAACTTTCTCATTTTTGTGAACAAATATCCGGCCAGAAGCAACTTACAGAAAGAAAGTTTATCTTCAGTCTACAGTTTCAAGAGAGAATTTCACTGTAGGTAACGTAAGGCAGATGCTCATCACATCATTACCTGAGCAAGCAAGAAACATTGAGATAGAGCAGGACATGGAGCTAGGCAATATTACTTTAAGGCCTGACCCTAGTGACACACTTCCTCCAGCAAGGATCAACCTCCTAAAGGTTTCACAATCTTCCCAAATAGCACCACTAGCTGGGGCCCAAGTGTTCTACACATGAGCCAGTGGACGACATCTTACAATCAACCCAGCACAATCCTTCTTTTCTTAACTACGTGTCTCTGTTTACCTCATCTACATGTTTGAATCCTGTTCACCCTCGAAGTACATCACATATATGCCACCGAGCAACTTACAGACTTCATGTGTGAGTCCATCAATGAATTCCATGAGGAAATAGCAAAACAAGTCTCTAGTGATTAGAATACAGTGGGATGCCTCGTGACTCAGTGATGTAAATATTTCTATTTATATATGGTTCTACTTTTAATATGCATAAAACTGGCCAAAGCATTAAAAAAATAAAACTATTGGTGCTGATTGTAAGACATCAGAACCTGTGTAACTAATAGCCTTGATCACAAACTCATATCTCATTTTTTTCTCCTTTCCATATTCTCAAGTACAACACTAAAGAGATATCATTTATGGCCCTCTTTGAAACATCTCCACTCAGTGTTTCTTCGTACAGTTAAAACAGCTTCTTTCACTGTGTCTCTTTGTTCCATTTCTCCTTCTCTCTTATATGTTATATAATTGATTTATTCTTCCATGTATCAAACCTCTCTCATCCTCCCATTTTGTTATAGTCTTGCTTTGGCATTGCATATGCTATATAAGAACAAGAAGTAATCTGCCCGAAGTTTGAATCTTCTTGCTTGATAAGAGAGTATTGAGAGCTGGCAGTAAGAATTCCCTTTGGAGGGCTGTGGGAGTCAAAACGTGTGTAAACACTTCCATATTGTTATTTCATTTCTTCATATATACATATTTATAACGTTTGCATGCAATGGTATGAAGTATTTTCTCAATTTAAGATAAACTCACCCAAAATTCTCTAAGCAAACCATTGTTGTGACATTTTTGCCTGAAGTACGCTGAGTAACTAGGACTTATTGAGATTTGCAGGTTTGGGATCTTATTTTTCTTAAAATCAAAATCTGATGCTCTGTGAATGAGACTTGTTTGATGTGGCTTTGCCCCCAACAAAGTTTCCCTAATAATCTGTTACAAATGTTTAGATAAATAGAGTACCAGTGAGGAACTTTCTGTAAAAAAAAAATCTGTATAGTCCAAATCAGGGTCTTGGCTGACAAGGGAATACATCTACTGTTGGCTTCTCTAATTTTTAAGTTTTCCTATTTTCAGAAACAGCTCTGGGTACATTTCAAATCAGAAGAAGACAGCAGACAAAAGTAAGTGTTGTTGTTGATCTTCATTGTAGCAACAAGTGTTCTTGTTGATTTGAATTGTAGGAACCAGTGTTCTTATTCATTTGAACTGGAGGAACAAGTTTTGTTTTCTAGGAAGCATGCTGAGTAAGTCCACATTTTGCTTCATTTTTTCCTGAATTTCCTGAAGAACTGTGCCATAGTTTACACCACATGCTTTAACACTTAATAACATTGTGCTTGTTTCGTTTGCTCAAATGTACCATCTCTGTGCTTTTTATTGGCTTAAGACACACACACACATACACACAAACAAACAATTTCACACTCTTCTGATATAGCTCTTAGGTGTACAGAAGCTCCTAAAATATAGAGATGGAAAATTATAAGTAAAGTAAGTTAGAGGATTTTCTATGCATCAGGTGTTGCGATGTATTATCGTTGTCTTTGTGTGTGTATGTACGGTACGTGTGGTGTGAAGTGTGTGTGTTTTATGCATGTGTTTGTGCTGTTGCAGCATTCTATGAGTTCAACTGTGGCAGCCAGAAAAAAAAAAAAAATCCCCCTCCATTGCTCACCACCGGTTTTCCCTGTGACAGAGTCTCTTACTGACTCCAAAGCTTGCTGTTCAAGATTTCTGGTGATTCTCCAGTATTCACTTCCTATAGGATGAAGGTTATAGATGTGCATAAGTTCTTGGGATTTGAATTTGAGAGGTTTCAGGACCCCTCAAGCCCTCATATTTGCACATAACACATACTTAACTGCAGAGCAATCTCCCCAACCTCAATGTATTACTTTTTACTTAAAAATCACAACAGTGCAGTTTAGTTCTACTATTCTTTTTCTTTTTTCAAGTGAAAATTGGAACATTCGGGGAGACTATTTCTTTTTTGTTCAATTTCATGCCACTAGATTTAGCACATCTGAAATTTCTATATTTTTGGTGTATCAATTTTTATTTATTTCCAGCAGTAACACAAAGAGAAAGGAGGGAGAGAGATAGAAAATGACAAACAGATAACTAAAGAGCAGAGAGAGAATGGGTGTGCCTCGGCCTCCTGCCACTGCAAACAAAATCCAGACAGACATGTGCCACCTTGTGCATCTGGCTTTACATAGGTACTGAAGACTCGAATGTGGTTGTCAGGGTTTGGAAACAAGTGCCTTGAACTGCTGAGCCATCTCTCAACCCAGTTTTTATTTTTTTCAATCTTGAAATATTTACTCATATAGAATATAAGTATTCAAAATCATTGGGCTCAGTCAAGTGGCATGTGAAATTTATTTTTTCCTTTTAGCCAATGCCCTCAATACTGCTGCTGTCAGGTACCCCTTCTCAGCCTCTGACAGGTTTGCATACAGTCCTGGCTATTCCAGCCAAAGCTGCGAAGTTGCATTTTCTTTTTGAATTTATCTCCTCCTCCCCCCATCCCCTACCCCCCCCCCTCTGTGTATGGGCATGCCAGGCTCTCTTGCTATTGCCAAATAATAAAAGCCTGTCTAGCTTCCCATGGATGGCTGGGGAATTAAACCTAGGCTAGTAGGCTTTGCAAGCAATGGATCTTTAACAGCTGAGCCATATATCTAGCACTCAATTTCAAATTTAGAAAAAAAAAAAACCTTCCACATACAAAATCTCCCCTTCCTAGGTGCAGTATGCCCCTTGGCTTCCATGGTGGAAGAATGAGACAAAGAGCTTGATATAGTCCTCATCCCCCATACCTACTTCTTCCCCAGTCTCAGGGATCCTTCTAGGATCTCTGAGTTTTGTAAGTGGAGATGGGTGAGAGAGATACATTATTTTCTTTAATTCAGACCCCCATGAAGACATGAATTCAATAGTGTTTTGAATTATTTTATTATAGTAAAAGACTTTGCTAAGCGGTGTTACTTCCCAAAAGACTTTGCGGATACATATGTGTGAGAAAACCATTGAGATACCAGTTACAGTAGTAAGAGAGGTGGGAAACAATGAGGAAGAATTTCAATGGAGAAATCATTCAGAGCATTAGAATTGGTAATAAGTCAAGTGAAAGAGAAAGAAAGCTTGATGAAAGAGATGCAAACACAGTGATATTAATGAAATAGAGAATACATATGAAGTCCATTTGGGTTTGACAAAGGAGATAAAGGCTCTACTGACTAAAAGACCATCTGTCTCTCATTTCCCAAGTATATGTTCATTGAAATTCTCATTTGCAGCATATGAAGAGTTCATGGGAGAGGTTCTGTAATGTTTCTGTAATGTCTCAAACTCTAGCATTTCAGAGTCCAGAAAGAATAGGCAAACTCACAATGGGAATTGTGTGTTGAAGAAATGTTTCTAAAAGCAATGCATATATTCTTTCATTTAGAAAACCCATATAGTAAGTTTTACAACTATACAGAAATTTTATTTCTGAAGAGAATTTCTTTATTTCCCATTATACTGAAATTTAGGTCACTTACCTCTGACTGTGTCAGTATGTCAATGTTTTAGTCTGTTGTGGCTTACTTAGTAGTCTATTTGACCAAGAGAATTATACCTTAATAGTTTATCTCTAGTGATACTTTTACAAAACTATATTTTGAACTGATTTACATTTCATTTATAAATGTTCACAGGAGCATAAATAGTATTTCTACTAAAACTTAATGTTATTAAATATTATTTTTAAATGAAAAATTAATATTTATAATGGAGTGTCTGCTTATGTCTCTGTGGTAACAAACTGTGGTAATAGAAGGGATTACAAATAGCAATATAGCTATGCTGTATTGATATTTAAAATCACCTTGAAGTAATATATAATTTTTAGTATTATTCCCTAATCTTTGAGCATCTAATTAAGGCTCAGCAATTAATAATAATAATAATATTATATTGATACTTCCTCCATTAATTTATACAGGGCATCAGTCCCCTAAAACATGAAATTTTTTTTACCATGTACTCTCTTCCTTCCCTTCACTGGGACACATCTTTACATCTCCTAAAATATATCACTCTTTAATAATCTTTCCAAATAAGAGAAGAAATTAACCAAATTCAAATACTTGGAACCCTTGTCCATTTTCAACACTTAACTGCGAATCAATGACATTACAAGGCTTCATGCAAAATAATGGGAGAAACAGTGAAAGAAAGGGGATAAAAGGAACTCTACTCAGAAAACACTTCAAGATCTAGCCAGCATGTACTGACAGAAGCTGGGAGAGGACTGGGTTGGTGCGGGTAAATTCCAGAAGGAATTTAATTAAGGAAGCTGGAGTATCAAAACAAATTAGGAGAGAGTTTATCAATGTTGGCACGTTCTGCCAATACATGGGTTTTAACTTCCTGGCAAGAACACCAGCTGATGGTGCCAACATCCTACAAAGGTGGATCTTAGGAAGATGAAAAAACTATAGTGCAAACTATTTTGACAGATAGTGGGAAAGAGGGTATTCAGAACCTTTGTATGTAGACATGCTTGAGTGGGTATTTATACAAGGCCAGAGAACTTACCAGGTAACTATTCCCAATTAAAGCTGTCAAGATCAAACCCAGCCAAGAGTAATCCTACTGCCAAACTCCATTCCAAGTGGTGCAGGTGTAGAGTTTGAAAGTCTGTGGCAGAGAAAGTGTTTCATACTCTGGGCTTATTTTTCAGTGGTGATACAACACTTATGAAAATTAAGAGACAACTCTTCTATTTCCAGCAAAATCCATATGCCATATATATATGTATGTATATATATATATGTATATATATATATATATATATACACATACACGCCATTGTCCATGTTTACAGTTGGTTTTCCAATCTTCTATCTTTTCTTACTTTTTATCATAATTATCAAATTTACTGCTGGCCTTTTGACGGTTTCTTGAGCATGTCTGCTAAAATAGGAAAACTGTACATCTAAGTATATCTCTGCTTCAAGTTTGGATGTTAGCACAATATTTTTGTTTTAACCCTTCTGTAAGTCTTCATTTTTCCATTTGGTGTTGTGGATAAAATAATTGTATCCATCTCTACTCTCAATATCTTCATGCATGATATGCTACCAAACATGGCAAAATTAACATTTCAGATGTGATCACTTAAATATTTAAAAGGGAAAGATCATCTGAGACTATTTAGATGGGGCCAGTGTTATCACAGAGGCCCTTAAAAGGATGAAGTGAAAGAGACAGAGGTAAATGCATCATTATCAGTAGAGAGAAGAGAGTTGTGGGGTCATACTCGATAAACAGTATAAAATTATAGCCTAAGCCAAATGCTGTCAGTTTTTATATATTATGATAAATATTTCAAAGTTTGTAATGGAATTCACTGAGGAATCCTTAGACTGTGAATAATCAAATAAATTTTGTTTATTAAAAGTTTCTCTGGTTGGTGTACAAGACAATAGATATACAAAGGTACAAGTGGCATAAGAAGATGATATGAGATTATTATGGTAGTGTTTGTGAAAGAAGTGATAATTATCTCTTGGCATAATAAAATTTATGTAAAAAAATCAATAAATTTGAGCCAGGCATGATGGTGCTTGCCTTTAATCCCAACACTCAGGAGGCAGAGATAGAAGGATCACCATGAGTTCAAGGCCACCCTGAGAATACATAGAAAATTTCAGATCAGTCAAAGCTAGAGTGAGACCCTGCCTCAAAACCCTAGCACCCCCCCAATCAATAAATTTAAGATAGATTTTGAATTTCATTTTCTCACATTGGAATCACTATTCCTTCCAGTTTGAAAGCGTACACACACAGGCATAGACAAAGAGACACATACAAAAGAGTTTTATTTAATTTCATTAATTTGATAAAAATATCAACCAATGGCTGGAGAGATAGCTCTACAGTTAAGGTGCTTGTCTACAGAGCCAAAGGACCCAGGTTCAAGTCACCAGTATCCACATAAGCCAGATGCACAAGGCGGTGCATGTGTCTAGAGTCATTTGCAGTGGCTACAGGCCCTGGCATACCTATTGTCTCTATATATCTACTTCTCTCTCTATCCCTTTCTCTCTCAAATAAATAAATTAAATTAAATATCAATCAATATTTTTTCCAAAGAACACTTGATAGTGGAGGGAAGAATGTCAAAAAAATATACATTTAGATTCTTGTTAAGAAGATTGTATTGACATAAAGTAGCTTATTTTGAGTGGGTTGCGAAGAATTCAATGTCAAATTCTGGATCAGAAAGTATCATAACTATAAATCTCTCCTGCATGGTAACACACTCTATGAATTTGCATCAACATTTTGGAGGTATGGAAGTTGAATGTGAAGTCTCTCCCACAGCCTTGAAGGTCTGTGATTAAGCCTCCTACTTAGTCACCAGCTGGTGGAGCCATTGGGGAGGTGGAGCCTTGGGTAGAGGAGGTGTGTTAATGGAGGAGGGCCTTGATGGGATCCAGCCATAATGAGTATTTAAAAAGCCACCTCTTTTCTGCTGCCGTGACAAGATGTGATGTCCAGCCTCTCTGCTCTGCCATGCTTCCCCAGTCATGATGAAATTTCCCCGAAAACTGTAAGATGAAAATATACACTTCCTCCTGTGAGCTGCTTCTGTCCAGTTTTGTGCAATCAACAAGAAGTTAACAGCTATAGGAGGTAAAGCAGGAAGTCTTATTTCCATCTTAAAATTCCTGTTTAGATGTTCCTTTGGATTGGAGAAAATGGAAAAATGGAGGGGGGCGGAGAGAAAACATGCCAGTAGGGGCCACTCAGGCCCTTACAGCAACTGTTCTGTAACTAGGGATTATGAGGGAAACAATATCATAAAAAGTACAATATATACCCTATGATTACAAAACCATAGTGAATTCCCTGCTCATTGAAATCATGGCTCACATCTGGTCCATATGTGTAATTGGAAATCTCAAAATTGAATTTTCATAAAAGATGATAAAGATGCCAAATGCATTACTAAGAGGATTTATTTGTTTGTGAGTCACATGCATGGAAATGTGACAGGAGTACAATGCTTGGAACATGGCTTTATCACTAGTAAGTGAGAGAAAAGTCCCTTTGTAAGGAGCCATATAAAAGGTTGTAAACTTTCACTTGACTTAGCACAAATTAATAACTGAAGACTGAGACAGGGCATGGATGACACGCAGTTGATCTGGAGGCCTCTGTGATCCTTTTATTAAGAGAAAACAAAGCACAAGACAAAGTCTTAGTTACTCAAATCTCATTGCTAACGTCCTGGACTCCATTGCCTGTTTGATTCAATGTTTAGTTTTATTGAATCTACAAGAGGCCAAGGCACTCAAATTGCTAGATAATTAGAATTGCTGCTACAGAACAGCATGATGAATGATAGAGTCTTGACTTGTCATCTAGAGATTTTTGACTGAATAATGAACAAATACTTAATTGCAGATGATAGCAATTTGGTTTAAAATATTAAATAGAAACAATTGAAAGATTTCTGGAATATATAACACATGTTACAGGGCATTGCCATCTCCAACCCATCCAGAATTACCACCTCTCCTAACATTTCCCACTTGGAGCAAATGTCATATCTTTGATGCTTCTCTTCTATGACAAGAAAGACGAACTTGATAATCCTGCTGAAAGAGATAAGGGCTGCTATATTCTGTTTCTGTTTCTCATGAGAAGTTTCTATCACTCTGTCCTAATTTCTATTGCTCATTGAGTCTCCATTTTACTTCTATCTTAAAAATAAAGATATTAGAGTAAATTATGATGGAGATACTTGGGATTTAAACACACTCTATGAAATATAAATAGTAATGTAAACAAATAATTTCTTTACATAAATACTTAGGACATGAGCATTTCAACATAGGGTTAGTAGGCCCAGAACACTTTAGAAACACTCAGCTGTTTGCTTAGCACCTCATGGTCATAAAATGGCAATTTCAGCTCCAAACACTGTGCCTACATTCAAGGTGACATCAGGAAAAACAAATTGTGCTACCTGATGGGCTAGTTCTTATATTGTGAATACATAAATTTGAAAAAAATAAATCTCATTTGAATTATTAGCCAGAAAAACATTGCATGGCTGTAGGAACCTATGATGGGGAATGTGAATGAAAATCTAAATTTGGTAATATGTTCAACTCAAATAAATAGAGCTTATGTTAACACAAAAGAAGTGAAGGAATGGAGAGATGGCTTAGAGGTTAAGGCACTTTTCTGAGAAGCCTAAGGACCCAGGTTTGATTTGATTCCCCCCAGTGCCCGTGTAAGCCAGCTGCACATGGTGGTGCATGCATCTGGAGTTTGTTTACAGTGGCTAGAGGCTCTGGCACACCCATTCTCTCTCTCATAAAAAAAATAGAAATAAAATATTGTTTAAGAAGGAAGTGACATATGATTAATTACCATTCAGGCATTTCTACCACCAGTACTTTTACAGCTTTAAATTTTTATGAACAAAAGGTTGACAAATAATGTTTACTGGCAAAATCAAATGGATACTAGGAACTTTTCTTGTCCTCTTATTAGGGCTGCTTGGAGAGTTGCCTGAAATTGAAATGCCCTTGGGTCTTTTCATTCATGATTACAAAATGCAATTTTCACTCTCCCAAAATTATATCATTTTAAGTAACTTATAACAAAATCTCAAGATTGCTTCTAAGGTCTTTGAAAGATAAGTCTTACTTCTAGATTGATGGGCTTTGTGAGAAAATTTCTACATAATTTTTCATTAAAATTCAGAGTTACAAAGATGTTGTTTTCTTGTGACCAAGTGTATCTTTTTAGTTTTATTGTACTAATTTTTTGTTGGTTTTGAAAATGTTTATAAAGTAAGCATATATATATATATATATATACATATATATATATATATATATATATATATACATATATATATTTTAGTTTTATATTCCTTCAATATTCCTTGTGTATTTAATAAATAAGAATGAGTATATATCATCAAAGGACTCTGAAAATACAATTTATAATTATAAAATATAATTATAATTAAATTAATAATAATTAAATTAAAATATAATTTATAAATAAAATAACATTCAGAGATTTTGACTTGTTTAGGTATTGGAACCACTATTCTCTTCCACTGAATTATTGAACCAAAGAAGCACAAACTATATTTATCAATTCAGCCAAATATTTATACAGTGCAAGCGTTTATAATACACTGTATGTATCATAGTTACTGCTGTAGGCTCAAGAGTTACAATGATAAAGGTAGAACAAACTGTGTCCTTTATAAGGCTTATTTCTTACAAAGATAAAAAGTGATGTATATAGAATACATGGACTGGCTGAGGCAGAGCAGGGAGTGTGTAATTATATATCAGGTATTCAGTGAAGGCATATCAGTGACTAAAGCTAAAAGCTAATGTTCCTTTCGTGTGTTTGGCCCTAGTATTCTCTACTGAATCTGCAAAAACAACCACAAAAATCCTTCTGAAATATAACTGATTGCTTAACTTTCTGTTCTTTCCCAGACAATTGAGTTTCTCATTGTCATTCATAATATGATCAAGGAAAAATCCAATTAGAAAGTTATCTACAAATAAAAATATGTCTTTAAACTAAGGAAATACATAATATATATGTTTTCTAAGGCTGCCAAGTGTAAGAAGATCATGCAAAATCCAAAAATCATAATATTATATTGGTCAACTGATTAACACATCATTAAAACATTTTGCTGTGTATTTGGTGGCTTTCCTGTTTAAATTGTCATAGTTCTACGTCATTTTTATATTTAAAAGAGAACATTCTATACAGAAAGTGAAAAGGATAATTCAGGGTATGGCAGGGATAGGAGAATGGATTTTTATTGTATCATAAACATGACCCCCATAACCCCTCCCCCAGTTCTGCTGAAGGTCTTCCTTGGTGAGGTTGTTGGTATTCATTGTGGGGACCATGAGGTGAAGTTTTAATTAAATTGGTTTATTTTTGTGTATTTATGTTTGGTGTGGTACATGCATATTCATATGTGGGGGCACACATATGTAGAGTTCAGAGGTCAATGTTGGGTGTCTTGTTTGATCTCTTTTCATCTTATGTTTTGAGATGGCATCTTTCACTGAACCTTGAGCCAGTTTCACTAGCTAGCCAGCAAATTCTAGAAATCTTCCCACCTCCACTCCAGCCCTGGGACTCCAGGAATGTGCTGGCCTTTACATAGGCATGGAAGATCCAAATTCAGGCCCTTATGCTTGTGTGGTAAGTACCTTACTCAATGAACCATCTCCCTAGCCCTAAGATTGAATTTTTAATGTACCTTTACAACGTATGAATGTAAGTTTAAATGTATATATATATATATATATATATATATATATATATATATATATTTACTTCATGCTATAGAAGGCACTCTACAAATATTTCAAACTATGTTTTAGAAGTTGACATCAAAAATAAAATAAAATAAAATAAAAACACTGGTGGGGGATTTTTTTTTGATTAAATTAACTAAATTCTGTTATAATTTTACATGTCTCTGGATCTGAAGAATTATCCACAAGAAACTTCTCTGTTCGAAGATCTCATAACTAGTTTCTGCTGTCATTTCCCATCTGCTCCTGGTGCCATTGTCATGGGACACATTAACACACCACTGTTCCTTGTAGCCTCACACATCTGCAATATGATGATCCAGCCCAACTGGGAAAGCTAACAAGAATTATGCCTCCAAGCGATGATTCAAAACTCACATGATTCTATTTCACTGAACTCAAATAAAACCTATCCACAACCCAATTTCCCATTGTATAGTCCCACCAATACTGACCTCTATTTCAATGCCCACTGGGCATAAGGGTAGGTATAGCAGACTGGGAGTACAAAACCCAATTACTAAACGAATGATTATTCCCATTTGTACTAGGCTTTCCTTCAACGCCAACTTCAGGCATCAGATTATATCCGTGACTCTTCAAAAACAGAAGTCTCTAGGGAAACTTTAACTATCTACTTTAAGATCTGCATGGACTGTAACTGATGTGCACCTGATTCATTGGCCTTCACCTGGTGAACAGGTGAGGATGAAGCCAGACTTGCTCCTCAAGATCCCTTTGCCTTTGTGTTTGAATAGGAATGAGTCAACATCCATAACACAAGTCGTCTTCCATCACCTAAAACTCTAGTGCTTGACTTCCAAATCAATTGGATTAAAAATGTTAAATCATGTTGGAGTATATACTCAAAAAGCCAGGGCTGGGAAGATGGCTTAGCAGTTAAGGCACTTGCCTGTAAAGACTACAGGCCCAAGTTTGAATCCCCAGTATCCACCTAAGGCAAATGCACATGGTGATGCATGTGTCTGGAGTTTTTTACAGTGGCTAGAGGCCCTGGCATGCCCATTATTTCTCCTTCTTTTCTCTCTCTCTCTCAAATAAATAAATAAACATATTTTTAAAAAGGCAGTGCAGGAATAGCATGGATTACTAATAGTTTCAACTTCAGGCTTACTTCCTTCCTGACAGTAAAATTAAAAAAGCTTTAGTACTTCTACTCATGCTGTGTATAAGCATGGATAAAAGGGAGCTTGTACTAGATATTATACTTAGATCTTTTATGGATCCAGAAAAGCATCCTGTGCGAATTCTGTAGGCATGCGTAAAATCATACTCCTGAACTACCACTGAAGTGAAAGAGAGGTAGGAATAGCTTTCCCAATGGTGCAAGGCCTTTCATGCATAAGACTCCCACAAGATGGCTTCACAAAGGGAACAACAAAATTAAATCCTGGGAGGCATAAACATTTGTTCATATATATTTCGAGGCATTGCTCCGTTGACAATGAAAAGTTTATACTTGGTGCACTTATGTTTGTATGTGCACACATGTACTTGCATGTACCTCGAGCCATTTCAAAACCAGAAGCCCATGTGACTATGGTATTTTTACAGATGGCAAGACTGAAGATTTTGCTTCTGTGGGTTTGGTTTATACATGTTTCAAAGTGGCACCAAACTGGGAAACAGTTCACCTCAATCTCTCCTATCTTGTCGATAACTAGGAAGGTTCTAAGGGTTTCCTAAGCTAGCAGGATGTACCATATAGAAAATGCTCTTTATCAGCCTTCCATCCAGATTTCCTATGCATACCATAAAACATTAAATATAGATAGCTAATTTTGTCTTTTTTATGACAGATTCAAAAAAGATTCAGAATATTTTCCAGTTTGTCAACTTGGACGAGAGTCAAACAATATATAAAATGGCTTAAAAGAGAAATGTGTAACTAGGAAAATTGAGGTAAGGTCCTGGTTTCAGCTCTGCCATGTGATCTTGTATAAGTCACATGACCGAATGAGGGTCTTTTTCACCATTTTATTAAGGAAATGCATCATAAAGCTCCTGAGAATGAGATGTATCTGGTGACCTTCCTTTTGCTAATAGACAATGTGGTCGAGAATAAGGACATGAAGAAACCAAAGACTGGCAGAAAGATAATAATAAAGAAGCTAATAGCTAAGAACTAAAATGGTCCAGATGCCTAGCCACACACGAATGGATAACGAAAATGTGGTGCATGTACACAGTGGAATTCTATTCAGCAATACGGAGAAGTGAGGTTATGAAATTTGCAGGACAACAGATGGATCTGGAAAGAATCAAATCAAGTGAAATGACCCAAACTTAGACGAAAGTCACATGTTCTCTCTCATATGTGGGTCTTTAGCCTACAGTATCTACAAGTATATCTGTGTGGGGGGCAGAGTGAAGTGGATAAAGTCTGTCAAACTAGAAGGGTGACCAAAAGTGAAAATGAGGAGCTGTAAGAGGGGTAAGAACAGGCAAGAGGATACTTGTGACATGTAAACAGGAGAAAGGAAAACATGGCGGCGGGGGGGGGGGAGGGAATTGATGGGAATAGAGGGAGTGGGGTGGGAGGACGGATAGGAATCAGCAAGCATAGATTATATTTGAAAATGTCACAAGAAAATACAAAATATATACACTTATAACTTCCCCTTTACCTCATTTATGAAAGCCAGACAGACTGGGAAATCAGACAGATTCTACAAATACAGATGGCCTTAATTCGGAGTAAAATCTAAGACATTTCTTCTTGGAGAATTACTATATTTGAAGCTTACGCTATGAGATCAGGGGATAGGGAGATTGCTCAATGGATAAAATGCTTTGCAAGCAAGAAACTAACTTAATTCCCAGAACCTGCATAAATAAGAGCGAGACGCTGCAGCACACACTTGTAATCCCAGCACGGAGAAGAGAGAGGGGAGGATCTCTGGGACTCTGGCCTCACAGGCTAATTGGTGAGCCCCAGGTCAATTACACACACACACACACACACACACACAACACACACCACCCTGCACACATGCATACATATGGGCATATATATTCATACATTAACATGACAGTGCAATTTGGCCAATGACAGACTATGGAGCAGGCTATCACATGCATAAATAAGTAGGAAGGGCTTTAATGAGGCCTATTAATCTGGCTCCACATGGGAAATTAAAGATAAATGGAAGTATATGAATGTGATTTCCAGGATCTTAGCTTGAGCAGAACTACTGCTAATGATCAAACTGTTTTTAATGTGTAGGGACTTTCTGAGTGGTCATTTCCAATTTACTTACCAAACTGAGGCAATATATTGTTGTTCTAAATAACAGAAATAGAAGAATTAACTAAGTCTGTCTTTCTATTGGAGTTTTTAGTACTTATAGTTATATTCATTTTCAATAACATATATTTGAATAGCTATGTAAGGGACTTTTCAATTGAATTTAGAAAGGAAACCCTTTTATATTGGTTTCGCACAGTCAAGCTACTACCCAAACAGGATGAAAATAAAAACCCTCCACGTAATTTTTTTTTTTTTTTTGATGTAGGGTTTCACTCTAGTCCAGGCTGACCTGGATTTCACTGTGTAGTCTCAGGGTGGTTTCAAACTCATGGAGATCCTCCTACCTCTGTCTACCAAGTTCTGGGATTAAAGGTGTATGCCACCACTCCTGGCTTCTGTGTAATTTTTTGACATTAGATAAAATGTTTGCTGGATTGTTTGCAAGTATGGATGGCATTTTTTGTTTATTGTAAGAATATAATAGAAAAATCTTGTTGTATTATTTCAAATTTATCACAGGCTTTGACTATGCTTATAAGTCCATTGAGTATTAATAGCAGCCAAACACTAAGTACTTTATAATTTTCTGAAAAATATTTAGATGTTTTGAAACATGCATATTTCCCCAAAATTAAGTTGCTTTCATTTGAATTGTGCCATCCAAATTATATATTAAGTGGGAAGTATCACATGTTGGGGGACTCATACTGTTAGATGTCAGTTGACTTAAATATATAAATTTAAATATGTAATTGTTTTATGTTTTTTTTTTCTTTATCTAGTTGACAGCAATCTCATTAATTAGATCCCCCCATGTTTCTCTACTTGATAAGCTCTTTCGAAATATCTAAAAACAGATTGGCAAATTCCCACCTATTTCCAGTATGGTAGAAATCAGTGTGGTAGTTTGCATACAATTACGGGATCACGTGTGTGTATACACATGAGCTCTTGCTGGGGGTAGAACAGGTTGCTCTGTAGAATGGATACTTTATTCCAGGTGTGCTACCTACCGTCCAGCATATGCCCAAGCAGGTTTCTGGGTTAGATAGCATGACTAACAAAGTGTGTGTGACTCTCTGAGAGAGGAAATTTTCCTTCAGAGAAGAGAAAGGCTGATAAAGAATAATACAGGGATAATCCTGCAACCCAAATGTATGTCACATACAAATATTTGGTCTTGAAGAAGAGGGTAAGATCCAAAAGAGCATGAAAACTCTTTCTTCTTGATCCACATTCTGCCTGTATGTCATCACCAGGCCAAGTACAACACATGAAACTGAGAAGTAGTATGCCTGCAGACTAAATCAACGAAATAGTGATCACATGAGTGAGTGACCACCAGAGAAAATAAGTATGGTTAATTACATGTGTCCTAGGGGCAGAACTGAGCTGTGTTGGCCATGGACATTAATTCTATCACTGGGGTTTGGAGGAGATTGGATCTGGACCCCAGAAAGGATGTGATGCTCATTGGAAATTAGCTTGTCTCAGATCATAGAAGGAAACAGGGGTGTAGAAGGAGCTGGGACAGTAGATTTGTTTTTGTCTTTAAGGAATATCCATTTCTAGGAGCAGCCAATAATTTATATAATTAATGCATGTATTTGTGTGGATGCTTAGTTACACTTTTAGTTATGATTTAAAATGACTACTCTAATAGATAAATACAGTAGCCTTGACATTGCAGTGATTAACTTAAAGGCATGCTTTTTTTTTTTTTTAGGTGATCTGCATGGAATTCACTCACCATAGGATGAACAATTTAAGACAAACAGGGGACAGGATAATTCCATGAAGTACACACATGTTTTTCAAGGGCAATATTGGACTCTACTATGGAAAACAAGCCTAGTAGAACTAGGCATTATGTATGTGTGGTAGTTTGGATATCGTAGTTTGAACGTATTGCCCCATAGACTCAGGTGTTTTATTAATATTGAACTTGAAAGTTGAGCCCCTAGCCGGCAGATCCTTTGTACAGGGGCGTGACACTAGGGGCTGATCTGAGCTTAGCCCTACTCAGTGTGCTCAGAGCTGTTTGGGCTCTGGGTGTTTGTGCTTGTTTGTGTTTGCTGGCTGTATGGTGATGTCTCTCTGTTTGGCTGTCTGAAAATGAGTCAGTTCCTTCTGCCATTGATGGTTTTACCCCGCAATTTGTAAGCCTCAAATAAACCCTTTCCTCCCTTCAACTGCTTCTTGTTGGGCATTTGTCTAGCAATGAGGAGCTGACTACAAGAGAATGGCAAAATGTTACCTATGGCTAAATGCAAATTGTTAAGAGCTGCAAATACACCCGTATGGAATCATTTATACATTCTGTGTCATGTACCAAATCCTATTAAGGAAATTGTTCTTACTATTATTAATTTTGTAATTACCTTGACGAATAGTGTCCAATTACACTGTATGTAGAAAACCACTTGTCCAACATTCTGAGCTTTGAACTTTAGTAGATGTAATACATAATACCCAAACTTAGCAACAGCTCAGTGAGGAATATAAATTCAGGTCTCTAGCCGAGGAACATTTTTAGAAATCACCAACAAGGAAACAAACACATAGTAAAATGCATTTGTACTTACTGCTTAGTATATGTGTTGGAGAGGGTCTTTATTTATTTATTTATTTTTTGCTTTTGGTTAGTTATGGGTTTGAGTCCTGCCCATGTCTAGAAATGAGTGGTCTCATGCCCCAACAGAGAAAGAAAATGCATCTTACCTATAGTTAATAAAAAAAAAATTTAAAAGATCTCTGCTAGCAGTGCCACTAGCTACACAGCCTAAGAACTGCTTGGAGACACAAAGAATTACAAGTAGAGAAGGGTATTGCTTTTAGGAATTACTCTTTCAAAAGTTGAAATTAGCAATTATGAGGCAACCACTATTGCTGCAAAGGTATTCCGACAGGGAAAATGCATCAGAGATAAGACATCTTTTTAGACCTGTACATTTTCAATTCTTTCCCCAAGAGTTGAGAAGGAGCCTGGTATTCATGAAGCAGGGTCTTGTAATTATACAATCAGCTAACGGTTTCCTCTACTGGATCCTTGTGTATTGCTAATTTTCTGCAGCAGAAATGTTAGCAGAGCCAAACGTGTGTCTGTGTGCAGTGTGGGATGGCAACAGAGGAGACAATATTTTGGCAGAAAATTCAGGTCAAAACAATGTTCACATGAATTATATGGAGAAAATATGAATCTTCTGTTTTTCACTGTGTATTGGGCCAATACTCTTTGAAGATAAATGTTTTTTATCTTTTCCTTTGAGTCATAGGCTTGTTTATGCAAGTGCAGGATGAGACTCTAAAGATAAAGAGATTAATATGGTTTATTTTCCTATAGAGGATATAATTGAAGATCAGTTAAGTGCTTTCTCAGAGGCCTTGTTAAGGCTTATTATCATCCTATTATAAAAATGATGTGTTTTTTTTTTTAATTTACTGGCAGTTTCATGCATTCAAGGCAAGAACTCTTCTACTGAGCTACATTCCAACTCTGAACTGACTGTACTTGTGGGTGTGCATGTGTATATGCATGTTTGTATGTGTGTGCATGCATGGGGTGAGTGTACAAGAACATGTCCAGGTGTGTGTATGTATTTGGAGACCAGAAGTTGATGTTGGATGTCTTCCTTTAGTTGCTGTTCAACTTATCTTTTGAAAAAGTGTCTTTTACTGAACCTAGAGCTCACCATTTGGGCTAGACTAGCTAGCCAGCAAGCCCTAAGGAGCTGCCTGTCTCCTCTACCCCAAAGCTGGTAGGACAGGCATGTCCTACCACACTTGGCTTTTCATATGGGTTTTGGGGTTCCAAACCCAGGCCCCCATGCATTAGCCTAAAGCACTTTACCCACTAAGCCATCTAGCCAGTCCTTAAGCTGACTGTCATAGGGAACACTTCAGAATAGCAGACTCTCAAAATTCTAAACCTTAGTATATAGTGTCCAAAAATGCAAAGCACATTCTTCTCAGACATCTAGATAACTGTTCCTCATAGATATTTACTGGAGACGAAGGGAAATAACTTGTATAGAACTGAAAATGAAAACTGGTAAGCCTTAATATAAACCTTGAATTCTGAAGTAAAGAGTTGAGGGGGAAATGTAAGTGTAAATGAAATTAGAATTTCATTGCAGTGTCTCTGGAATCATGGGCAGCTACTTCTTCTGATTAATACGTAAGAACTGAGAGAAGCAGAGGTCATTCAGCAGTTAGAATGTGTGCAGCATACATTTTATAAAACAAAATAAGAGGCTACTACAAACATCAGAGAAAGAAATATGGTTTACAGAGTTTACAGAAATAAAAAACATAAAGAGATAATTTGTCATTCATGTGATCAAATATATTTGACACCATCTAGGATCCTAAAACTGCAATAGGTACGAGTGATAAAATAGTGTATCAGAAAGAACAGTGAGAATGAATGTCTAGGGAAAAATAAACTTTCATAGATGCTTTCACACTCAACCAGGGGCCCCAACTGTGAAAACAAAACCTGATGACTGCAAGAAGATGTGTTATACAAAGCCTGTCTGCCCTTCACTTTTCGATGGTGACCTGATATATGTATTTTATTTGTAGTGTTTAGGGATCTGTGAAACTAGGAATCTCTGATGCAATGATAAGTCAAAAGTGAATTCTGGACCAAAAGTTAAGGACAAATGTTGCTTTCTCTTGGCCAAATGTCCTGAAGATATGCATCCAGGGATCTCTGACCTCATTCTGTCAACTCAGAGGACACAACTGTCATGGAAGAACACGCACTATTATGTATTCCTCACAGCTACCCATATATTCCTGACGTTACCTTGTGGTTATAGGATTCTTCACGTTCTTCTACTGTAATGGTGGTTTATTGTTACCAGATGCTTGGCCGTGTGCCTTGGGTTACCCAGGTTCATTGGCCCAACAAACAAAATAAAATTGGAATCAGATTGAGTACATACATTTGATGAAATAATGATATGTAAGAGAAATAATAAGGACAGTGCCAAAAGGAGAAAAATCAAAATGCTGCCTTAGGAGGGTAGAAACACAAATGCCAAAAACCTCTAAGAACTGAATTCAGCTTCCTAAAGAAAGTTCTAATGGGTGAGCTAATTCCAGAGGCTACCAGGACAAATTGTACTTATAGATGAGTCATATAGCTTTTTCTTAAAGGGCTGGGAAAAGATCTGACTGTGTTGAGATGCAAATCTCTCTCTGGTCTAGAAATATCACCCATTGTCAAAGCTCATCTATGTGGGTAGGTTGTTAATACCTCTTCATATTTATATTAGATTGATTTTGTGGGTGCTTTTTAGTACATCCCTGTGTTTAGTACATCTTCCTATGTCACTTACCTTAGCACAGTCCTTCCCCTGGTGTTTAAATAAACATGAACTGTATGTAGTGTAACAAGAGTGGAATTTTCAGATGGTCCAGTTGAACTTCACCAGACAAGTTGCACCTTTCCTGGCTCCTGCATGCTGATATGACTAATGACTCTTTAATTAGTCTCTTGAGTCCCAGCCTCCCCAAGCCTGACAGATAGGAACAATCAATGACATATGTGGTGTAATGGAAAAGAATCTGTGACCAGGAGCCAGAAAGCCCTGGGTGGAATAGCCAGTCTGCTGTTTATGAGATGTGGGACATTGAAGAACTGCTGCCTGTCTGGGTCTCAGCTTCAATATCCTTATCTGTAAAAGGAGGATTATAATACATACCTTTTCTACTAATAAAGCAGGGTGATGACTTCATAAGAACATGTGTGGAAAAGCTTTGCACATCACAAAGCACCTTCCACTTGGCCAAGTAATCTTTATGTGAAAATAACATTTAAATCTGAAACTTGAAGTTGATTGTATTTGATGAAATTTTATTGACATTTCAATAAATATCTCTGAGACACTTGAACAAATCCTAAACCATATCCTTCAATTTATTTTCAATTCCGCATGATTTGAGGGAGCCTTGGCTCCTTGTTGTTATAATTCCCATATAATTGAACACTCAGAAAATCCCCAGAGCGAAGGACAAGTGTTAACTCATTCTGTATTTCCACTGAGCTGATTTTCTGGGGAATAGAGTTTAAAACAAAAGCCAGAACTATGACCTTTAACTTCCTGATTACATAGTACATTTTCTTTTCCAGAACATAGAAAGATGTCAAACTAACTCCAGTAGAGTAAGGTAAATTATGGAGAAGAATCTCAAAATATGTTAAATGAACGCAGGACACAATCCAAATAATACAGGAGCCTGTTCACGAGACACTGGGGAAGATGTTGGCATTAAATGGCAAAAGATACAGTATGTGTAAATGCCCAGAATCCATGCATGCCATTTAAAGACATGAGATCACATGATACAGGTACATGTAACCACCAGAAAGAAACAACACAGACATCAACATGTCTTATTTCATAGGGGACTTGATATAGTTCCAATATTTTACCTCTCAATTCATCCTGGTCACCAGTAATTGCACGTATTTCCACTCAGTTCATTTCTACCCTCATTTATGACAGATACTGTAAATTGTTTGGACATTTACTGAATACATGTTATATGGAAGACTAGAGTTAAACTATACCAAGATATATAACCCAAGCTCCTTATTGTCTATATTTTGTCCATTACATAAAAAAACTTAACATGATATGAAATCTAGCTCATGTGACAATTTATTGGGTTTCTGGTATCTCTGGCCAAAGGAAAGACACTGGCAGTGCAATGATAAAGCTTATTTTATTTTTGTCCATTTAGTCTATTCATTCAGCTTTTATTTTCACCCTGAATCAGGCTCAGATTCTTCATTACGGTCTTAACTCATAAGTCTCTGAATGTTTTGTACTGCCCTCCACGTCTCAGAAATGGAAGATTTTGCAGGCATTTTACACTTGTTGGACTCAATACCCCTTTAGTGAACAACCTTGAGAGCTTAACATATGCAAGAGATGTGGGGAAGGTGCCATTCTCTGTAGCATCATACATTTATGGCATTGAAAGCTGCAGGAGTGACTCGGTGAGTACAGTGCTTGCTGGGCAACATGAGGACATGGGTTTGGATCCGGGAACCCATATAAAATGCCATGCACGACATGGCTTACCTGTAGTCCATCCTGGTGCTGTGGAGGTGGGTAGGGGGAAATCCTGTGACTCATTGTCTAGCTAGTCTAGCCAAATCAGGGATCTCTGGGTTTAGTGTCTAACGAGACAGACAGCAGCTGAGGAAGACACCCCCATGTTGACATCAGCCTACTACATGCACACATATACTCACCCAGGCACATATAATCACACATACTGCATACATGTACAGGCATGCCAAAAAAGAAAGAAAAAAAAAAACACTCAAAACCAACCAAACAAAAAGAACTACCCAGTCCTGTCTCACAGAAGTTACATTATCCACGGGACTAATTCCTTCAGCTATTAAATGGCAGTAATGTCTAATAGTGCCTCTGTATTAGTTTTTTGGCGCTATGAAAAAATACCTGACAAAAGCTACTTAAGGAAGGGAGAGTTTATTGTGGCTCACAGTTATCACAATGACAGGGAAAACATGGAGGCCGCAGTGTGAAGAGGCTTTTTATATTATATCCACAGTCAGGGAGAAGAAACTAATGAATGCTGTGCGTAGCTCACTTTCTCCTTTTTATTCAGTCTAAGACTCCAGCCCATGGAATGTTGCCTTTCACATTTAGGGCAAGCTAATCTAGAAATTTTCTCACAGATAAGACCATTTTTTTCCCTAGATAATCTGAATCCTATCAAGTCAACAATCATTGTCAACCAATCAACCAACACAATCTCCTCAATAGGTCTATTATCATTTATGCAAAATAATTCATGTGAAAGAGGGACACATAATTAGCATTACATAGATGGCAATTATTATGATATATCATAAGTTAAATTTATTTATATTTAAATATTATATTTCCATCCCATCTCTAAGAACATCATCCTTCAGTTAAAACATATGACTTTGTGGACTCCTCACATACAGTCTGTCATCTCAGGCTTCCTGGGATATTTTATAAATATTCTAGAAATATCTTTATGGACCTAATTGCGTACTGCCATATTCACATGTTGAGAGCTTAATCTCCAATGCAATAATATTTGGAGATAGGATCATTAAGAAATAATTGGCCTTATATGAGAAGAGAATGATGGGGCTCATATTACCTTCCTAAGGTGACACATCAGAGAACTTGCTTCCTCTTTTTGTCTCTTTCATGTGAGTACACAGCAAGAAGTAGGCCTTAAGCCCAGAAGTAAATCATCATTAAGAACCAAGCCTGCCAGTTCCTTAATCTTGGACTGTGCAGTCTACAGAACAATTGAAAATAGAAGGCGGAAGAATATCTCAGTGGGATAGTGCCTATCTATCTATCTATCAATCTATCTATCTATATATAAATATCCATGAGGTTGATCCTCAGCAAAAGGAAAGAAGAAATGAAGGGAGGAAGAGAGCGAAGGAAGGGAATAGAGAGAGGAAGAAAAGAAGAAAAGAAAGAGGAAAGGAAATAAGAAAAGAAATAGGAAAAGATAGGAAAATTCCCAGAATTATGAGAAATTAATTTGTGTTGTATAAATCGCTTAGTTTATGGTATTTTTAATGGAAATCTGGACTAACTAAACACCTTTCTTCATGGCTCCTATGTTAGTAATTTGAATTTTGTTCTACTTTGAGATTTGGCCAAACATTTTTTTTTTTTTTGTTATTTTTTTTTCTTTATTAGTCAGTTTTGTATTCAGCAAATACAGTCAGTTTGGTACCATTATTAGGCTCCTCCGTGACCTACCCCCTCCCCTTGGCCCCTCCTTGTTGGGGTATACGGGTCATGCATTGTGGAGTTAGCCCACAGTTATGGGTAAGCTAAATGTCTCTGCATATCATGACCCAACATGTGGCTCTGACATTCATTCTGCCCCCTGTTCCGCAAAATTTCCCTGAGCCATGTTGGGTTCATTTCTGGTCTGCTTCAGTGATGAGGTGTTGGGGACCTCTGAGGCTCTGGCTCTCTGATTTGGTAGGAGTTGATTTTTCTCTGTGCTGATCTCCTTCCCCCTTGTGCTGGTATCCGGTTCATCAGGAAAACAGCCTCCTTGCTTGTTTCTCCAATTTTTCTTAGTTTCAGCCGGGGCCCTTTTGAGGTATGATGGGGTGGCTCTCTCCTTAGGATCTACATCTATCTGAAAAAGAGAAGCAGATTCTCCAATGGAGAGTAAGTTAGCACCAGGACAAATGAAATAACCCTTACTTTTTTTTAATAGAGAATTTAATAGGTGTAGGCCCTCTTGTAGCCAACAATTGATGGTAGCTTGATATTGGAGAGTGGGCTTATGTTTGGATATGGTTCTGACTTGTTTCCCAGCTCCAGCTATGGGTCCCATACCAGTGAGGGGATCAGTTAGCCAAATTGAGAGCAGTTGGTTCCCCACCATGGCTGTGTGCCACCACTGCACTTGTGTGGGCATCACAACAAGTTATTTACTGCTAAGTAGGTTAGACCATGCGTTGCTTCGACAGATATTGGTCATTTTCCCCCAGTCGCCCATGTAGCACCTCCTGGCACTAGACGCGCTGACTGTCTGGGCACTGACTCTCTTCCAACTTCCAGCCATGTCATTCTAATTTGCATGTCAATTAGCCAAACTTTTATATTCATTTTCAGCCATAACTTACCCAGGCTCACTTTTCATCAATCAGAATTCATATAGTCCAAAAGAGAGAAACCTCCAACTCCAAGTTCTAATCATAAGTATTGAATCTGTAAGAGACTGAGTAGGCACTTTTCTCTGGAGCACCAACTATGTAATAAACATAGTTAAATAAATGACAAACTCTGCTAAAATTCACATAAATGTTAATTACAAGTCCTTATTGTAAGCATGCCTTTATAGATTAATGTTTCCTCTCAATAAACTAAGATTTTAAGGGGTATGGGACTAGACACCACACTTAATGGTTATTAGACCTTTCCTGGATGCCTTGGATGCCTTGGGTGAAGGACTGTCAGCCAAGAAGCTTTCTAGACTGTCTTCACGTTCATATTGGCTGGGTTGGACACTCATGTATGCCTTGAGGAAGTCACATGACAATTACCACTGTTTGTTGGAAAGAACAGCCTTGGTTCATGATAGCACTGTCTAAGTCTCAGTTCTTTTAAACAGCTTGCACTGTGGGGAAGTTTCCTATCTCAAGCCATGATGAACTCTAGATGACCCTGCAGCCTTTACACCCAGACCAGACCAAACCAGAGTATTCCCCATGGTAGCTCAAGAGAAGGAATGGGACTGCTGCAAACACAGTCCTTCCTTTGCATGAGCATCCACTGTGATTGACTCTAACATGCCTTTTCTGGTTATATGATCCAGGTGCTCAACTCCCCTTCTGAACAGGCTGAGTCATCTTCCTATGCTTCCACCACCCCACGTTCCCCACTGTAACAAAGTCAGAGCCAATGAAAGGCATCTCTCGAGTGGTCTTTCCCTGCTTAGCTTTGAGCACCATCATGAACATAACCGGCTGAGCTAGTAATAGAAACAAAGAATCAGGACAGTAAAGACAGCTGTAGCAAAAGTGACAGCAGAAACAAGAATGGCAGCAGCAGTCATAGTAGTAACACTTGTCACCTGTCATGGACAGTATAGTAGAAAGAACCAGAATATCTTGAATGTTTAGAAGTTTATGACTTTAAATACCAGCTCTCTGATATTACTCAGTTGATAGGCTGTCTATAATTTGTTGAAAATTTCTGCACCTTTATCTATTCTCCATAACTAGATATTGAACTTATCCAGAGGTATTGAGTCTCAATGTATCAACACAATTGAGGGAAGAATCTTAAGTAATGTGTTACTGAGAACCTTCAGCACCATATAATGCATAAAATCTATTTCGTAAAAGAAAGTTAAAAGTTGTACCTTTAGTAACCCCTTTCATCAACAGTCTAGTCATTTTTATAAGGAATAGATTGGGTTACAGTTAGTGCACTGAAATATACACATGGCCATACACATGGAACAGACACATACGTGGAACTTCTCAAATAATCTAGATGATAAAGGCAAAGATTTTTAGAATGGTGTTTAGTACTAGATGTCAGTAAATGTTGTCTATTTCCTTATCCTTAGTCTATCCTAATTATGAAATGTTTTAACTATTTTCAAATTTTAGTTTACAAAGGCATAAATCCGATTGATAAATAAATATTGTTCCTCTTTTTCATCAGTGCTAGTGACTTAACAGCTCACTTGGTTTTTCCTAGAAGAACAGTAGCACTTCTGCTTTGACATTTGAGGTACCGTAGCCAAAGGGAGTAAGAGAAGGATGAGCATTAGGTGAAAAATGAAAGTCTGGCAGGTTAGATAAAAAAATTTGTCTGAGAGGAAAATATCTGTACTATGGCTCTAAGTCAGTTCACTGAACTTTGAAGAGCTAGGAACTGCAGACTGCCAGAGATTTATGACCACAAGATGATGTTAACTAAGCTCATATTGCCTGAGGACTACTATAGCATCCAAGTGTCATGGAGAAGGTGGTTTCTTTGGGCAGTAGAAAGGTGGAACACTAGTTCTCAAGTCAACCACACTTACAAATATGTTTTCCTGCTTTCCTTCCTTCCTCCCTCCCTCCCTCCTTCCTTCCCTCCCTCCCTTCCTTCCTTCCTTCCTTCCTTCCTTTCTTCCTCCTTTTCTTTCTTCTTTCTTTGCTTTTTTTCTTTCTTCTTTATCTTTATTTTATTTAGTTTTTTATATGTGCAGTATATGTGATGTCATTTAGTTTGTGTGATATATGCACGTGTGTGTGTGTGTGACTTGTGCATCCTTGTGCAATGCGTCCTTGTGCCAGTGTGGAGAGTAGAGGAGAACTTTACGTGTCCCCGTATATTACACATCCATGTTTTCCTTGTGATGGAGTCTCACTGATTCCAGATCTACCAGCTTTGCTAGCCCCAAAGAGTCTCTATTCTCTGCTTCTCACAGGTCTGGTGATACAGTGTGCGTAGCCACACCCAGCTACTTATATAGGTGCTAGGGAATCAAACTCAGGCAGTCTCCACAAGGTCTTCATGCTTAAGAGGGAAGAACTCTTACCTGCTGAGCCATTTCCCCCGTCCCTAGCACTTTCCTTTATCTTTTTATATTAACAACATATTGTATGCCACCAGAATACCACTGGCCGTTTCTCCAAAAACATTCTGTCTTTGATAAGCTCCACTTTAATTGTAGTTCTGAGAAAAAATAGAGTGAGTCTGAGTCTCTAGTGCACAAATGTAGCAACTTTTTTCCAAGCATGAGAAAGGTTTATTATAAAAGAGAAAATTAATGTTATTTAAAAAAAATCTCGGAGGGCTGGAGAGATGGCTTAGTAGTTAAGGCCCTTGACTACAAAGCTAAAGGACCTAGGCTTGATTCCTCAGGACCCACATAAGCCAGATGCACAGGTGGTGCATGCATCTGGAGTTCGTTTGCAGTGGCTGAAGGCCCTGGTACACCCATCCTCTCTCTATTTGCCTCTCTCTGTGTGTCTGCTTCTTTCTCTCTCTCATAAATAAATAAATAAGAAAATAGATAAATACAAAATATTACCCCCCCCAAAAAAAAAGTCTCTGAGACTCATGGTGCATCATGACACCTATTGTGCTTAACCTCCAAGAACTGTAGAAACCTACTCAGTCAGGTTCTTAGCAACTTCCTATAGCAGAGCACAGGCTGCCTCAATTCATGTATCTGTTCTTTAATGTGGTGATGTGGCCGATGAGTAGAAATAAAACTAATAACATAAAATATTGTTTCTACACTCTCCCAAGTCAGAGACTAAGGAAACTGAAACCATGTTGGGTCTTAGGTCACATTGAATTAGAAAAAGGAAGCCCCTGAGGCTGAGAAACATTTCCAGACAGATGAGCAGCTGAAAAACTAAATAGTTACATGGTGAAAAAAAAAAAAAAAAAAAAAAAAACAACACCACTAGTAGCAACATGTGATCATAGTGCACAAGCAAGCCTTTACCAGACCTAATGACAAAGAAGTCTCAGGACAGCACAGTGCACTTTGCAGAGCACAAGAGAACGTCCACTTGCTAGAGTGGGACATGACTTTGAATTTCAGCTCTGCCTTCCACCAGTACGCATCTTTGGTGAAATCAGCTTCTATGTTTTTAATAGAAACTGCCTGATAGCAATTGACAAGTAAGCAGGGTTATTATAAGATTTTCATGAATAACCCACATGAGAAATCCTTACATAGTTTTCTAACTCACTTGGCTCAGTTCAGTTTCGTAGAAACCATTCAAATTATGAGTAATTCTTTTTCATTAGGAAAAAAGAAAAAAAAAAAAAACCTGGGCCAGGTCTGGTGGCACACTCCTTTAATCCCAGCACTCGGGAGGCAGAAGTAGGGAGATTGCCATGAGTTCAGGGCCACCCTGACACTACATAGTGAATTCCAGGTCAGCCTGGGCTAGAGTGAGACCCTACCTTGAAAAGCCAAATATATATATATAAAACTGGCAACCCCACTGAGGAGTAACCCCAACAGAATGGGGGCAGGGATGAGGGAAAATAGGGTACCAACACATGATGTATCTGTAAGAAATATGTTGTTAATAATCATAATTAACAATAACCATAACAAAAACACATTAGGTTATCTGGTATTATCAAGACATATTGGATTGACTTTTATGTCCAACAAGATGTACATCTTTTAGTTTCTATCCAGATGTCTCATGTTGTGCAGACACATTGGACTTATCATTTTAATTATGAAAAGATAACCTAATCACATATTGTCTAAACAGATATGCATATGAAAACAAAACAGATAGTGCCTAAAACATTTTAGAGACTCTGATGCTCTCTCCTTTTCATGTAATTATTGAGCATGCAAGAAAATTAATCTATAGAAGAGAAAAAGAGCACCAGGTTTTCCTTAAAAATTGTTTGTATAATATTTGTTCTGATAGGTAAAAGCAATGAAGTGGGGCAGACTTGAAGGCAGGCAGGATGTTCACAGATGCAAGTTATGTGTTATAGACTGGTATCTGAAGAAAGGTATTAGCAGAAGCTTAACTTTTACAATGACTAATGATATAACCTTGCATCAAACTGTCTTGAGCTGAAAAGGGATTTAATTGTTCACAAAAATTCCCAAAGTCCTGCTGAATCAATGGTTAGACTTGACCACCTCCCTGAACTCTTCCCATGTCTCAGCTATTTGACTTTTGTCCATTTTGAACTTTCCGTGTAGGCAAACTCCTTCCTCTACATTCCGGATTGCAAAGATCATTCTGTTAGCATGTACTCATTTATTTATTAAACACACTGTGTTCATTGAAGGACTGCCAAGTAGTGCATTATGTTGCAAAGAAGTGAGAGTGACTACAACAAACGGCCCTGCTCTCTAAAGAGGGTTTTCATATGGAAAACAAATAAAAACAAAATTAAGATTAAATAAACATATAAGTTTCTGATCTTGGAAAGTATTATCACTGTAAAACCAGCTGGGAAGAGCGAGTGGTGTGGCGTCTATGCCCTGGACCTGAAAGTAGAAGATGAATACAAAAATTTGCAGAGAATTCACACACACAGAAAAGACTGAAACTAAAGAGAAAACTGTATCAATCTGTTCCATCATCATTTCAGATTGTAATCACACATTACTAAAACCTGGGTGGCTCAAATGACAAGTTGTTATTTTCCACAATTCTGAAAGCGAGGATCCCAGATCCAGGTGTTGACAGACTCAGTGTCTGTGGCACCCTGCTTCCCTGTTTGCACATTTTTGTCTTTTTACTACATACCCACATGACAGCTAGAGTTGGGGGTAGGGTTGGCGGTGTATGACTGAACACGTTTGTGAAGGATGCCAGTGGTTCTCTGTCATTCTTCCACCTTATTTTCTTTAGACAGTGCTTCTTGGTGAACCTCAAGCTCACAAACGTTTAGGTGGACTGCATGTTATTACATAGGAGATCCAGTGATCCTCCTGTCTCTACCCCAGTCATGGCTGGCTTTAATTAAAACATGGTTTGTGGGGATCAAACCCCAGTCCTAATGTTTGTACAGCAAATACTTGTACCCGCTAAGTCACTTTCCCAGCCCCCAAAGCCACTTCTTTTTCAAAAGATTAAACAAAAGCTGCTCACGTTGCTACTTGCATAATCTAGGAATAAAGGGAGAATGTACAAGTCTGGTATCTTTTATCCATCACAGTGTATCTAATATTAATCACTTTGTTTTATCTGATTAACTCAGTTGATTTGATTGCATTAACTCAGTCTGAAAGTGCTGGTGCATAATGAGAATACTTGTTTTGTTGTATTTTCATATTATTGAACTTCTTCCATCTTACTGTATATTTACATTATTTCTTTTTCAATTTTTCTAAATTGAGTTCATCACTTTAGTATTCATGATCTGTTTTCTTAAATTCACCTTATATTAGGATTTTACTATTTTTTAATTTCTTTACTACATTCTTTTTTATAACACTAGGAAATAAATCCCACTTTTCAATTAATACATAAACAAGTTATGTGCAAATTTATGATTTGATTTAATTCCAAAAACAACTCAAGATGTGTTTATTCTCCCCATTTCAAAGAGAAATGGCTGTTCAACAGATCACTTGAATTTACTTTCCTAAGATCACTCAAATAAGTAATCTGAGCATACTGTCTGTACAATAATACCCACTATAATGCATTTCTGACTCTCCTCCCACTGATAATAACATGTTTGCCTGCTGTTTTCTCTCATCTCCATAGAATAAAACCCTTAGAGATTATAGAACTGCAATTTTCTATCACACCATGCTAAAATGATTTTCTCTTGTTTTCCTGTACTATGTGGTGGTTTGGATCCATTGTTCCCCAGAAGCTGGTGTGTTGTGAGTGCCTGCTCTGCCACTTGGGGGGTGGACTCTTGCTGAGGAGGTGTGAGGTTATATCTAGCTCCCTGTTGCCAGTCTCTGCTCACGCTCCTGCTGCTGCTGTTCTCCACCTGCTATAGTAAGGAGGAATGGCCAGCCTCCACTCATGTCGTGTTCCCCCTGCCCTCATGGAGCTTCCCCTCGAGACTGCAATCCTAAATAAAAGCATTCCTCCTGTAGGCTGCTTTTGGTCAGGGGCTCTGTCCCAGGAAGGAGCAGGTGACTGCAACAGCCCACAACAAATTTTTCTTTGATCATTACTGAAAAACATTTGCAAAAAAAAAAAAAAAAAAAAAAAAAGTCCATGGATAGGTATTGTCAAGAACTCTTACCTAGCACTTACTCACATCTAGATAGTTTCTCTTCTGGTTGATTTTATACCTTAGAGTGAAGTGGATTGTTCTCTGAAAAATTTTGCAAATCCAATGGTTACTGGAACGTTCAATGATTCCCATAGCCTCATGTGTTTGAATACTTGATGCCCAGCTGGTGCGATGGTTGAGGAACCTTTAGGAGGTGGAGCCTTGAGTGAAGGAATTAGTCACCGGAGGAGGGCCTTGAGGCGTTAGAGCCCTGCCCTGCGAGTGGTGTCTCCCGCCTGCCTGCCCTGGTGACGGTGGGATGAGCTGGCACCTCCTCCGACCTACTCTTCCCTTCCATGAAACCTCCCCTTGGACCTACGACCTGAATCAAACCCTTCCCCTTCTACAGATTGCTCCGGGTGGGTATTTACCCATGGCAATGTAAACATAACCGAGACATCCATGATGCCCTTTTCTTTATGAGCAGACGGCAGATATGTTTTCTTTTGCATACGTGGACTTGGGTTTCAGGGCTTTGGTTGAGTGTTCCCTGAGTTCGTACCCCTCACCTTCTACTCCCAGCGCCACGGACCAGGAGCCAGATGTCATCCGAGTTGGTTTTACTGTGAAAATATTTATCTAGTTCAGAAACGTGAGCTTGTATTTGATTCAACTATTATTTTTATTCCC
Organism: Dipus sagitta; assembly: GCA_036346955.1. Classification (NCBI taxonomy): domain Eukaryota; kingdom Metazoa; phylum Chordata; class Mammalia; order Rodentia; family Dipodidae; genus Dipus; species Dipus sagitta. The sequence continues at coordinate 188,836,608 of CM070771.1, forward strand.
CGTTCCGATAAATGCCTCCCGTTTTTGAGAGCAGGATTGTGTTTATTTTGTTCATTTTTACTCCCTTGGCTCTTAATGAATTTTCTGACAATTATTTAATGTATGGAATGCATGTGATAAACAACTGAACAAATACAAGCATGATTGCAGCAGTGGGGAACGTGGATGCAGTTGTTAAACAGGATGATCATTATTTACCAACATGATCATAAGCTACAGGAGAAATATGTCAGTCATTTTCCTAGGGCTCAAGGGAGAGTCAAATCCAACAGATGGCTTCAGCCTCTGGGCAGGTTAGGAAAAATAATCTCAGCATTTGCAATTTTAAGACAACAATTCAGAGAAATATTTAGGCCATAAATATGGGCGTGAGGTAGTAGTTGAGGTAACATTAGTGACAACCAGCGGTGTTGAGAAAGACAAGGACCTGTATGTCTACTGTTGGGAATACATTGTCTCTGTTATGTTCTGGTAATTTAAGATGGTTACCAGGCCTGCGGGTGCAGGGGTGCAACCTTAGCAACTTGGGAGGCTGAGACAATGGGATAGCAAGTTCAAGGCCAGCTTGGTTTACTTAGTAAGGCCCTGTCTCAAACAAAATAAAATAAAAATTAAAATGAAGCTTATGGTATAGCTCAATGGAAGAACACTTGCCTATCACATGTGAAACCCTAGATTCAATCCCCACTATGAGAGGGGGAAGTTGAGTGTAAAGAAAAGAATGATGGCAGGTTTTTTTGGTTTGTTTGTTTGTTTTTATTTATTTATTTATTTATTTGAGAATGACAGAGAGAGAAAGAGGGAGAGAGAGAGAGAGAATGGGCATGCCAGGGCCTCCAGCCACTGCAAATGAACTCCAGATGCGTGTGCCCCCTTGTGCATGTGGCTAATGTGGGTCCTGGGGAATCGAGCCTCTAATGGGGGTCCTTAGGCTTCACAGGCAATTGCTTAACCACTAAGCCATCTCTCCAGCTCATGATGGCAGGATTATGGATGTATATATTGTTTAGATTTAAGTTATCTTCCATGTTCATAAAAATCAGTACTGTTGACCATATTTTTTTTTTTTATTAAATGTCTGTTAACTACAAGACACTGTTCTAGGCAGTGATTCTGTAATCATCACTGAACATAAATATTAAAGGAAGGATATGACATACAAACTAATAAGAAACACAACTCACAATGATGGGTTCTGTGCAAAGTTTAAAAAGTGATGTTATTCAGAGTGGCAGTGTAGCTTCTTTAAATTGGTATGCACAGAAGACCTCTGGACGCCTGAGAATACATTAGATTGACAAAAGACGGCGATGAATTACGTAGAAAATACCATGAGACACAAAGAAACATGGGTAAGAAACGTAAGTTCTGAGTCCACCCATTTCTCTGTACCAGAAATCACTACAGGAAAATGGCTTTGCCCGTCTTCTCTAAGAAAGGGAGCGGCGTGCTTTCTTAAGTTGCTCTTACTTAATTGTAAGCTTATACATGGTCCTAGCTATGGAAATCGATGACTAAATTGCATGAAAGGCAGGGAAAGGAATAATTACTTCATCTGTTTAGAATATTAGAGCCTACATCATAGCAATTTATACAGTTTGAGTTGGGCTTATTTTCCATTAACATGAAAAGATGAAGAAATTGAGTCTCAAAAAAAAAAAAAAAAGTGAGTCATTTAAAGCTGTATGTTGATTCTGGGGCTCAGCCCAGGCCAAGGTTAAGCTTTCTGATTCTCTTTTATAACGCTGGAAGGTTCAGACTCCTCTTTCTAAGCCAAAGTGACACTTCTGGCTAATCTTTCATTACGTATTGAATGTTTGTGTTACATTGGCCAATGATTGGATTGACAAGGAGAAATTAAGCCATTACAGTATCCAATGTCCTAGTAATCACTGGATTAAATTTGGGGAAAACAATGTCAAGTATCAAGCAAAACAGTTTGGACTACATTTTAAAAGCATATTTTGGACACAACTTAGACAACCAAAATGGCAATTTGTCAAAAAATGTATTATTTGAGCTTTTGGCATGAAGAAAAATATAGATCCTCAAACCTCTGTAGGCCCATTTCTTCTTTTCAAACCCTCTGTGCCTCTTGCTTGCTTATCATAGGAGGTAGCTTCAACCAGCAAAATCAAAGGTACAAATATAAACTTCGATATTCTGGAAATGGGTTTTCCATATTGTATACTGATAGATAAGGCAGTGACTATCATTTACCAAAATCAATTAATGCTTAAGCAAAAGTTGTGATCTATGCTTAAAAAAACTTAATGGCTCAGCAGTTAAGGTGCTAGCTTAGCTGCTGAAAAGCCTAACAGCCTGGGTTTGATTCCCCAGTACCCACGTAAAGCCAGATGCATAAAGTGGTGCATGCCTCTGGAGGTCATTTGCAGCAGCTAGATGCCCTGGCATGCCATTCTCTCTCTCTCTCTCTCTGTGTTGTATATGTGTATGAGTGTGTACACTGTCTCTCCCTGCTTGATAATAACTACATAATAAAGAAAGTAATTTAGGGCTGGAGAGATGGCTTAGCAGTTAAGCACTTGCCTGTGAAGCCTAAGGACTCTGGTTCGAGGCTCAATTCCCCAGGACCCACGTTAGCCAGATGCACAAGGGGGTGCACACATCTGGAGTTCGTTTGCAGTGGCTAGAGGCCCTGGAGCGCCCATTCTCTCTCTATCTCTCTCTCTGCCACTTTCTCTCTGTTACTCTCAAATAAATAAATAAATAAAATTAAAAAAAACAGAAACGACTATTCTTTTGAAAAAAGAAAGTAATTTAATCTGTAATAATCAAAAACCTGTTAAAGATTTAGCATAATAGGGCTGGAGAGATGGATTAGTGGTTAAGCGCTTGCCTGTGAAGCCTAAGGACCCCAATTCAAGGCTTGATTCTCCAGGACCCATGTTAACCAGATGTACAAGGGGGCACACGTGCCTGGAGTTCGTTTGCAGTGGCTGGAAGCCCTGGCGCGCCCATTCTCTCTCTCTCTATCTGCCTCTTTCTCTCTCTGTCACTCTCAAATAAATAAATAAAAATGAACAAAAAGAAAGAGATTTAGCATAATAGAAATCATGTAGCCTTCATGTTTCTTTGTGTAGATTATCCATTTTGTATCTATGAAGTTCACAGGCCCTTCAATTTCCTTGAGTTTCTGTGCCCTTACCTGAAATATGGGAGTATTAATAGCCACAAAAATAGGAAATGTAATTTGAGTAGTTCAATGTCATTTACTATGTCCTGTAGAGAGAGGAACCAATTACCTCCTCTAGGAGCATCTAACTCATTTGGAGACAAATAATGTGACCTCCAGGCCTCATTACACATGGAGGATTCATTTACAGGAACTTCCTGACAAGTCAATGAGGCACAAGTTGGAGTGACAGTGATTGTGAGGATGTTGACTGTGTGCTAACTCCAAGAAAAAAAAAAAAAAAAAAAGACAACTGGTTAAATTCGCACAGTTCTGGAGAGCAAAACTGGAACAATGAAGATATTTATCTATTGCAAAACATGACTGAGGTTAAGCTGCTGCTAATCCTTGGAACTATTCAGACTTTCCAAAGGGAGAGGTGGTGGGTGGATCAAGAAAGAGAAAACCCACACAGCTCTAGGTAAATCTTTAAAACTGTTTACAAGACAAAAAGGAACTCTATAGAAACCGAATATAAACAGCATGTGTTATTAAACTCAAAACACATGAAAGAATAGAAGAAAGTCCTATATATTTTGTCATTGTGACAGGGTCTGAGTCAAGTTTGGGAGGTGGGGGGAGTTGAATAAGGGCCACAAGAAAGGCCTTGGCATCGTTCATAGATCGTTAAAATGCCCCCTTCTCCTAAAATAAAAGCATTTGCCTCTTTAATATGGATGAAAGCCCATAGAATACGTTAAATACTGAGTGCATATATCCAATCTTACATTCTCATGTGGCGAAAACGGCTATTGCTGCATAATGTCAACTTATAATTGGATAACAAAGCTCTTTCCTGCTGAACCCCTTAAAACACATGGGGATGATTTCCCAAACCTTTCTTATAAAAGATTTAATTGAAGTTTTATTAAAAAATAGCGAATAACATTTGTGTTAGAATTAGTCTATATACTAGGTTCTCACCCTGTATATCAGTTTTCTATTATGATAGAATACATTATCACATACTCACCTATCAGCTCACAAGTCTGTAGCTAAGAAGTCTGGCACTGTGTGGCTGTGTTCTCTGTTCAGCAACTCACGTGAGGAATGCTGTTGGCTTGTTGCAATTTCACCTAGTATTTGGGGTCCCCTTCCAAGCACAGTCCCGTGTGTGTGTGTGTGTGTGTGTGTGTGTGTGCATGCACTCGCACAGGTAGAGGCCGGAGGGGACCACCTCTAAAGCCATTGCTCAGGAAACACTTTTTTTTTTTTTTTTTAAAGATAGGGTCTCTCATTGGCATGTAGCTTGCCAAATAGGCTAATCTGGCTGGTCAGCAAGCCAAAAGGATCCTCCTGTTTCTGCCTTCCATAGCAAGCACTGTGACTGGCTTTTATTTTTGACATGAGCTCTGGGGATCTAATTCTGGTCCTCACACTTGGAAGGCAAGACTTTGCTCAGTGAGCTACCCCTTAACCCCACCAGACCCACATTCATTTCGTTCACAGAATTCAGTTTCTCACAGCTGTTAAGACCTACAGTCTCTGTGTTGTCACTTGCTGGCCATGAAAGTAATCAGTTTGACAGTGAATCCAGTCCTAACACTTTGAAATTTTCTTATTTATTCTTTATACTGCGAGTGAGAGAAAATCGTCTTCTTTTAAAGGAATTCATGTGATGAGGTCTATGTCACATGATACAATAAACAACCAGAAGATATTGCAACATACTTATGAAATACAAGGATAAGAACATTTGATTTCATAGGTAATTTTTAGACTTCTTTCTGCCAGGCATTCAGAATATCTTAGGTTTAACTCAATAGCATCTTATATTGAACTATGTTTTAAGGTTGTCTATCTGTTGTACAGGAAATTGAACCTAGGGCCTTGTGCACGCAGGCAGGAGTTTTTGGAAGCACAATGTCACTAAATTTCCCAGGCAGAAGTTTATCCCATTCTGTTGCTCGGGAAGGCCTTGAACTTGAGATATTCCTGCTTCTTGAGTACTAGGGATTGCAGGTCTGTAACTAATGACTACCTTTTTAGTAACTCTAATTCTGAATGCATTCATTTAGCCAAAATATGTTGAATCATACTGTGTGTGAGGACATGTGCTAGGTTTCCTCAATATCCATGTGAAGAGGACAAGGTCCTCTGCCCAGAAATAGGTTGGATCTCACTATAGATATATACTGCCCAGATGAAATGACCCTGTGTGAAATGTTACTTGTGGACTCGGTGCAGAGCCCTCTCCAAGAACCCCCCCCCCCCAGTAGGTTAACATTACTGTTCTATTAAAAATTACTTTTATTTATTTATTTGAGAAAGAGAGGGGCAGATTGGGGGGGCGGGAAGGAGAATGGGTGCACCAGGGCCTCCAGCCACTACACACGAATTCCAGATGCATGTGCCACATTGGGCATTTGGCTTATGTAGTTACTGGGGAATCAAACTGGGGTTCTTTGGCTTTTCAGGCAAGCACGTTAACTGCTAAACCATCTCTCTAGCCCAACATTAGTGTTCTTGATGTATAACATGATGAAATAGTCAGTGAGATGACTCATGGATGGGGTTCACGACCTAGTTGTTCTATGCTGGATTATGTGCTTATCACTTTGAGGCTTGAGTTAGTAATGTATTTAGTGTAAATAACTGATGATCAATTATATCTAGTATATATATATATATATATGGTATATTTTTGAAGAATTATAAAGAAAATAAGATGCTATAGAAATTGCTCTTTGCATTCATATTCCTGTTTCTGTTTCATAGAACACTCTTATCAGATCAATGTCAACATTAACCAAAGAATAAGCCCCCTGTAGATCAATAAACATAGAGCTTCATTTCATAGAATGATGATAGTTAAGGGAAAAGGTTGTACCCAGCAACTATCCTACCAGTTTACTCCTCAAGCTTCCATTATTGAGTTGTGGTTAAGATTTGATATATGGAACTATAAAAAATCATTAAGAAATTAAGAGTAAATATTTGAATTGATTTGTCCCTTCTAGAGGTATCCAGATTACTTGGATCTTATAGATACTGAGGATGTGATGATAGTTATGCTGAAGTAATAATAGATGTTTTAAAAACCAATTAGCAAGGTATTTAAATCCTGACCCTAGAAAGGCTCTGTTCTTCATTGGTAAGTATCTCTCCAGAACTCTCACAATGTTGATTTCCTTGGCAAATCTTTGTTTGCATGCAGGTCAAGAGTTGTACTTTTTTACTATTATGTCTGAATGACTCCAAATTTTAAACTTGTGGGGCTTTAGTCAGTAAGCTGGTCATCAGTTTACATGTTTTTTCAAGTATTTTTCACTTGGATTCCTTGTGAACTTGTGGAATTCATTTCACAAAAGACAGACATTAGTCTTAATTCTAAGAAGTATGAACTTCCTGTGTTTATAAGTAAACACTGGGAATTTGAGATGATTTAGCCCCCTTTCCACCTCCTGATGAGTGACTTTGAAAAGGTAAATAGATTCAAATGTAAGATAAGACAGGGAGAGCTAAATTGTGTATCTAAGGTTGTCCAAATTTTGTCAGTTTGCAAGATTTAACAAAAAAAATGTTGACAGTTAAGTATACCATAGTAATTTCTTGGCTGAGTAATTAAAAACCTCACTAGGTTAAAAAAAATTAAAAGACTTTATTTTAATGTTTAGTCTTCCATTCTTTATCATGTTAAAATGGATTTTTTAAGGCATTGTATACTTGTCATGTTAGCTCTATTCTAAGCCCTCAATATTACCTAAAACTTCATAGTAACCTACTAATCTCATTGTTTCTACTTAATAGATAGCAGTATAATGTAAAGAATTCAAAGATCCTGATGTTTCTGTCATTTTGATTACCTTGGAAGAATGTTATTCTGCTTTTTACCTTTCCATAAAGTGTAAAGATGTTATACACATATGCACATATACACACTCACACACACATTCAAAAACAGTACTTCATCTGTATTTTCAGTCTTGTTTTCCATGTCTTCATTCACACATAGTGAAACACAATTCAAAAACATCACTGTAGTATAATGAGGAACTAACAAACATACATAGAGAGGGGAATATATATTTAATATAGTATATATATTTTTTTAATTTTCTCAATTTTTATTAATATTTTCCATGATTATAAAAAATATCCCATGGTATTACCCTCCCCCCTTTCCCCTTTGAAATTCCATTAATATAGTATATTGTTAAAATCACTCTATTACTAACTTCTACTTAAAAGTAAAAATGAAAACTTTTGTATTTGAAGACATTCCTGTTTAGACTTTAGCTTCCTCCCTTCCCACCCTACCACTCCAACTTAACAATAGTTAAGGTATTAAGACACTCATAAACTAAGGTCTTGGACTTCAAAATTTCAAACCGTATACATTGTATGTAATATTTCACCTTCTTTGAGAAAGTGGTTATAGATACAATTTTCAAAGCTCGTATTTCATAATTGACAAACCTTAATCTACCAGATTTTGAACTTGATAAATTGTTATATATTGTACTGAGTGTGTTTATATGATGTATTTTGATTTCTTTTAAAATTTACAACCAAATAGTAGTTTTTCAGATACCTAGATGTTGATAATATACATCTACATTTCAAGACCAAGAGGTCAGTCAGAGAGTGTGCTTTATCCTTAAAGCAAATGAAATGAGAAAAGGATAAAATACATATGTGGCAAAATTCCTGGGGCTTGCAGAAAGATATTTTTAATTGAAAACTTTATTGCATGAACATATTACATGTTGGTTCAGGAAAGATTTCTGTTGTGGTGGTCTTTGTGGTTTAAAAGACATGTGAGAAATGAGATTGTTGACTCCAGAAAAATAGACAATAATGGTAAAGGAAGAAACTCATCATCTTTAAGCAGCTGGCATCTGTTCAGGGTAGGCCTGGGGTGGCTCATGAGGGACTTCAAAGACGCAAGCAGCAGTGGGACTATTGCTAGCTGATGAGTGTCTCCAAGCAGAAGTATTGCCCCCTGAGATTAGGAAGAGTTATGGTTTAGATTTAGAAACTTGAGAATATATATTATAAATTTTATTGATCTTTATGAAGTTTGTAAAACAAATTTGCCACATTTTGAACCATTTATATGAGACTTATTACACAGCTTGTTGTGATTGAGCATAGTGGGGAGGGGTCTCGGCAGCTTCTCAATTCAACCTGACTTCCCGTTGCTCAGTTTTGAAAATGCCTTGTGGACACTGTAACCATCAAATAGTTACTAGAATGCCATGTAATAGAAGGAGAAGGTTTATGACTTGTATCCCTATGGATTATACTGGGGTTTCCAGAACAATACAAAATGTATTCTGTTAGCTTGCCTTGCACCTCACAAACCTAATATCAAAAAAAAGAACACAAGCAACAATCACAACACACACCCCCACCTTCGAACAGTCGATAAACCTAGTATACCAGTAGCTTTGTCAATAAGACGACTTATGAAGAGGAGATAGAAAACCCAAAGCCCAGTGAGCTGTCTTTAAAAACAAGATGACTACCAGGCAAACAATGGTGCCTATAGAAAAGTACCTGTTAATCCACATTGTGTGATATGTGATGCTTGCTTACAGTGACCGCAGCTGGGGCTTCTGTACTGCTCTTTCACTAGCTGTGGGGAGGAGTCATGACTTCATCCACTGACACCTCATATGTATGAGGTGCCTGTAACATACTACTCATTGTGGTGCTAAGGAAATTGTCATGAAGAGAACAGAGAAACACCAATGAGTAAAACGGGAGCAGTTTGTGCCCTTTAGGAACTTAGCTTTTCTGGATGTGAAGAAAAAAATATTTGCATAAATGCAGAGTATCTTTAAGGCTGAAAGGTAGGTGTAAGACTGGAAGTTATAGGGAAAGTTGTTGTTTCAAACAAACAATGGAGTTAGAAAGTGCTTCACTCTTATTGCAGCATGTGAGCACCTATTCTACTGATGTGAGTGCGCATATATAAAACCTATGTGAAGAAATCTAGGGAATGAGGATGAAGACTCTGTGCTGTTAGGCTCCAACATCTTTGATCACAAACAGAATCTCCTTTTAGGACCAACTTGGTAGTAAGACTACAAGGAAATTGCATTTAGGTGATCCCTCTAATAGGAGAGGGAGTCAGAGATTCTCTTGTGTGGGAGATAGCCTGCTGGAGGTACAAAGACAACTCTTGGCATGTAACTGATATCCATCATACATATCATAGATGAGCCAGAGCTCAGAGATAATGAGAGGAAGTCATGTAGCTGTTTTAGGAAGTTGCAGTGATTGGGCCTCTGAAAGTAAAGGCTGAAATGTCTGCCCTCTGCAATCTGTACTTCCTAGAGATCAAAGTATGATCTAATGTCTTATCTCTTCCTTAAATCTGTTTTTCCACAAACAACCTGGGCCTCTCCTGGGAAAAAGGTCTTCTTTCCTAGGATTTGATTCTAACATTGTGGTTGAGCAAGTTCAGACCCCAGAAGTTGGCATCATGGCTAGCCTCTTCCTGAGACAGCCCCTAGCCCAGATCAGTCAGCCGTTTCTCTGGCTTGCCTGAGCCAGAAGTTAAGACCTAGCAACATAAGGTTATAAATATGTTTACCAAGGAAAGGCAAGCTCTCTTGGTGGACCACTCATCACTTCTGAACTTCCAGGTTCTGGTGAGGTTCCCTTACTTCCCAAATGGGGTCTATACTCCCTACTGCATACAATGTGGGCTGTCAGGCCACATGGGAGGATTCATTGTCCTTCCCTTGGTTCTGTACTTCCCTCAGTAAATAAAAGTAATTTAATAATTATCCTTCTCAGTTTGATTTGCCCAAATTTTTGGTTAAATGCAAATGCAAACCCAGGGTTTGGAGTTTAAGGACTTTCCTGAACCTAGAAACCCTATTTCAATACTCTGTCAAAAATGGAGACATAGAGGCTAATATTCTTAGATTGACATTCCCCAAATGGGTAAGTCAGACATGAGAACATAAAAAAGTACAGCAAAAAAAAAAAAGACTTAGAAACACAATTTTGAATAGCTGTTACAAATTATGTAGAATCACAAACAGTCTCAGTTGATTCTTTCTCCAGAATTTCTCCATCATAAATAATTTACTTTTGAATTTCCAGAATAAATGCATGCTAAGAAAGATCATAGCTTAGAAAATCTAGCATCTTTTACTAAGTTTTATAGTTGATTGTTATACAGGACAGTGTGGGAGAATTTTATTTTTACCTTCTTTTTTATATGAAAATAATGCTTAGGAAATGCTCCTGTTTATTTTACTATTTCCCAAGTGAATATTTCATAGGAACCTGCTATGTATCATTTCACAGAAAATCATTCTCAGTTACTCTGAAGGCTTAGATATTTATGAACTGGATTTATTTTCAAAACAGGGAGCACCTGTTTCTTCAGGAGTAAGGACAACTCAGTAGTTCAGGAGAAGACAGCTGAGCACATCATGTCTTGTCTATACTCTCTTCTACCTGGGTTAGTTCTTGTGCAGCTCCAGAGGGAGCTCAGTGATCGCTAAAATGCACTATACTTGCCATTTGCTGTGGAATGAGGGTTGACATGCTGATTGTCTGTCTTTTTCCTTTTTCTCAGCATCTGCGCAGTGCCACTCTGATGAGTGCATGGAATAGATTAATAGATTGTAATAAGCAGCTCATGTTCATCCCATGACATGGTATAAGTAGCTTCCTGACCCACATAAACTTGTGTATATGATTTTTGTCACCTCCTTGTTCCTTGACCTTCTCTTCTGCACAGCTGCTTAATTATCCTTCTCAACACTTAGCCAAACTCATTTCTCATCTACAAGCTAAAAATTCAGTAAAGCAGGGCATGTGTGTGCCAGTGTAACAGAAGTAAAAGCAGAGGCTGCATTAAAATTTATGTAATTTGTTACTCCATCTGTATAGTTGTCTTGAATTCATGCTTAACACTTTTAACAGAGGATGTCCACCCACATTACCATTTATGTTTTTTTTCTTTTTTGGTTTTTCGAGGTAGGGTCTCACTCTGGTCCAGGCTGACCTGGAATTAACTATGAAGTCTCAGGGTGTCCTCGAACTCTTGGCAATCCTCCTACCTCTGCCTCCCAAGTGCTGGGATTAAAGGTGTGCGCCACCACGCCCAGCTCATCCATCTAGTTTTAAGTGAGTGAGCCACTGTGAAAAGAACCACATTCCATGCATTTGCCTGATGTCCAAGGTAATATATTACTGCAGATTTTGCTTATTTATCAGTCCAAGTCATGAGCATTGTGTCTGAATGTTAGTCTCAAACCTGATAGCTACACTTAGAAGATTTTTTCCTAATGTTTCCTGCAGCCAAGACCATAACACAGTATGCTATTGCCTCACTCACTTTACTTATCATAAAGCTGCCTGCTATAGTACCAAAATTTCTGGGAACAACGACTATGGCTTCCATAAAACACAAACTTTTAGCACTCTCATACAAGGATTAAGTAAAGAGTCTTATAAATGTTCCACTACACTTTCTCATAAAATATTTTAAAATAATGGATTAAGAACAGATATTAGTGCCCATTTTCCAACAGTTTAGAGTGGGCACTGTATGCTAAACACTACAGAGTATTATCAGAGGTACAGAGGAACTGATCTACATATGGCTTCCAATCTTGTGGGTTGGGAAATAACCATTCCCCAGTTCTTTCTCTACTTTGGGTACACAGATTCTTTCTCCCCCTCACAAGTAAAACCTCATAGTCAGTAGTTTTAACTGCAATCAGATCTTTCAACTTTAACCATAGTGTCCATGAAACTCTGCAGCAAATCTCTTAGAACAAGGTTTCAAATCCTTCTACAACCTTCCTGAAAGTAAGTTCCAAAAGGCCAACATCCACACAGTCAGGTTTCTAGCAGTAACAGCTCCATTTCTTGGTACCAGTTATATTGTTGCAGTTACCTTCTTGTTGCAGGAACAAAACACCCAACCCAAAGCAGCTTGGGGAAGGAAAGGCTTTATTTTGGCTTACATTCTTGAGCGAGAGCTTGATGATGGCAGGGGAAAATGAGGCATAAGCAGAGGCTGGACATCACCTACTAACCAACATCAGGTTGACAACAACAGCAGGATAGTGTGCCAAGTACTGGAAAGGGGAAGCTGGCTGTAATACCTACATTCCCACCTCCAACAACACACTTTCTCTAGCAAGGCTTGAATTCCAAAATTGCAAGCACCTTGGAACCAAGCATTCAAAACACATGAGTTTAATGGGAACACCTAACTAAAACCACCACAACAATATACCATAATCACCTCCATCCACTTCCCTTTTTCCCTTTCCAAGTCCCCCCTCTACTGAATTCCTTCTTTGTTCGAACCTTCTTCTCTTTCGGTATCAACATTATTTTTTTCCTTCTATTATGCAGGTCTTGTGTAGATAATGTAAGCCACCATAAGCTTATGAATAGCAAGGCCAATTTGTGTTTGGAAGCCAACATTATAAGCACTCTTCCCTTTCCTTTGACTCTTGAATTCTTTCTATCACTTTTTCTTCAATGGATCCTGAATCTTAGCGAGTATGATAGAGATGTCTCACTTAGTGCTGAACGCTCCACTGTCACTACTTGTCAATACTTTGGTGAGTTTTGAGTCACCCAGTGGTTACCATCTGAAAAGAGAAGCTTCTCTAATCAAAAGTGTGGATGGCAATAATAAATTGGCATAAATATAAGTGTATATAGGGCAGTTTGCTAGGCATAACATAAGCATTTAGCATGACAACATTAGGAATTTATCTCTTAGCATTTATAACTCTCTCAGTTTTATAGGCTTCTGACTAGGCTTTCAGTGCCAGGCATGAGTTCCCTCCCATGGAACAGGCCTCAAATACTATCAAAGATCAATTGGCTTCCCCCAATACAAACCTACCATCATTTCATCAGTTCATACATTTGGGAAGCTGTAAAACTTACAAGGTCTTCTCTTCACAGAGGTTGTATGCTTCATAGCTCTTTCCAACATCCTGATGACTAGTTAGTAGAGAGGAGGCGTCCTGCTCAGCTCCAGCTTGATTTCTCAGTGACTATCAGCCCAAATATGTAGAGTCTTCAGCAATAAGGTCTTACCATCTAGTTTGGGTGTTCAACCAAGAGCGTGAGCAGTAGCCTGTAGCATTTGTGGGGAACCAGGGCCCCTCCCTAGACAACAAATTGCCGGAAGGTATTACAGCTCTGGCACTGAATTTTTTTCTGCTAACAATCCATGGCTTGTGGGCACAACATTATCAATTTCCTCACCACTCTTTGCTATTTTTTTTTTCCGACATCGCAACTTTGGCATGTTCTCTGTCTACACTTTTGTACATAGAACTTGACAAGCTATGATCAAGATTCTTGATGAGTTCTTATGCAACATGCACAAGAACTGAGTTCTGTTACTAGACCAAAACAAGGTTGTCAGCTATGTTCATAAGGAGCAAATACTACTATTATGTAAAAAACATAAGCACTTAAGAACCACTTATGGCCTCCTTAGTAATGCCAGTATTTTAATTTGCCTCAGATGATTTTTAAGGAAGGTGAATACTTTTTTTTTGTAACTAATATAAAGTTTTAAAGTAAAGAAGTAGGGACTAGTTTTAATTTGAATCTTTTAAATGCTCTTAGTTCATCTTGAATGTGGCCTCCCAAGGACAAACTACAAATAGTCAAGTCGAACCTCAACATCAACTACTGACCTCATCCTGTCTCACTTCCTGCTCGTGTTTACTCACATGCATTCTATTTAATCCTTGTGATGTGTTAGCTATCAGTAGGAATTTGCAAATTATTCATAAAGTTTGGAACAACAGTGTTAAAAGTGTGACCAGTGCTCAGAAAAATAATATAATTAGGACAATCTTCAGAAAGCATAAAAGGGCAACACTGATATTGAGAAGGGGGTAGGTTACTCACTCTTTTGGTTCTCAGTGTAGAAGAAACAAATGATTTTCTGGAGTGACACTCAGAGGAGAAAGAGCAGTGGAGTTGTCATCACTTTTTGTCAATTTCTACTCATTGATTTACATGCACAAGTGAATGTGTTGTTTTCTTCTAAAAAATTCAAACATTTAGTGTGTTTTGAAGTCACAAAATAGCTGACTAGTTAAAAACATATACCTTTCCGTAAATGACCTTACACACTGAAAATTTCTTCTTGGTGGAATTTTATTTATCAACACTAAGACTTCTCATCCCTAAGGTGTTATTGCTTTCTTGAAATATAAGCATTTGTTGAAGAATATCTGTAGTGCCAGTCATGACCTCGTCTGCCTCCCTGGCCTTATCTCCTGCCACTCTCCAGTGCACTCAGTCTTACCACACTGGCCACCATCCTGTTCCTTCAATGTGACAAATGAACTCTTTCCTCGGAGATTTGGACATTGACACGTCTGTGCTTAGAATATTAACCCCAGATTTCTGCTTGCTTGATTACTTCTTCCTTTTTCATAAGATTTTACTTTAACTGGTAGAGATTTCATAACAGTATGATTTGAAATGCCGCAACTCTTCATGTTCTCCCTCTTACACTGTGTTTTATCTTTTCTTTTCTTTTTGTACACATACTCATCTGTACTGACTGGCACACAAAAAAAGTGATCAATAAAAGTGTAAAATAAGCAAATAAAGAATTGGCTTGATTATACCTCAGGCACATTGAATATAAATAAAATTTAAAGGGACACTAAGGAGGATTTAGAAGAATTAAAATGGTTATAGAATTTCTTCTTACCAAAAGAAATAGTTATTTCCACATTTATGATTTTTTTTTCTGTAGAGAGATGGACATTTTCAAGAAAGAGCTCAAGGTTGGATTTATTTTGGAGACTAATGATTGATAAAATTGACAAAATTTTATTATACTGTCTGTTTTGGTTTGAAATGATTGGTTTTGTTGTGTGTTTTCCCCTTCCCATACTCTTTCCCTCCCTCCCTTCTTCTCTATGATAAAGCATATGAGGTACTCTAAGACTCCCAAAGAGTCGTGTGCATGAACACAATGACTTATCCTATTAATGAGTTCCAAGTAGACGAGCACAGTCAGAATATAAAAGAATGAAGAAAAGGATATCACTTGCAGTGTGTAAAGAAAGCACAGGTTATTTGCAAGGAAATTCTCTCCCAACACAATTAGAGGTTCTATTCACGGATTTTAAAAAGTCCTTGGGTGTGTGAGAACATGTGAATGTGAGCATGCATATGACACTGTGCACGTGGAAAGTGAGAGAACAGCCTCAGGTATGGGTCCTCATCTTCCGCCTTGTTTGAGACAGTCTCCTGTTATCTGACATTGTGTGTATACTGCAGACTGCCCAGGCCATGAGCTTCTAGGGCTCTTCTGTCTCTGCCTCTAGTCACTCTGTAGGAGTTCTGGGTTTACAGCTGCTTGTGAAACTGCATGTAGTCTTCATATGGGTTCTGGATATCCAAACTCAATTGTCATGCGTGTGCAACAGGTGCATTTAAGCACTAAGCCATCTCTTCAGCTCATAAGTCAAGTGTCCTATACATACTCCTACAGGCAAACAGAAGTTAGGGCAAACATATTTCTGAGCATGCTCAGGTTAAAGTTTATGCAACACCTGTTCTGAAGAGAATGACAGTGGAACATTTCTGAGCATGCTGGTTTAAAGGTAACAGAGCATATGCTTAAAGAGTAAAAGTGGAAAACATGAATGTTTATCATCAAACTCAGTTTATTATAATGCCCCAAGTCTATTTCATGTCACCTAAAGGCAGGAGTCAGCTGAAGTAACTTGGTTACCATAGCTGATCCCTCCTAAGTTTTTGCAAAGACACTAGCTGAGAAGGCGAAGATCAACTGTGATGGTGTCTTAGCCATCTTTTCAAAGAGCAGCAGTATTCCTTCCCCTAAGTGTCAGAGTTTGTCCCTAAAGGTAGTGGCTAACAGTTTGGCTTGTGTTCAAGATTTCATCCCCAAGGCAGAGATTTAACATTAACTAATTTTGCAATTTTCAGAGTCAGGATGCCTAACTTGTATTGTTTAATTTACATGAGCACAATAATTGACACCGATAGAACATTTTGGTGTGTGGTTAATAAATGGTGCTAAAATGTTTCTAAGACTATAATAAATATTACTGAAGGAGTTTGTTTGCTGAAAACAAACTAATTTTGCATCTTTATCATGCCAGTTACTGGAGAGAATGTTTAAGATATCTTACTTCTAAATTATTTATATTACCTAAAATTTAAAAATAAATAGCTTTTTCTGCACATAGAAAACCATATAAAAGAACAAAAAATCAAGAGCATGAGAAGAAAAGACACAGGGTGGGAGAAAATTTTTGCAGAAGACAACGGAATAATAAATTATGCTACTTTCATACCATAGGATATTATTGAATGCTAAAAAGAAATAAGCTTTCTAGCCACAATAAGACTTCAAGGAGAGGTAAATGAACTGACTAAATAAAAGAGACAATATTAAAAGCTGGTCTAGTATATGATTCCTAGTATATGACATTCTTGGACTAGGAAAACTACGGACAAATATATATATTTGGTTTCGAGCAGTTGTGGGAGGGAGTGGGGTCACTTGGAAAAGGATGGGATTCTAGAGATGTGAATCCTCTGTATGACATTACAATGGTGGATTTATGTCATTATCTACCTGTCAGATCTCACTGAATGTGTTGGTTTGATTCAGGCATCCCCCATAAACTTAGGTGCTCTGAATGCTAGGTTCCCAGCTGTATCAGACAGCTTCAGGTTCGCTGAATGAACTTCCAGACCAGGCACAGTTATGGAGGAAGGGATATTTATTGAAGCTTACAGATCCAGGGGAAGTTCCATAAATGGCAGAAGAAGCTGGCCTGCCTTCACAGGACCAAGCAGAGAGAGAGAGAGAGAGAAGCACAAGCCTAAAGGTCAAAAGCCACAGCACACTTCAGGAACTCCAGCTAGGCACACTTTGCATATCTTTAGATTGAAACCTGAAACCCACCACCAAACCTTAAGATCCACCCAGTGACACTGCCTCCAGCCAGGTGGCTAAAGATGCAAACTACAAACAAATAAACAACTGAATATATTTGGGGCCATCTATTCTATTCAAACCACCACACCAGCTGATGGAGATTTGGGAATTGATGCCTCCTAGGGCGGTGTATTGTTGGGGGCGGGTTTATGGGTGTTATAGCCAGTTTCCCCATGCCAGTGTTTGTCACACTCTCTTGTTGCTATTGTACACTTTATGTTGGCCAGGGGGTAATGTCCACCCTCTGCTCATGCCATCATATTCCTCTGACATCATGGAGCTTCCCTTTGAGTCTGTAAGCTAAAATAAATCTTTTTTTCCACCCAAAACCTGCTCTTGGACAGGTTATTTCTGCCAGCAATGTGAACCTGACTGCAACAGTTGGTACCAAGGAGTGGTGTTATTTGCTGCTAAACACCTGACTGTGTGAGGTTTGGCATTTTGGAGCTGATTTTCCAGAGGAATCTGGAAGGATTTGAAACCTTGGCTAAGAGATGCCTTGCAGTGCTGTAAGTAGAGCCTGATGGACTATTCTGGTCAGAGTTAAAAGACCTGAATGCAGTAAGAACTGTTTTAAGTTTTCAGTATCAGGGATGTATTCTCTCCCATGGAGCGGACCTGCAGTCCAATTAGGGGGTAGTTGGTTTCCACCATGACAGACATGCCATTATTGCACCCATTGGCCCATTTGTCTTGGCTGGCAAAATTTAAGACTTTCAATGTCCACTGCTGGGTATCTTCACTGGTGATTTCTCTCTCTCCCATTGAACTGCATGCAGAATGGCTTCTTACAGCTTTCTGTCTACATGAAGGAGGTTATCAGTTCAGTTCCAGCAGGATTTCTCAGTGGCCTTGATACCCACATATGTGTAGTCTTCAGAAAGAGTCTTACCATCTGTTCCTGGTGGGAAACCAAGGGCCTCAGCAATGGCCTGTAATGTTTTGGGAGCATCAGGGACCTCCCTGCCAACAACTCACTGGAAGGTATCCCATCCCTGGCACTGAAAATTTTGTAGCAACAATCTATGGCTCCTGAGTGTTCCATTGTCCAAAAAAGTATGTTTCCATATAATTTATTTATATCCTCTTAGATTTTGATTAGCCCTCCCTCCACCTTTCCTTTGCTCAATCTCTTCACCTGACCTCATTTAGGCCTTTTCACCCCCATTAATCTATTCTTCTACTTGCATATATACAATAATATCCTATTAACTACCTTCCTCCCTTCCTTTCTATTCCCTTTATATCTCCTTTCTAGCTTACTGGCTTCTGCTACTGAGTACTATCCCCTCCATTTTTATTATTTATTATTGAAAATTCTGAGTCTCCATGTCCTTACTTGTGAGCAAAATCCACTTATTCTACCTTTCTAAGAGGGGTGAAGCTCTGTAATAATGTACAGATGGATGGACTTTGAGTTTTAAGCTTCATAAAAATATAAAATCAGAGTAGGCATGTTACCCTGACATTCATCAAGGATATAAACTGATTTAGGAGTGAAAGCTTTGGAGGAATCTTGAATTCCTAGAACTGTCAAAGGAGCACAATATATAGTTTGAAGAAATCTTGATAAACTACTTAAGAGAGTGTGTAAAAGTCCTAAAACTGGCACCTCAGAGGTGTGTTCCACTTTTAAAAATCACCCAGTGGACCACCTTTCTAAGAAAGAGGTCTTAGTTTAAGTGGGTTAAACATATGAAGTCAAAGGTTTGCTGCATGGGATACAAAGTCTTCTTGTTTTGCAGTAGCTTTTCCAGAAAATTAAGGTAAGATTCAATTCATGTACATTAAAACTCTTAGATATTAGCTGCCTGCTTTCCTGCCAAAGGTACCAAGTGAAAGGCCACTTAAGATGCCCAGAAGCAGTAACCCTGCCTTTTATAGAACTGAATCAGAATTATAGTCAACTGTTTTTGACCTAAAGATAATTTGTTCTATGTAAACAGCCAAATAGTCAATCTCACACAGCAATGCAGTGGCAGATCTGGAACAAAACAAAACAAAACAAAAAAACCTTCCACCTCAGTGTAACAAATATGCTGTAGGTGACTGTATGTTAACTGTTTATTTGAGGACATTGGACAAATCAAGCATTTGTATCACATTTCTCCATTCCCTTTCTCCAAGTGGAAGTGTTAAATGAGGCAGATGAGAACAGGTACAGGCTTGCTAATGGATGTCAGAAACTTAGTCAGCTTATTTGAGTGTTCCATCATTTATTCCTTAATTCACCAAACGTGCATTAGGTGACTAAATGATCCAAACATCTGGAGTTGAATAAGGCATTCCAGTAAGTATAAATAAAAACTGTGCATGTGTGACCTGAAATGTTTACTACTTGAGGGATGAGAGGAAAAAACATACCATTAAGATAAAAGCATTTGGTTCTTGGGCTAATTTACAAGACAAGTGTGTGGGAAAAAAATGTTAATTGTCTGCATTCTCTCTTCATACTGGGTAGACTTGGGAATAAAATTAACTGACCCCCATCTTTCAGATATTTTTAAGATTACCTGGAAAGTTCAGGAGACTTTGAAGTAGGCTCTTGGATATACTAACTTATGTATTATCCATTTATCAATAGCAGTAATAGGCCAGTTGTTGTGGTAAGGGCCAGGGAGGAAAAAAAAGTAAGACTGATTTCAAATCATCTATTAGTTGAAACAAGCAGCCACTGAAGAGTTAGCTTATAACTTAGCATCAAATTTCACATAGCAGCAGAGTGATGGGGAAGGGAAGATTCATTGGATCATGGTGCTTAGAGAAAGTTTCTGGGAAAATGTTAAGCTTAGGTTGCGTCTGGAAAGAATAGGGCTTGAAGGCATGGGTGGAACACGTCAGAAGGAAGGGTCAGCATGAAGCAAAGGCTAGAGCCAAGGCTGCAAGATGGCTCAGTGGGAAAGAACACTGGCTCTGTAAGCACGAGGGCCAGAGAGTACCCGGCTTCATGTGCCCAGAAGCTACATAAAATGCCGGGCATGGTCACAAATACCTGTAGCCCCAGTCCGGCATGGGAAAAAGATTGGAGAATTGCTGGAGCCCAATGACAGAAAAACAAGGATCATCTGCTCTGGGTTGAGTGAGACTCTGTTTGGAGGAAACAGGGTGGTAAGTAAAGAAAGGAGGATACCTGATGTTCTCCTCCGGCTTCCACAGGCACGTGCATGGGGTGCGAGCATCTGCCTACCTCAGTGCATAAAGTACACGCAACACATCATATACTGCACTATGCACACTGTATATGCACATAAGTCAAAAATAGGGCTGAGGAGATGCATTGGCAGCTAAGGGTGATTGCTTGCAAAGCCTCATGGCCTGCGTTTGTTTCCCCAGGACCAACTTAAAGCCAGATGCACAAAGTGGTGGCACATGTGTCTGGACTTTTTTAAAGTAGCAAGAGACCCTGACATGTATGCTCATGTTCTTTCTCACTTTTACACACAAATGAGTAAAAAAAAAAAATTAAAAATTAGACATAAAAGTGAGTAGAATGTTACCACAAAATGGTGTTACCAGGAAATATAATCAGTTTTTGTGTTGGTCCAATAAGTATGTTAGTAAATTGTGTTTCTTGCAGAGATACGTTGAATTCCTATGTGGAAATGGGATTGCTATAGGAGAAAGTTATCAAGATATATTTATCCTGAAGTAAGATGTTCCCATAATCCACCACGTGAAGACACAGTGACTCAGAAACTAGGTCATATGAGGATGGAAGCAGAGATTGGTACAATACATCAACAATGCAAAGAATTCCTAGGATTGCCATCCTCCATGAGAAGCTAGGGGAAGTGGTACAGGGCAGATTCTTCCAAAGAGATCTCCATAAAAAATAACCCATGGAGTCCCTTCTTCCAGTCTTTTGGCCATCAGAATGGAAAAATCATAAACATCTATTACTTTAAGTCATTTGGTCTCTGGTTATGTGTTTGGGGATGCTTCAGTAACTGAAACACGTGTGTAAAGTTCACGAATGAGTAATCAGTTATTAGCTACCCTGGGAATCCACTGGGAAGAGATAACATTTGAATTGAGGGCTAAGGGGTGTATTGGCAAGTGGGTGTTATCCAAAGGAAAAAGGGAGGAATTATATTTACAGCATAGAATAAAGCAGAAGCAAAGGAGACAGTTTGAAAGGTTATGCTGTGGAGTAACCCTGTATAACTCGAACTAGAGTGTGGAGTGCTTTGTTTAAAATCTACAGCAATGTGCTATAGCATAAGTGAGTTGACTTCAGTAAGAAAAAAAAAACTTCCTAGTTTTGAAATCATTTTGTTTTTGCCTATGTATGTGTCTTCATGCAAGCATGAACACGCATGTGCTTTCAAATGTGTATATCTATCCCTAGATGTTTTTTATTCTTTTAATTTCTTTTTAATTATGGAAGCTATTCAACCAATATGTTTTCATTTATCTCAAACTAAGGATATGGTTTCAACATATGGAGTGTATTTTGTTTGACTGCAGTTTATCCTAAAAAAAAAAAAATCGGGTTTCCTAACTTCTTGGCAGTGGGCTCAAGTGATTTCTCATTTTATGTTTTCCTATTTACTTCTTTTCTTTCAACTAGGACTTTCTCTCCCCTCTCACTCCCTCCACCTCTTCCTTCCTTCTCTCCTTCCCTTATTTATTTATTTTTTTTTCTGGAATGGCATGAAAGACTTTTCATTTGATGAACTGCCTCGTTTAGTGACAAGTTGCAATAAGTCCTTGGCTTGTAGATATGTTGTCAGCCTAGAAAACCCACAATCTGGAAATACATTAATAAACAAATCAGGGAGATTCTTTACTCTTTCACTTAGAGTTATTGTGAACCTGGCATTCCAGTTTCTTCACAATCTGGGTCCAAACTTCTTTAGTAACCTTGTTTTGTGTTCTTAAGCCTTGGCGCATGTGATTCACCTGTGTTGCAGTTCTTAGAAAGCTCATTGTCATCTTCTCAGCCTATTGCAGTTCACTTGCCTTCAGGATACACCTCCAATGTGCTTTCTTTGAAACACATTTCATTATGTTTCATCTATATATTATTATTATTATTATTATTATTATTATTGCTTTTTGAGGTAGAATCTCACTCTAGCCCAGGCTGACCTTGGAATTCACTATGTCTGAGTGTGGCCTCAAACTCACTGTGATCCTTCCACCACTGGCTCTCAAGTGATGGATTAAAGGCATGAGCCACCACAGCCAAGCTTGTCTCAGCTATATTGATCAGTTCCCCTGCCAGATTCTCCTGGAACTCTATGCATTCTCCTGCCATTGCTTTTGTGGGACTGGTTTCTCTTGTGATATAGATTTCATCCAGTAGATTAATTTATAAATGATTTCCAATGGACAAACAAAGTGTAGTGACCAACAAGCAGAGCTGGCACAGAATGGGCTCTATAAATTCTCACTAGAGAGACGTCAGAGTAAAAAGGAATCAAATCTTCCCATGAGTAGCACTATCCATGTCTTTAACCACTACGAAGCTCACACCAAGATTATCTGCATGTGTCCCAGTCTGAAGGGCACTGGAACTATCAAGAACAGTACAAAGGGCAGAACCTGCTGAAAGCACTGAGCCTAAGATTAATTGCAGAAAGTTTCCCTCTCTTAATATGTTCATTCATGTAGCACAAACTGGGCATATGATGAATGTCAAATGTAGTACAAACCCCCAGTGATTTATATAGGCATCTTCTAAAGTAACGTTTGACAAAACGTCACTACTCAGACCACATCTAAAGCATGCAGTTGACTACACTGGACTGACATGATGGCTTAGGTTTGGGGTACCCTCAGTAAGTCAGGAGACCTGCCACAGGTATGAGAGAAAGAAGTGGCACATGTATGGTTCTGTCCGAGCTCCACTTAAATAAAGCCATAAATCTTAAAGCCCTCAGCAAATTATTTGGCCAATGAATGAATGAATAAGTGTGTGAGTGAATGATAATGGCCTGCCCTAATAAGTAGGTAAATTATGCAAATTCACTAGTTTCATAGGTATAATTCTGTAATTCCCAATTCACCAATTACTATTATGCCTTCTACATAATTTTGTGATACGTTTTCAAATTATCTTGCTTGATCCTTAATTCCAGAAGCTTAATTCCTTGTTCCATGGTCTTGACAACCTCCTTTTCATCTCCATGCATTGCTCAGTGGGGAAGTGCGCTGAAGGTCACAGTTTATCACTGGTAGAGTCCTAGAAACCAGCTTTGTGACTTTTTTCAACATGACGGTTTTTACCTTAGTTTATTTTTATTTCACTTCCCCTATTCCTATCCTCAGAAACTAAATGATCACTAGCACTAAACATCATATGAATTTTGGTTAGTAAGTTTTATTTCATTGCAAAAGTATTGTATTTATTGTATAATAATTATCAGTTAAGTTGCCTGTTCTCATTTCTGTCTAACATTAAACAACCCAGTGAAGAAATTTATTTTTATGATAAAAAGTGAATTTTCTGGTTAAACACCCCAAACAACTGAATCCTTGGGCTCTGAGAAGTTAATAAATGCCTCAGCTGGTGACAAATGAACCAGAGTAGCACCCTTTGAGCCCTCCACTGTTGCATAGCACATGACTCCACATTGCTTATCATTGAGAATCTGGTTAACAGGCGGTCATGGGTCTTTATGTATATTTATGGCATGTATATGTGTATGGTATGCATGAATGTATGTACATGTGTGTACTTTACTTTCACGGGTTTGTACACATGTGGAGATCAGAGGCTGACACTGGCTATCTTACTCCACCACTCCCAGTATCCTTTATTGAGGCACGGTCTCTCACTTGAACCTCGAGCTGATCAGTTCAGCTAATTTAGCTATCCAACTTTCCCATGAGCCTCTGCTTCCTGAGGGCTGCAATTTCAGATGACATATATGCCTGTTCAGCATCCACATGGGTGTTGGAAATTAGAATTAAGGTCCTGGTGCTTACATGAAAAGGGCGATGTTCACTGAACTATGTCTTCAACTTTCAAGGTGATGGTCTCTATAACCACCACTGAACATTTCAAGAAGCTCATGACAGCGGACTGTTAAGCCACTATGACGGTCAAATCCAGGAGCTTAAGAGTTAGTTTGTGTCTGTTTAAAACATGAATAGAAGGCTACAGAGATTTCTCGCTGGTTAAGGAATTGCCTGCAAAGCCTAAGGACCCAGGTTCTATTCCCCAGCACCCACATAAAGCAAGATGCACAAGATGGTACATACATCTGGAGATCGTTTGCAATGGCTGGAGGCCCTGGTGTGCCCATTGTCTCTCTCTCTCTCTGCTTGCCTTTTTCTCTCTTTCCCAGTCTCTCTCAAATAAATAAATAAATAAATAAATGAAATGAGGGGGGGGGGGAAACTTGAATAGATTAACCATTTGTGCAGATTGAGAGGTGATGGTTTTACTGTGGAAGAAAATGGTCCTCCAACCCTCTCACTTGCTCTGGTGGGAGGGTTGTTCAGGCCTGATGAGAAAGCAAACACAGAAAGAGGGTGGGCAAGATTCCAGTGTCAAGAATTGTATTGGTTGGCTGCAGGAGTCTTAATGCTGCCTACCCCTCCATACATCCACATCAGGCTTCCTCTCCTCCCCCGCTCCCCCTTCAGGGGAACTATGACCTCTGTGATTCACCTTAGGATTCTCTTGCTCTCCTATCTCAGCCAATATATACACATGCAAAATCCAAAAAATGATGATTTGATCAAATAGATACAATTATCAGTGTGGGGGCATATCTGGGCTGCTCATGCAATGCTTTGAAGCACATTTCTACCCAGGAGTTAAGCAAACCTCTGTGGAGAATTGTCTTCAGCTCCGCTCATGCTGAAACACAAGCTAATCTCAGCCCCAATTTCATACCATGAAAAGATTCCACTTAAGGCAAAGACTTTAAGAATAGTTTGGGGGTTATGGTAATGGTCTTTTAAAATAAGAAGCCAGCAAAGACTCCACAAGGCTTCGCAAGGATGCAGAACTTTCTGATTCAAAAAGATCTTTCTTGTGGCTGACCTTGCCTCTCTTTAATTTGACGCCACAGAGCAGCCGCATGGGTAGGAGGTTTGGCCTGGTAATCTTCACTTCATGACTCCACCTCCACTGGCATCACACCATTAAAAAGGCCATGCTCCCTCTGGTCACCCACATTTGCTCTCCGTATTTTCTCCATGAAGACTTCCCAAGGGAGCTTCATCCATGCTTCTCCCTTCATTAATTTGCTTCCTTCACTTTGCTTAGTGAGCCTGTCCTGGGCCTTCCGCTCTGAGCTCTAATCACTTTTTCTAGGGAATACGTCCCTGACCACTCTTTCCTCAACATTACCTATGTACAGTTTATTTAGGGTTGGAATATTAAGTGAAATGACTCCTAAAAGGCTCATATGTTGACAGCTTGATGACGATGGCCCTAATCAGCAGATTAATCCATCCATTGGTAGTTAATTTGATAGCATTTTGGGGAGTTAATGTAATTGAGGAGGCAGGGCCAGCGTGGTGGAAGAAGGCCATTGAAGGTGTGACTTTGAAGAACTTGACTTTGCCTATTTTCTCTGTATGTTTCTCTTCTTTCCTCTCCTCTCTTCTCTTATCTTCTATTTTTTTCTCTCTCTCTCTTTCATGATGGTCTGCCTTGATTCAGGGTCAGAGCAATGGAGCCATTTTAGCATGGACTGAAACTTTGGAAACTTGAGTCAAAATAAATCCTGTCTTCTTTAAATGGTTTCTCTCAGGCTTTTGTTAAAGTGACACAAGTATGACCAACATACAATCATAGAATAATGTTTTTATAATCCAGAACATCTTAACTCTTTTTTAACCTAATTACTTTGATATTTGTCACCTGAAGGTGAGAAACTTGAGGCTCAGAGAAACATGTCTAAGGTCATATCATTATTGTAATAATAGCAGATGTTTTTGAGCCAGAGAGATTTGAATTCCAATTTCAGCATTGAAATGTATTCATCAGAGTAATGTCATTTGAATCTCTATTAAATTCTTTATAAGCTACATTAAAATAATAGAAACTAAGAGAGTGGCTTTGGGTTCTCCATAAGATACAGTATACATAGAGCTTGTGAACTATAAATATAGAGGACAGATTGTTTTATGAATACAATGGATGTCTTTTCATACCATTAACAGTAGACTGCTAATTCTCATTCATGAAATAAATTCAACATGATTCAGATATCAATATGTCTTCTTACAAGTAGAAAGTCTGATCCAAAAGGAAAGTAAGTATTAAAGGCAGGTGTTTCCTTCCTTATTTTCTACTGTGGCTCACAATAGAGACACAATAGGTTATAACATATGTTTCAATTAGCAATGACTATTGGAATAACAGGCTCAAGATGGAAATGCAAATGTTCTAAAGAAATGAAATGAAAGATTTCTCATGTTGAAACCAGAGAAAGACTGTATAACTTGTGTGTTACTGAAAGATTTTCTAGGGATTCAGTTAAGACAATAGCTCAGATGGTAACTAAAGGTGTTATCAGAAAGAACATTTATGTAGTCTTAAGAAGAAGAAGAGGATGAGGAGGAGGGAGAGGAAGAAGATAAAAAGAAATAAACAACACAGACAGAAGAACATAAGCATCAAATTTCATAAAATTTTCAACTCAGGTTTATTGACAATTAATATTGTGTTGGTTCACTAGTCCACCTGAAGTTTGTTTTTTATATTATAAAATCTATAATTCATATGTTATGTATTATATTTCTAAGTTATTAAAGTTATATCCATGTTGATTTATTTAAAATATGGTGCTCTAAAAATAAGTGATTAGAATAGAGTATTTAAAGGATTCTGTTTCAAACTAAAAAATGAGTGGATACTAGAAAACCAAAATATTTGGTTTAATATGAGATATGGCTCATTTTCATTCAAAATTATCTAAATGTAGCTATTAGAATCAGTAATTATATTTATTTAAAATATCAGCTGGACACAGATAATAAAGAACATTGATATGAATAGTGGAATGGTCATAATATTAGTTGTTTTTCTCACAGCTGTGACAAAGTACCAGGCAAATGCAACTTAAGGGGCTGGAGAGATTGCTTCGTGGTTAAGGTACTTGCCTGAAAAGCCTAAGGACCCAGGTTCAACTCCTCAGAACCCACCTAAGCCAGATGCACATGGTATCATATCTGGAGTTCAATGGCAGTGTCTCAAAGCCCTGCTGTGCCCATTTTTTCCTCTCTCTCTAATATAAATAAATAAATAAATACATACAATGTAAGAGAAGTACGATTTCTTTTTGGATCATAGTTTACCAGGGGATGTAGTACATCATAGCAGAAGGGCACCAAAGTGGAGTGGATCCCCTGGTCAGCTCAGTCAGGAAGCAGACTGAATGCTGGTGTGCAACTGGCTCCCTCCTGTCTCCATCTTTATTCAATTTCAGACCCCATCATCTCATGTGATGCAGCCACCAACATCCAGCGTACCTTTCTATTCTTCAGTTAAGCCACTCTGGAATTGTCCCCACAGACACCATCAAGTCGACAATGAAGACTGTTGTGATTTGAATGTGAAATGTCCCCACAAGCTCATATGTCTAAACACTTGGTCCTCAGCAGGTGGTGCTGTTTGGGACGGTTGTAAAACCTTTATGAGGAGTGGCTTTGATGAAGTGGATCATGGGGTGAGGGTCCTTGAAATTTCATAGCTCAATCTCACTTTCTGTTCACTCTCTGCTTCCTGACCATGGATACTATGTGAACCAGTGGCCTCCAGCTCCAGCGGCTTCTCCTTCCTCACCATGATGGAAAATCATCACAGTCGTGCAAGACAAACGGCAAGGGTCAAAATTGCCACACCGCAATTCTATCCATGCTACTTATATTACATGTAATATTAAGGTTAGAATAAAACTGTAGCTAGTGAATGTAAACTACATGGAAGACAGTAAAATGGCATTTAAAATTATATGTTTCATTGGCACAAATGGAAGTCAAATACCAAATTTCCTTTCATCACATTAAAAGTAATGATGTAAGTGGCTAGAATCAATTTACAGACACACAATTTTTAAATTTATAACAAATCAATGTTTTGTTCTTTCATCCCTTTCTAAAAAGTTGAATTGCCTAGGAAAATCATTTAACCACTCTGAAAAACATATTATGGAACAGTTTAATTTGCATTTAACTTTTAAATGTGTAGTCATTTTTTTTCTATCTTTATGTTCCAAGAGGAAAATAAAAATAGTGTACAGTAGAAAGCAAGGTCATTACAGGATTGAGTCTAGTTATATATTTGTAACTATTTCTATTTGTGATACCTTTTTATCAATCAAATGAAATTTTAAAATAATTTAGAAATTTTTAAATATGAATTTTATCAATTGTGAAGCAATCTGAAGTGTCTTGAATTGTTACAAAGAATTATATCTGATAATGATGAGTAACTACTACCCCATTGTACTTCTTCCCACTGAACTTGGAATTCAAATTTCTTATGAATTATATCATGGAATCCTTTTATTCATTTTAAAATTGAATGTCTTTATGGCTCACAAGGTTGTGTATGATCCAACTCTTGCATATTGTATTAGTTACTTTTCTCCCTGTTGTGACCACAGTAGCTGGCAAGAAGCATTTTAAAGAAAGAAGAGTTTATTTATGCCTGGAGTTCTAGGAGATCCTTTCCAGCATGGTGGGAAAGGCATGGCAGTAGAAGCCAAAAGGCAGCTAGTCACACGGCATCTGAAGTCAGCAAGAAAGAGTGAGTAGGAAGTGAGGCTGTGCTGTACAACTTCAAAGTCTGCCCCCAGTGACCCACCTCCTCCAGCAAGGTTCCACTTCCTAAAGGTGTCAGAACTTTCCACAGTGCCATTAGACAAAGTTTTCAACCATGAGCCTAGGAGGGATATTTCACATTCAAGTCTCAACGTTCCATTCTTACCCCATAGGTGTATAACCGTCTCATAATATAAAATGCTTTTAGTTCCAACTTCAAACATTCCCAAAGCCTTTAACAGTCTCAACACTGTTCAAAAGACCAAAGTCTCTTCAGAGACTCAAGCCAGTTTCCTCAATGAAACCCACTGTAAAATAAAAATGTAAATTACACACTTCCAACCAGATATAACATGACACAGAGTAAATGTTCCCATTATAACAGGGAGGAATGGGGACATAGCAACGAAAGACTGAATCAAAGTAAGAGAAACCCAGGAGTCAGACACCAAGTCCTGAAGCTTCGTGAACTCATGATGGAACCCTACAGGCTACAAAGGGTTTATTTAACCACACTTCTCCTGCCCTGCTGCCTGCACCATACATAACCTCTCTCATGGACTGACTATATTTCACATCTATAGCTTTACTTTGTGGACATCCCATGGCCTTGTCATCTCCAGTATCCTGAGCTCTCTGTTACATGTTGGGCTTAACATTCACTGCTTCATGTAAGGGCCTCTCATGATCTTACCTACCTCGTGTTGCCCATTTCTGTGAAATAACAGAGCAAGATGCCAAGACCCCATTCAAACAACCAAATGCACCAATCTCATGTTACCTTCTTTCCTCCACATTTGAACACACAAAGTTATTTCCCAGAGCAGGGCCTCTGTCTACATAAGCCAATTCTTCTGCTGTGATGATTTTCCGTCATTATAAGTAGACTATTCAAGTTTAAGTCAAAATATTACTTCTATTCAAAGTCTTCCCCGGCCATATTATTTAATGCTCTATGTTTATGCACTGTGGTAATCAAAATTTTAGGATGACCCTCAAACACTCAAACCACTATATGAAATCTTCCCCCACCCGGCAAGCTGAGTGTGTGTGTATGTGTGTGTGTGTTATATATGTGTGTGTGGTATGCGACACTCTGTGAATGTGAAAAAGAACGTTAGATGTCCCCTTCCATAACTTCTTTGCCTGTTGTTTCCTTAAGATGGAGTTTCTTCACTGATATTGGAGCTCTCATGCATCCATGAGCCACAGCGAGTCTCCAGTCTCTGCTCCCCACAGGACTGACGTTACAGTCACGAGTGTTCACATCCAGTTGTTTACACAGCTGCTGGGATTTGAACTCAAATAGTATTAGTCCTCCTCGGCACTCATGATTGCATAAGAAGTGCTGCTGACGGCTGAGCCAGTTTTCCAGCCCCAGTACCTTCCCTTTGAATGTGGATCATACTTGTGGATATGATAGGATATTGCTGTCACCTGAAAGTCAGGTAATATGACACAATTATAATTTAATTTCCTAATTAGTTGGCTATAATTTAGTCCAATGCCAATTATTCTTAAAAGCAGGTACCTCCACAAGTGATAATTTTTAACAGTTTCTTTGGAAGGAGTCACTGCCTATAGACTTTGGAGCAGTTTCAAAAGTTTGAGAAACAGAATCCTGCTGTTATATAAACGAGCTTGGAAAAGGAACATGAGGTGGAGCTGAGAGTAACTACCATCTAACCTCTTGATTTTGGCTTGAGAAGATAGTTACAAGACAGGCCAATTAGCCCAGGCTCATAATTAGACATAAGGAGAAAATTAACATACCCTGAGCCATTCTCATTGTTCAAATTGCACTATTGCATTTTTACTCTAGCATAACATATTTGACTATATTAATTTTTTATTGTTTGCTAGAGTATCTAACCTTTGAATATATATTCCTCTACAAGAGAAATTTTGGTTGTCATTTTTCAAGGTTGATTCTGGCCACTCTAACTGAGAAGTAGACTGGATAGAATTTATAAATCTGTTTCTATTTTTCTGCTAAAAAGAGAGAGCTGTAGTATACACTACATAATATCGAGATTTCTTGGTGTGACAAAATAATCTCTTGGTATTTGTCAATTTGCTCAATATGAGGGAGGGAACCAAAATATTTCCAAATTAAAGAAACACCAAGGCAAAATTTCACATTAAAATCAGAAGAATGTGGCTCTGCTATTTTTCAAATAATACAGTTGTTTTCGAAAGCCACATAATATTTCAATACAGAATTTTATTTTGCATAATGAAAAAAATTGGGGGACTTTACTCACTGCAGTTATTGTGACCACATGTGGTCGTGGTGCCAGAGCATTCCTGCCTCGTGTGCCCAAAGTGACACTCACATTCAGACTTCCAGAAGAACTGTCTGTTTTGTGAAATCTTGCTTTTGTTACCCTGAAAAGGTAATTGGCAATGGTTAGTGCCAAAGAGAGAGGGAGATCACCATGATTGTCTTTTGTCCTCTAAAACTTTGGCCTGCAGGATGTTCTCTTCTTTACTGAAATAGCAAGCTATATTGCTTGTCATTATTAAGTCATCATATTTCCAACTAATACATTGCCTTGGTAAAACTTTTTGAAGCATAAAGCTCTGTGTCTGTTTTATTTATGTTCAACAGAGTAGAACTAGACAAAGAAATGTTGCACTTTATAGTACTTTCAATTAAAAAATACTAATGCTTGTGATTATCAGTAACTTCAATTGGTATGTAGACTTTTTCCCCAATCCTAGGTCTTCAAAAGGTTGTTGTTACAGTGCATAAAAATATTCTGCCTCCAGTTAGTTAAACTGGTAAAAATCCTAAAATTCAAAGTATCCATTCAGATTCATTTTGATAAGATCATCTAAATTAATCCCATGCTTTCAGATATAACAGTTTCATTCATGAGTGTAGAAATATTAGTGTCTGTGGTGGTTTGATTCATGTGTCCCCCATAAACTTAGGTGTTCTGAATGCTAAGTTCCCAGCTGATGACGATTTGGGAATTATCGCCTCCTGGACGCAGTGGATTGTTGGGGGCAGGCTTGTGGGTATTATAACCAGTTTCCCCGTGCCAGTATTTGGCAAATCTCCTGCTACTATTGTCCACCTAATGTTGATCAGGAGGTGATGTGCACCCTCTGCTCATGCCATCAGTATTCCCTGCCATCATGGAGTTTCCCCTTGAGCCTATAAGTCAAAATAAACACTTTTTTCCCACATGAGGTCAATCATTGCTGGTAGGCATCAAAAAGGAGTACACCACCTTTGAAAGACAGTTTATCAATCTGTTACACTACTATAAATGTGCTATTACTATACAGCCCAGCAATCATCTTTGGTATATTTCCAAAGGAGTTGAAAACTTATGCCTACATAAAAACTTGGGCACACCTGTTTAGAGAAGCAAAAAAAAAAAACCAAACTGAGGAAGCCACCAATATGTCTTTTGGCTGGTGAATAGAAAAATAAATTATAGTACATTCAGACATTAGATTACTATTTGGTGCCTGAAAGAAATGAGTTATCAAGCTTCTTTTATTTTTAATTTTTTGTTCATTTTTATTTATTTATTTGAGAGCAACAGAGAGAGAGAGAGAGAGAGAGAAATGGGCACGCCAGGGCTTCCAGCCACTGCAAACGAACTCCAGACGCATGCGCCCCCTTGTGCATCTGGCTAACGTGGGTCCTGGGGAACCGAGTCTTGAACTGGGGTCCTTAGGCTTCACAGGCAAGCGCTTAACTGCTAATCCATCTCTCCAGCCCAAGCTTTTTTTTTTTAAAGGGATGAGCTCAAAATGTATATGCAACTATGGGAAAAAATGAACATGAAAGGCTATATCCTACAGTATTTCAACTTTATGACAATATGACATTCTGGAAAAGGCAAAACTATAAGGGCAGAAGAAGAAACAGTGATCATATTAGTAGTTAGGAGGGAAAGGACAAATATACAAGGAACAGAGGAAGATTTTATGACACTGAAGCTATTTTATGAAGCAATAAATGTATAGACTTGTTATTATATATTGGTCAAACCCAAAAAAATATACAGCAAAAAGTGTGAGCCCTAATGAAAACTGTAGCTTTGGTGTGATAATTATGAAGTTAAATAATTATAATAAATTTACCATTCTTTGGGGAGTGTTAAAAATGGGAAGGCTATGCATGTCTGAGA
Source organism: Dipus sagitta (assembly GCA_036346955.1). NCBI lineage: Eukaryota > Metazoa > Chordata > Mammalia > Rodentia > Dipodidae > Dipus > Dipus sagitta. The sequence continues at coordinate 188,869,636 of CM070771.1, forward strand.
GCAAAGTTCATATTGCAACTCTATGAACTTTCCTCTAATTTTTTACATGAATCTCAATATATTTTAAAAATAAACTGTGTTAACAATGAAAAAAGTTGAGCTGAGAGTGCAAATCAATGTTACAGTATACAAGACCTGAGCTCAATTCTTATGACTAGAAAATGAGGAAATATATAATAAAATGTAATTTAACATGTTATCATAAATGTATCAAATAATATAAGCCAGACATTGAAGCAAAACATAGTTTTTATTGCTATTATTTTAAGTGACCTACTAAAATATTTGCTATGTTCTATATGCAGTTTATCATAGATGCATAGAAATGGAATGTCTTTCTTTTAGGTGCCTCTGTGATAAACTATAGCAATTTCCACAGTCCAAATTTTTCTAAAAATAATTATAATTTAACTTCATTGATATTGTTTTATGTGTAGACTTTTTGCAGCCAAGTATTGTGGTGACTACCTTCACATATTATCTTATTGAAAATCTAGTATTTATTCCTATTTTACTTCTCATATTCTTTAAGAGCTATGGATCTATGATTGATCTCAGATGTGTCAGTCTCCAGAGAAGTCTTGGCAGACTGGATCTTTAGGACAGCTGACCAGCAGATACAAGGTAGGTCTCAGCTGGACCTTGTATAATCTCAGTGAAGCTAAATTTATACTAAGTGTATGCTAAGTGCACACAGAGTCTAGAGTATGGCATTGCAAGTATTCCCCAGTCCTATGATATTACTTTTATGGTAATATTTAGAGACTTTTGATGATGTCACCATAATCATAGAGTGGTAAAATTTGAGAATATTTGCAATATTAATTAAATACAAAAGGATAAGAACATATTTATGGACCAGAATATAACAATAAATTCCCAAACCAGTTATGAATATACATTTATTTCCACTGAAAATGCTCCAAATAAGAAAAACTAAAATGGCATTCATAATCATGACTAGCAGTGTATAATTATAATGAACCATGAAATAATGACATAAGTAATTTATAAGAAGTGGTTTTTAAAATATTTTATTTATTTTTGTATTTATTCATGTGAGAGACACAGAGAGAAAAGCAGGTAGTGAGAAACAGAGAGAATGGGCACACCAGGGCCTCCAGTCACTGCAAACAAACTCCAGATACATGTGCCATCTTGTGCATCTGGCTTACCTGGGCAGTAGGTAGTCAAACCTAGATCCTTAGGCTTCACAGGCAAGTGTTCTAACTGCTAAGCCATCTCTCCAGTCCAAGAAATGATTTTAAAAACATGTAATATGGGCTGGGAAGATGGCTCAGTGGTTAATGGTGCTAGCTCCACAAGCCTGTAGACCTTAGTTCAAGCCCCTGCATCCACATAAAACCAAATAGAATCTGGTTCATGCCTTTGGAGTTCCAAAGTGCCTAAAGCAATGGGAGGCAGAGCCAGAAAAATGTTGAAGATTATATACCTGTTAGATTGAATTTTCCAGTGGCAAAACAACAAAATAACAACACAGCAAGAGAGATCCAGTCTCAAAAACGAGGAAGGAGAAAACGAAAACCTGAAGGTGGTCTTCTGACCTGCACACGTAGAACACACCCACCCATTCCCCCGACCCCTCCAAACACAGAGAAATTAACTAAAAATTGTGTAATATAGCAGCTTAGAAAGTTCATTATATTTGTAGTCCCGAAACCCGCAAAAACTTTAAAATGTATTTTTATCTATCTATATCATATTTATATTGCTAATCTGTATTCATTTAGCTAATCCATTCCACCTACCATGAATATGTCTCCTTCCTTGTAAAGGTTGTCTTGTTCCCCTTCATGACAAGATGAGAGAACAAGGCACCCCCCACATAAAAGCCCTCATGGTGGCATTAATCCCATGTTAATTCTTAGTCACATTTCACCCATGAAGGCCAAAATATAAATTACTCATGAGTAGTACCTTCTATTTCGTTCTCTAAATGGTTCCTGCATCATTCCAGATTAGCTTTGCCGGTGATGGATTAAATTTAAACTTGAAGGTTAAATTAGAGTGTGATATGCTGGTTACTGTTCTTGAGGGGTCTTGTAATTTTTGCATAGCAGTTTTATTTAATTTTGTTTTTGTGCCACAGTGACCAAAGTATCTCAAAGAAGCAAGGTAAGTAAGGAAAGATTTTTATGGGCAACAGTTCCAGAGAGCTCAGTCTATTATGGTGGGGAAGGAAGTGTGGAGCCGCTTACTTCACATCTTGATAAACCATGGAGAATTAAAAAAAAGCAATTGGCCTAGGAGAATACATTCTAGGGCCCTGTGTCAGTGACCTTTCCCTAGAGTTGGGCAGCACCTCCTAAAACTTCCACAATTTCCCCAAACGCTGCCACCATCTGGAGACCAAAAGATTTGGACCATGTCTACGTGGGTCATGACAAATTCAGACTATTACACCTGAGTAGGTACAGCAACAACCTAAGGAGGATTTCTTGTTTTCTTATCCCAGCATGAACTCATCCTGCAGATAGCTTGCTTGTCTTCTGAAGTGCAACTTCGTGTTTGAGGTCAAGACGTTAATTCTAAATACAGTTTCTTATGCTGTAGAGATGGCTTAGCAGATAAGGCACTTGCCTGCAAAGCCAAAGGACCCAGGTTTGATTCCCCAGGACCCACGTTAGCCCACAAGGGGGCTCACGCATCTGGACTTCGTTTGCAGTGGCTCAGGCCCTGGCACACCCATTCTCTCTCTCTCTCTCTCTCTCTCTTTCTCTCGCTTTTGCTCTCGCTCTCTGTCTCCCTGTCTTTAAATAAATAAATAAATAAATAATACAATTTAAAAATATTTAAATACAGTTTCTTGACAGATCTTGCTGGAGAGTCTTCTTTATGCCTTTAGTTCATTTTCTGAAAGCAATTTTTTGATGTGTGGAAGCTGAAACCCTTAGCAGAGAAGATAAAATTGTTTTTTTTTTTTAAAAAAAGAAATTCTTCCCTGCTTTCAGAAGGCAGATGTAAGTAGTAAACTAGAATTTAGTGTAAAGAAAGTACTTAAATCAGATGGTCTGTAGGGTTTGTTTTTCATTACTAGCATTATATCACATTAGGTCTATACGGATGAAGACTTCCACATCTTCAAAATAAATAATACTTCATTAAATTATGAAGATCAAAAGAATTTTATTATGAGCAATACATTATGAGCAACAAAATCTAAATGTTGCTTACCTTACCCAGATAGTTTTCTTTCTTCTTAGTTCTATCAGAGTTTCAGGGATTATTTTGAGGGTATTAGGATCTTTTAATACATAATTCTTTTAAATTATATAGTGGAACCAGCTCCTATGGACCCAGATACATGATATATATTTTGAGATCAGCACAGAGAGAGGCTAGAATCTTTGCATGAATGTGGAATGGAAAGATCTCCCAATATTGAACAAACTATTGAATTCAAGGAGATTACATATGATCAAAAGTGGGTTTTTTTGTTTGTTTGTTTTGTTTTTTGAGGTAGGGTCTCACTCTAGCCCACGCTGACCTGGAATTCACTATGTAGTCTCAAGGTGACCTCAAACTCACGGTGATCCTCCTACCTCTGCCTCAGGAGTGCTGGGATTAAAGGCATGCGCCACCACACCCAGCAAAAGATTTTTTTTTTTTTCAATCTTGGTTAAACCACCGTGGTTTGAGACAAAGTTTTTACAGGATGTTACCTGATGCTCTAACAAATATACCACCTATAGTGTAGCTTCTTCCCAGTATTATCCTTGAATGAGATAGAACTGAACAACAGTTTCAGATGAACTAAACTCTCATAAGAAGCAGCATGCCCTGTCATAGTACAAAATGATGACATCATTTCTGTAAGGATTCCCTCTACATTCTTCTAGAAATACCATGCTGCAGAGTTCTCAGTGTTTCAATCTTGTAGATCTAAATTTGGCATCGCACAAGGACGGATCCATCTTGGGATTAAATTCAGATAAATCAAGTTCCGAAGACTAATGTATAAAAACAACAGTGTCTGCATTTACAATGAGTATTATTACATAACCAAAGAGTTCATGTAACCAATGTAATTTTCTTCATGTAGTCAAGATAAATAGTATGCCAAATTATAATCAGAAGCTACTGCATGGATTTTTGAGAACTGGGCATACTCACAGTCTATAAAATCAGCCCCTGGAAGCCCTGTAGGCAGATGTGCAGAAGTAGCCCAAATCTTAATCAGATGGTTGCTTTATTGACATGGAATCAGAAGTAGTGTCTGATGAGTCACTTGTGAAACGTTATAGCTCCCATCGCAATGTTCTTGCCAATGGGACTAAATATGCTGCAGTGCCGTTTTGCCAAATAGCAATGTCACAGTGCTAACCACCTTCCTTTCCAGATTTTGAGTAGCCTTAATGTAAAGATCAGGAAAAAAAAAAAAACCTCAAAATCTAAACAAAGGCTAATGCTTCACGTACATTTCTACAGTGCATTTGTTTTCACTGATTGTTTTTGTTCTTTTATCACGATTCATCTTCTAATGTTCATGTTTGATTATATCAGTTATATTACGTTGAACTAATTTATCACTTTTTTTCTCTAGTCATAAATATAGGTGTATTGCTTAGTTCTCAAGAGACATCTTGTTTCCATCATTTCTTCATTTTATGTGATCATAATTCCAGGTCCCAGACCATAACAACAGAAGAAACTTCACCAGAAATTAACTTTTAATGAAGAACCATCATGTTTATATGTTATAGAGTTTACTGGAATTTAGTGATAATTTGTAAGACTGTAAAATTTCATTTTTTAGCTTTCTTAATGCATTCAACCATGTTTAATTTTACAATTTGATAATTTCTACACACACATAGTTCACACTGGTTTGCAAGTGTCTTAAGGGGAGTAGCTAGTCTTAATTCATTAGTCCCTTCATCACATAGGAAAATATCTCACAAATATAGCTTCAATGAACTACTTAATAATTAACTCAATAAAAATTAATGAGAAGACATGAGAAAAAGTGTACTAAAATCTTTATGTTCTATCCTATAATGAGAAGATCTTGACACGATGACAGTGTTTCATAGTCAATTCACCTCTCTTTAGGCAGAACACATTAACATTTCTCAGAGGACCATAAATCATACTGTTGGACATGAAATTATCATATGTTAGCATAACCTTCATAAGAATGAGCTGTAATAAGTAATTTTACCCAGTGTTTTGAAATATATCATTCCCTTTTTCAGCTATAGAATCAAAGAAACAAAAAAAGGAAAAATCGCTCACACAATACCCTAGCCTTATTACTTTCTGTGCAAGCTGTCATGTGCCAGAGCTTATGTTCTTAATTAGCCACTGTGCATGCTACAATTTACATATGGATTTTCATACGTGACTAGTCTAACTCTTGTTCATAAGTAGAAGAGAAGAAGAGATACCAAGATGGTGTCTTTTTTACAGAAACATGGTTTGACTCAAATGTTGTGTTTTAGTGCAGGCTCCCCATCTATATGTTATCTAATCTTTCTTCTGGACCTTTTCTTTCTTTCTTGTTGAATTCCATTGCCCAACTCTCTTGTCTCACTGCTTTAGAGTTACCTCTATGTTTCACTATTTTTGTATATATTTAGTTATTTCCTATTTCCACACACATACTCACAAACTCACACACAGTGAGATTTTTACCCAGGTTTAGCTTAAATGGTTGATTTTCCTAGGAAGTTCATTCTGTAATCACTGTGAATGCCTATGTGAACTCCTATTTTTTTTCCCCCCACAGCATTCCTTAAAGTGTAATACAGTAAATTGCTTAAAGGCAAGGGAGATACCACTCCTTAGAAGTATCCAAACTGATATGAATATGTCATGATTCTCTATAACATTTAAATACAAATATGTGAAACTTTCACAGTCCCAAAGAAATCCATGATATTTTTTTTATTATGAATGAATGCAGAAAAAATTGCGTGATCATTCCTCTACTAAGTTTTTAATACTGGTACATTCAAGTTATCTATATCTTGCCTGTTTTCTACCCAAGAAGTTTTGGAGTGAGTTTCAAACAACAGTATTTTGTCATTTTTTGAAAAAATATATAAAACATATATACTATGTTAATCTTATATACAGCACTCTGAGGATACACCTGTTCATTCTAAGAAAAGATATAAATTACTGTAAATAAATGTAGTGTATCTATCAGAAAAAACTTTTGCTTGTGATTTCTTTGTTTTAATTAAAAGAAAACTCTCTTCAATATTAGGTTGAGCTGTTGTTTAGTTACTATTTAGTTTCCTAGATGCTAAGCTTCATGAGGGCAAAATTGAGAGATTTTCTTATTCATTATTGTTTCTTAAAAAGGTGAACAACAGTACGCAACAGTTCCTAAGGCTTATTTGAGATGAGTCAATGAACTTAAAGTTTCAGAAAACTTATAACAAAAATAGGTTATTCCTTTAAGAAATGATACGTAAACCTAAAAAGAATGCACAATTTATTACCTACAATATTTCCATAGCTGTATCAGAATATAAATTTACATCATGTGTAGCTTTGATTTTCAGAATATTATCATGTTAGATCATAAAATTTAATTGTAGGAAGAGAATCCAAGAGGAAATAAACCATCATTAATCTAGTCTTTCAAACACCAACTGTCAGATTGTCTCAAGAAGACAAAGCACTTAAGACAGTAGGGGATATGATCAAATGTATTTTCCCAGCAGGAAACAGTCAAACAGCTTTGGGAACTTCAGCAGGAAGTCTCATGCAAAGGCCTGCTCTCATGTGAGAACTAGGAAAAGGGACATTTGACCCAATCCCTGTCTGATATTTCTGTGAGAGGCCATGAAAGGGAGAAAACGAGTGGAGATGTTCCACAGCTGAGGTCCAGATGAATCCAGCAAGAGAGATTTTTATTCTCACTAATGTCGACAGCTCCTGAGAATCTGTCACTAATTATTACAGATGGGCAATGTGAAGCAAGGTCTTTCAGACAATGACTCTTGCAGAGCTCATGGTCTCTGTCTTATAGTCCATAAAAGAAGCAATGGGTGGTGATTATGATCAAAATACATTTTATTAATACATAGCAATTATTAAAAAATAAAGTTATAAAAAGAAGAAAAAGAGAACAGTAATAGCTATGTATCAAGAACCTACTGTTATGTATGTCTTCATATACATCAAACCTAGAAATAGTGATCACCATCTATGTCTTTCAGAAATTAAAAACAGGACCAGGTTATATAAGGAGATTGGATTCACAAAGTAAGCAATTAGACTCTCGAAAATCCAACTGATGGTTCCCTTAGAGCCATGCTTTCTAAAAAACCCTAGAAAGAAATTGTGAAAAATCAAGGTCAAGATTAAATAAGAATAAGGCAATTTAGTTCTTTTTTTCCAATACTTGGCTCTATATAATGTCCAGAAAACAGCTCAATTTAGATCAATGTTTACTCACAACATTTCTGTCTTATTTTATCAATGTTAGTGTTGTAGTTAGTATATAACTTTAAATAAATTAGTACTAAAACATTTTTGTTGTTTTCTATGTACTATTTGGTCTGTTTAGAGATTTGTTAGGTTAAAAAAAAATATTGATCATGTCTAGCCAAAAACATGTTTTCTAACCTTCTATCTAAGAAAGGTTTCAAGAAGTAAGAGTCAAGAAGATGGCCAACTCAAACCTTTTTCCAGATGTTTGGGTTTTGAGACAGCCAGTACTCTTTGCCAGCTGGACTGAGCATGTATGGGGGAAAGAATAATTTTCACCACGGAACTTGAATAAGTCATCACTATAGCCTTCAAGGCAAAACCTCTGATACAGATCTAATCCCAAAGCCCTAGAGGAAAAAGTCCTTCTCCTAAAAGAAGGATGCTGTATAAAGAAGACCCAATTTCATAAAGAAAACATTTCTGAAGCTTTGATCAGTAGAACATAGACAATGTCCTGTGCTATGATGATTCTGTATTAATATACAACTGCTATTTTATAATTTTAATACTGCAATAAGATAGAATAATCACAGCTTAATTTAATCTAAGTGTCTAATTTCTGTCTTTAAAAATATTTTATCTTTATTTTTTTTGAGAGAGAGAGATAGAGAGAGAGAAAGAAAGAAAGGCAGGTAAAGAGAGAGAAAGAATGAACTCCAGACCATGAGCCACCTTGTGCATCTGCCTTACATGGGTCCTGGGGAATCAAGCCCAGGTCCTTTGGCTTTGCTGGCAGGCACCTTAACCACTAATCCATCTCTCCAGCTACTAGTGTCTATCCTTAGTTATTTATTTTTTAACTCAGTGTCCAAAGAGTATCATCAGTACCCTCAGACTCAGTTGTACCCTATCTCTGTAACATGTCCCCTATTTTTGCCACATATTCCATACCCACATCTCTGGTTATTTTTTATAGTTGGCTTTTTATTTAGAAAATTTCTTCAGTGTCCATATTAGTCTTTCATTTCTGTGACAAAATACTTGAGAAAAACACATAAAGGAGGAAAAATTACTTTGGCTCATGGTTTCAGGGAGCTCAATCCATTTTTGTTGGCTAGCTCCATTATGTCGGTCCTGTGCTCATGTCTGAAGGATGTAATGGTAACAAGATGCTCCCTTCATGGTGGCCTAGAAGCAGAGAGATCTAGAGGGGGAGGTCAGGGTCCTAATACATGACCACAGAGAGCTAATTCTTTCAACTAGAATCTACCATCTCCCAACAACTCCATCACAAGATGAGTCCATGACTGGATTAATCCATTGTTAGATTCAGAGTCTCCATGATCCATTCACACCTCCATGACTATATCTGTCAACCTAGTATCAAATCTTTTGCAAATGCACCATCCATTGGGACCCTTCATAGCCAGGCTTGTAAAACGAGCATCTAGGTTTATTATTTTCAAGCCAGTGACTGGGAACTGAGGTCGTATCCTGGCTGTTTACCTTGTGGCTTAGGCAGTTCTGCCCATTCACAGATTCCCTTTAGTACTATCATTTTCACTGGGATTCCAATATCTTTTAGTAAGCCTTTCCAACACATCCCAACACTCCCAAGTCATAATGAATGCTTTCTGAGCACCATTTATGTCATTACCCTCTGCATTTGTGGTTCTGTTGGATGGGATAGACTTTATTGTAATACCTGTGGCTGATGTCTTCCCAGCACACATCTCTCCCAGAGGCTTACTGCTTGCATCATTCTCTGTCGTCACTAGACATTGAGCAGACAAGTGACACAGAGGACCCCATCAATCCTGTCTGCTGAGTATGCACACAGATATTCCATTCTGGTTCGTGTGTGCGGTTGCATAACCCCACATGCCACGGAGTGCTGCTGGCACATTCTCGTGCAAGAGCAGTTCCCTTCCTGGAAATAATCACTACCAGAAGAGTCAAATTTTGCAACACCCTGGGAAACCACTTGAATTATTCTGTGAAAGTTAGGAAGATGTCAAGTATAATTCTGGAATCAACACAAATATTCTGTGCTATCCTCATCATGAATTGTTTTGCTTGGTGCACTTAGGTACATCGTACATTAGGCACATTTCATATCCAAAGTGTGAGGATATCTGAGTAGTGGAAGTGCTTGCTTCTATAGGGGTCTTTAAGATTAAGATAGGTCTATAGGCAAATTTCTGCATCAATTTTTTATTTTGTTTTGTTTTTCAGGTAGAGACTCACTGTAGCCCAGGCTGGCCTGGAACTCATTTTGTATTTCCAGGATGGCCTCAAACTCACACTGATCCTCCTAACTCTGCTTCTGAAGTGCTGGGATTAAAGGTGTGCACCGCCATGACTGGCTGTACACTAATTTTTAACTCATTGTCAATTCTAAATCTCTAGGTTGAATTTTGTGGAGCTTCTGAAAGCTTATTTTATATATGATATTTAAAAATGAATTGAAAATTGACGTATATTGAGAGACACACAAATAATTACATTACAAATACATTTACATATAATACTTCATGAACAACTTCAATATGTATCAGTAAATTGAATATTGTCTTCAGTTTTTTTTAATATTGAATTAGGCCAACAGCAAAACAGAGTAGTACATTAGATTTAGATTTTTCAGTTCCAAATTTTCCTGCCATTTAATAGATCCCTTGGCAAAGTTCATGCCTTAGCCCTCATCCCTTCTCTTTGTTAATTTACAAGCACAGAATAGGTTGTACTTAAATATATGCTATAAAATAATGGCATAGGAAAAGCTTTCAACAAAGCAAACCATCTAATAAGTTATAATATTTTACTTTTCATTCATCTTTGAAAGATAGTTATTGACCTTGAGATAAGATCAGAAGGAAATTTTTATGATTTCCCCAATTTTGCTTGGGATAGGAAAAGAACAACATAATTAAATATCTGTCTTTCAAGTGGAGCATAGTTATTTTATTCCTTTTTTTCATTTAAGCAACAGAATCTGACAGGCCGTCTCTTAAATATGAGGCTCTGTCACAGGAATTGAAAACACAAAGATGAGAAAGACAGTGCGCCCTCTGAAGTTGCTCAGAGTGTAGTGGCTCATAGACTGTGGGCCTTGCAGCGAGAGAATACCACTCTACTGTCAGAATGATGAACAGCTTTGAGGAGCCAAAAATCATCCAAGGAAGGATGATCAGAAAGTATGCACATGGGGCTGGAGGGATGGCTTAGTGGCTAAGGTGCTTGCCTGCAAAGTCAGAGGACTCAGATTATATTCCTGGGATTCATGAATGCCAGGTGCACAAGGTGGTACATGTGTCTGGGAGTTTGTTTGCAGCAGCTAAAGGCCCTGACGTGCTCATTCCCTTTCTCTCTCATTCTCTCTCTCCCTCTCTCTCCCTCCCTCTCTCTCTCCCCCTCTCTCTGTCTCTTTCTATATGTCAAATAACTAAATGAATAAACTATTTAAAAAATAAAATATCCACTTGGTAAGTGAGGAATTTTGATTGAAGGAAGGCTTAAACATGAAATTATCAAGAGCATCTTGTCACTGTTACGCTATGGGCAATAAATGACTATGGAAATGTACACATGAAAATAAACCACACATGAGTATGGAAATCAGTTGAGAACTATGAAAAGAAGAACCACAGTTGCCTCCCTGACATTTCATACATCTTCTGCCAGGAAACACATAGATATACGGACTCCCTCAAGATGTGAAAATAGAAGCAGTGAAGGATGCACAACATCTCCCAGCCATCTTCATCAACATGGAGGCTGAGATGAGGATTTTGACTGAAGTAGTTTATGTGGTACAAATCTCAGGAAATAAGGTGAGGGAATGAAGAAGGGAGGTAGGGAGGAAAGCAAAGCCATGGATGGATATCAGTGAGTGTCACAGTCTAAGTTCAATTGTACTGGGGATTCAGTGGGAGATGCAGCCTACCCCGTTGCCCCATCAGTAGGAGGAAGCTGAAGTATTCCTCCTCACACTTGGGTCTCCCGCTTCCGAAGATAAATCCTGGGTTTCCACTCTTTAACTTAAAGCTTGGCCTTACAAAGAGCCACATCAGATGAAGAGCCAATTTGATAGGACTGGGATAATTTTTCTTCTTACAAAATGTAAAACAGGGCTGGAGAGATGGCTTAGTGGTTAAGTACTTGCCTTTGAAACCTAAGGACCCTGATTCAAGGCTCAATTCCCCAGTACCTACGTAAGCCAGATGCACAAAGTGGTGCATGTATCTGGAGTTCGTTTGCAACGGCTGGAGGCCCTGGTGTACCCATTCTCTCTCCGTCTCTGTCTGTTGCTCTCAAATAAATAAATAAAAATAAACAAAACTTAAAATGTGAAATAATGCCGGGCGTGGTGGTGCATGCCTTTAATCCCAACACTCAGGAGGCAGAGGAAGGAGGATCGCTGTGAGTTTGAGGCCACTCTGAGACTACATAGTGAATTCCAGGTCAGCCTGGCCCAGAGTGAGACCCTACTTCAAATGTCCCCCCCACAAAAAATATATATAAACAGGCTATTCTGTTTAGTAGGTACCACTGGAGACCCCCTGGAAGGTAATGTGAATTTTAAGTCATCAGGATTTTTCTCCTTGTCATCTCCATCAGTGAGGGTGCCTCTGTAGTAAATATGAAACATACCCAAATCACATCACCCATGATGGAGCCCTGCTGCCTGCTGAGAAGGTCAACTTTAAAACCCAGGCCATCCTAATTGCCCTCAACAGGCTTCCTTTGAATGCCTATGTGGTTGGGGAGAGCAAACAGTGTGGTTGTTATTTATCCTTTCTGTAATGTACAGTATCAAGAAACAAGGCCTGCTTTCCAAGGCTTCCATCTCTTTTGTTGCTCTAGATTGCAAATGACATCGTTGTGTGGGATACATTAAGTTCCTTTGTGTGCTCCTATCAGCCAGAGGCCTGCTCAATGTACACTCTGGCAGTTCTCATTATGAGGAATAATAGGCAACATGTTTCTTTAAGATTTGTTATCTTTTCTCGCTCAGCCCCCACCAAATGTGTTTCCTGGGCATTTGCTGGGTCCTGCTTTGGGGGTAATAATGTGGAAGGCAAGATAGTGGAATGGCATTTGTTATGGGACTCTCAGTTGCAAATCTGACATCTGCTGAGGATTCTATAACTTTCTTTGAACATAATTAAATACAATCACTAGCTCCCCTTCAGCCTCCCACAAAAGACCCCAATCAGAAAAAAAAGGAAGACTCTGACATCTGTGTAGGAAAATGTTGAACAATGGGGGCTAATTCAGTATGAATTCATATATTCATTTCTGCTGAAGAAACACTGTAATTAATATTTCCCTAAAAGTTTTTCTGTAATTTCTTCCTTCCTTCCTTCCTTCCTTCCTTCCTTCCTTCCTCCTTTTCTTCCTTTTTTCCTTCCTTCCTTCTTTCCTTTCTTCTCTCACGGTAACTTTTTCCAAAGAAATTTCTTGGTAAACTTGCTCATATGCTATTATTAATTTCCCCTCACAATTTAAAATGCATATGTGGTGGTTTGATTCAGGTGTTCCCCATAATCTTAAGGTGTTCTGAATGATAGGTCCGCAACTGGTGACAATTTGGGAGTAGGAGCCTCCTGGAGGTGATGCATTTTGGGGGGGCAGGCTTATGGGTATTATAGCCAGCTTCCCCTTGCCAGTGTTTGGCACACTCTCCTGCTGCTGTTGGCCAGGAGGTGACGTCCATCCTCTGCTCATGCCATTTTCCCTGCCATCATGGAGCTTTCCCTCGAGTCTGTAAGCCAAAATAAACCCCTTTTCTTCCCACAAGCTGCTCTTATTCTGGTGTTCTCTGTCAGCAATGCAAAGCTGACTGCAACAGTAAAGTTGTTACCAGAGGAGTGTGTGGTTACTGCTAGAAACCTGAATGTGGCTTTGGTCGTTTGGAACTGACTTGTGGTAGGAGTGTGTAAGGATTTGAAACCTTGGCCTAAGAGATGCCTTGCAGTGCTGAAATCTTTGGAGAAGCTGTGAGTTCCTGACTTCAAGAAGCTCTACCCAAGACACATAGCCTCCCATGCCCTTAGGCTTAACTTACCCTGTGTTGCAGTCAGGTTCACATTGCTGGTAGAAATCACCCAACCAAGAGAATTCTTATTATCCACAGTACAGCTTGATGAACCATTCTGATCAGAGTTGAAAGCCCTGAATGCAATAAGAACTATGGACTGTGAGGTCTGGCTTATAATGGGATGAAAAAGCTTTGCCTGGACTGGGCTAGAAGCAATTTGTGTAAGAGGCATGCTGTTATGCCCATATTCTGAGAACTTGTGCAGGGTTGCATTGCATTAAAATAGACTAGTGTGAGTGGAAGGATATGTCACAGAAAGAAATGAAATCTTTGGGCCAAAACTGTAGCCCATTCAGCTGCATTTGTTTGAAAGATTTGGCAAGCTGATATGCATTGGAATATTGGGGAAAAATATGTACTCTTTAGAAGTAAGGGGCCTGAATGATGATGGAGTTTGTTGTTCTTGTTTACAATATTTATTTATTTATTTACATGCAGAGAGAGAGAGAGAGAGAGAGAGAGAGAGAGAAAATGGACATGCCAGGGTCTCTAGCCACTGCAAACAAACTCTGATGCATGTGCCACATGGTGCATCTGGCTTTACGTGAGTCCTGGGGAATTGAACCAGGGTCATGAAGCTTTGCAGGCAAGTGCCTTAACCACAGACCCATCTCTCCAGCCCGACTATTGCTATGTTTGTCAGAGGCAGCTTCAGCCACTTGTGAGGGACTCTCAAGATTGGCCCTGTTGCTGTTCACATTCCCCCATAGGATGAGTGGGGTGGGAAGGGTCAGCAGCCCCTCACCTGAGGTCCTGTGCCAACTATATGCAGTGATGCACAAGGTTTTATGACCTCAGGGGGAGATAGAGTGTACAGAAGGTGGGAAATCAAGGCATGAGGAGTATGCAGTTATCAGGGGTCATCATTCAAGTTGGGATGATACCTTTTTAAAACATTATTTCATTTACTTATTTATTTGACACAGAGGGGAGAGAGAGAGGATGGGCACACCAGGGCCTCTAGCCACTGCAAAAGAGCTCAAGATGCATGTGCCGCCTTGTGCTTCTGGCTTACATGGAACCTGGAGAATCGAACCTGGGTCCTTAGGCTTTGTAGGCAAGTGCCTTAACCGCTAAGCCATCTCTCCAGCCTTGGGATGATACCTTTTAATGCTGGAACTGCTTTGGCATCTCCATGATCCTGTAAGCAACCCCTCCCCTATTGTTGTATAGCAATTTCTTTCTTTTTTTTTATTAGTTGTGTATATAGTGTGAATACAGCCATGATGGTACCATCATTAGCCTTCTCCCTGTCATCCCCTATTACAGTCAGGTTCACATTGCTGGTAGAAATCACCCAACCAAGAGCAGCTTGTGGGGAAAAGCGGTTTATTTTGGCTTACAGGCTCAAGAGAAAGCTCCATGATGGCAGGGGAAAATGATGGCATGAGCAGAGGGTGGACATCACCCCTTGGCCCATATAAGGTAGACAACAGGAACAGGAGTGTGAGCCAAACACTGTCATGGGGAAACTGGCTAAAAAACCCATAAGCCCGCCTCCAACAATACACTGTCTGCAGAAGGTGTTAATTCCAAAATCTCCATCAGCTGGGAACCTAGAATTCAGAACACCTAAGTTTATGGGGAATACCTGAATCAAACCACCACATCCCACCCCTAGCCCCCATAAACTGATGTCCATACGTGATGTAAAATATAATGCATTCAGTCCAACTTTAAAAGTCCCCATACTTTTTATCAATTACAATGATGTTCATGCATCCCCATAATCCAAGGTCTTTTAACTGAGCCATAATAGAAAAAAAATACCCCAAAACCCATAATGGCACAGAATAAACATTCACACTGCAAAAGATGGCATTGGGCATAGCAAAGAAATATTCAACCGATGAAAGATTTAAAACAACCAGGGCAAACATCAAACTCTGTAGCTTCAAGTCCAACAATTCTAGTCAGTAACAAGTCTCCAAGTCCAATAACTCTAACCAGCAACAAGTCTTTGGAGTTTCAATTCTGCCCCTCCAGATAGGCTACTCACAGTCCTGGAAAACTTCATCCAGGGCCAGCAGCTCTCCTTGGCAGCCATCTCATGGTCCCAGCATCTCCACTGGGTCTCCAATGCAACCCACAGTTCATCCTCATGGCTCCATGGGGTCTCCATGCAGGCAACCAGCAAACCTGCTTCACACTGCCCATGGCCATTTCCAAAATGCAAGACCGTGTTGCAAAGTCAATGGCCCTCTCTTTCTGCATTTCTTATACTCCACCATACCAGGTAGGGTGCCAATTTGTTAATCCAGGGGGGAATAAAGCAGACTTTGAATAACAGGACACACCTTGAACACTCAGGCCCTTTAAAAAGAGTCTATATTCTTCCTGTTGCCCAATGAAGGTCAGCTGGTCCAATCTCAAATGTTGTAATCTCTCAATTGCAGTTGAATGGGCAGCAGTTCACCCAAAGATTTTTCTTTCTGTGCCATATCCTGCTGCTCACACCATTTCATTTCTATGCAAAGCAACCCTGCTCAGCTTCTCAGAACACAGGCATAACAGCAAGCTGCCCACAGAAACTCCTAGCCCAGTCCAAGAAAAGCTTTTCCTCACCCTCATAAGCCCAACTTCACAGTTCACAGTTCTTACTGAATTCAGGTCTTTCAACTCTGAACAGAATAGTCCATCAAGCTGCACCTACAGCACTGCAAGGTGTCTCTTAGGCCAAAGTTTCAAATCCTTCCACATTCCTTTTGAAAATCAGCTTCAAAAGGCCAAAGCCACACAGTCAGGTGTCTAGCAGCAATCCTACTCCTTGGTACCACTTTACTGTTGCAGCCAGGTTCACATTGCTAGTAGAAATCACCCAACCAAGAGCAGCTTGTAGGGAAAAAAGAGATTTATTTTGGCTCTCAGACTCGAGGGGAAGCTCCATAATAGCAGGGGAAAATGATGGCATGAGCAGACAATGGACATCACCCCTCTGCCCATATAAGTTGGACCACAGGAACGGGAGAGTGTGCCAAACACTGGCATGGGGAAACTGGCTATAACACCCATAAGTCTGCCCCCAATAATACACTGCATCCAGAAGGTGTGGATTCCCAAATCTCCATCAGCTGGGAACCTAGCATTCAAACACCTAAGTTTATGAGGGACACCTGAATCAAACCACCACATCACCCCATGAGGAGTGTGGGTGTTGCATTATGGGGGTGGCCATCAGTTATGGGGGAGAGGCAATGTCTCTGTGCATAATGACCCAACTTATGGCTCTAACAATCTTTCCACCCCCTCTTCCATGAATTTCCCTGAGCAGTGTTGGGTTCATTTTAGGTCTGTTTCAGTGATGAGGTCTTGGGAGTATCTGTGTCTCTGGATCTCTGGTTTGGTAGGAGTTGAGTGTTCTCTGTGTCTCTCTCCTTCACCCCTGTGCTGGTACCAGGTTCACTGAGAAAGCAGCACTCTTGCTCATTTCCCCACTAACTCTATGGCTTCAGCTAATGTCCTGGTGGGGTGTGATGGGCTGATTCTCTCCTCAGGTTCTGCATCCATCTGAAAAAGAGAAGCAAATTCTCCAACGGAGAGTGAGGTCAGTGCAAGATACATGGATGCCCATTATTATTTTAGAGAGAACTTAATAGGTATAGGTCCTCTTGTAGCCCATTGTTGGTGACCTTGATATTGGAGAGCAGGCTCATTTTTGGACATGGTTCTGACCTGTTTCCCCATTCCAGGTATGGGTTCCATTCCACTGAGCATATCTATCAGCCAAATCAAGTGCAGTTGGTAACTCACCATGGCTGTGTGCCGGAGTTTGCTGTTCTTCAAAGTAAGAATTATTTCCCCCTGGATTAACAAGTTGGTAGCCCACCTTGTACTACAGAGTATAACAATGCAGAAAAGATGGTCATTGAATTTGCAGGTTGGTTTGTGTTTTGGAAATGGCCATGGGCAGTGTGAAGTGGGCTTGTTGGATTACTTGTGTGGAGACCTGATGGAGCCATGAGCATGAACCATAGGCTGTAGTAGAGACCTAGAAGAGATGCCAGGACTATGGTGTGGCTACCAAGGACAGCTTCTGGCACCAGATAAAGTTTTCAGAGAATGTGAGTAGCCTACCTGAAGGGGTTGAATTGGAACTCTAGAGATTCATCACTGGTTAGAATTATCAGATGGGGAAACTTGTCACTTGTTAGAGTTGTCAGAATTGGAGTTATAGAGTTTTATGTTTTATGTTTTCTTTTCAATTTTTTAAATCTTGTATTTCTTTGCTATGCCCAATGCCATCTTTTGCAGTATTGTTCAATGCTGAATATTTATTCTGTACCATAATGTTTTTTGTTGTTCTGAATGCTAGGTCCCCAGCTGGTGACAATTTGGGAATTAGAGCCTCCTGGAGCCTCCTGGAGGTGATGTGTTGTTGGTGGCAGGCTCATGGGTGTTAAAGCCAGCTTCCTCTTGCCAGTGTTTGGCACATTCTCCTGCTGCTGTTGTCTACCTGATGTTGGCCTGGAGGTGATGTTCAAAACCCTCTGCTCATGTCATCATTTTACCCTGCTATTGTGGAGCTTCCCCTGGAGTCTGTAAGGCAAAATAAACCCTTTCTTCTCATCAGCTGCTTTGGCTGAGTTATTTGTGGCAGCAACATAAAACTAACTGCAATGGCATACATCCTATTATTTCATATTTATCACTAAGTGTAGATTTACTTAAGTCATTCTATTTTCATTTACCGATTTCCAACATCCTGTAACTCTAGAGATTTCATGGCCATTCATTGGACCACATTTGTTTTTGTTTCTCACCAAGCTAAAATTAGGCCTGCCATATGACCCAGACATATCTTTCTTAGGTATTTCCCTGATGGACTCCAAGTCAGTGTATCTCAGAGATGCTTTCACATCAGTATTTATTGTGTGTCATGGTTAATCTAAATGGTCAAATTGGTTGGATCTAGAAATCACCTAAGGTATGAATCTATAGGCTTGTTTGTGAGGTAGTTCCCATATTGGGTTCATTGAAGTAGGAAGATCCAGCCTAAGTGGAGGCAGCACCTTTTTGGCTGGATCCTAGACTGGCTGTCAGAAAGCTGAACACATGAATTCATGGTTCTCTGCATCCTGACTGGGCACAGTGTCACCACTTCTGCTCCATGCTCCTGCCACGATGCCTTACCCACCCTGATGGACTGCCACCTCAAACACTGAGGCAAAGTAAACCCCTCCTTTCTTACATTGATTTTGCTCATTATTTTACTGCAGCAACAAGAAAATGAACTAATAACAGGAACTGGGTACCAAGAGTGTGGTCATTACAGTGATGAACATGATCAACTAGTTTTTACATGCCTCCAGTAAGTAATGATGCACGATGAAGATCCCCATTACATTAGAGAGGAATATAGTACTGTCACTCCACAGTGGTTGTCAGTAACCCCATAGTACCGGCATCGTTCTGAACCCATCTGTATTTTGACTTAGAAGACAGAGTTAAGACAAAAAGAATGAGACATCAAAACAGAAGGACTGCTTGGCAAGAGTAGGGTGCTTAGTGGAATAGAGGTGATAGAGGGTGATAAAAGAGGATAATGGCAAGGACATATAATAAAATTATAATGTGTTCGCGTTCTAAAATTCTAAATTAAAATAGAAGTTACCATGATCAGACAAAAGCAAGACTGAAACCCAGAAAACACTGAGTTCTGTGTGTCCAGGTGTGTAATTCAGGCCATGTGGCTGTACAAGGCAGGCCCCAGGTATCTTGCACAACCCCCTCTTTATGGCTCTGCTCACTCTCCTTGCTGCTTGTGGCTTTTCTCGGCAGACATCCACACCTCTAGTGTCTCCAACATTCTACAACTTGGACTAAAGTTTTGACTTCACCCTTGCCGCTTCCCTTATCGCCCTCTAAGGAGCTGCCTACAGAAATTCAACCCTGCCACATACTGCCTGGCCTCTTAGGTTCTCCTTTTTGTCTTCGTGGAAGCCTTTGACTCCACGGTTCCTACATTCTGCATACCTGTGAAACTAGTGTCACGAGGGTGACACCAAACTCTGTCACTAGTAGAAGCAGTAGCCACCATGAATGGTCTCTAAGTGTCCAGAGGGCTGAACACAGTGACAGAAATCCTGAGGAAATGAATCCGTTGATGGCTGTTGCAGTCAGGTTCACATTGCTGGTAGAAAAAAAAAGAGGTTTATTTTGGCTTACGGGCTTGAGGGAAAGCTCCACGATGGCAGGGGGAAACGATGGCATGAGCAGAGGGCGGACATCACCCCCTGGCCAACATAAGGTGGACCATAGCAACAGGAGAGTGTGCCAAACACTGGCAAGGGGAAACTGGCTCTAACACCCATAAGTCCGCCACTAACAATACTCTGCTTCCAGGAGGTGTTAATTCTCAAATCTCCATCAGCTGGGAACCTAGCATTCAGTTTATGGGTGACACCTAAATCAAACCACCACATTTCACTCCTGACCCCCATAAACTGATAACCATACATGAATTAAAATGCAACGCATTCATCCAACTTTAAAAGTTCCCATCGTTTTTTTTTTTTTTTATCAATCCTAATGATGTTCATACATCCCCATCACCCAAGGTCTTTTAACTGAGCCATAATGCCACAAAATCCCCAAACAACCCATAATGGCACAGCATAAACACTCATACTGCAAAAGATGACACTGGGCATAGCAAAGAAATATTCAACCAATACAAGATTTAAACAGGGCAAACATCAAACTCTAGTTCCAAGTCCAATGACTCTAGTCAGCGAAAAGTCTCAAGTCCAGTAATTCTAACCAACAACAAGTCTCTGGAGTTCCAATTCCACCCCTCCAGCTAGGCTACTCACGGTCCTGGAAAACTTCATCGGGGCAGGCAGCTCTCCATAGCAGCCATCTCATGGCCCGGGCATCTCCAATGGGTCTCCACTGCAACTCACCGTCCATCCTCACAGTTCCATGGGGTCTCCATGCAGGCATCCAGCAAACCTGCTTCACACTGCCCATGGCCACTGCCAAAACACAAGACTGTGTTGCAAACTCAGTGACTCTCCCTGCATTTCTTATGCTCCACAATACAATCTCTGATCTGGAGCTGGCCCGTGATAGTCATAGAGGAGTTTCCTGATGGCTCAGGTAAGGCACAGCCCTCCCTGCCAACACACACCACTTAGATCATCTCCTTCCAGCTGCACTAAACACCACAGTGCTTCCTGAGAACAAGGATCCAGAACAGGAAGTGAAGCAAGAATGCCATGATACTGACTGCTTCCTAGCCCGTGGTCACTATCCTTACCTTTCTGTGTTCTCTCGTCTTGCTTCTCACCTTGAGCTCTATTCGTACTTTAAACTGGTAAAATGCTGTCTATGGAATTAAGAGGTCTGCCTCACAGAAAGGCCTCTGAGGAAGCTGATAGCATATGTTAGAGGTTTAAGAGTCAGAGTCCATGAGGTAAACCCTGCCCAGTGTGAAGCTGGAGACGGGAAGGAGCCAAGTGGATAAATCTCTTTTCCTTCTCACTTCTGTGGGGTTTTCTGAAGGCCAATTTTGTATGTAGACAACATTCCTCGCAAATATCCAAAGGTTTTACTTTGCTATAAATAGCAAAGTGGCCAGCACAGTAACCAATGGGATTGCTTCATACCTTTTTCTTATGTCACATTTACTTTTCTTTATCCATATCAGTCAGATTTGTGCCCCTGCTCTCTGTGTTCTAATGTTTTGTTGGCCTTTCTCTGAGTTTCTCCTTCAGAAAACCTAGATTAAGAGCATATTTTAGTCATTCTCAATTGCATGACATCAAGTTGAGATAACATATACATTGTGATCCTTAATACATTTGAAAATACTAAGTAAATCAAATATTTGAAATGAAATAAGAAACCATTGTCAAGTTTACTGGTGTTTGTAATTTGCTTCTTAATGTAAAATGAAAAGGTTAGCATTAGCAATGGAGAAGAAGTGTGTGCAAGCAAATTCCCTCTTCTGTGCTTTGAAGTCATTGTTTTAAGTCTGGATTTTTCTCAAGTAAACAAAACTGCAGATCTTTCTGTGTGTAGACTTGAGTGGCTAGAGGTCGACTACACTTTTCTCAGAAAACATTCAACCTGTTCTGTAAAACTCCCTTTAAATATTTCTTTCCCTTAAACCCATGAGCCACCTATCTTCATGACTTACTGTCATCTAATTCACTTTTTTAAACATTTTACAAACATACACATACCAAAGTATAAGATATTGGACCATTTCTTCTGGTAAGTCAATTTACATCCCTAATTAAGGAGCAGAGTGATAGCTAGCCTGAGGCCGTTAAGCTGAGCCCATCACAAAGGCTGTGCATGAGGGAGAATCTGAGTGTGTGTGGTAATGTGGAGACTTGTCATCACAGGTTCAATTTGCTTCTCTATCAGAGAGTGGCAAAGGTGGTTTGCCCAAACAAAGAATTGAATATGTGATATGTATTTTCTGACATAAGATCTTTATCAACAAATATGGCACCAATAAGCTCTTTATAATTAGGGTGAAATGTGTCATATTGTGAAAAACATATCACTATAATCTATCTACATTCTTTGTCACTACATGCATGCCAGCTCAATGGAAAACTGTCATGCTTTGTTATGCTTGTTATCACCCGTCCTTTGCACCTATCTCATATGATTTGGTAATTATATCTCAATGTATTTAGCCATAAGAAACTGCTAGTGACAAGCTAGGGAACTGATTATCTGGGTCGTGTTTCTAAATTTTATTACTATATAAAACAATTTGTAAGCTATCTACCAGTTTTAGCACTCTTAATTTTCCTGTATGATTTACTAGGTTTCCCTAAAGAGAACACTTGTCTCAGATCTCAGGACGGCTGCAAAGGTCACCATGAAGCCATCTCTAGTTTTAATCCTCACTGTGGATACGGAGCATAGGCAAACCTCTGTTTCCTTATTCTTTATAAAGCTTACTTATTTTGTATATATCTGAGGACGATTGATACTTATAGATATATGAGCTTTAGTAATATTTATAAATATATCAAAGTACATGGCAGATGAAGTTATTGTAAAAAAAATATTTGAGTAATGTATTTAGAATAGTTTATCCTAACACAACCAAGCCAAGTTTAACTTATTTCAAATACTTTTCTCTCCAACAGTGCATGACTGAAATTTCTTTTTCTTCAATGACAGATAAAGTGTTAATTCTCTATGAGTTCTCTTGGTTGAAATAAGTACTGAGGAAATCTTTTCCAATACTGGAAAAGTAATTCTTAACTGATGAGAGCCTAATGTAAGGGGAAAGGATACCAAAGGACCACTTCCTAACAGTTCTGTTGGGAAATTGAAAGTCTTAAAGGACAGAAATTTTGCATGCAGTGATTAGACCAACAGCAAATCTAATGTAAGAAACTACCACAGACAAAGCACTGCTGCAACAAAAGTAAGTTATAAGAAGTGAGTGGGTCACTAAGCGCAGAAAATACTGGCTCAGAGGCTATCAAGACCATGACTAAAGACCACAGAGGTTGTCCCTATGATGACACAAGATGTTTGAGGCATAAATCAGAAGAGATGAGACTCTCAGATGGCTTGAGTCATTTTCTTCTAGCAGAATGGGGATTTAGAGAGAAATACTTTATTATCAAAAAAGAAGTTCTATTTCTTAGACATGTCCAGAATGGGAGACATGTCTGCTATGACTACATTCTTGTCTCTGTCTTCCATTGAGTTATAAGTTTCATGATAGTAGGCACATGAGTTAGTATGACATATTCCTCCTATATTAATAGTCAATAAGTATTTTTTTTTATCAATGACTAGAACAGCTACTAACATTCTTACCTCATAATAACAATGTATATATTAGAGATGGAGAGAAAGTTCAGCAGATAACAGCACTTCAAAGGGATGTGACACTGCCTGAGTTAGATTCTCCAGGATCCATGTAAACAGTTGGACATGGTCACCAATACTTGTAACCCAAGTAATTATCTATTTTTAAAAAATGGGCTGGAGAGATGGCTTAGCAGTTAAGGCACTTGTACCTATGTAAGCCAGATGAACAAGGTAGCACATGTGTCTGGAGTTTGTTTGCAATGGCTAGAGGCCTTGGCGTGCCCATTCTCTCTCTCTATTTTCCTCTCCCTCTCTCAAATAAATAAATTATATAAATTAAAAAAGTTTTTTATGCTCTTGAAGTGAGTGGGTAAAAATATTCATTGAAAATATTGTAAGTTAAACATATTTTATTTGAAATCCTTCCTTCAAATTGATTCACTTTGTTTTTTTCAAGGTAGGGTTTCATTCTAGTCCAGGCTGACCTGGAATTCACTATGTAGTCTCAGGGTGGCCTTGAATTCACCATGATCCTCCTACCTCTGCCTCCCTCCCAAGTGCTGGGATTAAAGGCATGCGCCACCACACCTGGCCTGATTCACAATTTTAACATATCAATTTATAACCACAGTCAATCTGCATTGAAAATCATCTCATGAACATTTGTCTGATTTCAGCAAATGTTTATGAGATTATTTTCAAATGTAATTATGAAAATATGGTTAGAAAGCATAGCTTCACAGTGATAATATTTGAGTGGTGAATGAGCCATTGAGAAATTTCAAGTAAGATAACATGTCCAGTTGTTTAATTAATCTAGTGAGAACCTCCAATCTCTAATCCAAAACATTAAAAGTCTGAGAAACTTTCCCATTCCTAAATAGAATAGTTATTAAAAATAATACCTATTAGACAACCAAAATAAAAAATAATAGCTACTATTCTAATAGTTGTTATTTATTAATTACTTCAAATGACAAATATTGACTGACCAATTGAAAATGTGGAGTCTTCATTTCTTTATTTCTAGAAACTGTGGAATTAGTCAATACATAATTTTGCACATATAAATAATGGATCTATTCATCCATAAAAATTTATCTTGTTACTTGCAAGAAAATGGAAGTAACTGAAAATCATAGTATTATACCAAACTGTTAACTAACGAAACATGTTTTCTGTCATTTTTGTGTCCTACATTTTATTTAGAGTCATAAAATAATTTAATTATATATGACAACTATAAATATATAATTTTTAAAAAATAATGGCTTTAAATTTTTAATTATTTGGAAAATGAGGAAACTAAAGTCGTGGTTTTTTTTTTTTTTTTAATTTTTGAGAAAAAGACAGAGAGAGAAAGAGAACAGGAGAGAATGGGTGCACCAGGGCTTTACTGCCACTGTGAACGAACACCAGACACGTGCGCCCCCTTGTGTGCATTGCTATATTGCATGCTTGCGCCCCCTTGTGTGGCTATGTGAAGCCTGGAGATATGAACATGCGTTCTTAGGTTTCGGCAGGCAAGCACCTTAACCACGAAGCCATCTCTCCAGCCGCTGAGAGTGTATTCTAAAATCAAGTCCTCGAGTATTGACATGCATCTCCTGAGTTGTGGTCCAGTGATTGTTCCAGAGTACTGCTTTTCACTTCATAAAAAGGAAAGCAAGAGTATTTGGAATTTATTTGTACTTTCATAAGGAATGCCAATTACCTTTCCGTACCTATTGTTTGTCAGTAGTCTTGTGGTTTGGAGGGGTGAGCCAGGGCCATAGCCACACCGCACCGCTGGCTAGAAGCCTGACCTCTGAATGTAAACAATCCAAGAGTACTTGGAAAAGAAGGCACCTTGATGTGGATCTGGCTATAATTAAGAATGTATCCCTCTGGAAAAAGAAAGAAAATTCTCTCTCTCGTGTCTTTCTCCTTTTCCCTCTCTCACAGATGCTGAGATTTCAGATCTTTGGTTACAATCAGGTGACAGGTAATGAAACCTCTAAATCTTTGACTTTAGGAAAAAGTCTCCCATGTGAGATAAAATTGCCAGAGGAAGTGTCAATTTAAGTCAACATACAGTGTGGTGGTTTGAATTAGATGTCCCCACCCCATAACTTCATGTGTTCTGCGTGCTAGGTCCCCAGCTATGACAATGTGGGAATTGTAGCCTTGCTGGAAGAGGTGTGTCACCAGGGTGGGCTTATGGGTGTTATAGGCAGTTGCCCCTTGCCAGTGTCCTTCACACTCTCCTGCTGCTGTTGTCCACCTGAGTTGACTGGGAGATGTTGTACAGCCTTCGCTCATGCCCCATGTCCCCCTGATATCATGGAGTTCCCACTCAAGCCTGCAAGCCAAAATAAAACCTTTCCTCCCACAAGCTGCTTTTGGTCTTGTGCTAGGGGCAAGAAGGTAACTTCGACATGCAGTGATTATGAATTTTGACATGGAATGTTTGGGATGACTTATATTAGGCACCATAATAATTCACAAAGAAGGTTTCTATAGGAAGGTGGGAAAGAGAAATCCATTCTGATGTTTGCTAACAGTTAAATTGAAAGGAAATCTTAAATTCTATGCTTAAGGAGGTTTAGTGATAGAAATACTGCCACCAGACATGTAAAAAAAATGCAACCCAATAAATCTCAAACAATCACACTTAAAAGAGGCAATCTGCCCAGCTAAACTGATGTTTAAGGAAATTGTAATAAGAATAAAAAATTAAATGTGAGGGGAAAGCCTAAGAAATTTCATCACATTAAAATGATGATTAAGGTCATAAAAGTATATTACCTCATGCAGAAAAGAGGAGTTACGAGGAAGAAGATGTTTGTAGTATTCAGAGATGCTGCATCCACAATATATAAAGAATTCTCATTAATTCAAAAAAAGATACAAATTAGATAAAGTTTAAGATAAGTTATTTCTCAGAGTTAGAAACAAAGTTACTATAAACATATGGAGCCGTCTTAGAGGGATAAACATTAAAGTCATGAGCAAGCACTTCATATAGATTAGATTAGTAAAATTATACACCTGGACTACATTACATGCAAATGAAGATCTGAGGAATGAGGTCTATTGTTCGCTGCCAGTGGAAGTGTAAATTGGTCTAATCACTTTGGAGAAAAGATGAAATGACCAACGAACTTGACCATGCGCCCATCATAATTCCAGCAATTCCTTTCTTAGTTTCACATCCTCGGTAAACTTGAAACATGTGTTGTGGGGACTGGGGACAGGAGCGCTGCCGCAGCAATGCCAGACTTAGTAAGCGAGTGAAGGAGAGTGAGTAAATTACTGTGACATACTCATGATAGGAAATAGTTACTGCGGGGAGTCGTACCCACCCCTGGCAACTAGGATGAAGCACAAACATTTAACTTTGAGTAAAAGAAGAATTCATGATTATCCTGTTTACACAACGTTCTAAGCCTTAAAAACGGCTTTATTAAATATAAATGCATAAACAGGTGATTAAAATATTGAAAAAGGAAAGGAAATTTAAAATGTATACTATTCCTTTTAGGGAGGAAATAAATGACAAAAAGCTACACTGGTGATATTGGTGGACTAGGTGATCACTTTGTTATTATTGTTGGAATGAGTCAGGTGTATTCTGCTTAAGATTTAAACTTTGGTGCCTTTCAGTCTTTTTTTTTTTTTTTTTCCCAAAAAGGTCACTATGAAGGGAGTGATAAAACATGGCACCCATTCTCTTTCTCTCTCCCTCCTTCTTTCTCTATCTCTCAAATATCAATCAATCATCTATCTATCTATCTATCTATCTATCTATCTATCTATCCATTTATCTATCTTTCTATCTATACTAGAAAAAGAAAAGAGTAATCACCCAAACCAGCAAACTAATAGAAACACCATAGCAACTAGAAGACCTGGGGCTACCCTACTCACACCCTGTGGTTGAGGTTTCTCGTGGGTGTCCTGTTGTGATCAGACATCCCAGCCAGTCATACCCTGTACACTCTGTATTTCTAGAATATCCGTGGCAAAGAATCACACTCTCTTCCTTCTGGTGTCACTGAATATATTGTTGAATACACCATTCTTTATTAATCTATATGAATAGGCTTCTAATCTAGAAATGAGGATAATAATTCATCATGCTATAATAAGAAAACCTTCAAAACACACTCATTATCTGGTGGTTTAAAAGAACTGTCATATCTTTTACATCTGGCCACACACACACAAACACACACACACACACACACACACACACACACACACACATGAATTCAGTGAGGTTTACATACATATATTTTTATATTGCTTTATATTGAAGAAATCTCATAGGTTGAGAATTTTATAAAGTTTGCTACATTACCTGAATTTTTTGTATATTTGTATGTGTGAGTATGTGTGTGTGTAGTAATGCGCATGTTCACAAAAATATAAGAATATATAGTAGTAACAATTAAAATTTTTTCAATGCTATGAATCAATCCTTGTGAATTTCTGCTACTTTTCAAAGTCTATGAAATGTCTTTACATCTCAATTGCTTTTGTAGTAACCTAGCCCTTTTCATACATTAGAGTCTATATCAAGAGTTGTAGAAAATTCCCCATCCTTTCATTTGAAATTGCTCAAAGTACAATTCTTAGCTGCTGCCTCTAATGCACTGGAATTTCTTTTTCAAATTCATCAGATATAACACCGTGCCTTCTCCCTACATAGGCTCCCCAACCTGGCTGCTGCCAACCACTTCCTAGCAGGGAGCCTCACTCATTTGCGTCCTTTAGCCATGCTCTGCCCCCTCTTCCTTCTGTTGTACATTTTCATCTCCCAACAATGACCTCTGTGTTCTGCTTTTGAGCCATGAAGGTCAATTGAGTTGTATATTCATTTATTTTGGCAAGAAGAAATCTAAGTGATACACCTGCTGCCAAGATGTGTTAACTCAATCAGTACAGACATTGGAAATGGAGCATTTGACCTTTAAACAGGTTAACAGTAGTACTAGTGAAATAAAAATCAGTGCAACTCAAAGTGGCCCAAAGATCATTTTCACACATGTAAAAAAAATCAAATTTGGGTAAAGTCTCTTAGCTGTTCATGAAAACGCCTCTTGTGTGTACACAGGGCCTGGTGTGGGGTTTCTTATATGGCAGCCATTCTGTGAGGTTCATCCGGCTGTATTAAAGAATGAATGAAACTGACAAGATGTCAGTGGTTAAGGAGGCATTTTGTTCTTCATCTTGACCTGACTCTTACAGCCCTGATTATTGTTCAAAAAAAATGTATGTGTCCCTAGAAAGGCATGTCAAGTAGTCTCTTAATTAAACATTTTACTTCAGTAGTTTTCATGTTACAGAAGAGTTCAGACAGTGCAGAGGGAGTGCCTTAAAACCCTGCCATTGGTTTCTTCTGTTGTTGCCACCTGGCATTGCTGTGATGTTTGTCATATGAAAGGAACAAATATGGATGTGTTATTATTAACTCAATCTTTAATTTGCATTTCCTTAGTATATGACCCACGTGTGCTAAAATCCTACCCGGCGACTTGTGTTAAGTGACACAGACCACGTAAGTCCTCTTTCATAAGCCGCAGCAAGCTCTGCGCCCTCTTTGTCGAAACTAAGGATCTAGGCGCTACAAAACCTGTGAGGAATAAAAACGTGAAGCACATTTTGATCACCAGGACTAGATAATTGTGAAAATTAACAGTAAATAATACGCAGGCATACAAAGTCTGCATCTCAGAGCAGTCATATGTCTATACAAAAGGCGTTTAAAAGGGAGCCAAGTAAGTAGGGAAGAAAAGCTGAGGATATTTCTAAGTGTTCCCCCATATGTGTGAGGTTCTTTTATAAATAAAATAATATTTTCATAGTAATTACAGAACAAGTCAATATTGTCTTTTAAAAGAGTTTCCTTTGCTCACTCAGGGCTCTATTTAGTCTCCTTCTCTTGCTTGTTAAAATGACTAAATGGAACTTCTTAGGACTGCGTCCCAAAACGCAGCTCTGTGAATTTGGAGTAAAATTAGCCTCCAGTTCTTTTCAGCCCTTGCCATCAGAAAGTCTGTTTCCCTAACCCTTGATTTACTGCTGGCCTTGTGACGTCCTTTGACCTGTGAGTCTCTGGTGGCCTTGAAATTCTGCACTTGCGTTTTTGGACCTGAGCCCATGTGCAGAAAGCAGCCAGATGGCAGCTTCACCAATCAGCAGACATGTGGAAGACGTCTTCAGGGACCATCCAGGCTGAGGTAAGTATCTTGATGGCAGCAGTGGTGACCTCAAGATAAGACTGAGCCAAGCCCTACCTGGTGAACCTCACATGAATTTCTTTTTTAATCTAGTTATTAGAGATACCTTGTCTGAAAAAATTAGGTGGAGAATAGTTGAGAATACACCTTATTTTGATCTCAGGATCTGAACAGGTGCACACATGCATGTGTGTGTGTGCACACACACATGTCTTCATACATGTGGACATGCATGCATACATGCATAACATACATGACAAAAGATTCTATTTAACTTCATATATCTTGGAGAGTTTGTTATGCAGCAACAGGTAATCGATAGATTTTATATAAGTTTCCCAAACATCAACACAAAAAAATGCTACAGAAATATCTTAATAGTCAGTTTAACTACATACTAATTAAAGCATTTGAGTCAACTTTTTCGTTAACTCATCTAAAGAAAAATAAAAATTAAAGAAGTTGTAAAACTGAAGGACAAAACTAAGCTGGTTTCTGAGACCAAGACCTGACAATTGAGCAATTCTCTGTGCCCTGGACACTTACCTTCTACCTCTATCTCCTTAGAGACAGTGTTTTCCTAGTTTGACCTCTATTTCTTGTATTTAAAATGACATGAGTTAGTTTTTCAAGTTCCTAGCCTTCTGAGCCTTTGGTGTCCTCATAGCTCTCATAAGACTTTATAGGTTATATTATAAATTTCCTAGGAGGGAACTTAACTGTTTTCCTTTAATCTAAACAAATGTAGCCAAAGAAAGACCTATGTGTTATAAGCATAAACGCTAACTGCTTTGCCTATATTCTCTAAATATTCTCTACCGAGCAGAAACCATCCTCATAAAGAATGTTTAGTATGCTCAGTGCAGAGTGCACAGTGTCTCAAATATTTATATCCCCTCTAAACTTTGTTCTGTTATCTGCTAGGTATCATGTTTGCTCTTGTCATCAATTTCTATCCATTTTTCCTAATTACTGTCCCTCCTTCCATGAAAGTAGAAGCTGCAGGGGATGTATAACATGGAATCACTCTTGGATTTGGGTTGATCACTAGTTCCTACATCCAACACTCCATTTGTGAGTTGTGTGAATGTACTTTTGTGATGCAGTGACCCAATGATCATTGTCTTCCAGTTGTCTGTCATGTCTGCCTTAGTCCAAAAGAAGTAACATTGACTGTTACCAATGGAACAGCATCCATATTTTAAGTAGCTGCTATATTCTGAGAGATACGACAAGGATATTTTTTTCTCTCACCACACTCTGGAATAATAAACCACATTCTTTATGCCAGTAAATTGCAAGGACAGAATCTGGTGATCTAGTCTAGTGCAAAGAACTATATGGCACTATCTACATTTCACTATCCTTTGCATGTGAACTGATATGCAAATTGGTTTGTGCATCAGCTTATATATTTGGCATACTTTATTCAAGGGAAATTTACATATTTATTAATAAAAATCAAGCACAAAAGTAATCGCATACTTGGAACAGGAAAATCTTCCTCAATCGTCAGTGTATAGGGTCTCATGTTCATAGTTCCTTTTATCAGTAGCCCTGACAGTCTCTTTCAGTACTTATTTAAATCATTCTTAGTATCCCTGAAGGCTTTATCATATCTCCATATTTGGGAGAAAGTTTCATAAAAGCCATAACCAATCACATTTGATCTATGGATAAGGGATGTAAGAATGGCTAAATCTTTGTTTTCAGATTTTTGCAGTTGGATAGCAGAGATGTTTGTGTAAGGGAGTGGTAAAAATAATTGTTACTATATAACCTATCACTGAGAAGTACAGTGTGGTTATTCTGATTATGTTATCAATGCTAACTAATGAGCAAATTTCCTTCTTCTGATACAGGGTTTTTGGAGTTCAGAGAGGGCTTATGAGCCCCAACTTTTGGGCTCTTTTCTATTTTTAATAAAGAAATGAAAACAGGAACTAAGAAAGGTAAATTATTGAATTTATTTGGGAGGAAATTATTAATCCAGGGAGGTTGTTGAACTGGGCACATACACACACATGGAAGCAGAACCTGAGAGCCTAGTCAAGAAGCTGAGCTTGGGAGTGGAGGGAAAATGTGAAGGGGGTTCCCGGGAAATTGAAAAAGAACCAGAGCCAGGGATATTGAAAATAAAAAGTCTAGAGCTTAAAAGAACACACACACACACACATGGAAAAATGGAGAAAAAGAGAATAGAGGCTCTGTCCTTCACCTGAGGAAAAAAAGCTTAAAGGCCAGTTAGTAGAGGATGTATAACTTAGAAGAGAGTAATAAAAGAAGGGGGAAAAATTCATCTCCCCAATCCCAGCCAGGCTACTGGGATGGAGAAAGTCTTACCAACCCAGGGACCCTGAGGTTCTGGTGAGGAGACATATAAACATCCAAGAAGTCCTTGCCCAGCTGGTAAGCCTCTCTTACAGCTGATTTGGGTGGTTTTTACCATCAGGCTCAGGTGAGTCTTGGAGAGAGCGGATGGATTTGGACTCAGAGCTTGCCCCAAAGAGGCCAGTGTACCTAAGTGTGTCAGATTAGAGAGAGAAGTACAGGATGCTGCCACTGAGGAATGAGACTGGATCAGACACTGGATTCCAGTTCGGCTGAAGCAGACATGGTGACATCTCTTTGTTACCTCTCTTTACTTTGGGCCTTTCCCTACCTGGCTGCCTTAAAAAAAAAAAAAAAAAAAAAAAAAAACCTACCTGGCTCTTATTTCCCCCTCCATTCTGTTTTGGCAGATGAACAATTTAATTTTCTGTCAGTCAGAGAGGATAATATAACAGAAATCCTGAAAGGAAATAGTTATCTTCCTTACAGTTTAATTTGAAAACCCTCTGTTGTCAAACATACAAAGACAAAATTAGATGACCAATATTAACTGGAAATATTTATAATAACATCTCAAAATTCTCAGAAGCGTTAATATTTTCCTCTAAAGTACTAGATGAAATTCAACTATGGGGAAAGATATGGCTAAATACAGCAAATTAACACCTAAGGAAGAATTTTTATTAAAATATTGAAGCAAGAATTGCATTCTATATTTATTAAACAACTTCATCGTTTTGTGAAATCTCCACTCCTTGAATACCAGAGGGTTTGTAATTTGCTTCTAATTGATACAATATGGTCAAGGTGATGAAATGTCATTCTCATGATTATGTTACCACATATGAAACTCTCCCTTGCCAGCCCCAAAGCTCTAGAGCTTAGAGATTCTTCTGGTTGGCCTGACAAATCGAAAATCCCAGATATCAAGTAACTATGAGCAGGGAAAATCCAGGACCATCACAATAAAGAAACAAATGCTGCCAGTAACCTATACGAACTTGGAAAGGCTTCTTCTCCAGTCAGCCCTTCCGATGAGAACACAGCCCAGCTGACAGACACCCTCATTATAGTTTTACAGAAAACCTAGGCCCATGATTTTATGGAGGTAATACACAGGAGTTCTTTTAATCTTTGATGTTTGTGTTAATTTGTTAGACATCAATAATAAACACAATTCTCATTATTGAAATAAAGGCATTTCTCTGTGTAGACAGGTCAGATCTTCTAGGAAAAAGAAATGAAAAGAAAACCCCTTTCTGTAAGTGATTTTTAAATTTTAAATTTAGCTTACTATTTAATGGCCTGTATAGCTTACCTGATTTTTGACCCTGTATAATGGCTTGGTAAATCAGATCCACTTTATAGGAATATACTTTAGCAATAAATAGATTTGAGCTCCTTTATTTTCAATGTGCAAACTACTGAGTTCTGGGGGATATTTCTAAAGGTATGGTTTATCATTCGATACATTTCTTCAGTTGCCATAGATCTCATGCCAAAAGGCAGTGTTTCCAAAATCCCTCAATGCTTTGATTTTAATGACAATGAATCATTTGACTAATCTGAGTCTAACTGCCATTTCCTAGAGCGTTAGTGCTGCTAACCAGGGATCACCATCCATCAGGAGTCAGGGGAGTGGCTTCCAAAGCACAGCCCATGCAGGGGACTTCCTTGTTAGTCACCCATTTCTGGGGAGCTTTTCTGTGTATCATACACAAAGAGCCATGAGGTGAGAAGCTTTCCTCTGTAGCTCTCTCCCACCAAAATGTAATTTCTCAGCACAAGCCAGAAACAAGTGCTGACCCAAGAGACACTGGTTCTGAAGCCATGCATCAAAATCCTTCCTTAAGCTCATGGTCTCAGGTTTTTTGTGAAACCAAAGAAAAACTAACACAAAAAAATATTGGCAGTGGAGGAATTGATAGGAGTATCTGTACTTGTTGAGCCTTTGAAAATGATTTGCAGGAGACAAAGCAATTGTACAAGTGGGTTAGAGAAAGCCTGAATTACTGTAAGTAGAGCTTAGTGTGTGTCATGTCCCTGTTGGTTACAGAATAACAGTATTAATAAAACAATAGTAAATCAGCAAGAAACTATAACCTGGATAGGATATCACTGACACTAATTTTCCTCTCACTTTCTCCAGCCACACCTTTCCAATTTATCTAAGACAACCTCATTACTTATTCTGTGGTTGAATGGCTTGGGAGAGTAAGTGCCCTATTTGAGGGGCACAGCCCTGAAGTTAAGAAAGACTAACCTCTGGAACTTTCCTACCCAGAAACGAGTAAACTGCCTTTAGAAGCAAAGCCTGAGAGGTGAGAGTGATAACCCCTGGAGCACCGATCCCAGGAGTGGGCTAGCCACTTCCAACCACAGCCTGAAGACCAAAGAAACTGAAGGCTTGGTTTAACCAACTAGTAAACCCGGTGCATCTGCTGTCACCACTGCTCCCATGTCACTGTGGCCGTGGCCTCCCCTGCATACAGATACTCACTGACACTTTCACTGAGCAGTCAAAAGTGAGTAATGTGTGAACAGGTAGTACATTGGATGAGCAAAGGGTGAGGAACTTTCGAGTGACCCTTATGCATTCTTTAAAGGAAGGGATTTAAGGCTAAGAACTGCTGGACTCTGCTGATCCAGAACACACATGCACTGTGATCACAAATCCAATCACATTAAGCCCACCTGTTGCCTTCAACAGATCTGTGACTCCATAGTTACCACAGGCAGAAAATCAGAAAAAATACTGAGGAGTCTAAATGCCAAGGAGATTGCCCTCTGTCCTAGGGAACTAGCTTCTCTGCATTAAAGGTGACTGGGATCCACAAAGCAGCAACAGGTCCAGATGGAGGAGAGCATGGTGGGGATTAAAGTCAGCATAGGTATAGTTATAACATGCCTTCACCTTGCTCCCAATACTTATCTTCTCTTTCAATGAAGGCCGCTAAAAGGCAGTGACCCATTACACAAATTGGCCCACTAAGGTGGAAACACATGCTTTAGGACAACACATTACAGATATAGGCTCGTTTTCTCTGCTTCTCTTCACTAAAGACTGGCGGTTCTCCTAAATCTTCTACTAATGGGAGAAGTATCCTTTGATGTGGTATCAAGAATGATGAGACTCAGGAGCCAATGAAAGTTCTTTCATTTCCCTTTATGAATAGAAAGATATTTCTCAAGGTATTAACAATATCCTTTTATAAGAATTTATCATAACAAGGCAATAAAGATATGTGTTTTGGGCTCTAGTTTTTCTCTAAAGACATAATTATATCACCAGATAAACCAGTTGATATTTGCCTAAAGGCCATATAAAATATCCATGGGTAATGAAAGAAAAGTTTCACTTGTTTTTTCTCTATGTATAGTAGATTTGGAAAGATGCGTATTGATGGAGGCCAAAGGCTGAGCATCTGGCCAAAGCAGTCAGATATAAAATTGTGAAATAATGGAGACACAATATGTGCATTACACTTTTGGAATTCACAGAACACTTTTATAATCTCATCCAAATATCACCCACACAACTTGTCATTAATCTCATTCTCCAAATACTCAGGTGGGCAGGTAACTTGCCAGAATCAAATATCTCTTACAGGAAGAACCAACACAAGAGACCACGTTTCTGATGCTGGACACTGTTAATCCCAAACATGAGTTACTCCTATAGTAATGGAGCAGGAAAGCAAGACATGAGGTCAAACTTCAAGAAGCAATTTAGTATTCACATTTCTTTAATGTGCTTTCAGAAGCCAGCCAAAGCTACAAGTCTGAAGCAATCTTTTCTGATAGAACAGCAATTGCAATATTTACAAAGGAAATTACTGGACAAAGAAGCCTGTTACAGAAGACCAGGCACTGGTATGAAATCCTGAAACCTCATCTACCCTAAAATAGATGAGTGACCTCTTTTCATCGCACCCCCTTTCTGTTCTAATTCCCTGTATAAATGAAACCCACAGTTTAAAAAGTGAGGCATATGGCTGTCTTCAGAGGCCCCTTTCAATCTGGATTGAGCATTGTGCAAGCCCATACTGGGCACAGCACAAGGGACTACAATGGGAGCTGAGGACCGAAATGTGTCCTTCTTGAACAGCAATCTCCTCGTTGTTTATGGCATGCTGGGTCACAAACAAAATCAAAGCAGAGCCGATAACATCATATAGTAGATGCCCAAGTGACTCTTTTCCTGGCACCGAAATGAGAACACAGAACACAGAGGACCAGGAATTTGTTCATGGATTCATTTTGATCCAGTGGTTGGCGTGGTGAGGTTCTACCATAAAGAGCAAAATCTCATTTAAAAAGAACATATTTAAGAGCTCTTGGCTCTTACTCAAAATCAAACAGCGAGCGATGTACACATTTTGTGACTAGTTTAAAAACAGTTAAGAAGTGTTTCAGTAAGTCACTTTGCAGATCCAGAGCTCACAGAAATGTCTGAGAACACTGGAAGCAGACAGCCACTGTGACATAGACTGAAGTCAATGGCCTCTGGTTCCTTCCTTTCAAGTCTTTATACCTGTCTCTAGAAAGTTTACTTTCACCAAATGTAGCTAACTGAATTGGGATTATGTAATAAGTGTTTTTGCCTTAATTTTATAGAACATAATGTGTGGATCTTAGCATTTGAAAGGTATAATAAAATAATTGAAAGGCAAAGTCTGTTCCTGATATTTCAGATAATTAATTTGAAGTCCATGTGTATGAAAATCTTATTTTCAAGTTTCACTAGACCATTGGTTACAGAAACAACAATAGACCTCCATTCACAGGGTGCTTTCTATTCACCAAGAACCAACAAGCCACACAATGTTCTCCTAAAATTTCACTGTAATCTGTCTTCTACAAATAAAAATATATATATATAAACATTTGAGAGGTGAAGTGATTTGCCTATGTGACCAGGTGTTGTGACAGCTCCAAACTGCTAGGATGAACTTCCAAACCACAGTTTATGTGAGTAAGGGATTAATTTCACTTACAGGGAAAGTTAGCCAATGGCCAAAGAGGCTGGTCCCTTTCATAAATCCAAGCAGAGAGACCCAATCAGCCAGCAAGCACACAGGAACCTGCAGCATCTGGACCCTGGAGCTCAAGTACTCTGCATACCTCTGGTCTAGAAGTCAGATCCACCCCAGTGACATTCTTCCAGCCAGGTGGCAGGAGACAAGCTTTTTAATAAAAAAGAAAAGAAAGTAAAAAAAAAAAAAAAAAACTGAGTATTGGAGGACATTCAAACCACACACAAGGTAAAGAATGGCTTCAATTACAGAAAGTGACATAGGTCAGGTAGAACTGATTCTGAGTTTATGTTCTAGGTAAGAAGAATTCAAGAGCACCCAATCTGCTATGTTTTGGGGAACACAGACTTAGTTTGTTCTTTTTTAAGTGTGCGTGTGTGTTACTATGTCCCTGTGGTGCCCCATGTGTTCCCTTGCAGTAGGGTGCACACTCGTCAGTGATAGCCAGAGCAGAATGTCATGGTTCTTCTGCCCATTCTGGTTACAGGCAATCTCTTACTGATCCCAGAGCTGGTTGTCTTTTTTTCCCCCACACTTTCCACTGATTCTTGTGTCTCTGCTTCCCACAGGACTGGGGTTACAGCCACATGTGACCATGCCCAGCTGTTTACATGGGTTCTAGACATTCAATCTCAGGTGGTCTCTGGCCCTCTCGGGCCCCCATTCTTGCATAGGA
This sequence comes from Dipus sagitta, assembly GCA_036346955.1. Lineage (NCBI taxonomy): Eukaryota > Metazoa > Chordata > Mammalia > Rodentia > Dipodidae > Dipus > Dipus sagitta. Next base: position 188,907,202 of record CM070771.1, read on the forward strand.
AATGCACTTTGCTGCTGATCCACCTCCCCAGCCTAGTCACATATTGCTACACATGTGACTCCACAGGGTAAAACAGCATGAGGCAGTAAATATTTTTACAGAATAAGTAGATGGCAGAATTAACAGTCTCTTCTCTCCTCTCTGCTCTCTCTCCCCCTTTCTCCCCTCCCCTTGTCTTTCCCTCTTCATCCCTAATGTCTCTCTCTTCTGCCAGAGACCTTCTAGCCAGCTGACCCAAGTAATATTGCATTTAAATAGTAAAAATCAAAAAAATGTGAAGATTTGGGTATTGGAATTATTTATTTAAACAAATTTCAATAGTCAAGAAATATTTATCTTCATTTCACTTAGAACCCTCTAAATTTTTATGTGGTGTGAGATCATGAGGTATCATTAAAATGACCTGCATGATATAGCACTTCATTCTTTCAGCTCCTAAATCTTTCCTTGGAAGAATAACCCATATTGTGTAATTCCTCCACTAAACAAATGTCCAATGTCTTTTGTTTCTCTCTAATTTGAGTGTGTTCCTTGCTCGTCAAAGCATGGATTGAGGCTTTAGGACCTCCAGTATGAATCATGTATTCTCCTTCACAACCTGGTCTTTTTTTTTTTTTTTAATGTTCTGGGAATAGACCATGCACTACAGCCAGGTTCTCTGAAGTTCACTTTTCAGAATGAATGCTTGTCACTTTCTAGTCTTTAAGCCTTCAAGTATTCCCTTTCTTCCTAACAGAGGAGCAGACACTTAGTTCCCTACTTTATCTACCATTTCACCCATGAATGTGCACATATCCATCAAACCACATTACCCATCCCATATTCCAAACACTGTCTTGTGAAAACTTTTCTTGTCTCAATTCAAAAAACTTGTGGTCTTCCTCTTCTGAATTTCCATTGCATGTTTGCTTTTCCTATTAATCACTGTAGGTTATGGTCCATCAGAGACAGCCTCTGAGATAGAGATTTTCATGAAGATTGTCTCAGAAGGAGTTCTCCAGGGAACAACAGGGCTGAAGAAGATGAAGGAAGTGGAAGTCAGCAAAAAAAAAAAAAAAAAAAAAAAAAAAAAAAGAGTTGGGTTTCACTGTTGCCTCTGCAAGGACCACAGAAAAGCCCAGCAGGAATTCTGATGGTGGAATTGTCCTTTAATTGTCCTGAATTTTTGCAAGTGTGAATGGGCCTGTACACCCCAGTCTCTCACTCTAAGGATATGGGGCAAGAGACCTGTCTTCTGTGAAGGAAGCAGCAGGGGAAGAAGGGCCTGTGAATGTCAACTGTCAACACTCCACACACTTGAAGAATGAATGCTTCTGTCCTGAAAATGATGGAAGGAAAAATCAGAAATATGAGTAGGCACTGAGATGTCCAGCACACCAGCTTAAGGGAATTTATTATTATTATTATTATTATTATTATTATTATTTATTAGTTAGTTTTCTACTCAGTGAATACAGTGAAGTTGGTACCATTGTTAGGCTCATCCATGTCCTCCCCCCCACCCCCGGCCTCTCCTTGTTGGGGTATATGGGTCATGCATTGTGGAGTTAGCCCTCAGTTATGAGTGGGAGGAAATGTCTCTGTGTATCATGACCCAACATGTGGCTCTGACATTCTTTCCGCCCCCTCTTCCGCAAAATTACCCTGAGCCATGTTGGGTTCATTTTAGGTCTGCTTCAGTGATGAGGTCTTGGGAACCTCTGTGTGTCTGGATATCTGGTTTGGTAGGAGTTGATTGTTCTCTGTGTCTATCTCCTTCACCCTTGTGCTGGGACCAGGTTCACCAAGAAAACAGCAACCTTGCTTGTTTCGCCAATTATTCTTAGTTTCAGCTGGGGCCCTTTTGAGGTATGATGGGCTTATGGGAAATTTGGTACGCTCTGCTTTACAGGTAATTTCTGTGGATCTAAAAGTAGAAACTGTGTCCTCAGTATTCCCTGAAATCCTTTGCTGAGTCAGGTTTATTTCATACTTGTACAAAACTTTCCCTGTAGAATTATATTAATGAGGTATGCTGGACACATATCAGCTCAATTCTCCAGAGGACAAAACTGAGAGACTCATTAATAATTGCATGTGTTCACTAATATAATGAATTTAAAAGTTTCAATGAATAAACCTAGGCCCAGGTCTTTTATGTCAATTGCCTTTGAGAACACAAAAGACAACAAAACAAACCTCAATTATTCAAATATGGTCAACAGTTACTGAAAGGGCTGCAGGCAGGTCAAGGGTTAATAAACTTGCTCACTAAACCCCTTCTCTAAGAGTCCTACTTCTGTTCCTTCCTGAGGTGCCTGAACTTGATAAGTTATTAGACTTCCTCCTGGCTCATAGTCATAGGAGAGAATGAAAACTTTTAACTGAGATTTAAAACAACTTTGGCTCCTTGCCCAGGGTTCATACTGTGGTGAGAACTGAAAGTATCTTCCAAGAATTTTTCAAATAACCTTTATAAAAAAGATGGCCTGAGATACAATTCTTAAAATCACACTCAGAAAACATGTCGCAGTCATAAAATCAGGTGAAGCCATAAGGAAGCTTTTTATATGAAATCAAATTCTCTTTTTTAGTCCCACTCCTATTCTCTGACCCTTCCATCTCTCCTCCACACAGTGACACATTTACACAGCGTCCCTCACCCCCACACACACCCTCAATCTTAGGCTTAGCTGAGAAAGCCACCTGTGATGTAGCCTGTTTCCAGGAAACCCTGGCAAACACCCTGATGCCTGATGTGGAGTTTGTATGTTCACGTTGCACAGATGGGGCCCCTTAGCGGCATTTCTCCTTCACTGCCAAGCTTGTGGACTCCAGAAGAGTGGAGCAGAGTGAGCCTTGGTTGAATACCTATAAACCTGACTCCTCTTTGTCACCTTGACTAATTATCTCCCATTCTTTTGGATTGTGGGTGAATAGGAATACCTGCATATATAATCACTAACCTCCACTTGTGACCTGGCTTTATTCCCTAAGTCGTTAGAGAAATTCTGTTCAATGGCAGGCACAGGTTAGTTTTCCTAACAATTAGTATAGAATCAAATCCTTAGCCTAGACTTCCTGACCCTCCGCAAACTAATTCCAAGCCTTTATTCAAGTCCTGCTGTCTACTTCTTTGGGGCACAATACTTATATCCTAGCAAACTAATCCTACATAGTCTTCTGTTAGAAGTATGTATTTCCCAAGTTTTCCAGTGTAGAAGCTCTGTTCCCTGAGCTGCCATTGGTGACCCCTAAACACTGAAATAGTAATTAAGGAGAGTTGGCTCAGTGGTTAAGAGCATTTTCTGTGCAAGCATGATGGCCTGAGAAGGCCGGATAGACCGTTGGAGTTCTATTACAAGGATCCACATCAAAAGCTAAATGTCACCACACACACACACACACACACACACACACACACACACACACACACGAGTAACCTCAGTCCCATAGGGGAAGCAGAGACCCCAGAACCACTGGAGACAACAAAGAAAAAGTTCAGTGCCACCATTAAAGAGATGAAGAAGGATTGCCATGAGTTCCAGGCCAGCATGGACCTACAGGGTGAGTACAAGGTCAGACGGTGCTTGAGTAAAACATAAGCAAACAAACAAACAACAAAAGCTAAAGCAAACATCAAGTACCTAGATCGTTGAGCCACTGTGACTCAAATTAGCATGGTCAGAATAGCAACCGAGCTGGACACTCAATGTTCCCCTCTGGGCACCACATGTGAGCACACCCCACTGCACCTAAAAGCATGGGGAGCCACATGGGCTCATACAAGTGCATACACCACGCTCACACCACGTGACACATAAACATGCTCACACAAGCAATAAATGATCAAATAAATGAAATAGTAACTGGAGAAATTATGTCTGTATCTTACCAATGAAAACTAAGGCTCTTGGGGCTAATACGCTGATAAGTTTGAATGATAGTTCACATAATAGGCTGAAGAAGCAATTTATGTTTTCACATAGACTATATTTATTGTTCACATTTTCTCGTAAATCACACACTTGCACATGACCCTACTATTTTAGGCTCTTCCCTTTCCAAGCTTGCTTTTTTTTTTTTTTTTTTCCTGTTCTGCTACAAGAAAAAAACAAAAAATTGCTTACCTATGCTAAGGGAAATGCTAATACTTCAGATTCCAACTCAAATAGCTCCTCTGATTTTGATTTGCTTTGTAAACTCTCTCACTCTTTGCATTTTATTTCCATTTATTATCATTGTATTTCATTCTGTTTCCATTAAATAGCAAGCTAAGCAAGCCAGTTGTCACCTTTTATAACAAAGGAGATAGTCAGTGTTCATCCAACAACTGAAAAATCATTGAGCACAACTTCTAATAGGATAAAACAAATCTTGGTCATACTGCAAAACATTTAGCTACCTTTTAATTAAAGTTAACCATAATTAAAATATTATATCTACAAACTATTTGGAAAATTTATAAAAATAAATTAAAGCCATGTTGTCATTTCTAAGATCAAATGTTTAAGACATTATTTCTACCCTAGGGACACCTCTGATATTCCCCCTATAGTCAACTTTGAGAACAATTGCTATTCTGATTTTGATAATCTAAAACGTTTTTGCAGCTTTATATGAATAGAAGAATGTGACGAATATTTGATGCCTATTTTTGTCTCATGCTGATTTCTTGTTCATTACTTTTCTTTATTTTTTCCAACTTGGTTATTTTGTAATATTAATGATGCAATTATGAATGCATCTGCCCTGAGCCTTCTTCTGTGTGGATTTCAACAGAACATGCACACATCTCTTATGGATTTAGCACATATTGGAAACTTCAGACCACTGAGAATGAACGCACTCCATTTATTCGATGTGGGTATGCAGTTTCCAAAGTGGCTGTAATAAGTTGGACTCCCATTAACTACTAACATTTTCTGAGAGATCCTGTTTTTCTTCTTGAGCACATGACATATAAAGGAGATCGACTTTCACGTGGTTGAGTGGTAGTAGCTTTGTATGCTTTTAATCTGCAATTCTCTAAAGATATGCAGTGAACATCTTTTCTTATAGTTTTTGTTCTCTTGGGTAGCCTCATTTGTGAAACGCCTATTCATGACTCTGACACATGTTCAGATTATGACTGTAATTGTATAATTACCTTGTAGAAATTATTTGTACATTCTAGATACAAATACTTTGTAAGATAAATGATTGAACACCCACCATAGTTTGCAATATAATTCTAATTGTGCCTTTTGATGGGTACAGAGTACAATGTCAATGAAATCTAATTTAACCAACCTTTCTTTCTTTTGTCAGCAGATTTGTGTGTGTGTGTGTGTGTGTGTGTCTGCTGCTATGTTTTAAATATCTTTGCTTTTTCTGAAACTTTGAAAGAGACTATGTTTGATTTTGCAGACTGTAAAATTAGAAGTTCTTAAGACATCATTATGTATGTAGTGTTAAATTAATCTAAGCAAATTCATACCATTTAACTTAATCTACTTCTTGAAAAAGACTACATTTTCCCACATCATACTGACATGATTCTTTGCTATCAATGAATTAAATATTGAGTCTATTTCTTGGCAGTTTTTCCTTCTTCATTTATCAATATTTTCTTGTTTATTTTGTGCCAAATCATAATTTAAAATTATCTTGCTGCTGATTTTTTTAGAGGTATTAGCATGTGTATTCCAACATTGTTCTTTTTCTACACTTTGATACTTTTGGACCTTTACATTTTTGTTTGAAAAATACTCACATAGGATTTATTTTATTATTTTATTCATTTATTTATTTAAGACAGAGTGATAAAGAGGCAGAACAATAGAGAGAGAGAAAATGGACACCCCAGGGGCTCAAGCCACTGCAGATGAACTCCAGACACATGTGCCATCTTGTGCATCCAACTTTATGTGAGTACTGGAGAACTGAACCTGGGTTCTTGGGCTTTGCTTGCAAGTGCCTTAACTGCTAAGCCTTCTCTCCAACTCTCATGTGTTATTCATAATTAGAATTGCATTTACTCTATAAATCAATTTAGATAAAATTGATGTTTTAAAACAGTAAGCTTTCCAACATTTGCACCTGGTACATATTTCTTAACATGAAGATACTTTTAAAACTTTTTTTGGGCTGGAGAGATGGCTTAGTGGTTAAGCACTTGCCTGTGAAGCCTAAGGACCCCGGTTCGAGGCTCAATTCCCCAGGACCCACGTTAGCCAGATGCACAAGGGGGCACAAGCATCTGGAGTTCGTTTTCAGTGGCTGGAGGCCCTGGCTCGCCCATTCTTTCCCTCTCTTGCTCTCTCTTTGCCTCTTTCTCTCTCTATCTGTCGCCCTCAAATAAATAAATAAAAATAAAATATTTTAAAAAACCTTTTTCTTATTTAGGAGTAATTTACAGTAGCAATAGATAAAAAACTGATTCTGAGGCATTTGATATTTTTCATACTATGATAATGAATCGTTACTGTTAAGTTTCTACTTTTTTGTTGAATATATAGAGATATTATTAATTTTATGCATTACTTAATATCTGTCAATGATTGTGGTCTCTTACCTATTATATTATTTTGGATGTATCATGTATAAAATCAAGTTACTCACATACTATGGAAGTTATATTTCTTTTTTCATTGTACACTTATTTATTCCTCCTGTTTTATTTACATATAATGATATTAACTACAGATGATATTACCAGACATCAGTTTCTCATCATACTTTGGGGATTATTGTTTCACCATTAAATACAGTCAAGGATTTCTTAGTTTTATTTTGCCATGGGTTTTTATCATTGGTGATTATTTTATACATTTTTTTGAATCTATTGATATTGTTATATAGTTTTATCTTTTCTCTGTGTTACTTTATGATCTATTTATAAATGCTGACTAATGCTTTCATTCTTGAAACCAACCTCATTTGATTATATAGTATTAGTTTTTGTATTTCTGGATTTAATTTTCTAATTTATGGCTTAGATTTTGTTGCATGCACGTTCATGAGATCTGGCCTATGATTTATTATTTTCTTTCTTGCATGGTTTTTGTCAGATTTTGTATTAAGGTCATGTTGGACTCATAAAAAGCATTGGCAAGTGTTTCTTATTTTCCTATTGTCGGGAAGAGCATAATACTGGACTTCTCTTAAATGTTTGGTGACATTCACCAATGAAAGCATTTGGGCTTTAACATGTATTTGGTGAAATGTTTTTAATAACTAATTCAGCAATATTATTCATTTTTCTATATTGTGAAAGTTAGCTTGAATTAATTGTATTTTAATCTAATATGTTATGTATTTTTAAAAATATTTTATTTATTTATTTCTTATGAGAGACAAAAAGAGAATGGGCACACCAGGACCTCTAGCCACTGCATACGAACTCCAGACATATATGTCCTCTTGTGCATCTGGCTTAAGTGAATCTTTGGGAATTGAACCTGGGTCCTTAGGCTTCACAGGCAAGTGCCACAACTGCTGTTACGTATTTTTAGTCTGTGTGATTGATGTGATTTTTTATTATTGCTATAGATATTTTGTGACTTTACTTCTTGATTAAAGTCAAGAATTTGCTCAGTAAGTGCATTGCCAAGCAATTTTTTCCAGTGGTTTACTGATTCCATGCTTGTCTTCTCCTGATGGTACTGTTTTTTTGTAAAATTTATTTATTTATTTTTATTTATTTATCATATTAAGGGTATGCTTTGTATGGACACATCATGTGTTAGTACCAGCATTTCCCTCCTCCCTGTCCCCAATCCTCTAAGGACCCACCTCAGTGGGGTTACTGGAATTCCTAATGGGGCTGTGGGTTGTGCATTGTGAGAGCAGAAGTCGGTCATTGGGGAGGAGGGATGCCTCTAGATATGTCCTCCCAACCTGTGGCTTTTACAATCTTTCCTCCCCCTCTTCCACAAAATTCCCTGAGCCATGGTGGGTATGTTTTAAGTCTACTTCAGTGTTGAGCTCTCAGGAGCTACTGGCTTTCTGCTTTGGTATGTGTTGTGCATCCTCAGGGTTTGTCTCCGTAACCTCCAGATTGTCAGGCTCACCATGGAAGCAGCACTGTTGTTCATCTCACCAAATCCTCTGTTGTTTCATCTGAGCCTTGGCTGAAGTGCAAGGGATAGTTTATCTCCTTGGATCTTGTTACCTTTTATAAAAGAACAGATTCTCCAATGGAGAATGAAGTCAGCATAGTTAGGTGCGATAAACATAGTTAATTTAGAGAGGTTTTGATGGATGTAGCCCCTCTATTGGTCAAAGACTAATGGGAGCTTATCATTGGTATCATAATCTTGGTATCCATGGGATTCTGACCTTGTTCCCAGTTCCAGCCATGGATTTCTTTCCACTGAGTGGGTCTCTTAGCCAATCAGAAAGCCAATGGTTACCTATCAAGGCTGAATGCCACCTTTTTAAGCTGGCTTCTTTCTTCCATTTCAGGCTGTTGTTTTCTTATGCTCCAGCTGGATGGCTGCCTTTGGAGCTCTCTGATTAATATCTTAAATAGTTTATTCTTATTTTTCTTTTCTAGTATTTAGCCTGTTTTTATAATTATTCTGATTGAAGGATTGATCTCATAAAATTATTCAAATATGTTCAGATGCATGACAGTACAACATTTTATTTTTAAAAGATTTATTTTTATTTAGTTATTAGAGACAGAGAAAGAGTGAGAGAGAGAGAGAGAGAGAGAGAGAGAGAGTGAGAATGGGTATGCCAGGGCCTCTAGCCATTGCAACCAAACTCCAGATGCATGCACCATCATGTGCATCTGGTTTATGTGGGACCTGGATCCTTAGGCTTCTCAGGCATGTGCTTTAACCACTAAGCTATCTCTCCAGGCCCACAACATTTCATTTTATTCAAGTGCTTTATACAAATAATTATAGAATAGGAACACTTGAGGTGAATTTACAGATAATGCTCTCTAGTGGGTTTCTTTCTATGTTCTGTGGCACCTTACAGTCATTCTTAGCCTATTTGTCAGCAACCCAGTTTCTCTTGGCACTCAGGATCAGTTCCTGAACCACATAGAGTTATTATTTCCCAGCTAATTACCTTAAAGAACAAAGAATTTGAAACATCAGAGCAGAGTCTTTGCTTCCACTTTACTAAAACAAGGACCATTATCTCTAGTGTCTGATATATTCCTCTTTGGGCAAAGAAGGGAAGCAAAAAAGTCATGTATAAGAGCAAGAATGAAAGTGATTACTTCTAATTTTATCTCTATAATTCTTAATCATGATTTATGAATTCAATATTATAAGCCTTTCTTTAGGCACATATGGTGAGCATTTTTGTGTTTCTAATGTTTTTCTAATATTAGAAAGCTTAAATTTTGTAGTCTCATAACTTTTTTTTGAAATTATAAACAGAAATATTGCTTTCTGGTGAGTAACTAGATCATTTATAAATCTTACTGTTATGATTAATGGCACAACGAATATCTTCATACACAAATCTTTGTATAAAATAAGTTCTACTAGGCAGGTCTAAAATGTGGTGATTGATCATGATAGAAAAGGGAGCAGAGGTGATGACAGATTTGGAAAAGCAATGAACTGAATGTGCCCAAGATTTGTGTGTGGGTATAAGACTAGGCAGTGCAGAAGGCTTACTTCATAAGTACTAGAAAGTGGATTGGGGGAGAGTTTATATATCATACAGGCAGTAATTAGACCCACTAGATTGAATTTCTATATTCACTAATCCCAAACTGAATGAATTGTGGCAAGTCATTTAACAATATCAGTGCACTCACTTCCTCCCATGTAGAAGTTGAATAAAAATGCCACACTTGCTGGAGATTTATGTGATTAAATTGAATAATAAAATGAAAATGTTTATCATGTATCTATCCAACGCAGGACTATCAACAAATGTTAGCAATAATTATTACTTTATTATTATCCTAATCACCATTGTCATTGTCAAACTTACTGTTGATATCATGTTCAGAAACTTCTTGGATGAGGTTTCCTTAGGCAATGAAGAGAACACAAGAGTAGCATTGTTAAAATAATATTTGGTTTGATGCCTTGTAGTTTCAATGTTGAATCATTAACTCTGTGACCGTAGACATATTATTTAACATTTTTGAAGCTCATTTATTTTTATCTATGATAAACTGGCATGAACACCATCTATACATAATTACTTGAACAAAGTAATATAACATAACTGAGAAATGGGTTTTATAGATAGTTTGCTGGGGTAGTTAAATTATTCTTAAAATATTGTTAGCATTTGTAGCTGCTGCTTTAAAACTGTTTATAATTAGAACTTCTTCAAATAGAATAATTCCAGTGTAATCAATTTATTGCAGTTCCCTTATCATTGCTGGCACAAAGGACCCTACCAAGAGCAGCTGTTGGGAGAAAAGTTTTCATTTGGATTTATAGTCTCAAGAGGAAGCTCCATGATGGCATATGAAAGCTGGACATCACCCTTGCCACAACAGGTAGACAACAGTAGCAGGGCACTGGTTATAACACCTATAAGTCGGGCTGGAGAGATGGCTTAGTGGTTAAGCGCTTGCCTGTGAAGCCTAAGGACCCCAGTTCGAGGCTTGATTCCCCAGGACACACGTTAGCCTGATGCACAAGGGGGCGCACGCATCTGGAGTTCGTTTGCAGTGGCTGGAAGCCCTGGCACGCCCATTCTCTCTCTCCCTCTATCTCTACCTGCCTCTTTCTCTCTCTGTCTGTTGCTCTCAAATAAATAAATAAAAATATTTAAAAAAAAAAAACACCTATAAGTCCATCCCACAAACAACATACCTCCTCCAACCAGGTTCAACTTCCTAAATTGCTGCCAGCTAAGGATCAATTATAGAGAGCACATGAGATTATGGGGAACATCTGATTCAAACCAATACACGGTCTTTCTGAAAAAAAAAATTAAAAAGTCACTTTATAGTGACTGACTCTGAAAGGCAAAAAGAATCACAGGGCTAAGGCTGATAACTGTAAAAGATAGTTTTCCCAGTCTGGGCTGGAGAAATGGCTTAGCTTAGCTTACCTGTGAAGCCTAAGGACCCATGTTCGACTCTCCAAAACCCAAGTAAGTCAGACATAGAAAGGTGAAGCAAGTGCAAGGTTGCACATACCCACTAGGTGGTGCAAGCATCTGGAGTTCAATAGTAGTGGCGGAGGCCCTGGCATGCCATTCTTCTCCTCCTCCTCCTCCTTCTTCTTCTTCTCTCTCTCTCTCTCTCTCTAAAATTTAAAAAAAAATGGATAACTTTCCTTTGTGAATGTCCTCGCTATCCCCGTTGACCACTGATGTCCAGGCACAGGAGGAGTTGGGGAGAGGAGGGTGAGTGTGATGGGCAGTGAACCACCTGGGAGACAGTCTGATGGGTAGCGCTTTGTCTCATTTATTCAAAGGGGACTGAGTTTATAAACACTTGGGAAAGGTTGAGAAGGCATATACAGACTATAAGGTGATTGGATACATAGGTTTATGGGTTGTTATCTAATTGGCTGGTGTCGGAAGGCAGAAGTTGTGAGGGAGAATTTGCAAGGGAGATAACATCATCCACTTATTGAATGTCTACAGCAGCAGGGAGACTGTTTACTACCACATAAGGGTCTCTTGGGCAGCTGGACACAAGGTCAGGAACTGTGGTGGGGCGTGGGGCAGAACCTTAGAGTATGGAATGCTCAGGTGCTTTGGGATGGGGGGAGGGCCCACCAGTCCTGTTTCCTCTGGGCCAAGATGAGGCACACTACGACCTTGCAAGCAGGGCCAGCTCCATCTCCAGAGTGGGTTCCCAATGATGAGACCAGCTCCAACCCCCACAGCCCAAGGTCCCTGACCATGTCCTACAGGCCAGGCCAGCTTTCTCATAGTCCCAGTCCATGTTTAGCAATGCCCGACACCTTTGGTTAATTGAGAATCAGCTTTAACACACACACAATTAATAATAATAATAATAATAATAATAATAATAATTTTTTAAGTCTAAGCATTGTCCTGAGTAGCTTTCCTAATCACTGGACATGGGTGGACACTGAGAACACATCACAGGAAAGAGCCATGGTCAAGTGGGGAAACTGAGGTTTTCTACACTGGCAGCATGTCAGCATGGCTTGACATCAAACCTTTGTTTTATTTCTCTCTAGGAAGGGGAAAGGTTATTTGTTTTTCTCCAATTAAACTCTCCTTCTATCACAATGGGAAGAGGCCTCCAAACTATTAGAGCCCCTCAGAGTTTCCTGATGAATTTCTAGATAGGATATCATTCCCCCTCTTCCAGTTTCCTCAGTTTATCTCCCAAAGTGACAAAAAGATATGCTTCATCAGATTCAACAATCCCGTTCATTTCTCTGAATTTTCCCAAGGTGTAGACAAAAATGGAAAGTTGTCAAGGAATTAGTCTTTGCTTAGTGTTGTCCAGCCCTGGAGGGAAGGGTTTTCTTCTCTCTCTTTTTCTCTCTCACTTGCTTGTGTGTGTGTGTGTGTGTGTGTGTGTGTGTGTGTGTGTGGAGTGTCATGGTCATTGGCATATCAGAAAACAAATTACAAAGGAAGCTACTTCACCTCTTACTTTCTTCCTCAGCCTCGGCAGAGAGTGTTTTGAGGCAAACATCTGTTTGTAATAGTAGTCATTATGATGTGGGCTACTGTTCACTTAGCTCTTCTATGTAGTAGCCTCTCCACTGGTGCTTCTCAAGCTTCTGTCTTAAAAGACCACTATTTTATTTTAGAAAATAAGATTAAAATGACATTAATATGCATGGCAAGTTATTTTATTATTTTATTAAGAAGAATCTTTGAGCAGGGTGTGGTGGCACAAACCTTTAATCCCAGCACTTGGGAGGCAGAGGTAGCAGGATCGCTGTGAGTTTGAGGCCACCGTGAGACTCCATAGTGAATCCTAGGTCAGCCTGGGCTAGAGTGAGACCCTACCTCAAAAATAAATAAATAAATAAATTAAATAAAATAAAAAAAGAAGAATCTTTGTATGGTCACATCATGTGTTGGGACCATCATTTGCCTCCTCCCTGCCCTCATTAACTGAGGGCCCTCCTCGGTGGGGTTGCTGGTATTACCCATGGAGTTGTGGGTTATGAGCTGTGAGATGAGTAGTTAGCCATTGTTGGGGGGCAATGCCTCTGGATATTCCTTCCTACCCTGTAGTTCTTACACTCTTGCTGCCTGTTCTTCTGAAAAATTTCCTGAGCCATAGTGGGAGTGTCTTAAGTCTACTGTACTGTTGAGCCCTCAGCAGCTTCTGAATTTCTGCTTTGGCATGTGTTGAGTCTCCTCAGAGTCTATCACCATCACCCTGGCACAGGTTGTCAGGCTAGCCATGGAAGCAGCACTCTTGCTCATCTGACACATTCCTCTGTGGTTTCACCTGGGCTCTAGCTGATGTGCAAGGGATGGTTCATCTTCTGCCATGGTATCAGCTATTTTCTCTTGTCTTATTGATAGATTTGGCTGTCCTTAGTACTTTCTGCCTTCTGAGAAAGAAAAATAGATTCCCCAGTGGAGAGTGACATCAGTATAAGTTAAAGAGGATAAGCATTGAAAGAGAGATTTTTATGGGTATAGTCTGTCTTTTGGCTATATACAAGTGGTAGCTTCTTGCTGGAAACCATAATAATGGTTACCATAATATTCTGAGTTTGTTCCCAATTCTAGCTGTGGGTTCCTTTCCACTGAGCGTATCTCTTAGCCAATCAGAAAGCCACTGGTTGCCAACCTAGGCTGAGTGTCACCATTGCACAGGTATATATGTCTTGTCAGGCTGGTTGCTTTCGTATAGCGGTGTCCCTCGCTTGTTAACAACATTGTTGGCCATTTACCCCAGAAGCTCATGGAGCATTTTCCAGATCTATATAGACTAACCCTCTGGTACTGGCTTTCTTCCAGATTCTAGCAGCTCTCTCAATGGTCTGAGTTGACAGCATGTGGTGTCTTTGGTAATAGGGTCTTACCTTTCACCTCAGGTGGGTAATCTAGTGTTTTGACAAAGCTTATCTTGTTTGGGGGACTTCATAAGTCTCTCTGATTAACAGCTCAACATGGGTTATAACTGATTTCTGGTACTAGAAGTTACAAGCCAGAGTCAAATGTTTTAGTGTTAGGCTTCATCCAACACTCACCTGGGCCCTTCTTATCAGACAACCCCCCATTCACCTAGCAAGGGTTATATCTTTAATTTACTATCCAAGAGGAAGGTTTCTATGGTATCAATTCATTTTGGATTTAGTTCTGTGTATATATCCCCCAACCCTCCCATTGTCCCCTCCCAAGTCCTCCCATCCTATTATCTGTACCTCCAGTTGTCTTTCAGTACGCCAGCAACTCAAGCTGTCCCAATTTAAGAACCATAGACGAGGGAGAACATGCAGTGTTTATCTTCCTATGCTTGTGTGAGTGTGCTTAGTATATTATATTCCAAATCTGTCCATTTTCCTACAAATTTCATTATATTATTTTTCCTTACTGGTCAGTAAAATTCCATCATGCCAGGGCCTTCGGCCACTGTAAATGTATTCCAGACACATGTGCCACTTTGTGCATCTGACTTACGTGCGTCCTGGGAACCTGAACTTGTGTCCTTTGGTTTTTTAGGCAAGCACCTTAACGACTAAGCCTTCTCTTCAGTCTTTATATGTCTGTTTTTATGCTAGTACCTTGCTGTCATGTAACTGCGGCTTTGTAGTGTATCTTCAGATAGGGTATGTTGATACCTCCAGAGATGCTTCTTTTACTGAGGATATTTTTGGATATCCGAGGCCTTCTGCCATTCCATATAACTTTTGAGATGTTTCTTTCTATCTCTGTGTAGAATGATGTTGGGATTGTCATTGGTATTGTGTAGAATCTGTACATTGTTTTTGGTAAAATTGCAACAAATTAGAGAACTCTGGATTCAGGAAGAACTTGTAAGTCACACAACAAAAGGAGCTGAACTAATCTCTTAGTCTCTAAGATATACTGATTGTTCCATTGATTTTAAAATTGGATGGGTTTTATGTCAAACCTCTTCTTCCAATCCAATGGGGTTGCTAATAGATGTAAAGACATTTCTGTGAAAACTCTGTTAACTTAGAATAATGTCAATATATTTATGTACCTAGGCTAACAGTAATCAGTGTGAATTTAGTAAAAGAGAGTAAACATAAATGTCCAGTAAATTCTTTATAAGTTGAAATTATAATCAAAATGTTAAGGATATAAACTGTGTGCACAGATCTAACTCTGTTCTAGAGTGTTCTGTAGGATTTATAAATTATAATAATCTTTGCTGAAGGGTTGCTAGATTTTACTGGAAAAGGCCTTTGGGATACCCAAATTTAAAATAGTCATGTGCTTTAGACAGCAAGATCATGCTTAATGACAGGTACTTAATGATATGAACACACACACATACACACACACACACACACACACACACATATGAGGTAACTGGAGGAAAAGATAATAGGGATGGGAGGATAAGGGAGGGGACAATGGGAGGGTTGGGGGATATATACACAAACTAAATCCACAATAAATTGATACCATAGAACCTTTCCTCTTGGATAATAAACTGAAATATATAACCCTCGCTAGGTGAATGGGGGATAGTCTGAAAAGAAGGACCCAGGTGAGTGTTGAATGAAGCCTAATGTTAAAATATTTGACTCTGCTTTTTAATACCCAGTACCAGAAATCAGTTATAACTCATATTGGGCTGTTAATCTGAGAGACTTATGATATATACATATATATATATGACACTTTTCTAGTTATAGTGACATTGAGTGCATATTTATGGTAAAGATTTTATTCTAGTTAGTAAATATACTTAAAGATGATAACATAAACAAAATTTTAAAATATAACAACATAAAGGATAGGATCAAAAATTATGTATTCACATGCAGTAATAGGAGATCAGTTGTAGAAGTAAGTTTTTGTAAATTGTAAAATTAGGCCTTTGGTTTTCATAAACACCTTAATTTTGCAGATTTTTTGAGTTCATGTCATATAAATTAATATTTAGGTGAGAATAGTATATTAATATCTAGGTAATTATAGCCTGAAAATGATATTTAGCAGGGACCTAAAAGCTAAAAATGGAAAGACCTTGAAACTATTACAGATCCTTTCTAAAATATTATTAGCAATTCATACAGACTCTTGCTTTAAATATATTGCTACAAAGTTTTGTACCTTAAATGGAAAAGACAACGAAGGTAATATATAGGAAATCTGGAGATATATTAGTTTAATTTCACTTTTGATTAGAGGATGGCTTAGGAAAAATAATCCTGAGCTGGAGAGATAGCTTAGCTGTTATGGCACTTACCTGCAAAGCCTAAGGACCCAGGTTCAATTCTCCTGGTCCCATGTAAGCCAGATGCACAAGGTAGTGCTTGCATCTGGAGTTCCTTTGCAGTGAATAGAGTCCCTGGCATGCCCATTCTCTCTTTCTCTCTCTCTGTCTCAAATAAAAATAAATTAAAAATACTAAATAAAAAAGAAAAAGAATCTCTACAGTAGAAATATCATTTTAAAGGAATGTAAAGCCTACATTAGAACACAAATTGTGTAATCAACTAATCAAATAACTACAGTCCAGATATTAATCTTTTCACTCAACAAACCTTGAAGAGTTTGTTATTTGACAAATATTGAGAGGACATGGGAGTAAGAAGATAAATAAGACATAGAAATGAGTTGCTTTGAAATATACCAGTGGTCAATCGCCATGGATATTTCAGTTATTATTAGTCATATATTCCACAATGCACCTATTGAAAGCTGTAGGATATGCCTAAGTGAACTGTAGACATTAGTATATAACTGTATACAGCTAGACAACTCCAGATTTGAATATCCAGTTCTGTTTGTAACTCCAAGGGCTCACATATCACATCCTTCTTCTCCAGTAAAGGGTGTCCACAAACCCTCTAGAGAACTGTGTCTCTGTAGGAATGTCATGTCATCCCCCCAAAATTAAAAAAGTCCACTTAGGTACATTTGGTACTATTAGAAGTATGTGTTAGCCTGAGGGTGGACCAAGGGAAGGCACAGAGAGCTCTGTTGGCAGAAGAGGAGAAGCAGAGTTTAAAAGGAGACACTGGGCTTAGTCCTTCACAATGAGATCAGCGGTCAAGAGGTCTCCATGGGCTTGTTTCTCAACTTATGAAAGTTCATGTTTAGGAATTTTGTGAGGTTCTTGCCACCAGAGGTAAAGAGGTCTCCATGGGCTTGTTTCTCAACTTATGAAAGTTCATGTTTAGGAATTTTG
Organism: Dipus sagitta; assembly: GCA_036346955.1. NCBI lineage: Eukaryota > Metazoa > Chordata > Mammalia > Rodentia > Dipodidae > Dipus > Dipus sagitta. The sequence goes on from CM070771.1 coordinate 188,924,444, forward strand.
TGAGGTTCTTGCCAATCAATTCATCTTATGGACCTGAAATGATCTCACAGACTGATGTCCTTCAATCCATTGACAATCCTGTCTTTATCGTCTCCATTCTTCTACAGCTGTTCTCCCCAACAGATACAATTAGAACAGGCCTACCAGCGTCAAAGGAAAGCCATAGTCCAGTATTCGAGGTATCTCATGTTCAATTAGAAAAGCGTGGAGTTAAAAAAAAATCCTGAAGCAATTCTTGTCTCTTCTACATCTAAGGGTGTCATCTGTCATCCATGCCGCTGAGTTGTTAGCAGGGTTAGTAAAGACGGACCAAGCAGAACAGGAACACATGAAAACATTTCTCAGAAAACAGCAGTTCTTACGTTTCAGTTGAGCGACTGTTTTGTTTTTGTTTAGGAATCATAGAAACTGCAAGTGAACAAGCTGTATCGGGTCATCTAACTTTCCCTCCAGGGAGCTCATGACTTACTCCAACAAGTTCATTCAATTCTTTTCCAGCTTCATGTGAAGACTCCAATGGGGCTTTTAGCCACTCTTTGGACAGCCATTTTGTGCTCCAAGTCAGTACTGTGTGGATGTAGTACAACATTAGAAAGAAAAGGAAAACAGAATGCCCCCAAAAAAATTTTTAAAGGGGGGAGTTTGAGAATTTTGTACATCATGTTATAATTGAGGAAGAGAATAAAAGTATAGGAGGAGCTATATTTCTTGAAAATAAAACAAGCATTGTTCTATCATTTTGATAAACCAAAGACATAAAGGCTATGTTCTTCTGCTTTCTGGTTGCAAATTCACTCTTAAATTTTGTAAGTTATTGTGTTACTTTCCAAGTTTTCAGGTTTTAACACATTGAATATTACTCTAACTTTTCAAGAGATTGATTGTCATGTATATTTTCTAAAAGAATATATACTATCTATAAAGATATACATATATATATACATATATATATGTATGCATATATATATATATGCAGTAAATAGCCTTACTTTTGTTAAATGTTTATAATATTCTCTATTATGTTAAAGTTATATACACATACACACATAAGTATATACAGTGCATAGGTACAGAAAGAGAGAGAGACAGACAGACAATGCCTAGACATGTGCTAAGAACTAATCAGGATATAAAGAATGTTTTTAAGAAGACTGTACCTTACATAGTAAAGTGGTATCAATCAGAATTTTTGAGTGCATTGAACTTGCTCTGTGCAGGAATATTTGAAGAATGTGGGCTACAGGTTTCAGGGATTAATGTATTAATTTATACACTTTTTCTTTTCTACCTTGCATATTTTATACAACTAAGTAACTGTCTCAGTTTTCCCATCTCCAAGACAGATTTTTGAATGCTATTCCTTATATAAAGTAGTTATCTTGGTTTGCTAAATAGGTATGCAAAGGCAGAGTAGGATCTAAAAGTTAGTATGTAACTCAATGTTGACGGTTGATTACATAATAATTTCACTTCAAATTATCTCACTGATCGTATGTGTTTATTATTTATATTATTAAACTCACAAGCCAAAAAAAGATTCAGTGCTTTAGTATTCATAGTTGCCATCCTGTGCTATAGATCACTTAAGCACATTCTTCCTGCCTAGGAATTTTACAACCTGTGAGCAATAGCTCCCTTTCCCTGATCCACTCTTTTCTTACTCTCTGGTAATCAAGTTTCTACTTTCCACTCACTGGTGGCCACTTTCTTCGGTTCCATATCTTGATTCAAGAATATTGCTAATGGGATTACAGATATGACATAAGCACATTTAGCCTAATTCCTTTTCATATGTCATCACTACTGTATCATATGGTCATCCTGCTTTTACTTCTTTGAAGTTTCTGCCTATTGTCTTCCACATAGCTATAATAACTTTCATTCAAACCAACAATGTAGAATGTTTTCCTTTTTCTTCATAGCCTTGCCAGAATGTGTTTCATATATATATATATTTTGAGGTAGGGTCTCACTCTAGCTCAGGCTGTCCTGGAATTCACTATATAGTCTCAGGGTGGCCTTGAACTCACAGCGATCCTCCTACTCTGCCTCCCAGGTGCTGGGATTAAAGGCGTGCACCACCACACCAGGCTAGTCTTTCGTCTTTTTTGATGAAAGTCAGTATTGTAGGCATGAACTGACATTATGCTTTTAATTGGCATCTCCCTGAGGATCAGTGATGTTGAAGAGTTCATTTTTTTCATCATCTGTTGGTCATTTATATTTTCTCTTTAAAGAAATATCTGTTCTGACACCTTGCATGTTTCTGGGTTTATCATCTTTCTTTCTATCAGTTGTTTATGTTATTTGTGTATTTTGGATATTAGCATCATATCAGATGCACGGCTTTCCAGTGTTCTTGTCCAGTTCACAGATTTTCTTTTCATTATTTTTTTGTTTGTCTCCTGTGAAAAAATGTTTCAGCTTAATTAATTCCCATTTGCTTTCTTTGTTGCCTGTGCTTTGGGGTTGTATCTTTGCCTAGACTTGTGTAGAGCTTGTGCCTTGTGGATTTCTTTTTAAAAAAAACTTAAGTATGTCATGTTGCTTTTTTGTATGTGTTCTACAATAAGAACTTAACTCAACTCAAGGAAAGGAAACAGAAACTAAAATTAATAAAATAAAAAACTTGATATAATTTGTATATACATATATGTACATTTGTATATATATTTGTATATTATATATATATATATATGTTACTCTCCTTATATACTTGAGAATTTGATTACTTGCGCACTTCATATCAAGAGAGGCTGTAATTTTATCAATGGCAATTTTCAGAAATTACGAGGAAAGTCCTTGAGTACTATGACACTGTGATAGAAACCTAATACTTGTAATATGCGATCACACCTAGTAGAACTAGGTTTAGTGCCTGAAGGTTGCAGAACAACTAGTGTAGCATCAAGAAAGGACAGACATTTCCAAGGATAAGAGCTGTCTGGAAGTGGCTGTCTACCTAAAACAGTATTTAAAGCAGGACAGACACACAATAATAAAAAAAAAAAAAAACAGGCTGGATAGAGCAGACTGGCTCCAAGTATAGTGAAGTCTATGCTATTATACTTCCTTTAACTAATTGCAGTGGGATGAATTGTCTGTCCCCCATAAACTCATGTGTTCTGAATGGCGGGCGCTGTATCAAGTGGGTGGAAATTTGGGAATTAGAGACTTATTGGCGATATGTTGTTGGGGTGGCTTATGGTTATTACCTGAGCTTCCCTTGCCAGTGCTTGGCATATGCATGCTGTGCCACCTTGTGCCACCTGTGCCACCTGTTTCACCTGCTAAGGCAAAGGTGATATCCAGCCTCTGCTTGTGCCATCCTTGAAGTTCCCCATGAATCTGTAAGCCACAAGCTTCCTTCCCATATGCTGATGCTTTGAATAGGTACTTTGTGCGAGCCATGAGAAGGTCACTACAACAGTGACACTTAATAGTTCTTTTGAAAAGGTTTTAGAGGGACACTGTGCTACAGGATTGCAGCAAATGATCTATAAGTGTGGTCAAATGTGTTTTAATTGTTGTATGTTTGCATGAATCTCTAGATTTTTCTAGAAAGAAAATAATAAAGTGTATTGTGTGTGTGAGAGAGCTGGTTACTGAAACTAATTTGCAACAAGAGCTACAGGTAAATAGACTACCTTCTTATAGATTTCACAAGCTGGTTTTGTAGGAATCATCATACTTTGAAAGATAGACCCTGAAAACAAGGAAAAGGAAAATCTAAGGCAGTGTTATAAATGAGTCAGCTGTCCATGACCACCCCAGACAGATCTAAATGACTAGTCCTCACTCTTTCTGTTGCCACATTTGTTTTTGGAAGGAGATTAGCTTGTGTGTGTAATATGGTGTGTGTGTGTGTGTGTGTGTGTGTGTGTGTGTGTGTGTGTGTATGGGGGGGTGTGGCACCCTATGCTTTTACTTTCCCCTACAGTGGGTGGCTGTGGTGGTTTGAATTAGGTGTCCCCCATAAACTCATGTGTTTTGAATGCTTGATCACCAGCTGATGGTGATTTGGGAGGTGGAGCCTAGATGGAGGTGTGTTACTGGGTATCGACCTTGATGGTTTCTTAGCCTTGGCTTGCCAGTGTTTGTTCATCTCATTCTCCTGCTGGGGTTTGCCATCTGTTGTGGTACAGATGATGTCCAACCTCTGCTCATGTTATGCCTTTCCCCTACCATCATGGAGCTTCCTCTTGAGACTTTAAGTCAAAATAAACAACTTTTCTCCTGTCACATGCTTTTGGTCTCTGTGCCTTATGCCAGGTAACTGCAACATTGGCCCTCACCTGCAGTGGCAAGAGCAGACAGTGACCCTTTTAAACAATGTAGCTGACACTGGTGTCCTACTGTAGTTGTTCAGGTGTTTAGCTTTGTAACAGTCAGCTTCAAGCCACTGTGATGAACCTGCAGACCAAACACAGTTATGGGAGAAAGAGAATCTATTTGAAGCTTGAAGATTGAGCAGAAGTTCCATAATAGTGGAACAAGTTAGCCCCCTTTTTCACAGATGCAAGCAGAGAGGGGGAAGAGAAAGCCACCACCACCAGCACACTTCAGGAACTCCAAGCAAAGCTCAAGTCTATCTTTAGACTGGAATTCTCCAAACACCTTAGGGCTACACCCTAGGATCCTTCCGCAGTGACACCCCCTCCAGCCAGGCAGCTTTAATACAATCTTTAATAAACTCCTGAATGTATTGGGAGACATCCATTCAAACTACCATGTGCTCTATTGCTCTCTGTCCAGTCTTTGCTTTGAGCCTGAGTCCCCTTACTGATTCCAGAGCTCACTCTTGTGGGCCTCTGTCAATCCTTGGACCTCTGTACTCCTAGCAGACTAGGGTTACAGGTCAGAAGCCATGCCCAGCTATTTTACATGGTTTAGGAGATTCCAACTCTGCCAGTCTTAGGACCCTTAGACCCTCATGCTTGAACAGGAAGCTTAACTGCTGATCCATCATTTCAGGTCTATTGCCAATTTTTGATGCAATGAGAACCAACACAAAGCCTTCTGACCTCTTTGTGCCAGCTTTCACCATTCTTATGCAAAAAAAAAAAAAAAAAATGTTCCTCCAGCGGAGTTCACTGAGAGTCTCAGGGCTGGGATTTCAAGTCAGCTATCAGAACACTTGTTCAGACAGGCGTGAGGTTCTACAGAGCATTTGGACAACAGAGCCAGTGCTCACTCTGCTGCATTTTGCCAAGTGTTGTAACATCCACCTGCATTATGCTCTGACCAAAACTGACATTAACTCAGAGCAGCTGTGTTCTCTTCCAACAGAAGAGGGAGGTCTAGACTTTTTCAGTAAGGTGAGTTAAGCTGACTATTTGGCATAGATGATAAATTGCAATTTTTTTTTTTACTCAACTAATTCGCTAACTGCTTTTCTAGTCTTGCTTTGTTTTGATTGAATTCTATTTACCAAATAAAAATCTCTTTGATTTAGATTTCTGGAAAGAGTTATTATTTCCTCTAACATGGGCCTAATTCCAAGAAAATCTGACTCGTTAGCAGGTAACCACTTCCCCTTAGCAGTTGTCATCCTTGCCAGCCAACTGTGCATGCCTTGATCATGATTGATTTCCATGGGATCATAATCTAATTAAAATTCCATTTGCTTAGAGATACAGGCAGGGAGGCCTTGTCCATTGACTAGCAAGATGCATGACGAAGATGTGAATCTTGCCCTAACCCTGGGAAACTGAGTCCCCAGCAATTACAAGTGTCAAATGAGCTCACAGCTAAAGTGCACAAAATAACTAAGAAAATGCATCACAGAAATTACATTACAATGTATGTGTATATTAACAACTGAAAATTTGAAGCATTAGTACGTATGAAACTGTCATGTGCATGGCGGTGTGGTGATGTCTGAGGTACAATATTCAGATATCCATTTAGCTCAGACACACTCATTCCAGCTGCTGCTCATCACTCATAGCTTGATGTTTGCTGCAAATACCTCAGTTGAGGGAAGCTGCCCTTCCCAAATTTGTGGGACCTCCAATGCATGGCCTGTGTAAATGACACAATACCCTATTCCACTTGCCTCGAAGTGGGACAACTCTGAAGAGCTAACTTATCTGTATAGCTCTCGGAATAAATAATGTCCCCATTGCAATTGTATTGCAATTCAATGTTTTTCTCTGCCCAGTTTTGTTCCCTTGGAGGTCCCTCACTTTCTTATTTGCCTTGAGGACAATAACATTGCCCAAGGATTTGCATATGAATTTCCATATTATAGTTATACTGAGGGAACCTTATCTATGAAACATTCTGCTCTGGCTGCTGGATGGTGATAGTTTGTGTTCATTACAAGATGATGGAAAAGATAGAATGATAGTCAACCAACTTTCCTAAAAACAAATACTGTTCTTAAAAAGCAGGGCTCTTTCCCCTCCGCCTTTCTCTGCTTCCTTTGTGCTCTGAGTAAACGTCTTAGATCTTATAAAAGTATATTGCATCATGTCACTGTTGATTTGAGTCATGAACATTCTAGAGACAAGAGTTCAGCTGTGTTTACCTTATTATCTCTAGCACACTGCCAGTAATGTTTCTGATCCTTGGCAATTTATGCAGCGTTAAAGAAGGAATGAGTGAATAAATGATTAAACTGAAGAGAAGAGATAGGGTTTGAATTTGATCTTGAGGAAATACAGTAGTTTTGGGCATATGAATATTCAAAATGAGAAGTTAACATTGTAGTAGGGTTAAACCATGCTTTTTTTTTTTTAATAGGAGAAAGATGTTATTTGAGGCACTTTAAACAACTGAGTCTTTATAAAAACGCACAAGTGCATTTTATGAAAACATTAATAATAGATGACGTTTGAGAATTCAGCTGTTAGATACAATTGTGCTCTCACTGTTTCTTCAATCATTACAGTTCTCATTTCTGCTTGTCTGTCCCACTTTTGCTTCTTTGAAATTTCCTTTTCAAACCACCTTTACCAAGAACTAAGAATTGAGAGAAAGGCTAGGGAGATTGCTCAGTGGTTAAAAGTACTGTCTTGTAAAGCCTGCCAGCCTGGGTTCAATCCCTAGTACCCAAATAAAACCAGATCACAAAATGGTGCTTTCATCTGGAGTTCATGTGTACTGGCACCCCCCCACACACATTCTCTGTCTCAAATAAATAAATAAAACTTCAAAAAATATTTTACAAAAAGAATCAAAAGGCTATGAACATATCATTGTTCCAGCTGTGGCCAAAGACCAATTCTTGAGTCAGTTTTGTAATCAGCTGAAGTTGTGTGGCTATTGGAAATAGAGCATGAAAGATGTGTATGATCAGAGGGTGGAGGGAGCAGAGGAGGGAGACTTCTAATGTCTGTTAAAGTAAGTTCCAAGAATTATTGTTCCCAACAGTGGTCATCGCAAACAAATGCAATTTGTTTTGACAATTCTTACTTATTATTTATGCGTTTGTTTGTTCATTTATTTGCATGCAAGGAGAGATGGAAGAGAGACAGACAGAGATAATGGGCCTGCCAGAGCCTCTAGCTGCTGCAAATGAACTCGACATACTTGTGTTACTTTGTGTGTCTGGTTTTACATGGGTATTGAGGAATCAAGCCAGGGTTGTTAGGCTTGCAGGCAAGCACCTTAACTGTTAACCATCTCTTCTTCCCCAATGGTGGCAATTTCGATAACCCACTGTGATTCTGTGTATACAATGTTTGTTTGAATGATTACCTCATAACAGCAAACTTTCCTTCAAGATTACATGTAGGTTTAACTTACATTACACTGGTCCTGAGTTTTCTTTGATTGCATTCAGAGACAGTAAAGAACCTTGCATGAAGAGTGAAAAGAAGACAGGTCAGAAGGGTTTAGAACATTTGTGTCTTTCTTATTCCCACCCCAACCTGAAAGGCAGGCAGGCAGAGAATGATTCAATAAACAGTGAGGGGCCACACTGAGCCAAGTCCACACACATCTCTCCAGGAGCAGCTCCTCTGAATGCTATTTATCAACCTTGTCTCAGTTTGTCTCAAGTGTTTGTTTTCTCTCTGGACTTCAGGAGTAAAGGTCTGGGATTTTATAACTGCAGCTCCGCAGCACACAGTAGTTATGAGAATCCTCTTTAGCAGCAATTAGAATTTAGTTTTCAAGCTTTTCTTCTTGGGGCCTAGAGGCTGAAATTAGCTATGGAAGTAAACAGGGCAAAAATAATGGTATTCAAAATTGAACAAAAAAAAAACCCATCAAATATAAGAAACTGTAAAACAAACTACTTCATGGTAGAGATGTCCCTACATAGGCATCCATAGCTTCGGCCTGCTGTTTAGATCTAGACACAAAACTAGGGCAGAAGGTGTGGTCTCTTCTGACTCTCTACTCACTGATCACTCCACTCCAGGGAAGCAACACACAAAACAGAAATGCAGGGCCTGCTCTGTAACAAGGTAGACGTGCGGTTAGTCAAGCTTAATGTGGATTTGGGAAAAAGAGCCTACAAACCTACTCAAGAATAACAAATGATCATACGTCAAAAAGCAAACAAGAACCAGAGTTAGGGAAAATGTTACAGATTATTTTAAGCATATTTGTAATAAAGAGGATTCAGACAGAAAACATTTAAAAAAAATAACATTGGTCTGGTGTGCTCTCAGCTGAAATGCAATTTTGCCCAAAGCCAAATTCTCCCCATTCTTTCCTGCAGGTCTGTCAGAAACCTTCTGGTACTTAAGTAGAGGAGCACATCAGGGCAGAGTTATCCAAAGAAAAGTGGGATGTTGGTAATTAGTGGTTTGAAGCAATGAAGTATTCACAAAAGAGTATGAATGAGCATGAAATTTAAGATGATGGTCTGTAGGCCCTGCCACTCAGCATCATGTCTTGATTTAATCTATTTCTGTGTGTCCTGCACCCTCGGGTCCTAGTCCCTCTATTCTGAAGCTTCTGCATTCTGAAAACATCTTTGTTCACATTGGTATTACATAACTGATATCAAATAGCAAACAAGTAAGAAGGATATAAAATGCTGCTACATCATAAGCCCCCCCCCCACACACAGTGTTTACTAACCCCCCACAAGACCAGCACGATTCTGAGCCCATCAACGCTTTGACATGGAAGGCAGCAGAGAACAAAATGAATGACACAACAGAGGAAGGAGCACCTGGAAAGAGGAGGGTCCTAGTGGTGAGAGGTGAGGGAGAGGGGACAAAGGAGGAGAAAAGATAGGAACATGATCAAGTTAATGTATGTTCATATATTAAAGTTCACAATAAAGAAAACAAAGTTACCTATGCAGTGAATTAAAACAACTAGCATTGGGACTGGAGAGAAGGCTCAGCAGATAAAGGCACTTCTTTACAAAGCCTACTGGCCTTAGATGGATTCTCCAGTACCCACATAGAGCTAGATGCACAAAGTGGCACATGCATCTAAAGTTTGTTTGCAGTGGCAAGTGGCACTAGCATGCCCATCCCCCTGCTCCTTCTGTCTTTCTTTCTCTCCTTGCAAATAAATAAATCAAAATAAGAAATGAATGCTAGCATCAAGATAAAGATTCATCTCTATAACACACTGAAACTGATTCTACCAGGGTGTGGTAGTGTCCTACAGAAAACAGTTTACATTGTAGGGCACACTGGTAATTCCTTTTTCCTCTCAAAAGTGGCCAGAACCCTGTAGGTATAACTAGCATGTTGTTTCAAGAGTCATTATCATTCATGCCTCTTTGTCTTAATTATACTTAGCTTGCCACATTTTGGCTGTATTTTGTTAATTCATATTCCATACTTTTGCAAAATGTCTTTATGTTACTAGAGTCCCATTGCCTCTACAATGCTATGTCCACTGCAGTTTTGTGTCTATTTTTTCTGAGTTTCCAAAGCTCCCAGATTTTTATAGAAGTTATTTGCCTTTTGGAGTGTTTTATATATACATTTAACATTCTTTTATGATCTAAGAGTCGCCAAAATAGAAGATTGTATTTTAAAAATTTTTTGCCATTAGATTAAATAAAAATCAGTGATATAGAAGTATTAAATTATATAAAACCCAGTTATTATAAATACTAAACAAGTCTGTGAGTTTGTGATGATGGGCACATAACTAACAATAGCCTAGGAAGTCTACTTATTACACTTTGAAAGTAGAGTAAACTTGTGTAAAAAATTGAGTATTAGTGTGTGGGGGTGAATATATTCATTATATAAATTTCTGTATTCATCATAGAAATTTATAAAATGATAAATTGAAGTTATAAGTTAGTAAGTATTCCTGAAGTCTATCATATTTGAAACTACAATTTATGACTTGGAGAAATTCATCATTATTTATCCTATCATTGTAATTCACTGGTAAAATCAGGCAAGCTGGGCTGGAGAGATGGCTTAGCGGTTAAGCGCTTGCCTGTGAAGCCTAAGGACCCCGGTTCAAGGCTTGATTCCCCAGGACCCACATTAGCCAGATGCACAAGGGGGCGCATGCATCTGGAGTTCGTTTGCAGTGGCTGGAGGCCCTGGCACGCCCATTCTCTCTCTCTGTCTCTATCTGCCTCTTCGTCTCTCTGTCTGTCACTCTCAAATAAATAAAATAAAAAAATTAAAAAATAAAAAAAATAAAAAAAAATCAGGCAAGCTTATTTTTACCTCCTTCTGAGATTGGAGAAGTTCTCAGACCCCTGCTGTAACTAAGGAAGTTGTTGACTATCACAAAATGAAATTAAACACCAATTTATACATAGCAGAATCATGCCAGGTCAACCACAAGTATTCTCAGAATTAGTTGGTTACACTTTTACTTGACACAAGTGTGATTTTTGCCTCAAAACACAGTTTTTGTATCTGACTCTCTCAGCACTTTGTTTTCTTTTAAGGGTGAATCTTACACTCAATTACCTCTGCTCAGGTAATGAGAGCCTTCAGTAATGTAAGAGTAACAGCACATATGTGGAAAAAGCCTAATATAATGCAACTGGAAAGAACAATAAATACACTTCTCAAGAGAGTGAAGAGAGCCAAAGTTTGATGCAAACGTTTGGACTAAAGTTTTTTTTTTTTTTTTTTTAATGCGGATAGAATATAGGGAGTGAGAGGTGCTTGAAGGATACAGATGGAATTACACAAGAGACAACATGAATGAGTTCCATAGAGACCATCATTCTGGCTAGCATTCTATAAAATATAACCACCAACAAAGGGGAGGGAGCATTCCAGACAGAAGGTAGATAAAGCTTGACCATTCAATCATTCAATATTCAAGTTGTTACTAGTCTATAAAAACTTTGTACTTCCAATTCATTATAATAAATTGTATGTTCATTTATTCCTTTGCCCACAATGTCTGTCTCCCGGAATTAGAATTTATATTTATGCAAATCTCACCTCTGTGATTTGTCAAATACACCTAGGCTAGATACTATGATGCTGTTTTTGGAGCAATGGCCATTCAATAAAGTCATGTGTGATCTGTGGGAAGTTTAGTAACCTAGATGAAAGCCTATTGGGCTTTCTTATCAGGAATATGGGTCCTGTAGTCCTGGGAGTAAGATAATGCAAAGACGACAGAATTGAGATCCAAATTTATCTCAACCTGACTCTAGAATGTTGGGTTCATACTAGGAAGAAAAATGGTGTACCTAGAAAAGCCAATGTCATGAGTTTAGGTTAAATGTTTTAATTATGTGAGTCAAGATTAAGGAGGCTTGGACTGGCAACTAACAAAAGTTTAGGGAGAACCAGAAAAAAAAAATTAAATGAATATAAATAGGAAAGTTAAAACACAATGAATGTGGTTGGGGGCTTGCAACATGATGTTATTCCATTCCTTTCTATGCTGCAGTTGCAAGGTGTTCCCCCTCTAGAATACAATGCAGCTACAATTGTCTGCAGTGAGAGAGAATGTGAAATGTGGTGATACAGTCTTACATTCAGCCTTAACATGATGAAATACTAGTTACATTTTTATCTGCTCTGAAGAGGCCATGCCTTTGTCCTCCACTCAGAAGGTAATAAAATGATTAACTAGAAGTATCTTCCAGTGTCAGCTTCTGTGTTAAGAAGCAGTAGTTTGCATTCTTATGTCCTAGAATGTCAGGTGGGAGTCAGAAGAAATAGATATTGTGATACTTCAACACTTGTTTCTAAGAGACAACTTGTATGTATGTTGAACATGTAGTGTTGAGGTCACTGCCTCATTTTGCTGGGAAATTCTAAGAAAGGATTGAATGGTGTACATCAGGAATTAGTATGTTAATTTGTACTTTCTAAGATGTAGCTGTTGAAATCTTAGGATCTGGAATTGAATACACTTATGTATGTTTCAACTTATAATTATTAATGAAGCATGATATATTCACCATGATATCCACATCATTAAAAGCTCTCAGCATCTATAAATATGTTACTACTGAAAGGTTAAATGGGGTGATAGATTGTGATATTTGGAAAGTCTTCCTTTTGGAAGATGTGACATAATGTCTATGATCAAACAAATAACAACAACAACAACAAAAAACTTTTCAAATAACTGCTGAGAGACTGGTGTGAGTAGGCGTGAGATAACTTCTATGATGAACCAAGCAACAAAAACTTTTCAAATAACTTTTCAGAGAAACTGGTGCAAAGGGAATATAATAAACCAGTTAAATTATTTTTGTGTGAGAATCCATGAGCAATAGAAAAGGAAATCAGAAATAGGAGACATTAGAAGGTAAAAATGGCATTGAAAAAATGTTGTAACAGTTATGTTTTTTGAGATAAAAGTTTTAAGGTAAATTAAAATTTTTAAAGTTTCTTGAATTGGATAACTACAAGAAGATAGATAAAAGTGAAGTTTCATTAAGTTTTGAAAATATAAGCTAAGAAACTGTAGGGGATGTAGGAAATAAATATAGTCAACACAACAAAGTTTTGATGGCAATCAGACATAAAAATATCAGACAGTTGTTGATGGTGGCTATAGTTCTGTAATTAAAACCTTTGATTTTTTGTTGTTGAATTTCATTTTGAGACAAAACAGAGGTCAGAAGTACCCTCAGAGAAGGGGTGCGGGAAGACTAAAGCAGGAGCAAACCATCAGGTAACTGATGAAACAGAGTACTAGAGTGGATGGGAAGAGTGAATGTAATAGTCAAATTTAAGATTAAGATTTTAGAGGCGGTGGCACATATTTTTGAGTTGAGAAAGGCTGTAATATGGGCATAGTTAAAGAGAACACAAATAGATAGTGGGTGAAGAATCTTAGCTCAGATGACACGAATCTATTCACTACGGTTAGGGGCGTAGAAGACCACTGAGAAGGCTACTGCTCTAGTCCTTGGTCCACAGTTAAAGCTGGAAAGGTTTCCGCAGAGCTGCCAGGAAGAAGAAGCTGAGTCGGCAGGCAGCGTCTGGACAGAGAGCAGCATGGACATCGGACATGAGTGGCGTTTGGAGGTGAAAGGGACAGTGTGGGAGGGAACCCTTACATACTCAACATTGTTATGGCATATGCATATGCTATTCAAGAAATAGATGGCAGTGACTACTGGGGAGACCCAAGACTCCTCTAAAATAAGAGGAAGAAGAAGCTGAGCGCCTGGTCCTGGGTGATTCATCCTATCACGCCTGCCAGGGCTCAGGGGATGTGGCAGAAGTAGTCACAGATGAGAGACTATGGAGAGCTGCTCTTCCTGCTATCCAGAGAATTGTCTCTATGGAGACGGCGATAGACACTGAGAAGACTCACAACTCACCGAAGCAAAAAGTAAGAGGCTGTCCACACTTGACACTAAAGGAGATTTCCAACGTGCTCCCAAGGCTCAGTGTATATTATGGAAGATGAGGCCAGAGGCTGGGAAAGCAAACTGCAGGGCACTGCCGGTGTGATAGAAACTGACTGCTGTGGTTATGACCCCAAGTGATTACCAGTGCTTCCATAAGATCTGTACTGTTCTGAACCCAAAAACATTTTGACATAGAAGTCCAAGGAGGACAAAAGAAACACAATAAAACAGGAAGGTCTACCTTGAAAGAGGAGGGCCCTTAGTGGAATGGGGACAGGAGGAAAGGGAATAAAAAGAGGACAGTGTGATGGGAATTCTACTAACTTACTGTATGCTCATAGTCTAAAGTTCCAAATATAGGCAGAAAATACTTTAATTATTCCATATAAGAATATAGTTTGTGGGAGGGAAAGAATAAAAATTGCTTCATTTGATTTTTTTTTTTTTTTTGTATTTTTGAGGTAGGGTCTCACTGTAGCCCAGACTAACCTGCAATTCACACTGTAGTTCCAGGCTGGCCTCAGACTCACTGCGATCCTCCTTCCTCTAATTCCCAAGAGCTGGGATTAAAGGTGGGCGCCACCACATCCAGCACTTCATTTGCAAAAAAGAATAAAAGGCATAATAATTTTCTTAAAAAGTAAACATTATATTCATATAGATCAATTAAGTCAGATCTGCTATTTCACAATTGACTGTAAATTATAAGAGTTAATCCCCATAAACTCTCATGGGGTTTTATGTTAATGCCACTCAACGCAGTACAGGAAAAATATGATGGAAAAGGTTTCTTTAATTTTGTATTTCAGCAGGAAGAAGCCAAGATTTGCAAATAAGCAGTGTGAAATCCAACTTTGCAAATGCTGAGATTTGCTGGACTTCAATGGAATTCTGACACGTACATTTGGAATAATTCTGATTCCATCCGGTTGCTCCTTCCTTTGCTTGTATTATGCAGTGCTGACAGAAGGCCGCATTTCCCAAGAGCCCCCTTTGCCTCAATGCAGATGTTTTTTCCAATTGCAATATTTAAAAATTGAATATTTCGACTTATCCGTTGTTTTCTATTCATGATGTGCTGAATCCAGATTTTGGCCAAGATTGGGCTTGGTCTCTGAGACAACGAGTTGAGGATTTGTCTTATTCCTCTGTCCTTGAAGGACTTCTCAAAGATACAGAGGACTTTCCTACAAATGGATAGATTCTGTCCTGCAGTTCACCGGGAGCCCGCAGATACATGGCTGCTTGAATACAAGTCTGTCTCATTCTTTCATTATTCTTGACCTATTTTCTTACCTTGAGGGAAGTGCATTGTAATACTTCTAGCATATATAAATATGTGCATTTGTAATCACATAACAGTATCTTCTCTAACAAATTAAGGAATTCATATATATCTGGGACGAATGCCCTTTCCAAAATCTCCTTTGTTTCTTACATTGTATGTCGAGGCATTTTGTCCCTGGCCATCTGTGGATCAATCAGGTGTGCCTCGGATATCCCTACAGAGTGCAGGCTACAGTTCTGAATGTAAAATGCTAAGACATACTAGCATCCACTTTGATTACTCTCTAAGGAAAGGCACAGATGATGGAGTGGGTAAAGGAGTGGAGGAGAGTAAAGGAAGTTAAAGGAAAACTAATGCAAACCAGATGTTGGATGTCAAGTTTCTACTCTGAGAATAATAAATGCAGGCACTGGGTGGCCAGACGAGGTTAAAAAACATAGATACCAACTTAATTTAATAAACAATCAGATGTTCCCCAGGGAAAAAGCCAAATGAGACAAATAATGATTATAAGAAGCAGTGCTTTCGTTTCTATCCTTTTCCTTAATTTTTTATTTGACAAAAACCACATTCTTAGACATAAACAGAATTCACAATTGCCACAACTTGCCTAGGTTGGAACATTCAAGGAACATGATAATGAAGGACCAATATCCCTAAGATGTTAGTTCCCTAGGGCTCTTAATATGGAAAGGATGCCTGATTAAAAAAAAAAATCTTGGGAGGCGGATAGAGGTAGGAGGATCACTGTGAGTTGGAGGCCAGCCTGGGGTACTACAAAAAGTTCCAGCTCAGCCTGCACTAGAGTGAGACCCTACATCAGGAAAACAACAACAACAACAAACAGAAGAAAAATTAAACAATGCCACAGGGATGAAACATGATTTATTACAATCATCTTGTTTAAACTAATATTCTTCTGTGCATGTCTTAAGTGCTTGCAAGTGCTTGATGTTTTTATCAGTTCTCTTATTCTTTAGCTCAAACTTGGGGAAATATTATTTGTTTAGATTCTACACAAGAGAATTTGAGTTCAAATATCAGTGTGATCTGATGGAGGTCTTTTTCTTAGTGCAAGATGAAAATGTGCAAATCAACTCATACCATGGACCCAATGATTTTTCTTGTTACTAATCTATCATCTATGTATCTATGTATCTGTCTATGTATCTGTCTACCGATCTATTTATTTATCTATCTATCTACTATCTACCTATCACATAAGTTATAGTATTGTATCTGTTTATCTCCATGTCCCTGAAAATCCTCCTCAGTAGGGTGCTTGTTGATCATTGAGAGGAAATTAGGGTATCTTTCAGTCTCTGGGGGGTGGGCAGTGCCTTATAATGTTCTATGCACGCTGTGGCTCTTACAGTCTTCACAGCCCGCCCCCCCTTCTGCAACAGTCTCTGAGCCTTGGAGAGAGTGTCAGCAGTTTGTTTTGATTGTTGCAGTGTCTTTAGACTCAACATATTTTTTATGATGTGTTTCAATTCACCTCCATGTTTGTTGCTATTTCCCTGAAGGTGGTTGTCAGGCTAGCATTGAGAGCAGTACTCATCACTGCTTCCTCTGTAGATTATTCTGGACCCCAATGAATGTGGTAGAGGTGGCACATCTCATGGTGGGTAGCCAGCTGTCTTCTTGTTAAATTGATGCATCTTGGATCTCACCAGTATTTTCTGCCATCTGTAAAGTAAATTAGGTTCTTCATTCAAGCATGAGAGCAACTCTGATTAAGGGTGATATGCATGTAATTTTGAGAGACATTTCCATGAGGATACCCACTCAACTTGTCCAGACAACAATGGGGGATTCTCTTTGGTATTTGTGAGCTTCTTGCCCATGAGGTGTTGGCTTGGTTTCCAGTACCAATTATGAGTTCTGTCCCAATGAGCCTGCCTTATGTCCAATCAGAGGGCAGTAGTTTACCCACAGAGGCTGTGTGCCACTCGCAGGAGTGTGTATCTCTCATCCAGGTGGTAGATTGCCTAGCTTGCAAGATCTCCAGATTATTCATGCTGATTATTCATCAGTCTTTGGAAACCCAAGCTTTCATTTTTTGTAGTGATGTATCTTTAGGCCACTAAAGGTCACATCTATCCTCAGGTAAGCCAGTCTCTGAAAAGCTTGGCAGTTGTGTCCTGTTATGTACCAAGCATCTTCCATGGCTAGTAAAAGTCTTTTCTTATACTTTTATTTTTATTTTTATTTATTTGAGAGAGACAGACAGAGAGAGAAAGGGAGAGAGAGAGAGACAGACAGACAGACAGAATGGGTATGCCAGGGCCTCCAGCCACTGCAAATGAACTCCAGATGCATGCTCCCCCTTGTGGGTCCTGGGGAATAGAGCCTTGAACTGGGGTCCTTAGGGTTCACAGGCAAGCTCTTAACCACAAAGCCATATCTCCATCTTTTCTTGAAAGAGTATTTTAGTGAAACATCAGGGTGGCCAACATGTGTCTTCTGTCTCTTTTGTGACATCTTTCCCCTCCTTTTCTCTTGTTCCCCTCTCCCTTGGTGCTAGAAAGCAAATGTTGGCATTTCTCTAACATTCATATGTCTTAAATGCTAACTCTAAATGTTGGTTTTAGGAGGTGTGGGTAATGGAAGGAAATTAAATCATAAGTTTAAATCCCCAAATAAATGGATAAAACCCATACAAAGAAGACTTCATAGAGACCCTGAAAGAAGACAGCCAGCCATGACTCAGAAGACAGAATGTCACTTAACACGGAAACTGCTGGCACTTTGATGTAGAACTTCCAAGCCTCCAGAAAGGGAAAGCAGAATAAATTCCCATTGCTTACAAGCTACCCACTCTACAGCAGCTTTTACAAGCAGCACAGCTGGACTAACATCCTAAGAGACCCTAATATTTACTTTATAATATTTACTGTACATTCACCCCAGTTATTTGGTGATTTGGTCTATATAGAATTGATTGTGCATATATAGTCCAGGTGTTTAGCTGACAATATTACAAAGGCATAGCCAGCTTTCATGACTTATAGAGTAGCCCCTTCCTAATACTATACACTGTACCACAGAGAGCTTCTGTGGCCAATGGCACATTTAATGTGGTTTATGGCCCTCTTACAAGTATTTGCATTTAAATTTTTTAGTGTGTAATCAACTGGACTTTTCTTTGCTGTCTCATAACATAGGATTTTCACAATGCTTAATTGAGTTATATATTTCCCTTCTGTAATTTAATTATGTATTCCCATGTATTATCATATTCTTCTGCATTTCTACTCCTTTCCTCCAAAGGACCAGTGGGTAAAAGGAATAGGTCTTGGAACATCAGGGAAAATGACTGAGTGAGTAAAGTGCTCTCTATAAATGGAGGACTTGAGTTCTAAAGTCGAGCACTCACATAAACCCAAGCATGGGAGTGATGGTCTGTGTTGTGAGCACCTGTTATCCCAGAGCTTGGGAGGTGGACACAGGAAGATTCTTTGAACTTGGTGGATTGGTAGTCTAGCCAAATCAATAACCTCCAGGTTAGTGAGAGACCACATCTCACACACTTAGATGGACAAGTGAAAAAGCCATCCAAATTTGACCTCTAGCCTCCACACACATGCACCCTTACATGCACATGATCATGCGCACACACACATGTATCCACACACCTATGAATATGCACATCACAAACAAAAAAGCATGTTGTGATTTTGATCACTCTATTCGCTAATTTACTCAGATATACAAGTAAACCTGGGATCTTCTCTCCCTGTTTCACAGTCAGCCCCATTGTTAGTCCTTACCACCAAAACTCTGAGACTAAATATAATTTTATAGCATCACGTTTCAACATGATTCCCCACCACTCAATAAGTTCCCAGTCTGATCTGTGGCTGTAATTTGTCAAAACACAGCTGCCTCTTCCTAGTTTCAATTCCTGCCTACAGTCATTATCTAATCATTTTGATTCTGTAAGTCACTATAAAGTGAATCACCACGTTTCATAAACCTATGCACTCTTGAGCAAAACTTTACTTTCTAGCAAAAGCCATCGAATTTGTACATTCAAAATTTCACTTGTTTACTCGTTTCCACTACCCGCATATATCTCTGGATGCCTTCTTTGCATGTCTTTGCTTATGTGATTCTCTATGCTCAACAAATGTTCTCCAAATCACTCACCAATGAAGACTTCTCATGCTTGCTCTCCTTTACAAGGTTTCTGTAATAAATTTAACATTTATTTCCCTCCAAGATGTTAGTGGTCTCTCACCCTCTCTCTTCTCTCCTCTCTTCTCTCTATTTCCCTTTACAGATCTCTTCTCTTCCCTCTTTCCCTCTATCTCACCCATACTAAGATCTATGGATATATAGATTAATAAATTTCTTACATTTACTCTTAGATCATGTATCCAGACCCTTTGTATGAGATCAGCTAAACAAATAAGATTATAAATGCATTGAGAATGTGGATTTGATCCTTTATGTAGTATATTCTCCATAGAATCATAGACAAGACTAGAGTAAAATGAGCTTTTGATTAATTACATTCAGTTGGATTTAAAATGTAAGTGCTTATACTAACGTAAATTTGAAAGGAGTAGGAAATTGTGAAATAGCGTTGTTAAATATTCAGAAATTCACCAGAGAAGGTAATGCAGCCAGAAAAATCCATCCTCAGAGGCCATATTGAGGAATCATTTAGTTCTTTGGTAAGGCACACTCGTTATTTTTACAGCTGTGGGAGCCTGAGAAAATGTTCTAGCTTAAGAGATTACCTTTTGCACAGACTGATGCCAAGTGAAAATAAATTCTATGAAAAAAGAAATATCTTAAAGTAAATAACAAACAGAAAATGCCTCTTTCTTTATCCTTCTGAGTTTATTTTCTTAGCATTGATCTTTCTCCTTCTAGACTTAATGTCTCATGGTGTTAGGAAAAATAGGCATAGGGCACATGGCTCATTCTCCTTAATGCTTGATTTTCTTAAACTGCAGGCTCAGCTGGAATAATTACAGGCATTTTTCTACAGGGAAATCTTTTCCATCTCTCGTCCTATTACTATTCAAATTGAGGTATATTTGGCTCCTTGCTTCTTATGCTGCAATGAACTAGTTGCCACGTGGTGTATTTTTGTGCTAATAGGTTAATATCTGGTAACCTGGGTGATGATGTACAAACAACAATTGAAACTTAGGATGTTCTCGACACAGCACAGCTTGTCTAAACTATAAAACTTTTCCAAAGTTTGCCTCTAATAGTCACTTTGGTAAAAAGACTCACCAATACAATAGCAAACAATTGTATCCATGGAGATTCAAATTCAACCTGCTCATTAGCATTTTGAACTTCTAAGAAGTGGTCCATCCATAAGGGGAACATTTTCAAAACATTTTCATGACTAGGAGTGTTTGGTTTGGCATAACTCATTTGAAAAAATTTATTTGTATTTACTTAATATTAAAGATCGATAGATTTACACCAAAATATAACTCGCTTTAGGTAGCAATAATAAGAACAAGTAATGTTGCTTTTTTTTTTAATTTAGTGCTTTTTTAATAGAAAGGTTGCACACATAGACCCCCTCTTGCCTGCTCTAATTTTGTTAACCTTTGGTGGGATAATTGGTTTTCATTGTGGGGATCAAGAGGCCTCAGTATGTCACTTCAGGGATGGGGGAAACATGGTGTCTCAGGCTATTCTTACCCACCCCGAGGTACTTAAATTCTTTCCAACCTTGCCCTAAATGTTGGTGCAAGATAGAAATTTGAGGTACTGTTGCTTTCTCTGTATACTCTTCATCTCTGATTTTACAAGATTGGGTAACTGTGATGTCTGTTGCCAATTCCCTAGAACTTGTTTTCAGACTAGCTATGAGAACACTATTCATGTCACCGTGCCCTCTGTAATGACTACTGGGCCCGGGAAGATGAGGTGGAGGTGACCTATCTCCTGGTAGACAGTCTGCTCTCCCCTCTTGGCGTATTAATGTATCTTTACTTTGCCAGGTATTTTCCATTTGTAAAATAGAACAGTATCTCCAACCAAAAGTTAGAATAGTTTGAATAAAAGGGAATAAGCCTAGTCATTAGAAAGATATAGTGACGTATATGGCCATTCTTCTTAGAGACCAGTGGAGGTTCTCTCTAGAGCCTATTGATTTCATGTTCTAGGGAATCTGGCTTGGTTTGCAGAGCCAGATATGAGTTTACCCTCACTGAGCATGTCTCTTGTTAAATCCATGAGCAGTTAGTTTCTTACATTGGCTGTGTGCCACTGTTGCACAAGTATATACTTCTTGCTCAGCTGGTTGGTTTTTGTAACTGGCAGGACCTCCTGCTAAATAATCAGTTGGCAACTATTATTCTTCATCTGCTCTTACAGAACTTTCCAGCACTATGAGGGCTAGCAGGGAGGGAACAGGATTCTCTCTCAGTTCCAGCATGATCATTTGATGATGTTGTTTTCCAAAATTAGGCATTATGTGAAGAATAAACTATAGTATCATTAGATCTCCAGTTGCTATTATTATGGTCTGTCATTTAATATGAGATGTTCCTCTTCATGATAGTTTTACAATTAAAAATGAGGCTAGAGAGGGCTGGAGGGATGGTTTAGTGGTCAAGGTGTTTGCCTGCAAAGCCGAAGGAGCAAGGTTCGATTCCCCAGGACCCACATTAGCCAGATGCACAAGGGGGTGCGTGAGTTCATTTGCAGTGGCTGGAGGCCCCGCAAGTGCCCATTCTCTCTCTCTCTCCCTCCCACTCCCTCTTTCTGTGTCAAATAAATAAATAAAATTGAAAAAAAATGAGGCTGGAAAGATTGCTCAGCAGTTAAGGTGCTTGTCTGTAAAGCTTGAGCAACTGAGTTCGATTCCCCAGTACCCACGTAAAGCCAGAAGCGCAAGGTACTGCAAGTGTCTAGAGTTTATTAGCAGTAGCTAGAGGCCCTGGCACACTGGTTTTCTCTCTTTTTCTCATACATAAATAATGGTTAGTGGTTCTTAAATGCCTACATTCATATATGAATATAGATGAAGAAGGAATGATAGGGTGGCAAAGTAACATGAAGTCTTTTGTAACAGACTTTTCTAAAATTGCCATTGGAAATTACCACTTATATTATACTGATTACACAACTAGATTTAGTTCCACCTGCAAGGAGAAATATAAATATAGACTTTTCTCTTTGGCAAGCTGATCTCCAGCTAAAATTTAATCTGTTGTTCAGGAGAGATGATAGATTGGATGCTGTGGGAAACTGTCACTCTCTTTAATAACTATTATAAAACTAAAGTATTGAATTAAATTAACCTTTGTGTTTATCAGTCTTAATTTTTGATCTTTCCCTTTATTCATGCCTTCTGGTAGTTACTTTCCAGAGACTCTAGGCTGTACCACATAAATTGCTTTGGTCAATAGAATAAGTAAAACTTGCCAAAAGTAGTGTCTTAAAAATACTTCTGTGTCTCCACTTCGTCTGTTGAACTCTTGACACACCATGATAACAAGCTCAAACCAGTCTCTTGGAAAAAGAGATAACATATGGTACTGTAGCGGACAGCTTCAGGTTTGCTGAGATAAACTTCCAGACCAGGCACAGTTATGGAGGAAGGGATATTTATTGAAGCTTACAGATCCAGGGGAAGTTCCATAATGGCAGAAGAAGCTGGCCTGCTTCACAGGTCCAAGCAGAGAGAGAGAAAAGCACAAGCCTAAAGCCAAAAGCCACAGCACACTTCAGGAACTCCAGCTAGGCACACTTTGCATATCTTTAGATTGAAATCTGAAACCCACCACCACACCTTAAGATCCACCCAGTGACACTGCCTCCAGCCAGGTGGGTAAAGATACAAACTACAAACAAACAACTGAATATATTGGGGGCCATCTATTCTATTCAAACCACCACAGGTACAAACTCACTCATCCCCATTTACAGTTATCCTGTAAGAGTGGTTAATTAACTAATTACCTACAAGGCCCATATATGAGCTAGTTCATCTGCTTATCAGTTCCACCTGGTCCAGAGGCCTAGAAACACCCTGCTGACTCATTTCCTTAGAAGAAATCATAAACAAGTGTTTTGAGCCAGTGAGTTTGGAGCAGTATGCTGCCTAGCACAACTAATAACGGCAAAATGAGGCAAAGTTAAGAAGTTGACTTCACTTTTCCTCGCCAAAGTAACTGAGCCGCGACTAAGTTCACTGCTAAATTAAACAACTATTGATAATGTGATTACAAATCTGAGAAATAGCAAAACCAAGCAATTCTAAGGTACCTGGTGGTTGTTAACTATCCTCTCTCACCTTTCTACACACTGTTGTAATCCTCTCTACATTCTGCCATGTATGGTTATTAACTGTCCACTTCCTCAGTCCCTCACTGCACACTGTCTCTTTTGTATTTGTTCTTCAGGTGATATGCTGATGAGCTACATGCCTAGGCTCCATTATATAATATTTATTTGAATCTTACCCAAACCTCGCAGGCCCTCCAATGGCCCCTCACTCAGGCCAGGGCCAACATCTTATTAGTGTAATGCTATCCAACAGAAGATTTATTTACATCTAATCATGTGATATAAGAACTAGGCAGTGGTCTTCAAGCTTCTGTGTGTCTCACAATCACTTAGGTAGTTAATGCAGCTTAAGCTCTTCTTCAGCATTCACACACGGCAGGGCTGCCAAGTGTTTGCAACTGCAAAATTTAGCCATAGGAAATTAATTATGAAGAAAATCTTAATTTTTTTTTTTTTTTGCTCAAAGGAATCGCAATATTTGCTAGTATTTTCATTGACTTATGACCAAAATGGAATGACTGGACAGAAAGATGGATGTTTGCTTAATATATATATATATATATATATATATATATATATATATATCAAAGTATGCCCTTTTAACTGCACAGTGGGAAATTAAAAGGCAAGTTTATGTTTTAACAGACAATTCATTAATTAGAACTTGCTTTTACCTTCACAATTGAATACTAGAATACTTTTTGTTTCAACTAAGTCCCTTCAACACTTTCTTAACCAACAAAAGTTTGATCTTTTTTATTTTTTTCTAATAACAAGGTGTCTGAAAATAGCAAGCATCAATCAGGTCAACAGGTCAGCTATGTCAGGGTGACTTTCAGAGATCCTTAACCCTTTGCTTTCGGTATTAGATGATGTGTACAGTACCATAACCCTGACTTTTAGGTTAGAAGCTAGGAAGAATATCTCCAGGATGGTTGTGGAGGAAACTTTTTCCAAGAAGCCTTAAGTGGGGTATTTCATGCTGTTCTTTTAGGGTATTATGAAGTTCCCTGTAAAAAAATAAAGTGTTATAGTACTTTAAAAATTCAAACAAAAAAGCCTGTGTTCAGAATTTTTAATTGTATTCTGTTGATATATTTCATTTTATTCAGCGCAAATCAAATGGAGTAAATTCTGAGAAATGTACTGATGTCTATGGCAGGCATAATCTTGTGTTTGACAACAAGTGACATTGTTTCTTGGTTAGTGGAGACCACTTCCTATTAGGGGTTTAGTTAATAAACAATTGAATTAAAATACAGATAAAACTGAAAGAAAATACAAGTAGGTTAAGTGGTAGGTGGTGGTCTGTGGTAGCCTGAGGGGTTGGGAGATAGTGCATTAGCAAAGATGGACAAGGTAAATTCTGGGTCAGAGACACCAGATAGATCAGAAGAAGAGCATTCCAAACAAAAGCTTTAGCTAGAAAAAGGGTCTTGATAAAAAATAAATCTTCTGTATGTCAGAACACATTTCTACCATTTTTTCCTGAACAAAATCAATGAATAGAATAGAATGATATGTAAGGAAAATAAAAAATAAGCTATGGAGATGTCTCAGTGGCTAAAGTGCATGCATAGAAGGCATGACACACTGAGTTAAGATCATCAAAACTCATGTTTTAAAAAAATTGTGATGCCCTTCATCTGGAATCCCAGTACTGGAGAGGCAGAGACAAGAGTATTCCTAGGGCTGGCTGACTAATGGAGCAAAATCAATGAGACCAAGGTTCAGTGGAAGACCTTACCTCAGAAAAAAAAAAAAAAAAAGATGGAAAGCTATTAAGGAAGACACTGAATGGTGACCTCTGACTGTCACTTGGCCATGCACAAATGTGCATGCTTAATCCCATATATGTATAAACATGTATGCAGCATATACACACATTCCATATACTTACACACAAAAAGAAATGTCAGATGTGCTACTTTTAAAGGATTCTATCTTACTGTTTTATCTTGAGCAGAACATCTCTGATGCATATTTTAATCATAGTGATTAATGATTTAATAATGCTTGCTTTTAAAAGATTGTCATGGCTTCTATATGGAAGACAAAATACTACAATAAGACAGGAGATGATAAGAAAGCTTCAGGGCCATTCTCGATAAAAAATAGCAATGGCTGTTATTGTAGCAGTGGGTGGAAACGTGCGTGCCCTGATTCAGATAATGTACTTTGAAGGACCAAGGCACTTGGGGTTGCTGACTTGTTATGTGTACAACGTGAGGCAAATAGATGCCAAATCTGACTCCCAGGTCTTAAGACAGGACAGCTGAGTCAAACAGAAGGCACATTCACTGAGATGGGAAAACTTATAAAAAGATTTGTATAGCAACATGTGCAGGAATCATATTTCCGCTCTCATGAAAATAATTATGAGAAACTTTTTAACTCCTCCAAACAATATGTTCACAATACAAGAAAGAGATTTAGATGGAAAAAAAAAACTGAGTTCCATTACCTTGTAAATATTAGATATTGACACAGAATGTTGAAAGAAAGGACATCAAGAGAGAAGAAAACATGGCAGAGGGCAGAGCACAGGAAATACATAATTTTTATTAATGAAAGAGACGAGTGTGAGAGAATGGAAGATGAGAAAAAACACTGCCCAAAGTGAGAAAAGTTTGAGTCACAAAAACCAAAAAATTGGGTCGCCCTGATCTATTTGCCCCTGGGGCCCCAACTCCTGGATCCCCTGCTCTGGAGGGAAAATAAGAAGACAATAAAATTAATGAAACAGGTATGGACAGTAGTGTGTGGGCAGGTGGGCTTTGCCTGTCTGGAGTGAGTAGGCCAGACCTATTTCTGGGCTCCTGCCACCTCAAAGGTCTGAGTTCCTTGCCTGGGCAGTATGTGGGCTGGGGCAGTAGTTTGGAGTGAGTAGGCCAGACCCCTGTATCTGGGCACCTCCCACTTCCCCAGTCTGGGTTGCCTGCAGTGGTCTGTGGTCTGTGTCCTGGGAAGTAGGCTAGATCCCTGTTCTCTCGCTTCTCCCAGTCCCCTGGTCCTGGTAGGTCCCATTGAGCTGTGCTTGGGGAGACCTGGTCCCTGTATGAGCTGTGGAATCAGGCGTTTTGCTCTGGTATCTTGACTGGCCACTAGGTGCCAACATCCCTGTTCACCTGAGTCAGAGGGTAAAGGGGCCAAAGGACAAAAATTTGCTTCCTCCTCAATAAAATACTCTGGCTAAAATGGGTAGGTATCAATGCAAAAAAAATCCAACAAAAGTCAGAAAAATGAGAGAAGTCCACCAAGGATGCCTAGTCCTACTATGGGAGCCTCCAACGAAATCAGAGAAATCAATAATAATTCATT
The DNA here is from genome assembly GCA_036346955.1 of Dipus sagitta. NCBI lineage: Eukaryota > Metazoa > Chordata > Mammalia > Rodentia > Dipodidae > Dipus > Dipus sagitta. The sequence goes on from CM070771.1 coordinate 188,951,053, forward strand.
CCCAAAATGAAGACACAACAACCAATGAGACCCTGTTTAAAAAAATCGCTGAACTTGAAGCAAACTATCAAAGAAAGAACAATTATATTGAATAAATTGAACAGAATTATCTTGTACTTCAAAAAAGGGATGGACACAATACAAAATAATACAACAGAAGACAAAAATTAAATAGAAATTATAAAAACTACCTCTAGAACCACTCACCAACAGAGTTACTTCTGTGGAAGACAAAACCTCTGACCTGAAAGATAAGAGAGAAGAAATTGATCAGGAGGCTAAAAACTTTGCTAGGTTCAAAAAATCAAGTGAACAGAATATGAGGGAACTGTGGGGCACTTTAAAATGACCAAACATCCAGATCATGGATATACCAGATGGAGAGGAAATCCAGACCAGAGACATAGAGAACATACCAAAATTATTGAAGAAAATTTTCTGAATCTTGCAAAAGAGAAGCCCATCCAGATATAAGAAGCCCACAGAACACCAAACAGGCAGGACCAAAGAAGAAACTCTCCAGATACATCATAGTTAAAAACTCTTAACAATGAAAACAAAGAGAGAGTGTTAAAAGCAGCAAGAGAGAAGCAATTCACAACACACAAAAGCAATTCGATCAGAATTACATCAGATTTCTCAGTGGAAACCCTGAAAGCCAGAAGGGGTTGGAATGCAACACTTCAAAGTCTGAAAAACTATGGTTTCCAACCCAAGCAACCTTACCCAGAAAAGAGTATCCTTCATAACAGATCATGAAGAAAAACTTTCTATGAACACAAAGCCAAACTACAGAGAACACTTGAGGGAACACTTTATACAGAACATTCAAACAATAAATCTCAAGAGCCAACAAGAAGAAGATCACAATAACCAAAATAGACCAGGCTCAAAACAGTACATAACACAAGAAAGCACCAAACCCCATAAAACACCTCATCATGGCAGGGATTAATTCAAACCTCACAGTAATAACCTTAAATGTTAATGGTCTTAATTCACCCATCAAAAGACACAGGTTGGGGCTGGAGAGATGTCTTAGCAGTTAAGCGCTTGCCTATGAAGCCTGAGGACCCCTGTTCGAGGCTCAATTCTCCAGGACCCACGTTAGCCAGATGCACAAGGGGGAGCACACGTCTGGAGTTTGTTTTCAGTGGCTGGAGGCCCTGGCGCGTCCATTCTCTCTCTGTCTATATCTGCCTCTCTCTCTCTCTCTCTCTGTCCATCGCTTTCAAATAAATAAATAAAAATAAACAAAAAAAATTTTTAAAAAGACACTGGTTATCAGGATAGATAAAAAACTGGACCCTTCTATCTGTGTCTTCAAGAAACTCACCTCACCACTAAAGATAGACACCTTCTCAGGGTAAACTTGGAAAATGATGTTCCAAGCAAATGGAAGTAAAAAACAAGCAGGTTTTGCTATATTACTATCTGATACAATAGACTTTAAACCAAAAATAGTCCAAAAGGACAAAGAAGGCCACTTCTTACTCATCAAGGGAATGATCCAACATGAGCACATCACAATCACAAATATATATATGAGCCAAACACAGGGGGACCACAGTTTATAAAACAAAATCTACTCAACACTAAAACAGAAATAAACACCAGCACCATCATAGTGGGAGACTTCAATCCTCCTCTACCATCTATAGACAGATCAACCAAGCATAAAATCAACAGGGAAATAATAGAGCTCAACAACATCATAGATCAACTAGATCTAATGGATATCTACATAACTTTTCACCCCAACTCTACAGAATACGTATTCTTCTCAACAGCCCATGGAACCTTCTCCAACACTGACCAGATATTAGCCCATAAAGCTTGCCTTCATAAAGTTAGGAAAACTGAAGTAACTTCCTGCATCATGTCAGATCCCAATGCTTTAAAGCTTGAAATTAACAAGAGACACACCAAGAACTCCAACAGATCCTGGAGACTAAACAACACACATTTAAAAAATTTTAGTTATATGCACAATGTGTATACAGCCATGTTGGTACCATTATTGGCCTCCTTCCTGTCCTCCCACCCTGCACAAGGACCCTCCTTGTTGGGGAATGTGGGTCATGCAATGTGGAGTTAGCCATCAGTAATGGGTAAGAGGCAGTATCTTTGTGCATAATTACCCAACATGTGGCTCTAACAATCTTTCTGCTTCCTCTTCCACAAATTTCCTTGAACTATGTTGAGTTTATTTTAGGTCTACTTCAGTGATGAGGTCTTGGGAGCCTCTGTGTCTCTGGATATCTGGTTTGGTAGGAGCTGAGTGATCTCTGTGTCTACCTCTTTTGCCCTTGTGCTGGTATGAGGTTCACCAAGGAAGCAGACTTCTTGCTTATTTCCTCAATTACTCTTGGTTTCAGCTGGGGCCCTGTTGAAATGTGATGGGCTGATTCTCTCCTCAGGATCTGCATCGAACCAAAAAAAAAAAAAAAAGCAAATTCTCCAATGAGGAGTGAAGTCCGCACCAGATAGATGGAATAACCATTATTATTTTAGAGAGAATTTAATAGGTGTAGGCCCTCTTGTAGCCCATGATTTGTGGGATCTTGATGATGGAAAGTGGGCTCATTTTCTTGATGTGGTTGTGACTTGTTTCCCAGATACAGCTATGTTTCCCTCCCCCACACTGGGCAAGTCAGTTAGCCAAATCAAGAGCAGTTGGTTACCCACCATGGCTGTGTGCCACTATTGCACTTGTGTGAGCATCATGCCAGGTTGTTTGCTGCTGAGTAGCTTAGACCACTAGTCGCTTGGACAGATGTTGGTTATTTTCCCCCAGTTACTTGTGTACTACCTTCTGTGGCACTAGACAAGCTAATTGTCTGGGGACTGTCCTCCAGATTCCAGCCAGGTCACTCTATGTTCTGTATTGACAGCCTATGGTGTCTTTGGCAGTAGGGTCTTACCAGTAACCTTTGGAGGGTCATCAAGTACTGTGACAGAAGTCTGTCTTCTTTTGAGAAACGCTGTAGGTCTCTCTGATCAACAGCTCATTGTTTATGGTAACCACATGCTGGTACTTGGAGTTACAAGCCAGGGCTAAGGAAAAGATGGAACGAAAAGATTGGTAATATAGAATAGCTAGAGAGAAGAGAGAACAGAGGAAGAGAAAGAGAGAGAGAGAGAAAAAAAAAAAAAAACAGGAGAAGATTAAGGTTAGTCTTCATCATACCCTCTCCAGGGCCCTGTCATTAGGTGTTCCATCTAAGGACTTGATGAAAGTTCAACCATTTAGTCTGCCTTTTAGGATGTAGAATTTTATGGTACCTTTGCCATTTGGGTCCACTTTTGTGTCACCACCACCCTTAGCTCCTATCCAACCTATTGTCCGGTCCTCAAGATGCTTATTAGGTATATCAGCATCTTATTCTGTGAATGAGGGTTCCTATTTCTCCACATCCTCACCAGCATTTGTTTTCATTTGATTTTTTTTAATGCGTGCTGTCCTTAATGGGGTAAAGTGGAATGTTGTAGTCTTTTTAATTTGCATTTCCCTGATGATTATGGACGATGAACATTTTCTTAAGTGTGTGTTTGCCATTTGTATTTCTTGCTCTGAGAAATCCCTGTCCAGTTCTTTATGCCATTTTATGAATGGGTTGTTTGACTTTTTATTGTTTAGGTTGTTGAGTTGTTTGTAGAGCCTAGAAATTAGGCCTCTGTCAGTTGTATAGTCAGCAAAAATTTTCTCCCACTCTGTGGGTAATATGTTAGCTCTGCTTAGTGCATGTTTGTCTATGAAGAAACTTTTAAGCCTCATGATATCCCTATGGTTGAGTAATTATTTAAGTTCCTGAGCTACTGGGGTTTTGTTGAGGAAGTCCTTTCCCATCCCCATATCATGCAAAGTTCCTATTTTTTCTACCAGTAGTAGCTGAATTTCTGGTCTTATATTGAGGTCTTTAATTCATTTGGACTTAATTTTTGTGCATGGTGAGATGTGTAGATCTAGTTTCATTTTGCTGTAATGATTATCCAGTTTGTCCAACACCATTTGTTGAAGATGCTTTCTTTTCCAGCCTACATTGTTAGGGCCTTTGTCAATATCAAGTAGTTGTAGTTACTTGACCAAAAGTCTGGGTCCTCAATTCTGTTCCATTGCTCTATAATCCTTAACACACTTTTAAAACAATAAATGGGTCATGGAAGAAACAAAAGAAATTGTAAAATTACTAGAATTGAATGATAATGCAAACATAGTCTTCCAAAACTTATGGGACTCGATGAAGGCAGTTATAAGGAGGAAATTCATAGCCCTAAATGCCTTCCTTACAAAGTTAGAGAGATCCCAATCAGCAACCTGATTGCCCATCTAAAGGCACTGGAAAACCAAGAAGTATCCAACACAAAAAGCTCCAGGTGGAAAGAAATATTCAAAATTAGAGCAGAAAAAGAGAAGTCTCAAATAAACAAAATCAGAAATGAAAAAGAAGAGATCACAACAGACATCAATGAAATTGGAAGAATCACCAGGGCATCTTCCAAAACCTCTACTCAACAATATTAAATAATCTAGGTTAAATGGATGAATTCTTAGATACATAGCACCTACCAAAACTAAACTCAGAACAGATTAATCTCCTAACCAAACCTATCACATCCATGGAAATTGAAAATGTAATTAAAAAAACTCCCCCAAAAGAAAAGTCCAGGACTGGATGGCTTCTGCAATGAATTCTATCAAACCTTCACATAAGAACTGAGACCAATTTTTCTCAAACTATTCTGCATAATCAGAGACCAGGGAATTCTATCTGACTCCTTTTATGAAACTAGCATCATCCTAATACCAAAACCAGACAGAGAGGCAACAAAGAAAGAAAATCATAGGCCTATATGCCTAATGAACATAGATGCGAAGATCCTGAACAAAATCCTTACGAACTGAATTCAACAATACATCAAAAGCATTATCCACCCTCATCAAGTAGTCTTCATTCCACGGATGCAGGGATGGTTTAACATACGGAAATCAGACAATATAATACACCACATAAATAAAATGAACTCTAAGAGCCACATAATAATCTCAATTGATGCAGAGAAGGCCTTTGACAACAACACCTCTTCATGATCAAAATACTGGAAAGAATAGAAGTGGAGGGTTTATATCTCACCACAATAAAGGCTATATAAAAAGTTCCTAAAGCTCAAATAATAGTTAAATAGGAAAAGCTCAAGGAGTTCCCACTGAAATTGAGAACAAGAAAGGTGTGCCCACTCTCATCACTGCTCTTCAACATTGTACTAGAAGTACTAGCCCAAGATAAGTCAGGAGAAAGAAATAAAAGCAATTCAAATTGTAAAGGAAGGAGTTAAGTTAGCTCTATTTGCAGATGACATGATCCTATGTATGTGACTGGAAAGTCTCCATCTCAAAACTTCTAAAGGTAATAAATTCCTTCAGCAAAGAAGCAGGAAACAAAATCAGTGCACAAAAATCAGTAGCTTTTCTATATCCAAAGAACAAATATACAGAAAAAGAAATCAGTGAGGCTATCCCATTTTCAATAACAACAAAAAAATTAAATACCTTGGAGTAACACTAACAAAGGATGTGAAAGAACTATATAATGGAAACCAAAAACACTCAAGAAAGAAACAGGAGGAATTGAGAGGATGCAAAGACCTCCCATGCTCCTGGATAGGTAGAATTAATATTGTGAAAATGGCAATTCTAGCAAAAGCAATATACCAACTTCATGCAATACCAATAAAAATACCAGCATCATTCTTCACAGAAATTGAAAAAATGATCTCAAAATTCATATGGAATGACAAAGGCCTCAGATATCCAAACATATTGTCAGCAAAAGAAACACCTCTGGTGGTATCACCATACCTGACCTAAAGCTATTCTTAAAAAACATAGTGACAAAAACATCATGATACTGGAATAAGAACATAAACATAGACCAATGGAACAGAATTGGACACCCAGACTTTAGGGCAAGCAACTAAAGCTGTTTGATCTTTGACGAACATGCCAACAACATAGACTGGAGAAAAGACAGCATCTTTTTTGGTCCAAATGGTTTTAGACAAATTGGACGACCATATGTAGAAAAATGTAATTAGACCCACTCATTTTGCCATACACAAAAATCAAATCCAAATGGATTAAAGACCTCAATATAATACCTGAAACTCTTTAACTAGTGTTAGAAAGAAATAGAAGACACTCTTCACAATATAGGCTTGGGAAAAGACTTCTTGAACAAAACCCCAGTAGCCAAGGAAATTAAACAAGCACTCAACTAATGGGATCCCATGAAGCTTAAAAACTTTTGCACAGACAAACATAACATAAGCAGAGCCAATAGATTACCCACAGAATGGGAGAAAATCTTTGCCAGATATCCTACTGACCAAAACCTAATATCTAGAATCTACGAAGAACTCAAAAAAAAAAAAAAAAAAAACCTAAGCAATAAAAAAAATCAAACAACCCAGTCCAAAAGTGGGACAGAGAATTAAACAGGGAGTTCTCAGAGGAAGAATTACAAATGGCTAACACACACTTAAGAAAATGTTCAACATCCCTAACCATTAGGAAAATGTAAATTAAAACAACTTTGAGATTTCACCTTACCCCTGTGAGGATAGCAAACATTAAAAAATCAAATGAAAACAAATGTTGGCTAGGCTGTGGAGAAATAGGAACACTCATTCACTGTTGGCGGGACTGTAAGCTGGTACAACCACTGTGGAAATCAATTTGGAGACTCCCGAATAATGTGAATATAGAGTTAACAGCAGAAACTGTTATTCCCTTACTGGGTATGTACCCTAAAAGGTCCACATTCTCAGTTCAGAAATATTTGCTCAACCATGTTTATAGTTGCTCAATTTATAATAGCTAAAAACTGGAATTAACCCAGGTGCCAAACATTGGATGAATGGATAACCAAGATGTGGTATATCTACACAATGGAATTCTTCTCAGCAATAAGAAAAAATGACACATTGAAATTTTTATAAAAATAGTTGAGGGCTGGAAATATGACTTAGCAGTTAAGGTATTTGCCTTCAAAACCAAAGGATCCAGGTTCAACTCTCTAGGACCCAAGTAAGCCAGATGTACAAGGGGGCACATGCATCTGGAGCTCCTTTGAGGTGGTTGCAGGCCCTGGCATGCCCATTCTCTCTCTCTCTCTCTCTCCCTTCTTTCTCTCTCCCAAATAAATAAATAAAAATATATATAAAAGAAAAAATGGCTGAAGTTGCAACAGATCATTCTAAGTGAACTCAATAATCACAGAAAGACAACCATCACATGACCTTACTCATTTGCAGTTCCTAACCTGGATCAGCCGAAGTTGCTGATAACTGAATAGTCTCTTGAGGGTTGGACAATAGGGAGTGTAGGGCTGGGGGAAAGGGAAAGGGTGGGAAGGACACAAAACTGAACCAAAATTGAACTGGTACCATAGAACCCTATATTCTGGAAGTTAGACTAAAAGGTGGAACCCTCAAAAGGACCTTAGAGGGAGCACCTGAATCAAGGGGCCCTGGTGAGAGAGACAAACTTAACCTCAAATTTCTCCTATTTCTCTTTCTTCTCTGGCTTTTTCTTTTACCTTGGAGGTGGCCTATAATTCCCTGTACCAGGATTTGGTCTATATCCACAAGGAACTATTGATCAGAGAGACCTACTAGATCTCCCAAAACAAACCAGACAGATTTCTGTCAGAGCACTTGGTTACTCGCCAGAGGTTAATGGTATGACCCTACTGCTAAAAACACCAATTGCTGTTGGCATGGACCATGGAGAGACCTGGTTAGAATCAGGATGCAAGCTAGTTCCCAGACAATTATCCCATCTATTGCTGGAAGTCACTACATGAGCTACCACGGGAATGTGGCCAACATCTGTCCAAGAAACTCAAGGTCTAAGCGACTCAGAAGCAAACAACCTGACATGATGCTCACACAAGTGCAATAGTGGCACACAGCCATGGAGGTCAACCAATTGCTTTTGGGTTGGCTAACAGATCCACTCAGTGAAAAGGAAACTATATCTGGAACTGGGAAACATGTCAGAATCATATCCAGATACTGATTCTGCTTTCCATTGTCAAGTTCCCACTAATTTTAGACTATAAGAGAGTCTAAACAGTTTTAATTCTCCCTAAAATAATAATAGTTATCCCATTTAACTAGTGCTGACTTCATTCTCCATTGGACAATCTGCTTCTCTTTTTCCAATGGTGTGGTGAATAGAATAGATGGCCCCCAATATATTCAGTTGTTTATTTGTTTGTAGTTTACATTCTGCAGCCACCTGGATGGAGGCAATGTCACTGAGTGGATCTTTAGGTGTGGTGGTGGGTTTCAGATTTCAATCTAAAGATATGCAAAGTGTACCTAGCTGGAGTTCCTGAAGTGTGCTGTGCTGTGTGGCTTTTTGGCTTTTAGGCTTGTGCTTTTCTCTCTCTCTGCTTGGACCTGTGAAGCAGGCCAGCTTCTTCTGCCATTATGGAACTTCCCCTGGATCTGTAGGCTTCAATAAATATCCCTTCCTCCATAACTGTGCTTGGTCTGGAAGTTCATCTCAGTGAACCTGAAGCTGTCTGCTGCAGATGGGAACTGGATCTGAGGAGATAAATGACCCAGCACACTTCACCCCAGGCCCAGCTGAAACCACAGAGGAATTGGGGAAATGAGCAAGAGTGCTACTTTCTTCGTGAATCTGATATCAGCACAAGGGTGATGGAGAAAGATACTGAGGACACTCAACACCTACCAAACCAGAGATCCAGAGGCTCCTAAGTGCCCACCACTGAAGTAGACTTAAAATGCTTCCAGCATGGCTCAGGGAATTTTGCAGAAGAGGGGCCAGAAAGATTGTTAGAGCCACAAGTTGGGACATTTTGCACAGATGCATTGCCTCTCCCCCCGCATAATGCATGACTCACCATCCCCATTAGGTTGACCTGCATGCCCAATGAGGAAAGCCTCTTCAGAAAAGGGGCAGGGAAGAGAGAAAGGATGGTACCAGGACCAACATGTGATGTTTACATAAAAAGTATGTCCATATCTAATAATAAAAAATAATTAATCAATTAAAATTAGAAAATTGATAGACAAAGAGATGGTTCTTTTGAAAAATAAACAAGACAACTAAACTGTTGGCCAATTTGTTCAAATGGAAAAAAAAAAGAGAAATCTCAAATTAACAAAATCACAAAAGGAAAAGGAGAGGTCACAACAGACATCAATGAAATTGGAAGACTCATCTGTCCATATTTCCAAAATATCTACTCCACAAAATTGGATAACCTGGAAGAAATGGATGAATTCCCAGACATATGCCACCTAGCAAAACTAAAGTCAGAGCAGATTAATCTCCTAAACAAACCTATCACATTTACTGAGATTGAAAAGGTAATCAAAAACCTCCCCAAAAACAAAAGTCCAGGAATGGATGGCTTCTTGGCCAGATTCTATCAAACCTTCATTGAAAAGCTGAAACCAAACTGTTTTCAAACTGTTTTCAAACTGTTTCACACAATCAGGAAACAAGAATTCCCCCAACTCCTTTTATGAAGCTAGCATCACCCTAATTCCAAAACCAGACACAGAAATAACAAGAAAAGAAAACCATAGGCCTAGATCCCTCATGAACTTCAACATAAAAATTCTGAACAAAATCCTCAAAAACTGAATATAACAACACTTCAAAAGCATTATCCATCTTGCTCAAGCAAGATTCATCCCAGGGATGTCTCAACACATGGAAATCAATCAATATAATCACTACATAAATAAGCTTAATCAAAAGAACCACATGATCACTTCAGTAAATGTAGAGAAGGCTTTTGATACAACAAAATACAATATCACTTCATGATCAAAAGTCTGGCAAGAATAGGCATGGATGGTTCATATCTCAACATAAGAAAAGCCATATATAAAGCACCTAAAACCCAAATAATACTTAATATGAAAAGACTCAAGGAGTTCCCATTGAGGTTGGGAACAAGAGAGGGGGTGTCCACTCTCACCACTGCTCTTCAACATAGTACTAGAAGTCCTACCACAAGCAGTAAGACAGGAGAGAGAGATAAAATGGATTCAAATTGGAAAGGAAGAAGTCAAGTTAGCCCTATTTGCAGATGACGTATCTTATACATAAGTGACTTGAAAGTGTCCACTTCAAAACTTCTAAAGGTGATTAATTCCTTCAGCAATGTGGCATGATACAAAATCAAAACAAAAAATAATTAGTAGCCTTTATATATTCAAAGGACACATATATAGAGAAAGAAAACAGTGAGTCTAAACCATTTTCAATAGCACAAAAACAATTCAAATACCTTGGAATAACACGAACCAAGGATGTGAAAGACCTATATAATGAAAGCATAACAACACTCAAGAAAGGTATTGAGGAGGACTTGAGCAGATGGAAAGAACTCCAATGCTCCTAGATAATATAGTGAAAATGGAAGTTATATCAAAAGCAATATACAGATTTAATGCAATACCAATAAAAATTCCAGCATCATTCTTCACAGAGATAGAAAAATGATCTCATAATTCGTATGAAATGGCATCAAGACATGGATATCCAAACATATTTTCAGCAAAACAAATACTTCTGAAGGTATCACCATACCTGATCTAAAGCTATAGTACAAGGTCATAGTAACAAAAACATCATGGTACTGGCATAAAATCAGAAATATAGATCTATGGAACACAATTGAAGACCTGGACCTTAAGTCAAATAGCTACACTAATTGATCTTTGACAAAGGTACCAATAACATAGACTGGGGAAAAGATAGCGTCTTCAACACATGGTGCTGGACAAATTGGATAACCACATGGACAAAAATGAAAGCAGAACCCATCATCTCACCATACACAAAAAGCAACTCCAAATGGAGTAAAGACCTCCATATAAGACCTGAAATCTTGAACTATTTGAAGAAATAATATGAGGAACTCTCCATGATATCAGAATGGGAAGGAATTTCTGAACAATACCCCAGTAGTCCAGAAAATTAAACAAGCACTCAATGAATGGGACCTCATGAAGCTAAAAAGCTTTTGCACAGACAAATGTACCATAAGCAGAGTCAATAGATTACCCACTGAATGGGAGAAAATCTTTGCCAGCTATAAGACTGACAGGAGCCTAATATCTAGAATCTGCAAAGAATTCAAAAAACTAAACAAAAGTCAGCCCACTTAAAGAGGGGGGGGGTAGAGAACTGAATAGAGAGTTCTCAGAGGAAGAAATACAAATGGCTAGCACATACTTAAGAAAATGTTCAACATTCTTAACCATTAAGGAAATACAAATTAAAACAAACATGAAATTCTACTCACTCCAGATGAACGGCGATCATTAACAAATCAAACAACAATAAATGTTGGCAAGGATGTTTCAAAAAAGGAACCCTCTTTCAGTGTTGGTGGGAATGCAGACTTGTATAACCACTATGGAAGTTAATATGGAGATTCCTGAAAAAGATGAATATAGAATTACCAACAGACCCAGTTATTCCCTTACTGGGCATTTGCCCTAAATGCTCCACCCTCCACTACAGAGACAGTTGCTCAACCATGTTTATAGCTGCCTCAATTCATAATAGCTAAGAGCTGGAATCAACCCAGGTGACTATCACTAGACAAATGGATAATGAAGTTGTGGTACATATACATAATGAAATTCTCCTCAGATGTCAGAAAAAAATGATACAATGAAATTTGTAGGATAATGGATGGACTTAGAACAAATCATACTCAGGGAACTCACCTAATCACAGAAAGACAAGCACTGCATGTTCTCACTCATCTATGGTTCCTAACATGTATCACCTTGAGTTGCTGGCATACTCGATAGGGAACTTGAGGCCCAGAAAATAGGAATGAAAGGGGTTGAGGGGAGAGGAAGAAGAGAAGAGTGTGGGGGGGAAATAAACACAAAACTAAACCCAAAATGAACTGGTACCATAGAAACCTTTCTCCTTGAAGGTAGACTGAAAGATATAACCCTCAACAGGAGTATAGGTGAAGTACTGAAAAGAAAGTCCAGGTGAGAGTTGAATGAAGCCTAACCTAAAAAAAAAAAAAAAAAAAAAAAAAAAAAAAACTGGCTCTGACCTGTAACTTGCAGTACCAGAAAAAGGTGCTACCCACGTTGAGCTACTGATTCGAGATATCTATGAAGTTCCCCAAACAAGACAGACTTCTGTCAAAGCACTTGACTACCTGACTGGGGTAAAAGGTAAGACCCTACTCCTGAAGATACCATATGCTTCCAGTACAGAATACAGAGAGACCTTGCTGGAATCTTGAAGAGAGCCAGTCCCCAGACAGCCCGTCTTGTGCTAGAAAGTGCTACATGAGATACTGGGGGAAATTGGCCAACAATGGTGTGAGCAAGCAGGAGTCTAAGCTAGTCAGAAACAACCTGCCTGACAAGAAGTACACACCAGTGTAATGATAGCACACAGCCTTGGTGGGTAACCAATGGCCTTCTGATTGGCTAAGAGTTCTGCTCAATAGAAATGAACCCTTATCTGAAAGTAGGAAGTAGGTCTGAGTCCTATGGAGACAACAATTATGCTCTCCAATGTCAAGCTCACACTAGTCTTTGCTTAGTGTGAGGGCTTACATCCAACAAACTTTTCATGAATTAAAAATGCTTATCCAATTTAACCTATGCTCATTTCACGGAGAATCTGTTTTTCTTTTTCAGAAAGTAGCAAGACCGAAGGAAATAGACCACCTCTTGCATACCAGTCTAGGCTCAGGCAAAACCACAGAAGAAGTGGGGAGATGAGCAAGAGCGCTGCCTCCATGGTGGGCCTGACAAGCAGCACCAGGGTGTAGGAGACAGACCCTGAGGACACTCAACACTTACCAAAGCAGAGATCCAGAGGCTCCTAAGAGCTCAGCACTGAAGTAGACTTAAAACACACCCACCAAATCTCAGGAAATTTTGTGGAAGAGAGGGCAGAAAGGTTGTAAGAGCCACAGGTTGGGATGTCATGCCCAGAGGCTTTGCGTCTCCCCAACAACTGGTTCTGCTCCCACGACACATGGCTCACAACCCCATTGGGAATACCAGCAACCCCACTGAGGTGGGCCCCCTTTGGAATGGGGGCAGGGAGGGGGGAAATATGGTACCAACACATGATGTGTCCCTACAGAGTATGCTCTTAATTACAAAAAGAAAAAAGGACCCAAAATGTAAAATGAGTCTAGAACAAAGAAATCAAATTACAACTCTTGATTATTGTAGGTGTTGGAAAAAGGAAGATAGAATGTTAACCATGGATCAGGCAATAATGGTTTTCATGGATACCCAGGTGGGAGATATTTCAGAGAGATGTTGAGAGTAATTGTCCAAATTCACTTGTCTGTAAAGGGCCTGCATGAGCAATGGCTAGAATAGGATGCCAGGGGAGCAGAAAATACATCAAATAATTTATATTCGGAATTTGGCCAACTGATCAGATGGAATCAATACATAGAATATATATTTTTAAAAACTCCCAAAAGTAAACACTGAAAACCAAAATCATACAATCAGTTCTTAAAAGATGAAATACAAATGAACTGAAAAATTTTAAGTGGAAGAGTAGTGGTTGTCTAGCAAGCGCAAAGCCCTAAATTCAGTCCTCATCATCAAATTATATATATATATATACATATACACACACACACACACACATACACATATCATCCAAGGGAACTAATGATTAATATACCAATGGAACTTTATTCAGACACAGAGCAAAATGAAATCATGCCTTTCACAGTAAGGTGTGTGAAACTGGAGATCCTTACTTTGAGGAAAACAAGCTAGACTCAGAAAGACAAATGTTGAACGCTTTCTCTCATAAGCAAAGTCTAGATTTAAATACCTCTGTGTGTTTACGTTGAAAGTGGAAAGGGAGGTAGAAGGGAAGAGAGGATGATGGATTACATATGACATGAAAGGAAGGGGGGAGACTGGGGAAGAAGTGGACCAGTTACAGGGGAACAAGAAGGATAGAGAAAGATAGTGGAGAAGGGGCATATGTAGGAAAACAATGTATAATGCCATATATGGATAAAAATGCCATAGTAAAACCCACTCTCTATATGCTAAAAATTAAATAAAATGGCAAACTCTTCTTTGCATGTGAGTTCTTGCTGCAGTTGCTCCTTAGCTTTTAACATTCCTACTCTTAACACATGCTTCATGCCCCTAGGAATGACTGCTGGGAAGGGAAACATTGATTGAAAATCGTCGTGTTAGTAAATCTATCATCACAAGATAAAACCAAGATGAACATGCACTTCTCACATGTACGTTACAATCAACCTGTCCAAACCAGAAATACTTCACAAAACAAAGGAAACTGGTAACACAGATTTGACCTTAGACCAACATAAAACAGTCTTTTAACTCTGTGGTATCCAATGACGCTTATGCAATTAATGATGTGCAGTTGATAAAAAGGAATAATTTGTTCTAAGAGAGGTTGAAAACAGTCCAGAAAAAAAGTGCTTCTATTACACCATTTGCAGTTAAGAAAAAATTAAAGAGGTGAAAAGTGCTCTCCCCTTCTAAAACCACCGTCAGACACAGAAAAGTGGAAAATAATCTGCTTTTGAGATGCTTTACTCATTCGTGAAAGATAATGAGCTGGTGATTACACAAATGCAGATGAGCTCTCTTAGCAGTGGGCCAGGTTCTCCAAGTCTGTAGTGTGACACAGAAAATGAGAAAAAAATTAGGTCAACCACAGTGAGTCACACACGTGGAAGATGAAAATTAGGGAAATACAACCTCTAAAAACTCCCCTCACCAAAAACAAAGAACTAAGTTTACAACATTCTTCCTGTCAATATTATAAAACTTAGTATGAGTTATTTGTATAAAAAGTCGATGGCTGGGCTGGAGAGATGGCTTAGCGGTTAAGCTCTTGCCTGTGAAGTCTAAGGACCCCGGTTCGAGGCTCCATTCCCCAGGACCCACGTTAGCCAGATCCACAAGGGGGCGCATGCATCTGGAGTTCCTTTGCAGTGGCTGGAGGCCCTGGCGCTCCCATTCTGTCTCTCTATCTGCCTCTTTCTCACTCTGTCTGTCGCTCTCAAATAACTAAATAAAAATAAACAATTTTTTTTTTAATTTTTTTAAAAAAATTTTTTTAAATTTTTTTAAAATTTTTTAAAAAATTTTTTTTTAAAAAAGTCGATGGCTTTAGGAGGTACATTGTTTCAGAATTGTTCTGAACATTTTTCCCATTTTGACCAATTAATTAATAGCCACACTTCCCTGTCCACTGTTATGTTGACTTGTGCTCTATCCGTAACATCAATTAACCAACTACAGCTTTTACCCAGCATATCAGTTCTTAGGGATCTTTAACCATTTCTAGTTAAAGGCATGCACAAAAGTTAGCATGACAAAAGTCAGAATGTAAATTGACAGATAAATATTTGGGAAGGATGTGGAAATTAATTTCCCCAAATCTATTCAGACCAACTTGGGTGATAATTTTATATTCCACAGTATACAAAGATGGTTTCTTTGGAAATTTTGTTTAGTTAGCTGTTTCATGATACTCCTAGTTTAAAGTAATGCTTTTTATTGCCCATGCTTCACAAAAGTATTTTCATGTGTGGACTTATTTTAAATTAAGGACATTGTGGGGAAGTTGGAAGGATAACCAGATTCATCTGACTTATATAAGACAAGTACTTAAACTCCATCAGCCAAATAAATAGATTAATAAATTTACTCTCTAGATCTGGCCTATAGAAAACTTTTATTCAAGCCAGTGAATTACCTGTACTGAGCCAGGGTTTAACCCATTTAAATCATGTTCTTTAGCAAAATTACTTCAGATATTAGGAGTCAAGAATTTTAGCCAAACTCCTACATATGTAAGGATGTAGTGCTGGCAGACGTATTACTTAGAAGGGAAGAAAATACAAACACAAATAGCCACATAATTTTACACAAACTATACATGTTTCTACAGCAAATAGGTAAATAATGGTTTCCTTAAAATATTTTCAAAGATTATATTTTATGAAAAGCAACATTAAAATTCAATTGCTCCTCTACTACAGAACTATTCAAAGCTGCTATAGAGTTTAAAAAAGTAAAAAGAAAGAAAGAAAGAAAGGAAAATGGAAAGGAGGGAGAAAGAAGGGAAGGGAAGGGAAGGAAAGGAGAAGGGAGGAGCAGAGGGACATGGACAGGAGACAAAGAATAGGAACTGAAGACATCAAATATACCATTCATGAGCTCTGAATTAAATACTCACATACACAATTGCATATATTTGAAATATTTTTAATTATGAACTTTTGTCTTGTGTTGATCATGAACAAAACAAAATTTTGATTATTTGTATGCATAGCTCTAGTTTTTGTCTGTTCAATTATAATGATTTATATTTTGCATTTTATGTGAATAATACAGAAATAACAGGGTCTTAAAATATGATGTCTTCAAAGAGACATCTGTCACATGTCATTTTCTTATATAACAGTGTTTTAATGAATTGATCCACAGACACATAGCTTGAAAAGCCTTTCCTTAAGTTCAGTGCATGTTTCAGACCGTGAGAATAAAACATCAAAAACATACAGTTAAAATCATGCATTTTGAAATTTAAAAATCTCTACCACAGGGAAAAAAATGAATTCCTTGATTGCTGGCTCTCTTTCACTATAATTTTGGTGTGTGTGCATCTGTGTGTTTAATACAGAGCCCATTGGTGACATAATATTTTCTTTCTTTTGTAGTGTCTCAACTGACTGAAAACTAGCCAGATGAATAATCTGGCATCATTTTTCTGCTGTTTTCCCTGAATCAGGGTACCAGAATCTCATTGAATTCTCCTTAGTTCTGACTTGAGTCCACTTTACAAATAACTCTATGTACTACTGAAAAATCTGACAGAAAAACTCTTTTGCCCAGAAGATCTCCATTAGTCTATATAACTATCATATGGACATCTGTGATAAATAGTGACACTGGAGGGGTTTGTGAGTTGTGCATATTTTCTTTGGCAGTGACTACCCTCTGCCCTGGGCAGAATGAATTGACTGCTGGTACTGCCTCTGGAATGGATGCCCATGCAAGAGTGAAGGTTACCAAAACCCTTGCAGGACAACATTGTCTCTTGCCAGTCCATGAACTAAGACCATTTCAAAATATATAAAACCTTACGGTCTTCCAATGTACATTCTTTGGTGTAATATTTCCACAGCTTGTCAGGATTGGACAAACAGTTTCATTCTCATCTTCAAAGTGGAGAGTCTGTGTGCAGGTCGTCATCCTAATTTCTTTCATTCTCCCAAGGTCATCACTATTTTCTCAAAATCAGGCCTTGTGATCTCTTAGAAGTTTGCCTGTTTACTAGCACTCAATAGAACTCATTGAGCTATTTCTAAGAATTCTTTTCATGTTGTACTTCTGATGCTAACATTGAACAACACAAATTCTTCCCACATGCCTAAACCATCTCTTGAGTTTCTAGCTGTTCTCCTTTCCCAGCTTCATTTTCTAGGCTGTGTTTAGAAATTAGGGACTACAGAAGTGGAGTCAAGTAAAAAGACACATTTCAGAGACAAGAAATGCCAGGATGCTAGAGGAGAAAGCTCACCAACCGTCTTACCCAATGGTGGACCCACCCTGCTTGTTATACATCTGACCAGCTAGGAAAGAGGTATCTACTGGTACAGCAGTGGTATGACTATTATAACCAACTGCTCTTTGATTGGAGCTGAAGCCCACTCCACAGAAGGGAATCTATGCCTGTGCCTAAAAGGTTACTACTATTGTTCCCTAAAAATTCATATGATACTTGCAGATTAGTGTTACACTCACCATTGGCCACTGTGGTAGTTTAAATAGATGTCTCCTAATAGATTCTGTTTTGTTAAAGTTTCTTAGATCTCCAGCCACATGGCTGGAGGAGGTGTCACTGTGGGCAGATCCTGGGGTCCAGTCCTAAGGTGTGGGGGTGGATCTGGGATTCCAATCTGAAGATATGCAGAGTGCTCAAACTCTGAGTGGGGTTCCTGGAGTGTGCTCGCTTATGGTGCTGCTGGTGGTGTTTCTCTCTGCATGGCCCAGCTTCTTCCACCATTATGGAACTTCCCTTGGATCTGTAAGCTTCAATAAATCCCTTGCTACCATAACTTGTGCCTGGTTTGGAGATACATCCCAGCAATGTGAAGCTGACTACAACAGCCAGAGAAACTTCTTTCTACAGAAGGCAGTGGATATTGTGGAGATTCAAAGCCCATCAAAGTGCTTCAAAAAAGTTGGTTTTAAGTGTTCAGTGTTAAATGAGACATCTCTATCACACTTTCCAAGGTTCAGGGAACATTGCAGAAGAAGTGGCAGAAAGAATGTAAGAGCCAAAGAGTTGGAAGGAATATTTTGGAACACTACTCTCTGGACATGAAATGACCGTTGCATTCATGACCTCATAGGAACTATTGACAACCTTTACCTCCACAAGATGTGCACAGTATTAAGACCATTAGCATTTCAACATGTATAATAGAAGATAGCAAAATTAAAGAGGATCTAGTTGGAAAGAAGAAGAGTTTCAGTGGCATGGGGGCATGGAAGATGGGGCAAAAGAAAGTAATGGGAAGGGATAATGATCAAATTACAATATGTTCATGTCAGAAGATTTTCAATAAGAAGTTTAAAAAGAGCCAAGATACTGAACATGGCTGGAGGTTGCAGTAGAAGGTGCTTTGTTGTGTCAGATGCTGCAAGAGAAGAAAATAGGAAGCTGGTCAGATAAAAATATTGTCTGACAAGAAGATATAAACACCAAACAAGGGATTTGTCTAGAAAGCAAAGGATTTATTTCTTTTTCATTATTATTATTATTATTATTATTATTATTATTATTATTATTATTTGATAGGGTCTTGCTCTAGCCCAGGCTGACCTGAATTATTATGTAGTCTCAGGGTGGCCTCGAACTCACAGTGATCCTCCTATCTCTGCCTATCCAGTCCTGGGATTAAAGGTATGCACTGCCAGGCCCTGCTGCAAAGCAAAGGAATTTTGAGAGCATTTGCTTGAACAAGACATAATCAAGTATGAATGTTCAAAAATCGCACTCAGATTATAATGTGGGGAAAACGTATCACTGCTAAGAAAAATAATACAATACAAAGAATGGAAGGTAACTTAGAAGCCTAGCCAACTCCTAAATTTTTTCACTAAAATAAGAACAATTGGGTAAATAAAGATGGATTTCTCTAACAACATATTAAGTATATGGCTGAAAACTTGTTGAAGACCTTGAAAATAATTCATAGACTATGTATGACCTCACAGCTAGTTCACACAGGCACGCTGTCATGTGCAGATAACACAGGAGTCAATTTCTAATTCAGACATGTTGAACTTGAGATTTGTAGGTTCATCCAAATAGAGATGTCTCGTCTACATCACAGAGGCTCAGGACAGAGATAAATTTATATGTCATCATGGCAAACAGAACCCACTATTGAAATGAACGGGTAAATGCTTGCAATTGTTGGACAGAATGTTAGAATTAGTCTTGTTTATCTCACTTGTCCTCTACTTTGGACTCCAATTTGGGATCAAATCTATTAATTAGTTTTTTGTCCAGTGTGAGCACTTTTACTTATATTAATACTAATGATTAATAATAATGATCATAAAGCATCAAAATTTTTACACACATCCTCATGCACTATAACTAATGATTACTAAAGGTCTAGTGTCACATAAGATATCAGTCACCCAAGTCCATATTTAAATATCCTGCATTTCTACACCACATACTCAATATAATAAATGGAACTATTAAATGTATGCATAGACATATACATCAACATGTATCCAGACACAGTGTATTTTCAGTCTCTTGGTATGGAGACCCAAGTAGCAAGGAATACCACCTACTTGTTTGCAGGGACCCTAGACCCTGATCAGGTAAGTGCCTGACCCAGTATTTTAAGAAGAGTTAATTCTTTAATAGTCAACAAGGTTCATAGTCTCTTGCTTTTGTTCCCTATTCCTGTTTGCCTAATCTCCACGCAACATTTCTTGCTTTCTATCTATGCTCCATTTTTAAAGATTTATTTTTATTTATTTATTAGAGACAGAGATAACAAGAGAGGGAAAGAGAAAAAGAATGGGCACACCAGGGCCTCTACCCACTGCAAATGAACTTCAGATGCATGTGCCACCATATGCATGTGGCTTAACCATGGCCCTGGAGAATCAAACCTGGGTCTTTAGGCTTTGCAGGCATGTGCCTTAACAGCTAAGCCATCTCTCCAGCCCTCTATGCTCCATTTGAAAGGCTTTAAGTTCTATACTCCCACAAAAATTCCACATTTAGTTGGGCCCTTTGGTTTTCTTTCTGGTTCTCTTTGTCCACCCCCACTTGAGATATCATCTTATTTCCATTTCAGCTGAGCCTGGTGTCCCTCATGTTGTGCACTTATTGGGGCCTTCTTGGTTTGGCACCTTTACTCCTCGCTTTGATTGTAGGAACTTCATCTCTATACTCTTCCCCTCTTGGTTGTCTCCCTCACAGAGGCTGGATACTTGTGACCTTTCTGCATCTTCAATGTTTAACTCACTTCTGGGGGACTACTTGGACTATCTGCTCTGAGACTCATTTTCCTCTCTTGCCCTCTTCTGTTCCATGCCATGGAAGACTATCTCCACAAGCCACACTTCTTAGCTAGAATGTCAATAGGAAGTCTTACCAATAGATTGAAACTGAAAGGAGGGGACAGGTATATCTGCTTTAGGGCAGAGTCAAGCAAGAGGTTCTGTCTGTATGACGGGCCTCCTTTTACCAGTTTACAGGCTGCCCTGGCTCTTGATCACTTTTATGGCCACTTTCTTGAGTTCTCCAGCCTTGGGCAGGATGCAATCCTGTCTGCTTTAGGGAACCTCTGCTCTGTTTCACTGTCCCCTGGCTTTTCAGCATTTTCAGTACATCTATAGCATGTTTTACTGTGTTAGATGTGTTCTATCTTTTCAATAGACATAACCTGTGTTTTATATCTAGTACCAGATTACTATATTCACATGTATCCCAACCTTATTTAGGCCTTCCAATTGGATTTGGATGGAATGTAGCTCTGACAACAATGGCTTAAAAATGAGCACTTTATTTTTTAATTTTTTAATTTTATTAGTTTTATTCATTTATGAGAGGGGGGGGAATGGGTGCGCCAGGGCCTCTAGCCAAATGAACTCAGGAGGCATGTGTCATCTTGTGCATCTGGCTTAGGTGGGTCCTAGGGAATTGAACCTGGGTCCTTTGGCTTTGTAGGATAACGCCTTAACTGCTGGACCATCCTTCCAGCCCAAATGAGCACTTTATGTAGTGATCTTGAACTCTGTTTTCTACCTTCTAATGCACTTTCTAATTATCCTCAAATTATCTTCTCTATGATTGCCTTTTCTTGACTAATGTTCTCAGTTTTCTTCACTACCACAACTTATTTTCACTTCCTGATTGTCACCCCATCTCTACATTTCTACATTAAAATTTTTACTTGATGTCATATCTAATATTTTTTTGCTTTTTTTGTTCTTTTTATAAGTAATTAAGTTTTAGCTTTGTACATATACCTTTACAAAGGAAATTTCCATTCTTCTTTTTTCTTGTGGTCAAATATGCTTAATGGAGAAAATATGCTGCCATATTTTCCTCAAAACTACTAAGCTATAGTTCTCAAGAATTTAGAAGCAGCTTTTGGACTGCTACTAAATGGGGTTGGGCTTTTTTGGCCTTTGGCTTTTGTAAGAAAAGGGACATTTCCAGGCAATAATCATGAGCCATTATACAAGTGCCTTGTCATGCATACACACACTTGTACAGAGGAGGAAGCGAGAAATGGCGACAGATAAGCAGCACATATCTTTCATCATGAATCATCGGCTTTGTCTAGGGTTCTCTAGCCTAACCATTTTAGGCATGTTTGTGTGCATAAGTTTTAAAATTATCCTATTTTGTCATAAATTTTTAAGTTTTTACTTCCTATTAAATAATACACATTTTAATAACTTATTTTAATCACATTTCATTTTCTGGCAGCCTTTTTCTTATACTTTGTACAATGTAAATGCCAATAATTGTTAGCTGAATCGAACAAATCACGATTGAGTAAAAATGTAAGAATAAAAGTGCTTAAGAATCAGAAATAGTGTCTTGTCACTTTAGAATATCGATGGCTAAATTCTTTACATCTATTCTCAGTAGAGTATGCTATTGAGGCTCTCAAAGTCATATATATTTCCATAACATTCTGCTTGAAAAGAAGAGATGGCCCTGATTCCACAGGATTGTGATGAAAATAATGTCTAATATGAAACCTGACACGTGGCAAGGAGATCACCAATGGATGCTGGTTAGAAATGTCTTGCCAGCCCAATTCTCTTTCATACCTGTAACCTATGTTTCATGCTGGTTTTATCCCTTTCAATCCTGTTTTTATATGTTGGAATGAAGTTATTTTCCTGATGTTTTCATAAAATTACATGAGTAAAAACTATATTAGAAACCTAATTTCATTTGCTTTGACTTCTTTGGAGTCTAAATATATTTTTTTTTAGGATTTCTGTATTTCTAAATCTTGTAATTAGAGAATACTATTTTATTCCCTAGAAAGTATTTTAACAATCCTACCTTTTAGTGCTATGCTATATTTTACAGCAGGGTTTTTATTTATATAACTTAAGACCAATGCCTATTCCTGGAACACAAGTGGGAGCCTCTAACCATGCACAGTTCTTACATTTTATATGTTGCTTATTGCATCGCATTTGTCTTTATGCTTTAGAGCTATGGATCCCACCCCACTGCCCCAAAAGACATCCTGTCCTCAGAATATACCACAGTATCAGAAATTTAGTCAGTATTAAACAAATTAAAAGGGAATGAATAACAATGAAATATTTATATATGAAAATTGCCCTGAAAAGCAGGGATCTGAAGCAGCCAACAATACTTCCAGGAAGCAACTGAGAACCACCCTTTGGCACCCACCACCAAATTAGCCTAATATTATTCTTGAAGCTTAAGAAATAACATTTAGGCCAAGCAAGGATAAGTGAAGCCAACTACTCCACTCCCCAGGCCACTGATTGCTTCACCAAAATGTCTCAATTTGCTGAATGTGTGAAAGGAATTATTTTCAAAGGATGTAAGAAAATTTTTCAACAATTTTGATTATTAATTAAAAATATAAAACTTTCATTTTTTTCAAGTTTAAACTAAGTTGAATTTAATTATTAGTAAATTTGATGACTTACATCTCTAATTTCACCATCCATAACTCCCCATTCTGAACTGTCTCTCTGTGCCTGAGCCAATTAAATATCCATAATCATTGTTTGCTTGCAGTAGAACAAACCAGCCAGGTTCTATGGGAATACATGACTTCCAGGTGCCTATAAAACTGTGGGATTTCTCTAGGTCTTAACTGCCTATTGATGTTTATAAAAGTCATTGCCATTTTATTTCTCTGACTGTGTTCTAGTCATCTGTCACTTTATTCTGATTCTTCAGAGCAGAAGACATGGATCCATTGTTCAGACTTTCAGTCCTTGGCTATGCTCCAGTCTTCAATTTTGCCTTTCTGACCTTGCAAATCATTCCACCTCCAACTCTAGAGTAAGTTACTTCTAAATACTTTACCATCCTGGCCCTAATCCGTCCAACTTCATCATGGAAAAATCAAAGCCCGTTTTGCTCCAGGAAGAATCTCTAAACCAACACACCAATCCCATGATTATTTATCAACAGCGATCTGAAAACTATTCCCCAACGATAATCTAGCTCTAGCTCATTGTTCAAAGTTGACCACAGTCTCTAAGTCAGTTAGGAGTCTTCAGGTGCAGTGATCTATTTGGAGCCAAGCATCATGAACAAACTATGCTTTTCGTTTGTTCTTTGTCCAGTCTTTGATTATAATACTTTGAAGTAGGAATGCACTCATCAAACTTACAAGAACTCTGTAATGATTATTTTCCTTTTCCCACAACTATTTTTTAATTAGATATGGACATACTTAGTATGTAAACAACACATGTTGGTACCATCCTTTCCCTCATCCCTGTCCCTTTTCCAAAGGAACCCTTCTCATTGTGGACGCAGGTCATCCCCATGGGAGGTGTGGGTCGTGCATTCTGGGGGCAGCCATCAGTTATGGGGGAAAAGGCAATGTTTCTATGCATAATGTCCCAAGTTGTGGCTCTAACAGTCTTTCCAACCCTTCTTCTGCAAAATTCCCTGAGCCATGTTGGGTTTATTTTAGGTCTATTTTAGTGATGAGCTCTTAGGTGCCTCTGGATGTCTGCTTTGGTATGTGTTGAGTGTTCTCAGTGTCTGTCTCCTTCATTGTGCTGATATCAGGTTCACCAAGAAAGCACTCTTGCTCTGTGCTGACTTCACCCTTCGTTGGAGAATCTGCTTCTCTTTTTCAGATGGAAGCAGTACCCAAGGAGAGAGACAACCCATCACACTTCACCAAGGCCCCAGCTGAAATCACAGAGGAATTGTAGAAATGATTATTGTATTTTTGTAGGTTTGAGGAAGTTATATTATATACATCTTGGTACTTCTAACTGTACTTGTAAAACTGTAGAGTACTATGACTTAGACATAGATATTTTTATCAGTTGCTATTTTTTTTCTTTTCTTTTTTTCCTTCTTTTTCTTTTTCTTTTTTTTCATCTGTTTTTCTTTTTTTTTTCAAGGTAGGGTCTCACGCTAGCCAAGGCTGACCTAGAATTCACTATGTAGTCTCAAGCTGGCCTCGAACTCATAGAGATCCTCCTACCTCTTCCTCCCGAGTGCTGGGATTAAAGGCGTGCACCACCATGCCTGGCCTATCAGTTGCTCTTAATACTAACTTATAATCATAAAATTTGCAACTGAATGTGTGTGTGTTAGTCCAAGGATAACCTTGGATGTTGGTCTTTTGTTTCTACCATGTGTCACCACTGCATTTACAAAAACTAGCTGGCCAGTGAAGTTCCAGAAAATTCTCCTGTCACATCCCTCTCATCTCATCACAGTCATGCCAAGATTACAGAAGTCCACTGCAGCATCTATCTTTTTGCATGAGTTCTTAGGATCCAAACTCAGCTACTCACACTAATACAGCAAGCACTCTATCCACTGAGCAATCTCACCTTGTCCTAAACAGTCTTTTTCAATTTTTTGGTCATACCGAGGATGAACCCAGAATCTCACATATTGCTAGGTAATCACTCTACCAACAAGCTACATTTCCTACACTATATATTTCTTCAAGTTTTATATAACAGATGGTAAATTCAGATCATCTCAGCCTTCCTATATAATTATCTAGATGTGTCATATTTTTTAATAGCCGTTTGTCATAATTTGTTAATCAGGTATATGCTGTAGGTCTCTGCCCAGGACCTACAAAAGTAGAAGTGAGAGACAGGTATTTTGGATGCAAAAGTCTTATGGGGGGATATAGCACATGAATTTTGGGAGATAAGTAGTAGTGGGGGAAAGAAGTCAAACTGCCAGGCAAGTGAAAAGGAAACGGCAGCCATCCAGGGCCACCCCAGAAACTGGGATGACCCTTCCAAGAAATTACAAATTGAAGCCATCTGCATCCTGTGAGGACAGAACTGAGGAAAGGGACATACATTCTACAGAGGTGGCTTTTCTATTCCGAGGACATTCCCTGGATAAGAAGTCACCTTTTACTTTTCTTGCATTTTTTTTTCTTTAGTACTAGCCTGTATTTCTTACACAAAAGTGAGAAAAGAGCATGGTTAAGGAGGAGAATCTGGGAAGAACAGTCAGCAATCACCCATCGCTGTTACACGTAATGTTATCCACTTGTTCTATTCTGAGTCAAGTCAAAATAATTGAACAATATAGTAGAAAGGAATCTTATGGGACATTTAATCCCACGTTCTCATTTGATTGATGTATTAGTGTCAAATATCCTATTAAGGTAATAAAATGGTGTGTGCATTATTAGAGTAAAAGTTACACAAACATTTTCTTGACCTCTCCGGTTTTAGCAATTATTGTAATCTATTTTGAAATTCATTATCATAGGTTTTTGTGTGACACTTCAGTTTACAACGGGCCTGTAGTATATCTATATATCTATCTACTATTTGATCATCTCTCTATATACATTCTATGTGTGTGTGTAAGAGAGAGAAAGACAGAGAGAGAGAGAGAAGGCCTGTGCATGTAACTTTGCACTTTCAGAAAAACAAAACAACTCACTTCATCTAGTCTGCCTTCCTCAGGAGGCAATGAGCACATACCTATTAATTTGACTGCGCCACTTTCTTAAACAAAATGCTTTTCCCCTACAGGAAAGCTACTTTTTAACCCAGTGGACCATGAAATATAATTTTCTTTTAATTGTGGTCCTGTGTTCCAAAGCAAAACCTAAGCCTGAGTAGCCTGGTATTCATAGCTAAATATATTCTAATGCTAGTCCAAAGAGCATACTTGTAGCTTGAGAAAGATAGAAGGTTTTCATTAAACTTTGCAACTCGGAATTTTTTTTTTCTATCTTTTGGCTGTTTGAGTCCTCTTGTTTATATTGGCATAAATTTGGAATCGTGGATGCTAAAGAACCTAGATTGCCGATGGCTTTGCGTCCCCTGCAATGGCCCACTGCATCAGCACTCACTGTGTATAGAGGTTTCCTGGTGGGGAGGCAGGGTGGGAGGGTCGACATTAAAGTATGCCAAAGGTCACGGTAGAGATACATAATTTATCACATATGTGTATAATCCTGTGTGTTGTTCTGTGGACGGTCCAGGGCTTATACACCAAGAGGTAATGCCAAGTGTTCTACACCAAGCTGCATCCTCAACCCTGAAAATAAACGTTTTAATGTTAGACGTTTCATACTTGAAAAAACTCTCAGTTATCAGTGGCTTTATGGGGCAAAGTCCAAAACAAACATGGAAAGCATAAAAACTGATTTGTGCTGTTTAGTCTGAATAGCTTGCTGCTTCTCATGTTCTCATTAAGTGTGTGAAAGTTCAATGACATTTCCTTACAGTTTGTAAAACAGCCATTGCTTTTGGAAATCATAGTATGTTCTTCAGGAGCTAGCTGTCTGAATTTTTAAAACTATACTAAGCCTGGTGTCGTGGCACACACCTTTGCACTTTTGGTCTCAACACTCAGAAGGATTGCAATGAGTTCAAGGCCAGCCTGGGCTAGAGTAAGACCCTGCCTCGAAAATATAAAATAAAAAATAAATTAAAACTATTTTATTTATGTATTCAAGAAATGTCAGTACCTTCTTGACAAAACATTCTCACACCTTGAAATTTAAAAATAATGACTGAAATTTCTTCTCACTTCAGTCAAGATGGCATACATCTGCAAACCTACAATAGTGGTAGTCATGAGCTCTACGGGCATAATTTCTGCTACTGTATGGCTAAATGTGTATACTATGCTCACCAAACTGCCTAGTAAGCTCCTCTCTTAATGTTAATACCCATGTATTAATGCTACTCTCACTTTTGGTTAGAGAAGATTCTCTTTTCTGGTGGCAGTGACTTTGGGATGACTCAGAAGGCATCGTGATGCAGAGGAGAAGTGACAGAGAAGTGCTCAGCACTGAAATATCTCTATCACATCTTCCAATGCTCAGGATTCATTGCTGAAGAGGTGGCATAAAGAACATAAGAGCCAAAGGAAGGGTAGGACTCCTTACAATGTGCTCCTCTAGACACAAAATGGCCTAAATATCCATGACCTCACAGTGCCTGACACTACCTACACAAGACCATCACAATAGGAGGAAAAGATCATGATATCAAAATAAAAGAAAGATTGATTATGGGGAGGGGCATATAATGAAGAGTGGAGCCACAAAGGGGAAAGTGGGGGGGGGCGAGGGAGGGAATTACCATGGGATATTGTTTACAATTATGGAAGTTGTCAATAAAATATTTAAATGTCAAACAACAACAAATGCTGATGAGGCTATGGGGAAAGAAAACCCTTTTACCCATTGCTGATCAGAGTGCAAACTGGTACAACTACTATGAAAATCAGAATGGAGAATCCTAGAAAAGGTGAAAAATATCTATCATTTGACTGAACTATACCACTCCTGGGCATATATACCCTAGGAACTCTACTCTTTATCACAGAGATACTTGTTCAGCCATGCTTGCTGCTGCCCTATTCACAATAGCTAGGAACTGCAATCAACCCAGATGCCCATCAATTGAGGGATGGATAAAGAAGACATCTTTCATATGCACAACCAAATTCTACACAGCAATAAGGACAAATGGAATGACAAAATTTTCAGGAAAATGGATGGAGTTGGGAAGAAATCATTTTAAGTGAGATCATGCAGACACAGAAAGACAAATGCCATATATTCTCTCTCATGAGGTTCCTAACCAGGATCAAGTGGAGATGAATGCAAATGGCAGTTAATATCAGGAATATGGGTACAAAACCAGAGGGAAACCAGGAAAAGGACAAGGTGGGGAGGGGGAAGAGGAGGAGCTTCTGGACAGGCAGTGGGAGAGATGGACTCTCAGGAGTGGGAAGGGATTAGAGGGGTATGCGGAGAGGGTGAACAGGGCGTGGGGAGGGTAGAAAGGGAATTACACAAAGTTAAGATAGCTTTAAGAATCAGTTCCATGAACACCTTCATTCTGACTAGCATTTTACAAGATATAACCACCAATTAAGTACAGGGGTAGTGTGGACAGAAGTTGGAAGAAGCTTAACCTTACAACCACAGACTAGGGCTGGTGAATCCAAGGCCCAGAATTGGGTTGCCCTCCACAGTGAGCTGTTGGCCAGGGAGACCCATGAGGTCCCCCAAACAATGCAGGCCATTGTCAAAACACTTGATTACATTCCAGAGCTAAAAGGTAAGACACTGTTGATGAAGACACCACAGGCTGTGGTCACATGACATGGCAATACCATGCTGGAACCGAAAGAGAAACTAGCTGCTTCCTGGCTAGCCTCACAGTGCTGGAGAGTCCTGGTACTGGAAACTAAGTCAGAATCCCATGGTCAGGAAAGAGTGGACTGGCCCACCAAAAATCTCCTAAACAACTTTGCATACTCACTTTAACCCAAATAATTCTCATGCTTGTTTCAGGAATCTGTTTTATTTTACAGATGGCAGAGAAAGTAGAGGCGATCCTTGATTCATCAATATGACAAGAAGATAGCTGATTGCCCACCATGAGACTTTCCACATCTGTTAGGCCCCAGGAGAAATTGAAGAGAAATCAATGTCATGTATACTGCTCTTGCTGCTAGTCTGACAACCAGATCCAGGGTGATGGTGACAGCCATGTAGAATAATCGAAACCTATGAAGGCACACATTCAGAGAGTGCAAATAACTCAATACTGCCAATAGGCCTGCCATGTCTCAGGAATATTGTGAAAAAGGGGACAGAAAGATTGTAAGAGCCACAAAGCAGGTAAGTGTACCCTGAGGCACCATCCCCACTACCCCAAAAGGAATGGCTGAGGTCTTCATGACCCCACAGAGATTACCATAACCCCAATGAGGAGGGCCCCTAGGGTAATGGGAGTTGAGAGGAGGGGATAATAGTATATGAACTGTTATGTTAGATATATGTGGCACACACAGATGAGTTTTGTATGGTGCACACATGGATAAGTTTGTATGATGCACACACAGAGGTAGGTTTGTATTGTACACACAGGAGGTGGCTTACATGGTGCACACACAGGGGAGGTGTGCATGATGCACACACAGGGGAAGGTTTGTATGGTGCACACACAGGGTGAAGTTTATATGGTGCACATACAGGGGGAAGTTTGTGTAACATACACACAGCAGAAGGTTTGTATGATGCACACAGGCGAGGTTTGGGTGCTGAAAGGAGATCTTGGAGTTCAGGATAACTGGATGTGGAAGTAAGTTCTTAAACTTCTTCAGGCTTACGAAGATCAAGACTCTTAGGAGATGACTGCTCTTTTGAGTCTCTTGAATCATATCCTATTTTTCTTTCTTTCTTTTTTTTTTTTTTTTTGATGTAGGGTCTCACTCCAGCCTAGACTGACCTGGACCTCACTCTGTAGTCTCAGGGTGGCCTTGAACTCATGCTGATCCTCCTATCTCTGCCTCCCAAGTGCTGGGATTAAAGGCGTGCACCACCATGCCCTGCAATATACCATATTTTTCATAATGCCCTCACCTCTGTATTCAATAGGATAAGAAACAAAACCTGAATCTTAGTAGTTAAGACTGGATACTTGATGGCAAGCTGTTCTCTCGAAGATATTGCATTATCTAATAAGGTCTCTTATCTCCATTCCAATAGCCTAAAGCTAGATGTCTATCTAAAGTGTACAATATTTCTGTCCATAAACTAAACAAAGTTGCTGATTATTTCAGGATGATTTGGGGAAAGAAAAAACAGGAGGTTCCACTCAAAACTATGCCCTTTGAACTACAAGGGGCTATGTTTCAAAGATGGATTGTTGAACTGAGACTCAAATTTGCTGGCACAAATTGCACTCCTGGCCTTGAATAGGAACCAAGTTGTTGAACAGCTATAACTGTTGACTTTATTATCCATAAATTGAGGATAATTCACCTCAATTCACCTCAGAAGGCCTTTGCAAGTGCAAATGAGATACTAAATGTGAAAGTGCTTTGTAATCATTAACATCCTACGTGAATATAAATTGTCAGTATTACAAGACACAAAGCCAACTTTAGAAAAGAATATGTTATTTGTTGATCAATGAAAATGACCCTTGGAAACCTTTTTCCCCAAATCAACCCACATCCTACTAAGATATAATCCTACTTGTCATCTCACCATGTGTAATGCATTGCAGTCTGTGAAGTAAGCCTTCTCAGGTTCTCCTTTAAAATGGAAATGCCTCTGAGAAGAATAACAATTGTGTCCATAGCTTACAGTGGGTAGATTTCAAAGTCCTTATTTTAAATCCCTGGCACCTAGGCAGTACTTATGGATGTCATTCTCTCTACCATCGACGACTATAGAATGTAACTGAGTTCTAGAGACAGTGAAAAGTGTGTGTGTGTGTGTGTGTGTGTGTGTGTGTGTGTGTGCAGGAGGTAAGATGTAGGACAGATGTCATCTATGAATTTACTTTTCTCACTGTCCCAAGTTGAGCCATGTTAAGTCGCAGACATTAGATATATATTACACTGACTTGGAATACATAACTGTATATTTTAAGAGTACCATTTAGCAAGATTTGACATTTATAGACTCCCGTGAAAACATCACTGCAATCAAGAAAATAAACAATTTGATCTACCACTTAAGTACCATCCCATCTATCCTTACAAAGAATGCCTGATCTTCCTCTTGTCACTCTATATTACTTTGTGTGTTCTAGAATTTTCTGCTGATATAATTACAGAGTACATTATATAGATTTAAAATTTTTTCAAACACTGCATTCATTATGCATGGTGATTTGGAGACTGTCCTCAAGATAACAGGGTGTGTCCATGGCTAATTGTACCAGCAGCCACTTGCTGACTTGCAGGTTACCATATGGGTATCACATTTTCTCCCTGCAGATGTTGGGGGTATTTGGATGACTGCAGTGTTAGCTATTATGAATAAAGCCACTATGAACAGAAGTATCTATGCCTTGGTATAGACACTCACTTTCCTTAAAGGAGTGATATGATGAAATCATGTCTTAAACCTGTGAGAAACTGCTATCTATTTTTCAAAGTGATGATACAATTTTATTATCTCATCAGCAATCTGTTGGAGTTCTGGCTCCTCCCCAAACTTTCCAATATGCAGTATGATCAGCGTTAGTGATTTTATTTTTCTAGGTGAACCACACTATCCTTGTGCATTTGATTTAGGATTTATTGGTGATATTAAGAACCCTTTCATGTATTTAATTATCTACAGGGACTCTCTAGTGTCATTTTTGTTGTCATTTTACTTTGGTATGGGTACAAGTCTTTCATTACTTACAGACACTGCATATACTTCCTCCAGTGTGTGGCTTGTCTCTGCTTTCTCTTCATGTGTCTTTTGGGTTCATTTTTAGATA
This sequence comes from Dipus sagitta, assembly GCA_036346955.1. Lineage (NCBI taxonomy): Eukaryota > Metazoa > Chordata > Mammalia > Rodentia > Dipodidae > Dipus > Dipus sagitta. The sequence goes on from CM070771.1 coordinate 188,983,156, forward strand.
ACTCCATGCCTTTGATTAATGGTCTGTTTATCTTCATACAAATGTCATATTACCTTGTTCTCTGTAGCTTCAAAACAAGTCTGCAAATAGGTCATTCTATTCTCTCCATTTTTTTTATATCCTTCAAATACATTAGAGTCATCTAGATCTTACATTTCCTTGTTGTTTATAACAACATACAAAGGAAACAAACACTGAGGAGAATTTAATTGCGGTTTCTTTGCATTTATACATCAGTAGTTTTAGAGGTGACAACATGGACAGTCTTAAGTGATCTAACCCAAGTGGCTCCTCGTGTTTAAGCAACATGTTTATCATGCGTCTCGGGTTACTTTTAGCCTTAATGTTAGGTTCACTGAGTGCCTTGTATCTACGACTTGGTTGTATTCATAAAAATTTGTAAAATTTATGCATGCTAATCCTTTCAATATACCCATTCCTTTCATGAACTCCAGTATAATATATATTAAGATAATTGAAGTTGACCTACAACTTGCTGATGCCTTAGTCATATTTTCATAATTACCTTTTCTGTTGTGGGTAGTTTCTTTTGTTGTATTTTCAAGTTCCCTAGTTTATCTTCTGTTAAGTCTCATCTACATTTAATCATGTTCAGTGTAGTTTTTAATCTATAAGTTTCAATTTTTATCTCTAGAAATCAATTCGCTACTTAAAACTTTTGAATGTATAGGAATAGACATAACATCTTACATTCCTTTTAAGCTTATTTTAACTATGGTCATTTTGTTTTATTCACTCTTTTCTTTTTTGTGGATTGAATTTTTTCTTAATTACATGTCATTATGAGATTTAAGTTGGATATAAGATATTGTGAATAGTTATTGTTGTGGTACTCATTTTTGTTTTGTTTTGGTTTTGCATTCTTGCAAATATTCTTGGTTTTGATCTCAGGTGCAGATAAGTAACTTGAAAACTGATACTTTTAGATGTTATATTTAAGATAGGCTGGGGGGACATTTTTATAAATATTTTATTTGTATTTATTTATTTGAGAGAGAGAGATACAGAAATAGGCACGCATACACACATACACACACACACACACAGAGAGAGAGAGAGAGAGAGTGAGAAAGAGAGAGTGGGTGTGTCAGGGCCTCCAGCCACTGCAAACAAACTCCAGATGTGTTTGCCCCCTTGTGCATCTGGTTTTCATGGATCCTGGGGAATAGGACCTGGGTTCTTTGGCTTTGCAGGCAAGCACCTTAACTATGAAGCAATATCTCCAGTCTGTTTTTTCAACATTATTTAAGAAAATACTATCTTATGCTGGCTGTTGTCTAATATGAATCACACTATCCCTTTGTGTGCACTATTTAATATTCTGTCGTTCATGATTTTCTAATCAAGTGTGTGGGAACACAGATACAATTTACGTAATTTTCAGAACATTGGCTATCATTATCTTTAACCTTTGAAACAGGGACAATGTTATTCGTTCCCTTAGGGCCTTTCCTCCTGAGTATGTGTTGATCAATATCCAACCAGGTGCCGTGGTGTTCAGGCAGAAGCACTTCTTTAAATATCCAGTGTTATACTCATGCAGGTCTCTCCCCTCTAGGACAATGCTACAGTCACAGTTACTTGGTTTTCTCAATACTTCATTTTCCAGAGTAGTCTATCTGAACTTGCCCCCAGAACCTCTAAGTTTATGAAGGTGTAAGCCCTGGGTACTAAGTTAACTCCATCCCCCCCCCCACTTATATATCATCTTCCTTCAGTGATTAATGTGCAATGTACAAACCATTCTGGTTTCCTTTTTACATGTGTATGTGTGTGTCTGATTACATGCATTCATGTTCACACATGTGCATTTTGTGTGTGTGTGTGTGTGTATGTGTGTGTGTGTGTGTGTGTAGTGGCGTAAGCTTGTTTTCAGAAGACAGAGTGTCTTCTCTGACCTCACTTAGCTCATGTGTGGCTTTTCTTGGACAGAGCCAGTGACTTCAGTTCAGGTATTTTTCCATCAAATCATGCTATGCTCATGAATCATAGGGTATGTAGCTAGACTGAAATGTTTACATACTCAGACCAATCCCTTTCCCACAAAAGTACTTCAGATTAGCTTTCTAAAAAATCATAAAATTATACATTCTGTTTCAGCTTATTCTCAATTTACTTGGAGTATATGAATAAGGTTTGAGAAATTATAAGCATATTTATAAATTCTTAACTTCAGGAGAAGTTCATGACCATCTTCTAAACAGTTAGCACAATATTTGGAAAAAAATAAATTATTTATATTATTTGAAAAAATATTATTGGTAATAATATTTAGAGTGAATTAAAAGCAAAGTCAATGAGAATTAAACATTTGCTTCTGGAGAGAAATACAGAAAATGTGCATTATTGTTCTTTAAAACATTTTGAGCAAGCACTCTTTGTCTAAGTTTCTACTCAAAGGCAATAAAGTTGAATATAGAAACAGAAAATTATTGTACATAATAGTAATATGAATTTAGAAATCTATGTTTCTGTCATGATCTACATGGTGTGGCTGAGTGAAATTTACTCTGATCTGGTCTAGAAGTTCTTTTTTGGACTTAGAGACACTTGGCAATCAGGCTACTTGAATAGTCAAATTTCCTCCTCCTTGGCCAATTTCTTCAACTTAATAGCATGGTGCTTGCTCCACTAGAGAGAAATATAATTCAATAACAATTCTGTAACCAAAGAAACATCATACTGCCCATCCAAACCTTTAAGTGAGAATGAGATGTACCAGCATGTCACCATGCCAGAGTTTAGGGACAGTTGCACAATCCAGTCCACAAATCCAACCAACCAATTAACTGCCAACATAATTAAATTGCTAAAGAAGTCAAAACCCAACAGCCTCACCTTCATACAGCCTAAATATTGTAGTCCCTTCCAACAGACCCAATCATAGAAAGAGAGTGCCCTGAGTTATGATATAACAGCCAATGTTTAACATATTATTTTAGGTGTCCTATTAAACTTCTGATCCCCTGTAACTTTTTATGATATTCTTAAATGTGTGTATGCATTAAGTAACTAATATTTTACATTTATAATTTTAAACATAGATTAGAATGATTTAATAAAATTATTCATTATCTCTGATTATGTAAAAAAATGAAGATCCAAATTGGTTAAGTCAACCTTCTGGGTAGATGTTATGATAGTCAATGGTCTTCTCATACATTAAAAAAAGTAAGTATCCTGAAAATATGAAACATTTTTTTTAAGTACTGGGGCTTGCACCCAGGGTCTTGTGTATGCCTGGCAATCACTCTATGACTGAACTATATCCCCAGCTTTGAAACACAGTTTTTGAAAACACCAAAATGATGGTGATCCCTAAAATATGGGAAGCAACTAAAATGGTTCCCTTGAGAGAATTTTCAGGTTGCAGTGAAGGGAACCGGTCAGATTCTAGAGAATTTCAAGAGTGAGGAGATGGTGCTAGAAGAGTTAAGTGCTAGAAATTGAGAACCGGAGATTCAAGGAAACGAAAGTTACAAAGAAATGTGTACATTCTAAGTGTTGGTAGTAAGCATAAACTAATGAGCCAGAAAGAGAATTGGAAACACACTTCAACAACTGACTAAAAACATACACAGGCAATTCAATATTAAGACTTTCAAAAATATTGCTGCAATAACTAGCATATATGCAAGTATGACAGCTTTGATGGCCTCATTACAACATGTTCACTATTCAACTTATAGTACTAACTAATGATTAAACTTTAAAAGCTAACATTTGTAAAAAGTAAACATATAAATTGTCTGCAACTTCAGGTTAAGGCTCTATCCAACAAAATGTAGTCCATGACATGACAAAAAAAAGATAATTGGAATTTTATTAAAATTTGAAGTGCCTTCCCTTCTAAAAATACTAAGAGACTAAAAAAAACTAAAAAGTTCACAGATTAAATTTTTAATAAATGAATTCTATCAAAAATGTATTTTAAAACACCAAAAGTTCAAAAACACACTAGTTAAAATGGACAGACAATATAAACATGTATTTCCCAAAAGGATATGTACAGATTGCAATTAAATATATGAAATGATTCAATGTTACTGAAAAAGCAAACTGAAATCACATTGGAATACTAATAAACACATGTGAGTATAGCAAAAGTTTAGAAGATTAAACATGCTAGATGTTGTCAAGAATGTGGAGGGGCTGAAATATGAAGAAACACTGGTGGAAATGGAAATTTAAAACTACTGTTGAAATCACTTTGCTAGTATCTGAGAAATTCAGTGTATATTTTCCATATAGTAAAGTAGTCCATCATATGTACTTGAATATGAGAAACCAGAACACACACACACACACACACACACACACACACACACATACACACACATACACACACACACACACACACACACACACGAGACTTTCTTTTTTTAAGGTAGGGTCTGACCTGGGAATTCACTATGTATCCTCAGGGTGGCCTTGAACACAAGGTGATCCTCCTCCCTCTGCCTCCCAAGTGCTGGGATTAAAGGTGTGATAGCTAGGAGACTTATTTTTAACTGTTAGAATCTGGAAACAAATCTTCCATATTTGGACTATTAAAAATAAATCATGATATACGTAATGACCACGCACCTCAACAAAAGAATGGATAAACAAAATGGAATATCTACAAAGTGGAAAAACCACTGGTGTCTACAAAACATATATAAATATCCAAATAATTATGCAGGGTCAAAGTATAGGAAGTAAGGAGTGTTACATTAAAAAATCTAAAAAAATGAGAAATAACAAAAAGTGTCATGAAATCAACCAGTACTTGTCTATGGAGGTAAGAGGAAGCAAAAGGAAGATTTTCTAAAGACTTGTAATAATCTGGGATGATTTTTTTTATTTTAAATGTAGTGTAGATTGCATTAGAATATATATACATGCCAACATTTAATAAAGTATTTACATTAAGTAAGTGGTGCAATCCATTGTATGTCAGCTCCAACTCAAGAGAGCTTTGAAAATTAAATGTCAAATTTCTTCAAACAACAATAATAAAAAAAGTATTTACCAAGCGGTTTTTATGTACTTTTCACAATGCTGGTAATAGAGTACTTTGTAATGATTTGGACATGGCATGCTGCAAAGGCTTGTGCGTTCATAGCTTGGTCCCTGGTTGTCACTGTCAAGAAGTGCTGATCTAATCAATGGATTAATCCCTGCATGAGTTCATGGCGGAGTGATCTAGTTAGAAGTGTGGCCCTATCGACAGAAGTGGGTGTCTGAGAGTAAGCCTTTGAAGGCTTATCTTATCCCTAGTCCTTCCTTATTCTCTGTTGGTGGCTACCATGAAGTCAGCAGCTTTACTCCACTATGTACTTCCTGTTATGGTGCTCACTCTCACCACAGGTACAAAGCAAGGGCCCTGAGGAACCATGTACTAAAGTTCTGAAACCAGAAGCCAAAATAAACCATCCATTCTGTTAGTGGATTTTTCCCAAGTAGTTTGTCATAGTATTAGAAGTTGGATGACACACTAGTAAAATAAAAAAAGGTAGAAATGACCCTAGCAGGTACTTTCCTGTTTCCAGGATTCTTCTCTTTCTTTTTAATATACTTTATTTTTATTTATTTATTTGAGAGAGAGAGAGAGAGAGAGAGAGAGAGAGAATGGGCATGACAGAGCCTCCAGCCACAGGAAACAAACTCCAGATATATGTGCCACTTTTTGCATCTGGCTTACCATGGGTCCTGGAAAATTGAACCTGAGTCCTTTGACTTTGCAGGAAAAAGGTAAGCCATCTCCATACCCCTCCCTTTCTTCTATATGCATTGGAAAATTTCCCTAATGGCTTCATATACACAAATTCTATGTGGGGACTGATTTTCAAAAATGCAAATTAAAGCTTCCTGACCATAGGGTAGAAAACAATTTTAAGGAAACATGTTAAATTTTATGCCACTAGTCTAATGAGGACAACATTCTATCAAACCTTAATGGAAGAACTGAAACCAATTTTTCTCAAATTGTGCCACACATCAGAGAACAGAGAAAGCTCCCCAACTCCTTCTATGAAGCTAGTATCACCCTAATACCAAAACCAGGCAGAGATGCCACAAGAAAAAAAAAAAAAAAACAGAGGCTTATTTCCATGATGAACTTAGACACAAAGATCCTGAACAAAATCCTCACAAACTGAGTCCAACAACACATACATCACATAAATAAGCTCAAATACAAAAATCACATGAACATTTTGATAGATGCAGAAAAGGTCTTTGACAAAATACAACATCACTTCATGATCAAAACATTGGAGAGAATAGGCATGGACAGTTTATATCTCAACATATTAAAGGCTATATATAAAGCTCCCAAAGCCCAATTTATACTTAATGGGGAGAGACTGAAAGAATACCCACTGAGATCAGGAGCAAGACAGGGGTGTCTACTCTCACTTCTGCTCTTCAATATAGTATTGGAAGTCCGAGCTCAAGCAACAAGACAGGAGACAGAAATATAAGGGATACAAATTGGAAAGGAAGAAGTTACGTTTGCTCTATTCACAGACGACATGATTCTATACATAAGAGACCTGAGAACCTGCATCTAAAAACTCTTAAAGGTTATTAAAAAATCAAAGGAAAATACATGCTGGCAAGGATGTGGAGAAACAGGAATCCTCATCCACTATTGGTGGGAATGCAAGATAGTACAACCACTTTGGAAAGCAATATGGAGACTCCTAAAAAGGTTGACTATAGAGTTACCAACAGACCCAGTTATTCCCTTTCTGGGCTTTAATCCTAAAAGCCCCATGCCTGAGTTCAGAAAGATTTGCTCAACCATGTTTATAGCTGCCTAATTCATAATAGCTAAGAGCTGGAATCAACCCAGATGTCCATCATTAGACAAATGGATAACCAAGATGTGGTATATCTACATGATGGAATTCTACACAGCAGTAAGGAAATATGCCACAATGAAATTTAAAGAAAAATAGTAGAACCTGGAATACATCATCCTCAGTGAACTCACCCAATCACGGAAAGATAATCGTCACATGGTCTCACTCATCTGTGGCGCCTAACCTCAATCTATCCAAGATGCTGACATACCTAATAAGCATTTCAAAGGCTGGATAATATTGTGGGTGGGGCAGGAGGAGAGGGTAAAGGTGGGAGAGGAGGACACAAAACTGGACCCAAATGGAAAGGGTACCATAAAATTCTACATCATAAAAAAAAAAGACTGAATGGTTGAACCTTCATCAGGTGCTTAGAGGGGACACCTGAATCACAAGGCCCTGGAGAGGGAATAATGAAGATTGACCTTAATGTTCTCCTGTTTCTCTCTCTCTCTTCTCTCCCTATCTCTTTTATATTACCTATCTTTTTCTTCCTTCTTTCCTTGGGCACTGACCTGTATCTCCCAGTACCAGCATGTGGCTAACATCCACTATGAGCTATTGATCAGAAAGACCTACAAGATTTCCCAAAAGAAAGGTTAGTGGTAAGACCCTACTGCTGAAGACACCATACACTGTTAGTAGGGAACATTGAGCGACCTGACTGGGATCTGGAAGTCAGTCCCCAGACAGTTAGCTCCTCTAGTGTCAGAAGCTACATGAGTGACTGGGGGAAAATGACCAACATCTGTCCAAGCAACTTGTGCTCTAAGTTACTCAGCAGCAAACAACCTGACATGACACTCACACAAGTGCAATACTGGCACACAGCCAGGTGGGTAACCAACTGTTTTTGATTTGGCTAACTGATCCACTCAGTGGAACAGAACCCATAGCTGAAACTGGGAAACAAGTCAGAGCCATATCCGAAAATGAGCCTTCTCTCCATCATCAAAGTCCCACCAATTGTGGGCTAAAAGAGAGCCTACACCTATTAAATTCTCTCTTTAAAAAAAACAAAGGTTATCCCATTGATCTGGCACTAACTTCACTCTCTGCTAGAGAATTTGCTTCTCTTTTTCAGATGGAAGCAGATCCTGAGAAGAGAAACAGCCCATCACTCCTCAAAAGGGCCCCAGGTGAAACTAAGAGTAATTGGGGAAATGATAAATAGTGCTGCTTTCTTGGTGAACCTGTTATCAGCACAAGGGTGAAGGAGATAGACACAGAGAACAACCAGTCCCTACCAAACCAGAAAGCCAGAGACACAGAGGCTCCTAAGACCTCTTCACTGAAGAATACCTAAAATTAACCCAACATGGATCAGGGAAATTTGCGGAAGACAGCTTGGAAAAAATGTTAGAGCCACATATTGGGTCATTATTCACAGAGACATTGCCTCTTACACATAACTGATGGCTCACCCCACAATGCATGACCCACAATGCCTAACGAGGAGGGTCCCTGCAGAGGGGGGACAGGGAGAAGGCTAATGATGGTACCTACATGACTGTATACACTTTGTACCTAACTAATAAAAAAATTTTATGCCACTAGCTATAGGAAAGGTGGAAATGATCTCTTTCCTTTGCACTGTGAAGCTTCCCAAGGATTATTCAATATTTCAATAAATGTTAACAACAAATGTTAACACAGATACCAATGAACTGTGAAGGAGGTAATACTTCACAAGAAGTAAAGAAATATATGTTTTTATCTTGTTCCTGTCACTAAGTAACTAAGTGACAATCAGTAAGATGATCACTGCTCTGGACCCAAGTGTCTTCATCTGTAAAATCAGAAGGTAGGACCAGATAGTCTCTATGGATCATTCTTGTTATAATTCTCATATCCTGTTGTTACATTAACTTTTAATTAATTTTTAAAATTTAGAGATATTTATCAGACAGGAAAAAGTTTAAACAGAACGTATTAGACATTAGGTCACAACCAGTCAAATCTTACATAGAATACTCAACTTTAGGCTTAATGAATATCTGTTGTAATGGGTGTTAATTAAGTTTCCTAAAATGTATGGCAGAATCATAAAAATGGTATATTTTTAGATAATGCAAAAAGCTATGATTCAAGATTCGGTTTTGTAATTATAGAGCTAGTTTCTAGAATGTCTTCTATCTATATCTTCATTAATTATTTCCTAAGATATTAATGGAGATAATAGTATTATTTACTTTGTGTGCTTACAAGGATCAGACTGAATATAACTGATATGCACTGAACAATTTCACATAAGCTCAATTAGTACTTTTAGATTTTAGGTCAGAATTCCTCATGTTTTGAAAAGTGAGAGATGAAGCCGGGCGTGGTGGTGCACGCCTTTAATCCCAGCACTTGGGAGGCAGAGGTAAGAGGATTGCCATGAGTTCGAGGCCACCCTGAGACGACATAGTGAATTCCAGGTCAGCCTGAACTAGAGTGAGACCCTACCTCGAAAAACCAAAAAAAAAAAAAAAAAAAAAAAAAAAAAAGATGATATTTAAAAGAAAGGTGGTACAACTCCATGACATAAACATTATTTAATCCTATAAAGGCACTGGTAGTACATATTTTGTAGATGATCAATCTGAGGTTCATAAAAAAATTTTGCTTGTACTTATAGTTGTTATTTGTCAAGTCAAAATTCTATCCTAAGTCTCCGTAACCTTTGCCAACAATTTATCTAACATTTGGCCAAGAAAGGCAAGAATGTTTGCATAATGAAGCTATGTCTATCAACAAACTTTGAAAATATTTGCTTTTAAGGTTGCTATAAAATAACACTGTTCTTCAAGCCTCTCTAATTCTAGGTAAGCACAATAGGACACATAAGAAGTCATCAAGAATGAACTACTTCAAAAGAAGGGAGACCACTACCTGTGCTATCCAGGTACATTTTTTCCATGTCTTTATACCAATTAATTATTAGTAGACAAACTTCACTTCTTTCTGATAATTGGACAATGACTTCAGAACTACCTTCTGGCACCATTGGATTGGTTGAATATTCAGTATGTAGAGGTGCATAAAATCTAGTGTTCTACTTGAATGTATTATTAATTTCACAGTATTTCTTTGTGTTGTTGTGACTCTATAGTTCTAAAATTACCAAATGGGAATTAGATATAATTAGATTGTCTAGAAATTTGATTTAATAGTGGCATTAATCCAATAGCTGGGGTAGTAATGCAGTGTCATGTGTGTGTGTTTCTTGATTTTTAATTCAAAAAATTGGGGAATAATTAAATTTGTTGAAAAAATGAGGCTTTAGAAAAGTTAAAAGGAAAGCCCACCTAGGATAAACTATTTTTTTTTTTTTTGTCAAAATGCTCTTCACTTTGATTAACTGGGTTCTTTGAATTCATGCATGAATTTGTCCACCTAGTAAGTGAGTAACAGCATTCATTATGCTCTTTACAGATTTACTGATCTGGAATTGCAACTTTAAATAGAATGGTAAGGAATAATACCAACTAGAAAATTTATTCAGGCAAATATCTGAAATAATAAAGTAAACCATGGCCTCTCTCTCTCAGTGTGTGTGTGTGGGGTGTGCATTTGTGTGTGTGTAATTCCACACAAAGGAAGCACAAAGTACAAAGATACTGCGTGTGAAGTGTTGCCTCACAGTTTGGGAAGAAAAGCAATGGATTTAGTAGGGAGGATATCTGTGAGGACCATGGTCATAGGAAGAGGAACAGTGGAATTAGCAAGGAGGACATTGTGAGAAGCGTGACCATATGTTTAACAAAGCCAGCCAGGTCTTATGAAGCTTGCAGTAGAGTTGCAAAGGAATTAGATTTTACTGGAAGACACAGCGTCATTTATTTTTGAAAGGATTAACCTAGATGCTCTGCTAAGGTGAAATTGCTGGTGGAGAGTCTAAAATCAAAAGAAGATGATCTACATGGGCAGAATTTGCAGTTCTCCAGGTGGAGAGGATGGTGAGATGGCCAGCTTAGAAGCATTATAAGTGGGGCAGGGGTGAGGGTCTAAGTCCTTCCAATTTAGACTCAAGAGACAGGCTGTAATTGTAAGATTAAACTTTAAGATGATGTGATTCTAAGTCATGTTGAAGGATGACTTTGTTAAAAACATAATACAGAAGATAGTAAGAAAATGTTTTTGGTGGAATGTGGGTATGAAAGTTATTAGGAGTGTGATTAATTATGAGATACTTTTAGCCATAAAATGGACATTGACTACAGAAATGTGTATTTGTTACATGCATCTCAATTACAAGAAAAATCCTTGCTCAAAGACAAAGAGGGAAGGCTGATCTGGACACATGGGCAGCTTGCCAGTTACAAAATGAGTAAAAGGAAAGTAGGTAATACTTCAAAGTACACAGCAGCAGAGTAGTTCATAGACGTTTTATTATATTGAGCAGTTGGCATTCTGTGCTTGCCTTGCACAAGCAGGACTGAATCATTGTGACAGGATCATGCAGCATAGAGCTGTTGTTGGGATGCAGCGACCCCAAGGTACTTATGTTGAAGTTTTGATATCCAGCTGATGGTCTTATTAGTTCATCAATGGGCTCATAGTTTGTTGGCATTATTAGAGGGTGGTCGACACTACAAGTGGAGCCTGTTTGGAAAAAGAAAGTCGCTAGGCCCTTGAAAAATGTTCCTGGATCCTTCCTGCCTTTTCCCCTTTCACAGCACCCACATAATAACAATTCTCTATTGTCATAGGCTCCTACTGCCATGATTTTCTGCCTTGCCAAAGGCCCATAACAACATAGCCAGCCAACCAATGAGCCTCTAGAATTGTGAGTTCAAATAAATCTCATTTAAATTGTGTCTCTCAGGTAGTTTGTAATAGTGACAAAAAACTGACTAGTGTGTGTGAGTTCACTTAAAATGATCTGTTCAAGTTCGACCATTTTTCTACAAATTTCAATGTGTCATATTTTTTTCTTACTGCTGAGTAGAATTCCATCATGTAGATATAGCACATCTTGGTTGTCTTTTCATCCAATGATGAGTACCTGGGTTGATTACAGTTTTTAGCTATTATGAATTGAGCAGCTATAAATATGGTTGAGCAAATATTTCTGATCTGAGATGTGGAGCTTTTAGGGTAAATGCCCAGTAAGAGAATAACAGGGTCTGCTAGTAACTCTATATTCATCCTTTTCAGGAGTCTCCAAATTGATTTCCAATTGATTTTCACGGTGGCTTCATAAGCTTACATTCCCACCAACAGTGAATGAGGGCTCCTATTTCTCCACAGCCTCATCAACATTTGTTTTCATTTGATTTATTTTTAATTTTTGTTCTTTATTAGTCAGTTTTGTATTCAGCAAATACAGTCAGTTTGGTACCATTATTAGGCTCATCCGTGACCTGCCCCCTCCCCTTGGCCCCTCCTTGTTGAGGTATATGGGTCATGCATTGTGGAGTTAGCCCACAGTTATGGGTAAGCTAAATGTCTCTGCATATCATGACCCAACATGTGACTCTGACATTCTTTCCGCCCCCTCTTCCGCAAAATTTCCCTGAGCCATGTTGGGTTCATTTTTGATCTGCTTCAGTGATGAGGTGTTGGGGGCCTGTTGATTTTTTTTAATGTTTACTATCCTTACTGGGGTAAGATATAATCTCATAGTTGTTTTAATTTACATTTCCTTGATGGTTAGGGATGTTGAAAATTTTAAGTGTGTGTCAGTCATTTGTAATTCTTCCTCTGAGAACTCCCTATTTAGTTCTCTGCCCCATGTTTGGAGTAGGTGGTTTGATTTTTTTATTGTTTGGTTTTCTGAGTTCTTTGTATACTCTAGATATTAGGCTTCTGTCAGTGGTATAGCTGGCAAAGATTTTCTCCCATTCAGTGGGTATCTATTGGCTCTGTTTATGGTGTGCTTGTCTGTGCAGAAGCTGTTTACCTCATCAGATCCCATTGGTTGAGTAATTAATTTACTTGGCTACTGGGGTTTTGTTCAAGAAGTCTTTCCCCACTCCCATATCATGGAGAGTGCCTCCTAGTTTTTCTTCCAGTAGGAGAAGAGTTTCAGGTCTTATATTGAGATCTTCAATCCATTTGGAATTGATTTTTGTGTATGGAGAGAAGAGCGGGTCTAGTTTCATTTTTCTACATGTGGTCATCCAGTTTGTCCAACACCATTTGTTGAAGATGCTAAATTATCCCTAAATTAATAATGCTTATCCCATTTAAACTATGCTGACTTCACTCTCTATTGGAGAATCTGTTCTTCTTTTTCAGAAGGTAGAGAGACCGGAGAAGCTAAACTACACCTTGCACTTCAGCCAAGCCGCAGCTGAAACCACAGAAGAGTTGGGAGACAACAAGAGTGTTTCTTCCATGCTGTTCCTGACAATCAGCACCAGGGTGTGGGAGACAGACCCTGAGGACACTCAACACCTACCAAAGCAGAGATGCAGAGGCTCCTGAGAGCTCAGCACTGAAGTAGACTTAAAACTCACCCACCACGGCTCGGGGAATTTTGCCGAAGGGAGGGCAGAAAGATTATAAGAGCCACAGGTTGAGACATAATGGCCAGAGGCATTCTCCCCGCCCCTTCCAAAAATAACTAACTACCACTCCCACAATGCACGAACTACAATCCCATGGGGAATACCTGGAACCTTGCTGAGGAGCATCCCCAATGGAATAGGGGACAGGGACGAGGGAAATGAAGGTACCAACATATGTTGTATCCATATGAAACATCTTGTTAATAATAATAATAATAACTGTAATAAAAAGAAAAAAAAGAAGTGTTAGTCCCTGCAAATAAATCAGAACTTTTGAGATCCAATGTAGTTATTTTTTCCAACAAGCCTTTACTAAGTATCTATAGCCTATCAGCTCCTTTACAATGCAATGGGACAATAAGCACTGCTGAAATTGACATTATGTTTTCCATCTTATTTTCCTTTTTTCTTGATGTTTGATTATTTTCCTCAGCAAATGAATGGGACTACTCTTGCCAAGGTAATCTGTAACTTAATTACCCTTACACTGAACAGTCTTTGTCCTATTTTCTCTGGAAGTTTCGAACATATTAATACTTATAAACTAGTTCATCCTTACTCTAAAGTGCACAAAGCCATCATTAATCTTTTATTATAGTTTAAAATCTACTTTCAAGAAACCAGTGATAGGGCTGGAGATATGGCTTAGCTGTTAAGGCATTAGCTTGCAAAGCCAAAGGACCCAGGTTCAATTCCCTAGGACCCACGTAAACTAGATGCATGAAGGGGTGCATGTGTCTGGAGTTCATTTGCAGTGGCTAGAGGCTCTGGTGCACCTATTCTGTCTCTCTCTATCACAAATAAATTAAATTAAATGTTTTTTTTTTAAAGAAACCAAAGAAAATCTCTGATCACTTGCAAATTGGCAGAGCTTGGAAAGCCTTTACTGAGAGAACATGGCTGAGGATTTGGGATCCTATAAGACATTATAAATGGTGACTTGAACTAGAAGAAAATGAAACATTAAAAATTCTTGGCATCCATGTAGCAATTAAACCATGGAAGTAGAGACAATGAAAAGTGTGTTTATGAAGTTGAGAACAGTCCTAAGACAGCTACATGATACATGTGAATTCAATTCAGCTACGTGCTTCCCCACTCCCATGCCAATGTTCACTATTTGTGAAGCTAGATGTAGAATGTGAGGAAAGAAACAGTCAAAACTGAAAGAGGCAAAAAACTTCACTAAGTTAATATTTAAAACACATTTAGAGATGTACCCAACACATTTCTGTAGCTTTGTTACTTATTATTAAGTTACTTATGAATGGCCATTACATTTAGTTACAAGTTACACACATAGAGTCATTAGTAAACCATTTATTCAGCATGCCATATTGCTTTCCTGTCTCCACTGCTGTTGGAAACCACCTAAGATGGCTTCATTGCCTCCTTCAGTCCGCATTCAAGCTCCATAGCTGAGTCAAAACCTGCCCAGAGTGCCTGTATTTGTTGAATGATAGCCTGACATGTTGTTTTTAGTTTACCGCTTTCCCACTTACTTCCAACACAGAAAATGTTGTTTTCCATAAGCGCTTCAAAGTACTGTCACCTTGTGATAATCCATCCATCCTCATGTCTCAATCTGTAATGAACAATAAAACTGTCACCCTTATAATTCCTCTTCTTCCCACCTCGCTCTTTACGGCCCTGAAATTCATTTATAGTGAAGGAAGCTACTAGGTACGCTGTTGGTGGGCTGGATTCCCAGAAGTATATAGTTTCACAGAGAACGCTGACTGAGTATTTCTCCTTATTTATTTATTTATTTTTACTAACAAGTGGAGCAGCTGCATATGTAATCCATCTGGTTTAAAATTTCAGAATCATGTGGCATCAACTTTGTAAACTTTTAAAAGTGTTTTGTTTTGTAATTTATTATTTTTCCTAGTTTCTTTAGTTTCAGTATGGGAGAATGAACAGCTCCTGAAAATGTTGTCCTGCTCTAAGATGATGTTACTATAAACCTGGGTTTTCTTACACAGGTACTTATGTCATCTTGGCAACTCTTGAAGAAAAGTTGTCAATTAGCATGGGATGCCTGACAGAATTCCTGGCCAGTAGATATTAATAGTGTCCACCAAGTGACACTATGAAAAATGTCTCTAGACATTTGCATAAGTGCACTAGAAATGAAAAACTTAAATTAATTAAGCCAATTATACTTAATTATAAATACTGAGTTGAGAATCTGATGACATTTAGAATGATTTTACTTGTCTTGCTTTCATCCTTCCCTCCCTCCTTCCTTCCCTGCTTCCCTTATTTCCTTCTCTTCTCTCTTATTTACCTTCTTTGTTCCAATAGATACAAATTTATTTCACAAAAATTTACAGGGGCACCCAGTGGATAACATTCTACATGAAATTCCACTGTATAAAGACTAATAACATGTACAAGTTTAACTGTGTAAAAGTCTAAGAGATGGGCTGCTCTCCTTGAAGTGGTGTGCTCCTGAGACTGTTTCTAATTTCTGCACTTTGTGTTCATTGGACCTCTTCATGTGCTTTCTGATAAAGGGAGGGATAGCTCCTCCCAAAGACAGAGCAAAGGGCCTGGCACATTTCTCATATACCATGCAATTAATCTTAATTCAGTAGTCACAGTAGACTGTTCTTAGCTCTCATACACTGATTAGTGTTTCCTCTGTCCACATGCCCCATAGCCAGGTAGCAGGCAACCAGACATCACCTCTACATAGCCCAAGGCTTGCTGGAATTACTCTAACCAGCCCATCCTAAGTGGTTTCCTCCAACACGCTTTCCTTCCCTGGGAAAACTTAATAGAGTCTCTGGTCCAGTCTTTCCCCTGGCACTTATCTTCTGTCCTCTGAGCAACATGTGGATGACATGACTCGCAAAGATCCATGCCCTGGGACCTGTGACTACAGCAAACTTCCTTGTTCCAAGCCTTGTTTCCATTTCCTCCTTAGGCCACGCATCCTAAATTCAGTTTCTTAGAACACTCACCCAGTTTTGCCTTCAACTTACACACTCCAGTGACCACTGAACAGTGGATATCTATCTATACCTTGTCTTCCTAAGTTCTCATAAATAAATTAAGGTAGACTGTATCATCCTGACTTTATATATGAAGTATCAGAAGCTTTTATTAAGTTATTTTCCAAATTCAGTTTCTTTCCAAATTCAATTTCTGTCTTTTTTTTCATTGCAACAATAATCTTTCTTCAATCACAAATGAATGTGGAACACTACCCTAGACATGTGTCATATTCACTTTCACACCAATAATAAAGATTCAATGTTGTCATCATTTATGTAATGGGTTGACCTCAAAGTTATGCAAGTTTTCCTTGCCTTGAAATCAAAATGGGCCTCTTTTTGCTCAGAACCCCAAGATTACTTTATATTCTTTTAACTACTTAAAGAAACATACGGGGTTCTCTAAGATACAGACTCTGTTTGCCTCTCAGGATTTTATGTCACACTAATCATGCCCAGCTGGCTGATAACTAAATGTCCTTGTATCTGCTGCCCTAAGGCGGCTCACAACTAAAAGCTCTTATTTCTACTCCCTTCTCATCACCTAAGCCCATGATTTGTCCTAGAAGCTCTTCATCTCTGCTTAGACAACACCCTTTCTGTGAGCTAATCCATTTCCATGATTTATAGCTCAACTTGGACATTTTCAGCCTTGCTACATACCTTTCATATATATATATATATATATATATATATATATATATATATATATATATATATTATTTACAGCCTCCACACATACATGTAATGTACCCTGGTCATAATCACTCTCACCACCGTCCTTGGCCTCCCCTGTTTCTGTCCCTCTCCACTTCACCTCCTCATCTAACTGGTTGTTCTTCCCTTTGGATATCATCTCTACTACTTCCAAAACTGTTGTGTTTTTGGAGAAAGGTTGTGCAATTCATTTTATCAGCCATGAATGTGGCTGTTAGTGTATAAATCTTTGTTAAGAAAATGTGTTTTTTTAATGTTAGCATCTTCAAATTAAAACTTGTTTAAACTTTTATAACAACACTGAAAAAAGCAGTTCTTGTGGAAAATAGGACAATCCCTTCAACTTTCTTAGGAAGTTCTGTGGGATGCAAATCTCCAGATGAGGAATCATGCAGCGCTCAGTAGAAATTAATCACACGTTTTAGAAGCAGTTATAGAAATGCTTTTTTTTTTATTTTACTGATTGCCTGCAGGCAGAGTCATCCTTAATGATGAAAAATGACAAATGTTGTTTTTAGTAATTTAATGATAAAGAGAAATAGATATGACTCATTAGGCATTTATATTTATTATCATATATTAATCATACATATTGATGGGATTTGATGTGCTCTTTCCATACATGCACATATTAAATTAAATTTAACCACCCTTTTACTATGCCTCTCTCTGAACACACACACACACACACACACACACACACACACACAGTTGCCATTATCCAGTAATTATGATCCTATTTTCACATGGACTTTTACCAACTTCCATATATGATAAAAAAAGTCATTAAGTCTTTGACTAGGAGGAAAAGCAGTTTAGTTTGACTTACATAAACTAGGTGAATGTATAAGTCACTTGGCAGACATATGTATCTAAGCTCTAAGATTCAAGTAAATGTGAGGGTAATAGGAAGTCAGATAGATCATGGCCAAATGGGCAGCAGAAAGAATGGGTTTTAAGAAATCTTGGGCAAATTATTTTCTTATAAGACCTAAAATAATCACAGGCATAGTATATAATTGCTCAGGCAGTCCTGTGAAATCAGTGATCAAAACGAAAGAGTTGGGCTGGAGAGATGGCTTAGCGGTTAAGCCCTTGCCTGTGAAGCCTGAGGACCCCGGTTCGAGGCTCAATTTCCCAGGACCCATGTTAGCCAGATGCACAAGGGGGCGCACGCGTCTGGAGTTCGTTTGCAGTGGCTGGAGGCCCTGGCGTGCCCATTCTCTCTCTCTGTATCTGCTTCTCTCTCTCTCTGTCTGTTGGTATCAAATAAATAAAAATAAACAAAAAACGAAAGAGTTCTGCTCAGGCGGGCAAGGCTTTCGTGGTGTTGTTTGCTCCAGGCAGCTGCTAGGTCCTTACAGTTCATCTGTGAACCTTCCCAACTCCATCTCAGCTCCTAGCGTGCTTGTATTCTCCTCTTCTTCCCCACAAGAACAACATATGGAGTCATTAGCTGCAAACACGCACACAGACATCTACATCCAAAGTCATCATCCCTCTTCCCATGGATCACTGTACTATATCGGTAACACTGCAGCCCAGTGTTACATTTCTTTCCTTAACTCCGCCTACTGAGACAAGAAAATCACTGGTATTAGATATTTTCACAACAGAAAACGTAAGGTTTAGTAGCTATTTTCTCTATGTGTTGGATCCGTGAGTATGAGTTTGTCCATTGGCGATGGTGATTGGACGTGGTTGTCTTCATTCTAGTCTTTCACTCTCTTTACACTTGCCTGCTGTTACAAGTGTTACCACTTCTTGGCCATGATCATAAATCCTATTATCCTCCTCTTTGTCTCTTCTGTTCCTGATACTATTCTCTGTTCTCTTGATTTAATTACTGCTCCTCTTGATTTGATTGTACTGCTCTGTCTCACTCTTCAAACACACACACATACACGCACCACCTATGCTGAATAAGAACAATAATCATCGACTTTAAGACCTTACTACTCCACTACACAATGGAAATGTGCACAACTTTCCTGTCTTACCATTAACACAAACTGTTTTCTTTCCTCAACTTTTGCCTGCTCATCATTTGTTTTGTTCCTTCCAATCTGTATTTCATTTGAACACATGACAGAACCATAGTGAGGACCAGCAGAAATTGTGGTACCAGATTCTGGATTTCCAAGATACAATTGCATAGAATCAAGGCAATATAAATTTTGTCTTTTACAATACACTGTGAAATTGAAAAAGCCAATTAAAATTCTAGTCTCCAGCTTACTTAATTTTGAAGCAATTAATATACACTGAAATGTTTGATTTTTGCTAGTATCAAAGTAAAAATACAAATAAGATTAGTCCATGTTATTTTCATCATCTTTATATTAATGCCACCTATTATTTCCACATCTCTTAGAATAATGTTATATAGCTGATGTTATTTGATATTCGTTTCTATGTTTCTTAAGAAATTAAAAAAATTATGCTATATCTGATATTACTTGATATTCATTCTTATGTCTCCTTGGAAATTCAAAGAGAGGTAATTGGTTTTAAACTCTTGAAGGATTATTATCCAATTAGTTGTAAAATATAGATTTCATGTAAGTAATGGATAGGCTGTATTATATGGCTGGATATGAGTTATATCAACATTTTATAAATATTGGTATTTAATGTGACTATTCTTTCTAAAGGATAGAGATTTAGACATTAATCAGAATTTGAAAATCATTGGTCCAAGTACATGATAGAAATTGTTTAGTTCTAGTAAGCATATTGATAGACTGTGTCAATATTTATTGAGAAAATGGGTTTTAGTTCAGTTGCACACCTGCATAATATGCTAAACTAAACAACATAAGAGGAGCTATAAAGAAGTAGAGGAAATGTTAAGTTCTCACTTAGATCTCTATTTCTCCATTTTAACAGCAGTATTGATCGTAATAACAGCTACGACATAGGAGCCAGGATAATAACACATTGCCAGGGAGTGTGTTCATACATGCTTGAATAGGCATCACATCACCTTCAATGATAGAACGGGTGATAAGATAAAGGTTTCCCTATAAATTCATGGAGTTGACTCAATGACAGATGTATTAATTAATTAGCACTTAGCATTAATTTTTTCTGCTTAAATTTCAATCTTTAAAAGTTTATTTTCAGCCAGGCATGGTGACACACACCTTCAATCCCAACACTTGGTAAGCATAGGTAGTAGGATTGTTGTGAGTTTGAGACTAGCCTGAGACACACAGTGAATTCCAAGTCAGCCTGAGCCACAGCGAGACCATACCTCAAAAAAATTTTTTTTTCTATTATATTTTGAAACTGTGAAATTGGTAAAGTGTGGCTTTAGGGGACTTTTTTGTCTTCTGTTGCGACAGCAATGAGCTGCGTTCCCTTATTCATAGCTGCCAAGCAAATTAGGGAGGCCACAGAAAACAGGGGTTGAAGGAGTGAAGACATCAGAGGGAGGAGGAAGTCATCACCAAGGCATGAGCACATGCTGTTCCTCACCACACTGACACTTTAGCCCACAGAGCACACCCTGGGACATCCCCCTGCAATCATGCTTCTGACTCCATCTGGGAGCAGCAATACATTGACAGCCTCTGCTTCTGTAAGACAAGGGGTGACGAAAATTGATATCATTCCTACTTGTCTCCCTGCAAGATAAAAAAAAAAAAAAAAACCCAAACATGGCATCCAAGCGGCAAGCAAGTTCTCCCTGTGCACACAACGGGTGGGGTGAGGAGCTCTGCCTGCTTGGCACAGCCAACTCTTTAACGGGAAGAAGAGGAGTTTTGCAAGGCAGGGGAGCCAAGGGAATGCTCTGAAACCACACCTCTGCCTCTTGGCATTTTTAGTCGACTGAAATGCATTCTGTGGGAACTGAGTTTTCAGAATTGTACGCTCCTGATGAAAGCACAGGTTTCAACAGAGGGTCTGTCCCCAGGCTAGAGCTCAGGAAGCACACTGAAGTGGGTATTCTTAACTAAAAGCTAACACTCTCTGGAGATGAGAGCCTACCTAGACCAGACGCTGAAGTCGACATTCAGACTTCTGTCAACAGATCTAAACACTGCCAAGTAGCCTTTTCACTAAGTGGAGAGTTAAAAGGTTCAGAAATATATCCATGGTAGGAAAAAGTGCGCACAGAGAGGTAAAAACTAATTGGTCAAACATTTGGAAGAAATAAAACTTTATAAAAGAGACAAAACCCATGAGCAGCACTCAGTAAATCATAAAAGTGATGTGCTTTAAAAAAAATCAAAGGGTAATTTTTATTTTTTTAAATCTCTTCTCATGAAAAATAATCATGAATTGTGCTCTTTTACCTTCATTGAATTAAAAGTGATTAGAATACCATATTGCTAAAGTTTCCTGGCAGAATAATAAATGGGGTTACATTATCTCTATGAATTAACTTCTTGAGAATGGATATTGTGTAAATATTTAACCTTAGTTTATAGACTTATCTCACCAAATGAATCCACTTTTCAGGAAAAGTATGCTGTGTTTTTGCTTTCTCATATTCATTTCCCATTGTTTTACTATGAATTTTGTTTTGCTTTAATAAGTGTTTGGATTTTTTTCATTAAAATGTTATTGAGTTTGGGGCATGAGATAAGATCATATACTGACTGTCCAAAAATAATGCCTGTCTCTCGGGTAAGTATATTAAGGCTCGTAACCTTGAGACAGAAAATGTATTTTCCAGTGAGGATCTCTCTCTTTGTGTGTTTTCCTAACCTTTACCACATCATTCTTCTATATACCCTATGCCTTTTAAAGTATGGAAACAGAAAGTTGAGACTCCCTGATTTAGACTGGATTAAAGGGATGAATTAGTGTTGAGAAATGTTTTCCCCGTGGAGAGAACATGTTTCAACCCACCTCACAGGGGCATAACCTTTAGTGTCAGTCATTTCTGTGGAAAACAGTGATTGCAGTCACTTTTTAAATTTCATGTAAAATATGATAAAGACAGTGAAAGACACTCATGTTTTCTCTGAGTCAGCGAACTATGTCTGAATTTTGTCACTAATATGCAAGCATTATGTAGCCTCTGAAAGGAAAGCTATTTGTCCTCTCTACATTTTTTAAACACTTGGTTTACATGAAATACTTCATAGGTGCTTACTAATTGCTTTACTGATGTCACAGAAGGGAACAAGTACTTGTACTATATTTTAAGATTCAGTTCAAGATGCTTCCCATAACATTGGTGTATGTTTTTAGATGGGGGAGGGGTGTGAGGGCTATGTTAGGAACCATGACCAGTGTGGTGGTATAAGATAAACCTTAAAACTACAAGCTGCAGGTACAAATGGAGGAAAAAGCACTGACTCAAGTCTTAGAAGACTATGGCATCTTGTGGAAACTGGAAGGGAATCTGGCAATGAGCAAATTTCTCTAATAATAAATAAAAAGCGAAAAATTTTAAAACAAACTGTTTAAGTGATTTTCATTTGCTGTAGAAATGAACATTTGTGAATGTGTGAAACAATTAGATACTTTGTCACACCATCTATTTTATATTATGTATTTCAAGCCTACATATTCAAAGACCAATACTTATTTTTTTCACAGAAAAAAATGTTTTATTTTACAAATCAAACAGTATTTTAGTGTAGTTATAATATCTTATTCAGTATAAAGAAGATTGATCCCTATGCATAACTACTTTAAAAGAATACAATGTGAATTATTACTATTTTTAATTTTGTCAGCATAACATTAAAACTTTCATTTTTTACCATTTACAATTGATGCTGCATTTTTAAGTAGAAATAATGACGATGTCTAGTAGTAAGTGACAGGAAGAATTGTTGGACCAGAAAATAAGGCTTCCAAGAACAAACGACATTGGATGAAAAATTTGGCTGTAAGCTATGGTTTCTTATGTGGGATAAAACCAATGCTCAGAGAGAATCACTTTTAAGTCTTACTCTCACAGCCCTGAGGTCAGGGGGAGGGGAGCTATTGGCAATATTTCTGTAGTGTGTTGGCCAATTTCCCTCACATTCTGTCAACCTGCTCCAGCATGGTGATGTGGTTAGAAAAAATCTGAGTCTGAAAACCTGGAGATCCAGATAATGAGGAGCCCCAGTTATTTCAGTTCTGAGAAATAACGAAAGGCCAGAGGAATAGCCATCCAAAACCAATCAAAGAAGCTAGGTTTTCCCTTAAAACTTTGATTGAATTATGGGAAAAATCAGTGGAGTCAAATTAATTCTGGCTCTCGTTGAAGCCAGTTGCCCAGTTTGGACAGAACATAGGGCCAGTATGAGGAAGCTCAAAGCAATGACCAACATCAGAGGCCGAGCCAGAGGCTGTGGGATCTGGAACTTACACATTTTTTGGTTCCCTCTTTTAGGAAACTAATTTTTATAAAACCTGTTACCATGCACAGTGAAATATATGCTATCCTATAACGCTCAAAGGTCTTGCAGAGAGCATTTGTAATGCACAGGGCTAAAGGTTAATATTTCTTCAATTCCCAATGCAGCTACTTCTCACATACTGTATACTAGAGGAAGCCTTCCATGGGTTAAATGTTGACCTTATGCTCCTGTGAGGAAGATGATATGGGATAATATGCCATTTAAATTATAGTTAACATCCATTTCAATAAATTTTCTTTTAGTATTTTTCGTGCTTTGTGGAGATATCAACATTTGATTTGAAAATATAATAAAATGTCAAGGGAATTTTTAAATTTTTTTGTTCACTTTTTATTTGTTTGAGAGAGACATAGACAGAAAGAGGCAGATGTATATATAGAGAGAATGGGCACAGCAGAGCCTCCAGCCACTACAAATGAACTCCAGACACATGCGCCCCCTTGTGAATCTGGCGAACATGGGACCTGGGGAATTGAGCCTCGAACTGGGGTCCTTAGTCTTCACAGGCAAGAGCTTAACCGCTAAGCCATCTTCCCAGCCACAAGGGAATTTTTAAAAATTTAGTTCTGTGGAAGACCATCCATCACATTTTTCTGTAGGTTTTGTTGAGACAGAGATTGTTTTGCTGTATCAGAGCAGGTATTTCCTAACAGTTTGGATTTTGGAATGTTTTAAATGAGTATTTGGCCAATTTAACTATTCAATTATTCATTCTTTTACTCATTCATCTAGAGTTGGAAATATTCTAGCTCTTATTCCCGAGGACACAGATTCTGAGATCGTGATCATCACACTGAGTGTTTTTTTAAGAGAGTATCTCAAAATTAAACCTGGGGAAGAGAAGCAAACATATCTAGGCAGAAAGAGAAGTTAAACAGTGAGGCAGCCATATGAAATTCTCCAAATGAACCCATAGAATGCTGTGGAAATTGAACTGATTGTTTGTTTTCCTTTGATGCTAGTGGTGGAACAGAGTGCCTTGTGCGTGCTAGGCAGTCTACCACTGGGTTACATCTGTAGCCCTGAATCGCTGTTGTTAATCCCCTTAAATTGGGATTTCGGTGTGGTGTTTTACATTTCTACACCAATCCATCATGATGTGCTTTCTACCTCTGAGAAGTGAGTGCAACACAACCATACAAGTGTGTGTGCGTGCACACACACACACACACACACACACACACACACTAACCAGGACAAGTTTCAAAGGGTTTCATTCAGTTGCAGTTGATGCATCTGAGGGACCAGATATCTAAATATAACAGTCTGGATTTGGGAGATGCCATATAGGGTGCTCCTTATAGTATGTATGTTGATCCATCCAGATCTACTTTTTTCAAATAATTCCTGAAACAGCTCTTCTGGGATTCTTATAGGCCTTGTGATGGAGAAAGCAAAAGAATAAAAAAGCTAGTAGGGCCAACCTGAGCTCTCCTTCCCAACTAAACCTTTTGTCTTAACAAGACTGGAAGATTCTTCAACCAGTTGAATGTGGCTTCATGATACTTGTGTCATACTTCCTCTCCCATCAATTCTGGACTCAATCGTCCTTCAGACAGCTAGCACCTCTACAGATAAGGGGACTGTTGCAGTCAGGTTCACATTGCTGGTAGAAGTCACCTAATCAGGTGCAGCTTGTGGGAGAAAAAGAGGTTTATTTTGGCTTAGACTTGAGGGGGCCAGCTCCATAATGGCAAGGAAAGTGATGATATGAGCAGAGGGTAGAAATCACCCCCTGGCCAACATCAGGTGGACGGCATGCTAATGAAGTAGAGGTTCTTTTCTGGCCAAAGAATATGAACACCCCCAGAATGTGTCCCAACTTTCCATCTCACTGCTGTGCCAAAAACTATCACAACATGATTTGTCTTGAGCAGTTCTGGACCAGCACAAGACAGAAGGAATTATATCCATAACATCTCCAGCTCTCAGAAACATTTATTTGTTTATTTATTTATTTATTTAAGAGAGAAATTGGCATGGAGAGAGAGAGAGAGAGAGAGAGAGAGAGAGAGAGAGAGAGAGAGAGATTGAGAGAATGAGCTCTCCAGGGCCTTTGGCAGCTATAAATAAACTCCAGATGTATGTGCCCCTTTGTGCATCTGGCTTACGTGGATCAGGGGAGCAGGAATCGAGTCTGGCTCCTATGGCTTTCTGAGCTTTCCACATTGTTAGGATCGGACACAAAAGTTTTCAGAAAACAATTGCTCACTGGATTTCTCTGCTGAGCAGAAAGTTGCCCAGCATCATGGTCAAGTTACAATACAAGGAGCTCTAACGTGGGCCACCCACATGTGTAGAAACAAGCTCTATGTCTGTAAGAAACACTTCGACGCCCTGGAGAACCAGTGTGCAGACTTCCATTTTGGGACAGTAGTGCCACCGCATCTGTGTCCAGGATTATAAACTTTAGAAAAGCATCTCCCAAGATGCTAATGCCTCTTGTATTAACGCTAATTTCTGAGCAAGTATCAGAGCGCCCCATCAAGTGCTAACTTACTCTCTGTTGGAGAATCTGCTTCTCTTTTTCAGATAGATATAGATCCTAAGGAGAGAGCCACCCCATCATACCTCCAAAGGGCCCCAGCTGAAACTAAGAAAAAATGGAGAAACAAGCAAGGGGGCTGTTTTCCTGATGAACCGGATACCAGCACAAGGGGGAAGGAGATCAACACAGAGAAAAATCAACTCCTACCAAATCAGAGAGCCAGAGCCTCAGAGGCCCCCAACACCTCATCACTGAAGCAGACCAAAAATGAACCCAACATGGCTCAGGGAAATTTTGCGGAAGAGGGGGCGGAAAGAATGTCAGAGCCACATGTTGGGTCATGATATGCAGAGACATTTAGCTTACCCATAACTGTGGGCTAACTCCACAATGCATGACCCATATACCTCAACAAGGAGGGCCCAAGGGGAGGGAGTAGGTCACGGATGAGCCTAATAATGGTACCAAACTGACTGTATTTGCTGAATACAAAACTATCTAATAAAGAAAAAAAAAAGAACTGGGTTCTGTCAGACACACTAAGTCAAATATTCAAGCCATCCTAGAATTAATGCAAATTAAGATTAAAATAGGAAATCAAAGACTGACCACAAATAAAGCTAGAGGTTAAGAGTAGGATGCATAAGCTCATGGGCCCAGATGCCTATGACGTCTAGAATTATTATACTAGTGATTTTTCTCTCACTGTGCCTTGTAATACTATTATTGTAAGTTGAAAAAACAGAAAAAATGGCAATCTTTATTCAGTGATCCAGTGGCTTGACTTATATGGAATTAATGAATTTTACTATTCCACAGCCCTCCAAAACTGCTGATCTTCTAATATGTGCACTAGAGCCAAGGCCTGAATCACGGTGTTATCTGTTAACCACGTTCTGTAGATGCAAATTTGAGTCCCTATCAGAGCATGACTTTCACTATCTGTTATTCTAGCATATTCTGATGTGTAAGTCTTACTTGAGCACCTTGAAACTTCATCTTTTAGAGTTGTAGACACAGACAAGACAGGAACCCACGTTACCATGCCTGATTGGCTGCCAAGATTCCAGGTGAGTGCCAAAGAATACGCTTCAGTTGGTTCATTCAGAGGTAGCAAAGACATCTAGACATTGTGTTTTCACAATGTCGATGCTTTCACTGCAAAAACACATTCATTTTCCTTCACTGTAGCTGCATGTAGATAACCGAAAAAAATTAAAGCTTTTGAGGCATAAAAATTGTTTGTTAAAATACGGATTATTTTGACCCCAACAAAAATGCTTATCTGTCCCATAGGAATTTCCCACAGTGTACACTCATTTTCCCTCCCTGTGTTCCTGAAATCACATGTCTGTGCCTTTGCTTCTTGCTTCTACTTACCTCTCACATTAAATTTGCAAATAAGAACACACACTTTTCCAGACTCAATTCTGACACCTAGCTCGAATGTGACTTTAGCTTTTCTTGTGGTTTCTCAGAGTCTCACTGGAATTTACTTCCTCTGACCAGCCTGGGGCTAAAAGATAATGAGTCTCTTCTGGTGGGATTAAAATTTGGTATTCCTGGCAGATACGTATCTACTCCTCTTAATGAATGCTACTGTTCCCACAGGGACTTAGTCTGGGAGACAAACATTTTATGACAAGATTCCTTTTTTTCTCTTCATTTATTTTTATTGACAACTTTGATGATTGGAAACAATATCTCATGGTAGTTCCCTCCCTCCCCCCACTTTCCTCTTTGAAGCTCCACTCTCCATTATATCCCCTCCCCCTCTCAATCAGTCTCTCTTTTATTTTGATGTCACGGTCTTTTTCTCCTATTATCATGGTCTTGTGTAGTTACTGTCAGGCACTGTAAATCAGGGATATCCAGGCCATTTTGTGTCTGGAGTCATACCCTTCCTTTGGGTCTTACATTCTTTCCACCACCTCTTCCACAATAGACCCTGAGCCTTGGAAGGTGTGATAGAGATATTGCAGTGCTGAGCACTCCTCTGTCACTTCATCTCAGCACCATGGTGCCTTCTGAGTCATCCCAAGGTCAGTGCCATCTGAAAAGAGAAGCTTCTCTAACCAAAAGTGAGAGTAGCATTAATATATGGGTATGAACATTAAGAGAAGTGTTTACTGGGTAGTTTGATGAACATAGTATATACATTTAGCCAGGCAGCAGCAGACTTTACAGGCCTAGGGCTCATGACTGCCCCTATTGTAGGTTTTCAGTATCAGGAATATATTCCCTCCCATGGAGTGGGCCTCCAGTCAAATTAGAGGGCAGTTGTTTTCCCCCATAACAGATGTGCCACTATTGCACCTGGTGGGTCATTTGTCCTGACTGGCCAAATATAAGGCTTGCAGTATCCACTGTTGAGTCTCTTCACTGTTGATTTCTCTCTCTCCCATTGAACTGTATGCAGCATGGCTTTTTCTAGTTTTCTGTCAGTTAGTCTACATGGAGGAGGTTTTTAGTTCAGTTCCAAATTTGCAGCCCAAATATGTGGAGTCTTCAGCAATAGGGTCTTACCATGCATTCCTGGTGGGAAACCAAGGGCCTCAGCAATGCCCTGTAATGTTTTGGGGGCATCAGGGATACTCCTTGGCCAATAGCTCACTGGAAGGTATCCCATCCCTAGCACTAAAAATTTTCTAGTAACAATCTATGGCTCCTGAGTGTTCCATTGTCCAAAAAAGTAGGTTTCCATATGATTTACTTATATCCTCTTTGATTTTAATTAGCCCTCCCTCCACCTTTCCTTTACTCAATGGCTTCCCCTGACCTCATTTAGGCCTTTTCACCCCCCCATTAATCTGTTCTTCTACTTACATATATGCAATACCATCCTATTAATTATTTTATTTTGATATTTTATGATATCATTGTACACTTATGTAATGGGCATCTCTTCTGTACATTTATTTTATTCTTCTTATCTATATTAAAGGAAACCAATATTCTTATTAGTATTTATGTTCAGAGATAGTACTTTTTTATTGGTCTTCTTTGCTTTCCTAGTTTTTCTTTCATATTGTTGAATATAGAGATTTGGGCATTTTTGCAAAGTATATGTGTTTGGCCTAGATTATTTCCTTATGTTGGGTTGACTTCAATACCTAGAAAGTCAATGTCACTTGCTTTGGACAAAGCCATTATGAATCACTGCCATTTTTCTTCTGTTTTTGTAAGTTTTCCTCTCATCTTTTTCTGAATAAGTGTGTTTAAGCTATTTGCCTTTCTCATAAAACCATCAAACATTTTTAAGCAATAAATTAAATTTAGCACATAAGCATGGCATTTTCAGAGTTTTTAAGTATATGAATTACATGAGATTATGAATGATTAAATATAGCAGTGTGAAAGTTGAATAGGTTCAATTTACTAGGAATAAATTTGCACTATTTTTAAAAATGATAATTAAAATGGACCAGTCCATGTTTCCTAAATTTATGCAATATATCAGGCAATGATAGTTATAGACACACATAAATGTATATTCACAA
The DNA here is from genome assembly GCA_036346955.1 of Dipus sagitta. Taxonomy (NCBI): domain Eukaryota; kingdom Metazoa; phylum Chordata; class Mammalia; order Rodentia; family Dipodidae; genus Dipus; species Dipus sagitta. The sequence continues at coordinate 189,012,603 of CM070771.1, forward strand.
ACACATATTAAGATGTTCTTAGAAGAAATAGACATGTTTTATTACTTTTGTATCATCTGTTCAGTATTTTATATTAAATAAATCAATTTGTATACTTGATAGTAAGAATAACTCTTAATATTTTGTTGCCAATAACAAAAGCATAAAGTAACACTAAAAATTTGCCTAGGTTATGTATTCATATTGGAATGATCTTTCAGTGGTCAGAGGTTCTATGTTACTTGCTTCTGACAAATCCCTTCTGAATAGCTATTCCTCTTGGTGGAGGAGTAGATAATGTTGGGAAAAGTAAGATGGGTATAATATTCATAAGGACACTACCCAAGGTTGTATAAGCAGTAATAACATCTACTTAAAGAGACTCTCCAAGCAGCAGGAGCTATTTGCAGATAGTTTAGGAAGCTACAGGGTTTCAGTTTAAGGAAATCATCACCCATATTGGAGCATGAAATCTGATGACACAACCGCATTTGGATCACCCATGTTCCTAGGTGTAACCCCTTATCCATAATTTTGTAAGTAATCCCAATAAAGTCACTGGTTTACTAAGGTTAAAAGAAAAGTAAGATGGGATTAGATTTGTCTGCTATGCACAGCAATGAACCTAATACTAATGTGCAGCTGCTTCTTATAGTAAAAATAAACCCCAGAAGAAATATTAAGTCAGCAGTATGTAAAATATTTGATAAGAATGGAAATTGACTTCTGTTGAACCTGATCTTTCTATCAGAAAGCTCCAGAGCTGTCCTAAAATAAAGTAATTTCCTACAGTACTGCCATCTCTTAGCATATTAAGCTTAATAATATAGTTATATTAAACTCATGCAAATAAAAAAGTACTTATTCCAGATTAGTCACATGTACTTGTTTAATGAGCATGCATGAAAATTCACTTAATTCTAGGCCCATTGAGGGAAAAAATGGCAATTAAAAATAAGGGCAAAATGTAATTTTTTTTCACATTCGAAATTGATGACAATTATTAGCACATATTGGCAGGAATTTAAGAAGACAAGTACCACCTTGTAGTTCTTCAGAAACAATAAATTTTAGCAATCAAATTATCAAGATATGTGGAGAAATGAATGTCAATCAATATACATAAGCTCTGAAGCCCTAATAGTATCACTTCTGACTAATGGCATCATTTTTTACTCAAACACACATGTAGCAACAGGGGAGTGGGCAAATATATTCAACAAGATTTTGATTATATAGTGAGAACTTGGAAAGAAAATATTAGAAGGCAAATGTTTGGCAAATTCTTAAATTAAATATACACCTGCCAGGCCCCAGGGAACATAGCAGAGGAAATAGCACATAATGAGTGTTGCTTTTTTTTGTTGTTAGAGAGCCATCTCTATGCAGATGGTGGTAGACAAAAAGGAGAATCCAAGCTCATCAAACAGAAAAGAAGAGACTGCTGAAACCTAACACTAAAACAGACTTCTAACATGTCTTCCAAGGCTCGGGGAACATTGCAGAATGGTGGGGGGGGCAGAATGAATGTAAGAGCCACAAGGTGGGAAGGTATACTTGGAGCACCGTGCTCTTGACAAGAAGTGACTGGCGCATTCATGCCCCCACAGAGATTATCAATAACCCCACAACTCCTTAACTATTCTGAGACATAACACTTTTTACTTCAAGGATGGAGAAGGACAGAAAGAATTAGACAACAAAACAGAGGAAAAAGTACCTTGAAAGAGGAAGGTCCACAGTGGAGTGGAAGCAGGGCAAAGGGATAAAAGAGGATAATATGATGGAAGCATAACACAATTGTAGTATGTTCATATGTTAAAGCACCCAATAAAATTATAAAATGTATATAGTAGTTGAAAATATCAGTGTGCATGTTGTAATAAAGCTAAGAAATGTAGTATATTTGAAAGTCGAAATAATAGTAGTATACTTTTTTATGCATGTTAACAGATATTCAAGCTTAAAATATTCTAAATATTATATATGAATAAAAACACATGCATATAGATTTATATAAAACATATATATATATATATATATATATATATATATATATATATATATCATGCATATATAACATGTGAACAACTCAGGAAGAAATGAAATTAAGCACTAAGGATCATGTGGGCAAAACAAACCAAAAAAAAAAAAAAAAAAAAAAAGGATCCTTACACAATAGAGTTCTACTCAGCAGTAAAGAAAAATGAAGGTATAAAATTTGCAGGGAAATGGATGGATCTGGAAAGTATTATACTTAGTGAGATAACCCAGGCCCAGAAAGCCAAATGTCATATGTTTTCTCTCATATGTGGATCATAGCTACAAATAACTGGACTTCTATGTGAGTAGGAATAAAACTAAGTAGCAGAGGGGCCAGTAAGTTAGAAAGGAGATATGAAGGGAATAGAAAGGGAGGGAGCAGGGGACTTAATAGGATAGTATTTTATACATGTAACTAGAAGAGTAGATTAATGGGGGTGAAAAGGCCTAAGTGAGGTCAGGGGAAGAGATTGAGTAAAGGAAAGGTGGAGGGAGGATGAATTAAAATCTAAGAGGATATGAATAAGTCTTATGGAAACCTAGTTTTTGGACAATGGGACACCCAGAAGCCATAGATTGTTACTAGAAAAGTTTCAGTGCCAGGGATGGGATACCTTCCAGTGAGTTATTGGCCAAAACATTACAGGCCATTGCTGAGGCCCTTGATTTCCCACCAGGAATACATGGTAAGACCCTATTGCTGAAGACTCCACATATTTGGGCTGCAAGGTCACTGAGAAATCCTGCTGGAGCTGAGCTGTAAACCTCCTTCATGTAGACCATCTGATAGAAAGCTGGAAAAAGCCACACTGCATGCAGTTCAGTGGGGGAGAGAGAAATTGACAGTGAAGAGACTCAACAGTGGATACTGCAAGCCTTATATTTGGCCAGTCAGGACAAATGAGCCATCAAGTGCAATAGTGGCACATCTGGTATGGGAGGAAACCAACCACCCTCTCATTTGACTGGAGGCCCACTCCTTGGGAGGGAATACATCCCTGATACTGAAAACCTACAACAGGGGTAGTCATGAGCCCTAGGGGTGTAATGTCTGTTGCTGTCTGGCTAAATGTATATACTATGTTCACCAAACTGCCCAATAAGCTCTTCTAATGTTCATACCCATATATTAATGCTATTCTCACTTTTGGTTAGAGAAGCTTCTCTTTTCAGATGGCACTGACCTTGGGATGACTCAAAAAGCACCATGGTGATGAGATGAAGTGACAGAGGAGTGCTCAGCACAGTAAAATCTCTATCACACATTCCAAGGCTCAGGGTCCATTGCAGAAGAGGTGGCAGAAAGAATGTGAGAGCCAAAGGAAGGATAGGACCCCTTACAATGTGTTCCTCCAGACACTAACTGGCCTGGATATCCATTACCTCATCTGATACTACCTATGCAAGACCATTATAACATGACATCAAAATAAAAGAGAGACTGATTGAGAGGGTGAGGGTATATGATGAAGAGTGGAATGTCAAAGGGGAAAGTGGGGACAGGGAGGAAATTACAATAGGATATTGTTTACAATTATGGAAGTTGTCAATAAAAATAAATAAAAAAGCATCCTTATAAAGCCAGAAACATCAAAAGTAAAGCCTGGTATGGTGGCATACACCTTTATTCCCAGCACTCAGGGGGCAGAGGTAGGAGGATCACCATGAGTATAAGACCACCCTGAGAATTCATAGTAAATTCCAGGTCAGCCTGGGCTTGAGTGAGATGCTACCTTGAAAAATCAGAAAAGAAATATTAAAAGTATAGTTAACTTTTATATCTGGGTCATAAATTCTGCCTTCTCTCCCATCTCTGCATACATATATACCAAATAGTTTGTATAAAATAAAACAAAAAGAAGTGGCTGGAGAGATGGCTTAGCGTTAAAGGCATTTACCTGCAAAGCCAAAGGACCTCAGTTCAACTCCCTAGGACCCACATAAACCAGATGCACAAGGTGGTGCCTGCATCTGGAGTTCGTTTGCAGTGGCTGGAGGGCCTGGCATGCCCATTCTTGCTCTCTGCCTCTTTTCCTCTCTAGCTCTCTCAAATAAGTAAATAAGTAAAATGAAAAAAATCAGCAGACAAGGTGGTGCATTCTTTAATCCCAGCACTTGGGAGGATCTCAATGAGTTCGAGGCTACCCTGAGACCTTAGTAAATTCCAGGTCAGCCTGGGCTACAGTGAGACCCTGTCTCGGGGAAGAAAAAAAAAAAAGACTTAGCTAGACAGTATATTTAAAAAAAAAAAAAAGAAAGAAAGAAAAGAGAAGAAAGAGATTTCATCTTGACATTTCTAGAAATGTCACTGTAGTATTGTAAATTCATTGACTCTAGGGACTGGAAGAAGAATGCTACCTTTCCAGCGTGAGGACAGCAAAATGTCGGAAACCTGGAGGATTCTGCCCATTAGTATACCGTGTATTTTTACCTTGAGAGGGGGTGTGAGACACTATCATTTCGGAGTCTCTTTAATGTTTGTCCTAGACTCTTTTCTTCCTTCCTATTTCCTTTCTTCAAATACTCCTCAGGGCTGCTGTTGCACAAGAACAGACAAGGGACTTAGATAAAAGCATTACTCATTCCTCCAGGACCACTTCCATAGATATACTTGGCAGCAACCTGGATTATTGGGTTTTATGAAAATACAAAGAAATTTTCATTGATGAAAAGATCTAAACCAGAACTGCTTTGTGGATTGTGAATAGACATGCAAGGATTAGATAGGATTTGCCCCTAGGTCAGGTGACAAAGTCGCCTCGGACACTGCCTCCTTTGTGTTCCATGGCCATGAATGTCCTTTATCTTGGTGCATTTAGTGGCAAGCCAAGAGTCCTTTAGGGCCAGAAGTTCTGATAACAATGGCTTAACTTTCAGTTCTAGGGTTGGAGGTTTGGAGGCCATTAGGTGTCCTGTCAGGAATCCCATGTTTCTTTGTGCTTCTTTAAGCTTTATTGATGGAATGACCTTGGTCCCTACCCTGATTGCATCCCAAGTCAGTATATTTTCCAACTTGACTTCTTTGCTCTTATCCAATAGAAATCATGGCATTTCAAAAGTTCAAAATTGTTTTCAGTATTTCAGGAATAACAAAGGAGGGATCACATTAACAGCTCTCATTTTGATCTCTTCCAAAATCCTAGGAGAAACTTTCACATTCTACATTCCATATCGCTGAAAGGTATAACTTTATTCATTTTTCTTCTTACATACCAATGACTCTCTCTTTCTCTGTCTCTCTGTCTGTCTGTCTCTATATATCTATTTATCATGACCATCCAATTCATTTTCCCCTAATAATAACTGCAATTCTTTCTTAGCATGTTGGTTAACCCAATTGTGTAAGGATTTTTGTAGATTAATGAACAAATTACACAATTAATGATTGGCAAATAAAAGGGAAAGTTGGAAAAATTGAGGAGGTATTATAGGTATAGACTTTAGAAAAACCTCAAATTAAGAGGAAAACAATGCTGTAGGAGGTGTGAAGGGAGAAGGAGTTCATGAATCAATTAGAGTCAGCTTAACACAAAAGGCACTATAGACACTGAGGTAGTTATTCACACTGTCAGGATGTGATGTTCCCTCCAATGAACCATTTCCTCTGTCTTTATGCCATTGTGAGGTCTCCTTCACTTGAACTGTTACTCTCACTCATTTTAAACACATAGAATGAAGAGAAATAGATATAGCCATAATTTCTAAAACTAGAACATATGAAGTCCTGCAACTGTAACCTGATCTTTTTGTTACATATACTCCTGGGGAAACTATTGTCGTTTAATAAATGTAACTATACTAAGACTCTCATGCTCTAAAAAAAATCCAATCAGGACACATTCACAGGCAATGTGGAGAGAGATGCAAGATGAGAGGCCAGCCAGTTATTCAATCCATCACAACTGAGGTGCTGGACATATGAATGAAGGAGATGCATAGCTTATAGCTCAGTGACTGCTACTGGCAGGTTCTTGTAGACAACTAGGATTCTAATTGAACTGAAGTGCCAATCACCTTGTAACAATATTGTGTTAGAGCATCTAAACTTTTATTAGACAAATTTCCTGACTCTTAATTTGTTTTGTGTGGTATAGGATTAATTTCTCTGCCATAAATGTTAAATCAAGGTCAATTCTTGGAAAATTTCATCTACATTATGTATGATTTTTTTGTTGTTGTTGTTTTTATAGGAGGTAACCTAGCAATGGTGCAGTATCCTTCCTTCAGTTAAAATGCAGAGTTTGGGGTCAGTCAGATTTATTTCAAATTAAGCTTTCCTTTCTGACTAAAGTCACTTAATTAAGTTAGCCTTTTCACTAAAATTGTCCTTACCAAGTTTCCAATGCTTGAAATAAGCACAGAGCTTATTGAGAAAATGCTTTAATATTAGATATATTTTTAAAATGTATTAGTTTATTTTCAATTGACATAACAATAGTGGGCTTTGTTATAACATTTTCATCCTTATGTTGTTTTTGTTTATTTCCTCCCCTTCTCTTCACTCATTCCCCTGCTTCACTCCTGCTACTTTTCTTCCATCCCATCACCTCTTTTCTGCTTTTATATCACATATATGCTATCACCTTCTTTTTCCCCTCCCATTATTACCCATCCTTCCCTCAAGACCCCTTTCTTCTTCTCATGATCTCCTTTCTAGTTTCATGACCCATGCCCCAAAATATGCCAGTATATATGTATATAAATATATAATTATATTATGTATTATACATATATATATGATCTATGAATTACATACAAAAGAAAATATGATATTTTGCATTCTGAATATAGGATACTTTGCTTAACATAATAATTTTCAGTTTCCTCCATTTTCCTGTAAATGTTGTATTTTATTCATCTTTATAATTAAATAAAGCTTCAGTATGTATATATACCACATTTGTCTTAAGTATTAATGTCTTTATGGGCTTATAGGCTAATTTTGTCTCTTATTTCTTGCACATAATGCATCAATAAACATGGAGATGCTGGTATCTAAGTGGTGTCTAACTTAAGAGTCTTTCAGGTATATACCTGGGGGTTGTATACCTGGATCATATGGTAGTTATATATTTTTTGCTTTTTTTTGAGAAAACTTCACTCTGATTTACATGGTGGCTATATCAGTTGATACTCCCAACAAAACTGAACATTAAAAAGAATTTTAAACCTCAATTGATCCATATAATTAAATAATAGTTGAAGAAATATAATATATATGTAGATACATCTCAATTTTGAGTTTAGAAGTTTCAAGAGTTTATTTTTATTTAATCTCTGTGCAATCCTTTTATTTTATTTTGATAATTTTGCACAATTTTAGCCTCCTCCTAGTTTAGTACTTTTAGGTGACCCTTGCTCAATTTTGCAGATTAGTATTATCAGTGTATGATACTCTAGCTTCATGTGAAAAGTGTCTGTTTTCAGTGGACAAATTTTACTATGAGTAAATAACTCGTTGATAGCTTATTTTATATAATACATACTTTCCCCCTAAAACGGAAGCCCATGAGAAAAGATATATACTGATTCAGGAGTTTGGTTATTGGAGCAAAAGTTATTACAATATGTTAAGAATGCTCACCTAAATCTACTACAATAAAATCCCAGAACAACATAAAAAGCTGTAGATATTTGTACATTCTCTCTCAATAACACTTGATCCTCATTGTCTATTTCGGCTTGTTGATGGTGTACAAAATAAGAAACTCATGTCTCAAGGGCTCCAAATCACACATGTTCCTGCTGCCGCCATGGGCTATTTCCAGTCCCCAGGAAGCTTCGGGAGCTCCGCTTCTGCTGGGAAAAGGCTGCTCCAATGATAAGAGAGGTGTTTTGATTACAGATAAACCAAGGAAAGGGAATCTGTGAATGGAGCTGAAGGATAACATGGAAATAAGAGTCAGTGCAAATGTCGAGCAAGAGGTAGATTTTGAACTATGCCATACATGCCAACCAATAAGTCAAAATAGAATATTTCCTTCACATTTCATTCAAAAAGAGGAATGCAGCTTTCTCAGTGGAGATATTATGGTTTCTCAATTTTGGGAAACAATATCTTGAAAGAGAATTATTGCTGGATAAGACATGATTCTGAGTAGAAAAGTTTCTGGTATGCCACTGACTAAACCTGACAGTTTAGACTCTGCCTTAGGGCTGATGAGAAAAATTAAAATAATCAGCTGATTATCAGTATGCTGTAAACTGAAGCATTCTAAAATCAAATTATTACTGCTTTTCAATTTCATTCTTCAGCCACTGTGAGTGTCGGCAGAAAACAGACCCTCAATGCCATTTCAGCATGCTGTGCCTCTCATATATCCGGTCACTTTTCCTCCCTCAGTTCCCAGACCATTTCTACTTACATCTATTACATTGCACTTAACACATCTTTTCTTCCACTTATTAAGAAAATATTCATAGTATGTCTTCTTTAATATTTGTACTCTACTAAAAGAGATATCTATTCCTTTCCTCAATGAGCTTCTGATTAAACAAAGGAGACAACAAGCAAATGTAGCCCAGAATTGTTATACCTGCCACACATCATAGGCTTATGTTAAGAAAACATTAGGAGTTAATAATGAGAATGAAAATGAATCTATAATAGTAAGCTTCTCTATAGCAGCTAGCAAAGAGTCTTTCCTTTAACATTTAGAACAATCCTGTCACGTAGATATTTTTGATATTCACACAGAAGAAAAGAAGATACCCAGAATGAAAATGACAAATTTGGAGAACTTGAAGTGATTTTAAAAACTAAATGCATGGAATTTGAATAATAAAATTTTCAAATGTCCATGCTGAAATATATTGGAAAATCTGTCCTGTTCGTACCATAACGTTAGATACAGCACTCCAGTAAGATGTGAGATTTCCTATATATGCTCATAGACAAATATATCCTTGCCATAGGAAAACCAACTCAAGGATTCTCTCTTCCCATCTCACTCTATCCACTCCAACTCCACAAAGACCTGGAAGAAAGCAGAGAATGCTGTGTTACCATTTTCACCAAGACAGAATTCCTAAGAGAAGAAAACAGAAGGCAAACATTACATGAGCCTAAAGGAGCATTTCTAACTTCCCTATGTCAACTGAAGACCTCCTTTTCCTATTATAGCCCAGACAGAAGCCAAGAGCTTATAGTGTATGAAATAGGAGTCTTTCTCTAGGAAAGGACCTAGGTAAATCTATCACTTTGAAAGGACCATAGTATCCTTGTTCACAAAAATAGGCTATGGAGATTGCAAATGATGAAATCTATGCATATGGGGACAGCTCTTTCTTTTTAACCTTTTAGAATGCTACTACCAAACTTATTTGTGAGGAAGAGTGTTATTTGTTTCCCATAGACCCAGTTGCTGGCTGAAGCCTCCATTATATAGGCTTCGAATAACTTTGCTGGATGGTAAAGAGAACAGGTGTTGCCCATTGGAGAAAGCTTTTAAGTGATATGAGGATAGTGCCCTTTGGTAAATCTACTACAAATTTCATGAAAATAAAGCATGTTAAAGTTGAGGAAAATGAGTTCTAGCATCAAATTATGAAAGAGGCCATAGTCACCACATATCAGTTTTGAATACAGTTTTATTATCTTTCACTAAATTAAACATACATAGGATTTTGATGATACAAGTAATCTTTTATTGAAGTTCCAAATAATGCCAGAAGTATAGAGGAAAAGAACAAGAAATTAAGTCATTGGTCTAATTATTTTCTTATACCTCACGAAGTAAAAACAACAGAAACAACAATAGCTAATATCTAAATGTTCCTTAGAGAGGGTCTGTGTGTCAGTTACTTTCTATTTCTATGACCAACTACCTGAAGAAGTAATCTAAAGAGATGGGTCACGTTAGCCTACAGTTTGAGGTTTCAGTCCATGATAAAGGGGAAGAAATGGTGGTAGGAGCTGGTCACATTCAGTCCACACTGAACAAGCTGATGCTAAGGCTCTTTATATAGTCTAGGGCTCTGACCCACACAATAGCACCATGTATAGTTAGGATGTGTTCACCCACCACCTGAAATTAGCCTAATCAATGTAATCCCTCAGAGATGATTCTAAATTCTGTCATGTTGACAGCCAGAGATTAACCATGCCTGTGTATAAGGAAATGCTTCTGATTCCCTCAGCCTTCCTTCACTCATCATGCCCATTGGGTATCTTGGTTACAGGTGGCTTTTGTATGTTCAAACCCTTTTACCAGAAAAAACATAGTGTTCTAGATTCCCGCTTACTAACATTTCTTGGGTTTTCAATTCCAAGTGCCAATGGAATTCTTTGAAAGTCAAGGTCATCTTCTGTCCAGTTTCTGTTGATTCTGGGGAGAGAATGAGATGAACGTGTGTTCACTGCTTCATCTACATAAAGAGAATCTATGGACAATTTTTACTCTAAGAAGCATTTTATGTTTTCCTAAAGTTTTTGAAACTATGTATGATACAACCATTAGGACTCACTGCCTTGTGAAATGCCTGTCTATATCAATGTGATGTTATTCCTTGTTTTTAATTAACCCAACAATTACTATTTTTCTTGCAAATTAATAAAATTGACTCATGGAAATATTTTCATCATTCTTTCCATTTATATGTACACACACACAACTCAAAATGAATTTATAAATCTCTATTTTCAATAAAATGATTCTCAGATCTTTTTTTCTTCTTTTTTTTTTTTTTTACAATTCCTAGGTTTATTTTTTCTTGGCTCCCTGGGAAATTTCTAGTTCACCTAATCTTTTCTCTAATATTTATTATAGGCCTAGTCATTGGCTATTGTGTATGGTCCTGCACTACCTAATCAATAGGAAATACTCAAAAGTCTCGTATTGGGTGTCTCTTTCACTCTCATATGCTCTCTCTTGTCCTATTCAAAACTCTGTTATGGAGGGCTAAACTGTGGTCCCTGAACTACTAGCTAAATCTTCTAAACTAACATCAAACATGGCTTTTAAATAATGTAATAGGGCTGGAGAGATGGCTTAGTGGTTAAGCGCTTGCCTGTGAAGCCTAAGGACCCCAGTTCGAGGCTCCATTCCCCAGGACCCACGTTAGGCCAGATGCACAAGGGGGAGCACGTGTCGGAGTTTGTTTGCAGTGGTTGGAAGCCCTGGCACACCCATTCACTTTCTCTCTCTTTCTCTCTCTCTGCCTCTTTCTCTGTCTGTCACTCTCAAATAAATAAAATAAACAAAAAATTTTAAATAATGTCACAGATTTACAACTGCCACATCAAAGAGTATGAATTTTAGGTCCCTAATGCATATAGCCAAATTAGCTTGTTGGACTATGGTTTTAGTTTTCACTTGTAATGGCTATGTTCATAATGCTTAGTGCCTTTTGGACAACACTGGACATTTTGGCTAATTCAAATCTTGGTCTGTTTGGTAACCCAAAATAGAATCTGTCATTATAAATCTATAAGTAAAAGGCAAGTCATTTAGTCATGAGGATAGGTAAGGAGGAAAAATATTTAATAAAAGAATCAAGAAGTGAATGTAATATCATGTGCCATTTATTTTGTAGTATCTTAAAATTAAGAGTTCAGAGCTTCTTTCTCAAGTTTTTTTTTTATTGTTTATTGTCTCAGCCTATAGAAATATGTTGTTAATATTGCAATTTTCTAAACTTTGTTAGGTAATATCAGAAATTTCTACTTTCAGTAAATTATAAGGCATGTATCAGCAGAGCCACACTTTAAATGGTGACTTTGTTCTTATTTCAAAGTAATGGTGAGAACATGGAACCCCGAAGTGTTTCAGGGACTCCCCAGCAGTACATAGCCAGAGCTCAGGGTAAGGCAGAAAAAAAGAATCCACACTTCTTTCTCTCATCTCCCCTGGGAAATTCCCACACTAACACTGGCTCCGCGAGGAATGAATGGATTCTTTCAGAAATAGAGCTGTCACAGTCTGATCTAAGTTAGCAAGCTTGCATTTTGTTCAGACAAAGAAAACAAAATGTTAGCCTGGCTTCTCAGCCCCAGGGCCTAAGAGTGGAGGAAGCCCCGTATCACCGGCTCCTTTCAGCTACGCTGAGCATGAATTAGCAGACGGGAAAGCACACATTCTGCATGAACGTGGGCACATCCGGATCGCTATTTACCTTCACTGGAGGGCAGGTAACCCGATGCAGCCTCACACTCTGCCGCCTTTCACAGACAGAGGAGAAGAATGGCGATGCAGATCTAATATTTGCACAGCATCTTTCAGGCGAGACGTTCCCCCAAGACTTTGGGAACCAATAGTCAAAATTGCTGTGGCCCTGCGAAACACGAGCTGTCCATCAGTAAATAGGCAGGAGACCATGGACCACAGAGGGCACCTCTGTCCTCTACAGCTGGAGAGGAAATGCTAGGAGGCAGGGCTCCCAAATAATTAGCCAGAATAGATTTGGAAGTTAAAAGATCCTCAAAATTATGTCTAAAGCCCAAGGGCTATAATCTAAACCTCTATGAAAATTTTATGAGTGGGACATTGGCTTTCAGGTTTTCAGGGTCATGTCCATCTCCTTTCCCACAAATTTTATAGAAGTATGATCTCATCTGGTAAGCTAGAACACAGGCAAGTAAATAATATTGTTCCCATTCTATGCAGGAGTGATAGGAACTCCAGTGCAAGTAAAAAAAAATAAAAAAAATAAAAAAAAAACAGCCAGATACCATTGGTAGCACATGTGGATATGTGCGAAAGGAAGGCCATTTTGCTTGCTTGTACACCAAGATTACTGAGCTATAAGAAGGTATGTGAAAACACTCTGGAATAAAAGGCGACAGGTAATGTTAAAGAGAGCTTAATGACTTTGAATAGAAAAGAAAATTTGGAAATTTCTGAGTCAAAATGGGGGGTGGTATGGAGGAGAACTGAAAGCATTAAGAAATTTCTAGAGGGCTGGACACATGGCTTAGTGGTTAAGGCGCTTTCCTACAAAGCCAAAGGACGCAAGTTCTCTTCCTCAGGACACACTTAAGCCAGATGCACTAGAGAACACGTGCATCTAGAGTTTGTTTGCAGCGGCTACAGGCCCTGGTAGGCCCATGCTACCCCTCTCCCCACCTCTTTCCCTCTCTCTCAAATAAAGAAATATATAAAAATAAAATATTTAAAAAAAAGAAATTTCTGGAGATCACCATGAAAGTTTTCCTTTAAAGGGCTAGTTGAAAGGAATTCTGAGTCTAACTTTCAGGTAATATTTATTTATATATTTGTGTTCTTGTTAAATCATCTTCAAGAAAGTCAGAAGATTATTGGCGTTCTTGCTTTTGTAAATGGTAAAGTAATTAATGCCTCCCACAAAATGCATGATCATCTTGGGTAAGATTTAAACTGGTTCTTCAAAACTTGAAGATTCCTAAGACAAGAACTTCCCAGGAGAAAGAAAAGAGTACAAACAGAAAATCATTGTGCACTTATACAGGTTGTTGAAGAAAGAAAGGGATGTTTTTCATTTGTTCTCTGGACTCTGAGTAAAAGCTTTCATTTAGAAAGAAAAAGGTCATTTTAAAAGAATATATATATATATATATACATATATATATATATATTTAAAGTATATATATACATATACACATATATATGTATATATATATATATATATATGTAGAGAGAGAGAGAGAGAGAGAGAGAGAGAAATATACATATGTGTGTACTTATAGTAGGCCTAATTATTGAAACAAATATACTAACCAGTACAGTACAGATGGAGCTAATATCAGTATATGAAGATGAACTATAAATCCGCATGTTTTGCCCCTTATTTCCCTATCACCTGTCAGTAACTAGGATTTTACATTCCAAGATAATCTTCCAGTTAGTCTCAATGTCATATTGTTATTGAAGTATCATGGGATGCTCTGATATACCCAAAAAAATAGGTATCAGGTATTCCTTCACATTTGTTGGAAGAATACTAGCAGGTATGTCATCTTCAGAACCAAAAAGTGTCCCTTTAAAGTGACCAACAACTAAGATATATGGAAAATAATGTTCAGTATGGACATCAAATTCAGTATGTCAGAGTGCTTATCTAATGGAATTTTAAGAAAGTTTTACTGAGTTTATCAAACTTTGAGGAATGTAATATTTTATAAATGAAAGAAATACACCTTATGTAAAATAGCTATTAGTTTTCTTTATTATGATAGGTAACAACAAATCTGCTTCTTTACAACTGGGAATACTTTTACAGTGCTATTACATAAGATGTTAATAACATCCATGCACCGATACAAGATGAAATGGTTCTTGTGTTAAACTAAGGGAGGACAAAGAAATCTGACTGGAAATGTCAGAAATACTTGTTTAATCTTCCCTTTGGAATCCAATAAATTTGAGTCAGCAAAGACTCTACAACAGCAAAATAAAACATAAGCTTTTCAAAAATGCCCCTGTGGGCAGTGGGTGGGGAGTAGCTCAGTTGGTAATGTGCTTGTCTCACAAGCATGGGGACGGGGACCTGAGTTCAATCCCAGAACCCACATAAAAATATCAGGCATTTGGCACACTTTTGTAATCCCAGTATTGAGGAAGTAGAGACAGATCTTTGTGGCTTGCCTGGTAGCTTAATTGTTAGCTCCAAGCCTCCCGAAAAGTTGGATGGCTTTCCTGAGAATGACACCCCAAGTTTGTCCTTTGGCTTTCTGCATTCGTGCACGTGTGCATGTGTGTGTGTGTGTGTGTGTGTACACTCATACAAATGTGTACACACACATCTGTATTCTTAAGGACTTAGAATAGAAGTGAATATTTTGTATTTGTTTCTCCAAATTATTACTATAGATTTAAATGAATGTTGAAAATTATAGTACTTTTTGTTAAGGAAAGTTACTCTGCTGGAAGTGGTACCTTGTACTCTGCATGGTGTTTTGAGTTAGATGTTCCCCATAAAGTCACGTGTTCTGAATGCTAGGTGCCCAGCTAGTGGCAGTTTGGAAATTGGAGCCTTACTAAAAGAGGTGTGTTTTTTTTTTTTTATGGGGGATAGGCTTATGAGTGTTATAGCCAGTGTCCCCTTTCCAGTGCTTGGTTCACTCTCCTGCTGGTATTGTCAACTTGATGGTAGCCAAGAGGTGATGTCCAGACTCTGCCCATGCCACTTTTTCTCCTGCCATCATGGAGCTTCTCTTTGAGTCCATGAGCCAAAATAAACCCTTTCCTCCCACAAGCTGCTTTTGGTCAGGTGCTTTGCACCAGAAATACAAAGGTAACAATAACCCTCTGTCATTCTAAAGATATAAAGCTATTTATTACAACGGAGTTATGTGTTTGAGTTTTACTTATGCCAGTAAGATTAAAAATAATAATAATAAACTTTTAGAGACATTCCTAAATGCTATTGAAGAACTTATTGCTAGCTATAAGTCAAATAGTAGCATTCAAGATTAAGTGAAATAGATAATATCCATATCCTCTGAATATCCTCTGAAGGCATTTGGGCATGGAATATTTGATGTATCCTCAGTTGTCTATTGATATTTATGAAGGTAAGCAATCAAATGTGAGACAACACCATCAGCAACAGCAGGGAAGAATGAAAACTATTACATCCCCACAGACTCCATGATCTAAAGTGATTGTTTCCAATTGATACCCACTTTCATTTCTACAAATACTAAGTGCCATCATATTTAGGGCACAGTACACCATAGGCATCAAGAAACGGCCATACCATGGTTGCCGTGCAAACGAACTTTGACTGTTTAGACACTGAGAAACTACTGGTTTCAGATTGTACTAAGTGATACAGTGCTGATTAAGACAAGGGATCTATTGTTTTAAAATGGTATCCCCCCTAAGAAGATTGGTTCTGAGAGCATGTTGAAAGCCTTTTGGTAGAATGTCTACAAAGAAGGCATGCATAGCAGTTACCTTCTCATTGCTGGGACAAAAACACCAGACGAAAAGCAGCTTATGGAAGGAAAGGTCTTATTTCAGCTTGCAGTATGGAGGGGCATTTCATCATTGCAGGGAAATCTTGGCACAAGCAAAGAGACTAGCATCCCATCTTGTCACACCAACAGGGAGGAAACAGCAAGAGTGAGCTCTGAACACCTAATGGGGTTGGACTAATGAACCCCAAGTCCCCCTTCCAGTGACATGCCTCCTCCACCAAGGCTCCACCTCCCAAAGGCTGCACCAGCTTGAGAGTAAGTATGAGGCTTAGTCACAAATACAAGGTACTAGGGGACACATTTTGCATTCAAACCACCACGGTGTAGAAAATAATTACTGAAGTGGAATTAATAGGGACTGTGGAGGGGACTTATCAGTGTGTAAAGTGTTTTCCATGCAAGAATGGGGACCTCATTCAAGTTCCTCCACAGCCAAGCAAAATGTGAGTGGAATCTCAGCACTGAGGAAGAACAGACAGGGAATCTCCAGGACATGCTGGTCAGATTGTCCAGCTGAATTGGTGAGTTCTGCGCTTAAATATAAGACTATGTGAGAGCAATTGAGGAAGATACTAGATGGCAACCTATGGCTCCCACACACACCCACACCCACTTGTGTGCCCATATGCTTATGAACACACACACACACACACACACACACACACACACACACACACAGGAATTGATAGCAGTTGCTTACTGCTATATCAGGCAGATATCCCCAAGGCTTCGTGAAAACTGACATAGAGCTCCTGCCATGTATATATTAAGGACTGAAAATTCCAAAGAGTCATATGGTTGTATGTTGCTTCCATTTTTCTTCTTTTCATCCAATTTGTTGCTGAGAGTTATTTAAATCTGTCTTTTGTTCTCTATATAGTTTTACACATCTTTCTTCCCTTTGACCAGTGTACTTCAGTTGCCATAAAATTTAGGTTAATTACAGCTTATGGTTTTAGCTTATACATTTCGAAAGACAAAGATTCATTCTAATTTTTTCTAGACAATGGAACCTTTATGATTAGAATTTTATAACTGATGATGCTGCAAGTAAAAAAGAAAGAAATTAGGAGGGAGAGAAAAACATAAGGACATAAAGGAGGAATTGTGGGAGAAAGAGAACAAAGTGTTTCTTGTACTTGCTGTAGAGAACTTTGTGGCTTTTTTTTTTTTTTTTGCTACTATTAACACAATATCATGTCTTTTTTTTTCTTTAGACTCCCCCAAAGAGAAGAAAGCAACAAAGACAATTGAATTTCAAATTACTTCCCAAATGAAACTGTAGCATAGCATATCTCTGAGGGAAGTAAAGAAACGAGAAACCAATTCTTTATGACATTAGAGATTATCTCACACAACCTCCTCATCTTTAACATAATGAAATTAGGGCTGGGAGAGTATAAACGTTAGCTGTCAAGTTCCACAGTGGGTTCGTGGCAGTCTTATTAAAGGTAAAACAGGTATTTTGCAGAGATATCTTGATAAATTACAATAAGAAATACACTTTAAGAACTAAATTTGCATGTATGACTGCATCCATTCCCAAATGCTATCCCCATTAACTACAACACCTTTAAATTTTCAAATGATGCTTGTCTCTTCTTCCTTGTCTACTACTTGTTGCCATGAAAAATTTAAAAATTTTCTCTTATTCTATATATACACTGTCCCATCTTTCTTATCTTTGATCAATATATTACAGTCAACATGAGGTTTAGCTTACTTATCTTAAAAATAACAATGTGTAACTTATTACCCATAGAAATCACTGAAAATTATCTGAGATAAAGGTCACAAAAAATTTAGATTTGTTCATGCTTTTGCATGTGGTATAACAATGATTTTATATAATAGTCAAAATATCTTAATATTGAAGTGTTAAAAGAGTCCTAAAATTTTATATATATACATATATATATAATCTTCCTGGGAAACATGAAGGTGAGGGAGGATGAACGACAGAGGAAGAGAAGAAAAACAAAAAGCAAAAATAGAAGAGTAGAATGAACATATTGACAAGATTGTAATCATGACATATTTTTTAGAACTGTTACCTTGTTTACACTAAATTTCCTGGAACACAACCAAATACTAATGCAGGTGCTGCTCAAAAGAGGCTTTGTAGATGTAACTAAAGTCCTTGATCCAAAATAAGTCACAGATTATTTTAAATGATCTGTTATATCTGACTTCATTAACTGGGAGGCTTAAATGCAGACCAAGGTTTTCCCCAGTAAACTTAAAGAAATGCTTCAATTATAATAACCCAGTGAATAAAATAAACTGCTTATCTCCTATGTGAAAGATGTATTGATCGATATTTGAAATCTATGCAGCTTCATATATTTCATTCAAATTACTGAGTGATTCTTCACTGAAAATTTAATATTAGTAAATAACTTAGTCACAGATTTTATGAAATTGGTCAAATTATTTAGTTATTATTACTATAAAACAAAATCACCCAATAATACAAGAGAGCATGAGAGCCAGCCAGTAAAGCTGAGAAAATATTTCTTTTCCTTGCCCCAAAAAGATTGAAAACAAATACAAACAAACACCACACAACTTTTCTCAGGGCTGTTTACAAAAGCACTGGGGATAAGTTACCAAGGCTTCTTCTCACCATCTCCCTTACAGGGATTTGGCTTGAGGAGACTTTAAATTTAGAGGTTGCCAAATTTCGACTCACTCCTCTTGGCAAGTGCCATAGAGACAGACTTCCACAGATGGCAAATCCTTGGGCTGAAGTTCAGAAAGAAACACATTGACAGGAGACACCTGAACTCACTGGTGCCCCTTTCCCAGGCTGTAAGAAAGGTGGGGTCTCAAACGCTCCTTGCCTCCTTGCCTCCTTGCACCGATGGGAAAATGGGAAAGCGCCCTAGGGCAAGGAGGAATGGCCCTGCCAGGAAGAACTAGAAATGAATGGACATCACAGTGTGGGAAATACTCCTTGCTGTGCTCATTCCTTCGGGGAAATATAGCCAAATGCCCTCCCCACCCCCAACTTCACCTTGTCTTGCTTAGAAATAGCAGTTGGATGTATTTTCTAGGGACTTGACAGCCATGCTCTTTTAGTAACCATCCAAGCACCATGTACTCTCTTGGTTCTTGTTTGTATTCTGAAGGATGTTGGATACATAGGGATCAAGTATCTATGTCGAAGGAAATAGGGAACTGGTATGGTTTGCAGACAGACATCAATTTTTTTAAATTTTTTACAACTTTATGTTATTGATTTATTTGAGAAACAGAGGCAGGAGAGAGAGATAGAGAGAGAAAGAGAGAGAGAGAGAGAGAGAGAGAGAATGGGCACTTCAGGGGCCTCTAGCCGCTGCTAATGAACTCCAGACACAAGTGCCATCTTGAGCATCTGGCTCCTTAAATACTAAGCCATCTCTTCAGCCCAATTTTTAACTTTTTGAGAAACCTCCACACTGAGTTCCATAGTGACTGCATCCAGCTACATTCCCACCAGTAGTAAATAAGATTTCCACTTTATTCACAGCCTCTTTAGTGTTTGTTGTCATTTGATTCTTTTTTGATGATATTCATTCTAACAGGAGTAAGATGGAAAATCACAATAATTTTAATGTGCATTTCCCTAATGGCTAAAGAAGTTGAATATTTTTCAAAATATTGTCCATTGATATTTCTTCTTTTGAGAACTTTTCGTTCTGTTCCATGGTCTGTTTTTTGCTTGGGTTAGTGGTGTTGTTTTTACTACTTTGTTTTTGAGTTCTTTATATATTCGAAATGTTAATCCTTTGTCAGATATACAGCTGCTCAAAATTTTCTGTCATTCTGTGGGATGCCTCTTGGTTTAGTTGTGGTTTCCTTAGCTGTACAATACCTTGATAGTTTCATGAGTGCCCGTATGTTGATTGTCTGCCTTATTTCCTGGGATCCTGAGGTCCAATTTTTCTGAAAGTCTTTTTCTTAGCCTATATTTCAGTGTTCTCTACCTGTATTCTCTAGTATTTCCAGATTTGGGGTCTTATTTTGAAGTCCTTGATTCATTTTGGAGTTGATTTTTGTCCAGGAAAAGAGGAATTAAGAGTCTAGACTCATGTTTCTACATGTAGGTGTTCAATCTTCCCAGAATCGTTTGTTTAAAGTGTTGTCTTTCCCCAATGTGTAATTTTGGCCTTTTAGTGAAAAAAAAAAAAGATGGTTGTGATGGTATAGACTAATATCTGTACATTTTATTCCATTCGACTTATATTTCTGTCTATTTTGTGCTGGTACCACACTGTTCTTATTATGCTGGCTTTACAGTATAACTTGAATTCAGGTATGGTGATACCTCCAGCCATATTATTTTTGCTGAGAATAGTTTTGGTTATCTGAGATCCTTTGTGCTTTCATATGAATTTAAAGGTTATTTTTCTATTTCTGAGAAGAATGGTGATGAAATTTTGATTGGTATTGCATTGGATATATATATTGCTTGTGATAGGATGGTCATGTTTACAATATTAATTCTTCCAATCCCTAAGCTTGGAAGATCTCACTTTCTCCTGATGTCTTCCTCAATTTCTTTCTTCAGAATTTTAAAATTTTTATTATAGAAGTCTTTCAACTACAAGCTTAGGGATATCCAAGACACTTAGTTTTAGTAGCTATGTAATGAGACTATTTCCATGATTTATTTTTCAGTATGTTTATCATTGGTATATCAGAAAGCTACCAATTTTTGTGTGCTAATTGTGTGCTCTGTTACTTTGTTGAAAGTGTTTCTGAATATTAGTAATTTTTGGTGGAGTCTTTATGGTTTTTAATATATATATATACATATATATATAATCACATTATTTGCAAATAAGGATAGTTGACTTTCTCCTTTTTGACTTTTATCCATTTTTTTTCTATATCTTGTTTTATCACTCCAGTTAAGATTTCAAAGTACTATGTCAATAGCAGTAAGGACATTGGACACACTTGTCTTATACCAGATCTCAGTGGAAATGCTATGAGTATTACTCCATTTAGTGTGATGTTGGCTGTATATTTGTTTTATATAAAGCCTTTATTATGTTGAGACATGTTCCCTGGATTTTGCTAACAGCATTATCTGCATCTTTTGAGATGATCATGTAATTTCTGCCCTGGAGTCTATGTATGTGATGTATTATGTTTATTGATTTTTGTATGTTAACTCATTCCTGTATCTCTGAAGTAAAGCCTAGTAGGTCAAGGTGGGTAATCTTTCTGGCATGTTCTTGAATTTGTTTTGCAAGTATCTTATTGATAATTTTGTGCCTCTGTTCATCAGAGACTGTGGTCTTTTGTTGTGTCTCTTATTTGGTTTTGCTATTAGTATAGTGCTGGCTTTGTAGAAGAGGAGTGGGAGCATTTCCTCTTTTCCTATTTTATGGAATAATCTGAGCGGAGGTCATTTCAGCTTTTCTCTAAAGGCCTGAATTCTGAAGTGAGCCTCTTGGACTTGGACTTTTTTATTGTTAGCATTTTAATGACTGCCCCCTTTTAATTGCTTATAATAGTTCCCTTTAAATTACTAGTCTAATCTCAGTTTAGCTTTGGTAGGTTATATGAATCAAAAATATTCAACCATTTATTTTAGATCTTCCAATTTAATGGAATATAGGTTTTTGAAGTATGACTTATGATTCTCTCAGTTTCATTTGTATTCATTGGAGTTTTCATTTTAATCTCTAACCTTATCAGTTAAGTTCTCTATTCTCTTTAATTTGAATGAACAACTTTTTTTGTTTCGCCAGTTCTTTTGTCGCTTTTATTTGCTTATTTGATTTCTGCCCTGACCGTCATCATTTATTTTTGTCTGGTACTTTTGCATTTAGTTTGTTCTTGTTTTCCCAGAGGCTTCAAGTGTATCATTACTTATTTGAGATGATTTTGTTTATGTATTTTGAGCTATAATCTTTTTTTCTTAGGACTGCCTTCATTGTGTCCCTTATATGCCTTCATTTTGTTCTGCAACTTTGGGTATGATGTGTTTTCATTTCTCTTTAGTTCTAGGCAATTTTTAAATGTCTTTTTCTAGTTCTTCTGGATCAACTACAGAGCTACTGTTGAGTGACTGTTGGGTGAGTGCAGATACCTGTATTCTCAAGTATTGTTGCCCCTGATTGGCTGTTAGGAAGTTCTCGTGCCAGCTTCTCTATGGCCCCCTCTCCATTGCCAACATCTGCATTGAATCCAGCACTCCAGCTTGAGTTCTGGGAAAGATGCAAAGGAACTAGGATCTTCTCACCTACACCATCCACTAAGCAGCACCAAGTACTTCCAAGACTGAACTCCAAGCAACACAGGGTAAAGCAAAGATGGCAAACACTAAGAATACCAAGCACCAATCCAAATGCAAGATTAATGCGAGTGGACCAGAAAGACCTGTCTTAAGTATGCTTTCCAGATAGGCAAGTCCAAATGCCAAATGGGCAATATAAAAAACTAAGTCAATGTGTCTTCCCAACAAATACCAACCCCATAGCAGAGGATCTTCATAACAGTTACTTAAAGGAATCTCCATTCAAAATAATTTTATAAGTATGTATAATACATTCTAAGAAGACACAGATGCATGAAGGAAATTATGAATAAATTCAAAGTAGACATATATAAATGTCTGAATGAGTTCCAAGAAAATACAAACAGCTAGATGAAATAAGGAAGTCAAACCAGGGTATGAAAATGGATCTCAGTGAAGATATGGAAATTCTACAGAAAAACCAAACTGGAATGAAGCTGAAACACAATGAGTTAATAAAAAACTTCATGGAAAGGTATGCCAATTGAAGGATCAAGGAGAACAGTAATTCAGGCATCGAAGATAAGGTAGAGGAATGGTGTCTGTTAGTCCTAACTCAAAATAACATATGAACAGAATGTAATAGATATTTGAAACACCATGCAAAGACAAATTGTGCAACATAGCCATTGTATTTATTGTATTATACTCACAAAGATAAGGGCCTCATCTCTTCCTGTTATAGATATTATAGGCTGAATGAATGGTGGCTCAAGTTCATATCTCCAAATCCCACATGTAAATACCTGGGTTTTGCCAGGCAAGGCCCCAAAATCATCATAGACCAGCAGTTTATTGAAACAATCAAAACAAGACCAGGTGGAATCACAATTGGATTAGAAACCTAACATTCCATTCTACCTACCACACGTGAGAGTATAGAGTGCCTCAAGTGCACACCACACACACCACATTACACATAAAAGACAAAAAATTAATAAAAATTAAAAATGTTTTTAAAAAACGGGGGTGGGGGCTGGAGAGATGCTGTAGTGGTTAAGCTGTTTGTCAGCAAAGCCAAAGAACCCAGGTTTGATAACCCAGGACCACATAAGCCAGATGTACAAGGTCAACCATGCATCTGGAGTTCATTTACAGCAGCCAAAGGCCCTGGTGCACCCATTCTCTCTTTTTCTATCTCCCCCCTCTCACAAATTTATTTATTTATTTATAATAAATAAATAAAAATTAAAAAGCATTTAACTTTTTTGTTTTATTTGAGGTAGGGTTTCACTCTAGCCCATGCTGATCTGGAATTCACTATGTAGTCTCAGGGTGGCCTTGAACTCATAACAAACATCCTACCTATATTTCCTGAGTGCTGGGATTAAAGACATGTGCCACCACTCTTGGCGAAAGCAAAAGAATTTTTTTAAATGCTACTACTTTATATGCTAAGCTAAAAAGTGCATCTTAAATAGATTAGAATAAAACTAGGGAATACTGCAACTAGAAAGGTAATAAAAGTCAACCTCAACTGAGACAATGTCTAATTTCTGGTAATGATAAATGAATTTGCAATAGCAAGAGACCAACCTTTAAAAAAGGAGAATGTATTATAAGACAAGAAAACAACTCTCAGTGAAGACACATTACAAATTCTATTAAAGTTCCTTCTACGCTAAACTTGGAAAGTCTACTGTAACAGAGGACACATATGCAAAAAAAAGCCATGCTGTTAAAAAAAGCTGTTAAAGCCATGCTTAAGGGAGGGTAAAGGAAGAATTGTGTCAGAAAAAATTAACACATGGATGACTCATGAAAAACTAAGTTATTGAACAAATAACAGTAATCATAAGCATAATAATAGCATCTAGTAATTCAGACTTGTAGATTATAAAATGGCCATCGAATGACTAAAATGAAACATTTACTCAGAAGAAAATACAATCCACATGAGGTATTCTTGTATCTTTAAATGCTCTGGAAGAATACTGTTTTTTTTTTAAGCTACATATATGCTTTGTTAAGATAACTCTGTGTTGAAACATGCAGGAATTTGTGTGTAAGCTTTTGAGCTAACACAGAGAAAGGATAATCACATAAAACAAAATACTACATTAATTGGTGGACAAGGGTGGAACATTCCTAAATTAGACTTCCTCTCTTGCAAACAATCTGCCTCTTGTTCCATTATAATTTCATTCTAAATAGGGTCTTCAGGTTTGGGCTACTAACCCATCTCATATGCTCCTTTACTCATGACTTTGAGCTTCCTTGTAACCTTCTTTCTCCAGTGACACTTCCTAGAGGTTTAGATGTGACAATCCGAGAAGTTTAAAACCTCTTTTACATCTTTCTTTAAAGCATACAGACCAGCCATAAAATATGAGTTGTATTTAACAACCTTTGAGTAAATTTCCCATAAGGAAATTATGACTGCATTTATTAGGTGAGTGACACACTGAAGAAGAGAAGATGGAAGCACGAGACAAGCAGACCTTCAGCAGGCCCATCAAGCAAGGATCGGCTATGCTCCATGTGGGGGTCCACTACATCCTTAGCATTCAGTCCCTTCCTGACCTGCATGGAGTTTTTTGTCTTTCATAAGCAAGAAGACAAACAGACCCCATAGCAACTGACTACAAGTCATGCCTCCTTTCCCACATTCAAAGCTTTTCTTGTTCCTGTTGACTTTAATAGAACACAGGCACCTGAGAATATTTTTACCCACTAGTTTTTGATTTCACCTTTTTCCATCTCTAGGTATGGCCAAAGGGCTTCTGCTAGAACCAGCTCTGAAAGCTAATCTTTATTGCTTCCATAATCTAAGTTGTTTTATGTCTACTTTTATACTTTTTTTTTTCTTTTGGTGGTGGCACTGGGGATTGAACTCATGGTTTTGTGCATGCTAGGCAAGCACCGTACCACTGGGCTACATCCCCAGCCCCTTATCTCTACCTTTGAACTTTGTCTTTCACAGAAGTCTTGTGAGCTCATAGTAGAGTGGTCTGAATTCTGAGGATGAAGCCAACTTCTTGGGTTCAGAATGAATTTGACAATATATTAGAAGTGTGTATAATTTAATATAAATTAAATATATATTTTCTTATCAGAATAACATCAAAATGATCAAAATTACTAAAATAATAAGAAACTGGAAAATTTGGTATACATGTAGTTCTCATACAAAAGACTGAATACTCAATAAAATCCAAAGAGATGCATAGTTTGAAAATGCATTTTCATGCATTAGGTTTTGAGAATGACAGATGTTGGTAAGAACTTAAGCTGGTATGTGAGAGACCTGAAATTAAACTCTTGCTAATAAGAAAATAACTTTGAAAATAAAAAACTTTCTAAATGGATATAAATATGTATATAGGTGTGTTTGCATATAATGTAATACGATATTGAATGACATTTTCATTGTATGATCAAAATTTGCATATATCCTATCATTCAATAGAACAACAACTTATGTATGGTTTAATTTGTTCATGCTGTTGGTGTATCTGCTACATATTATAATGTTATATTTTCCTACTGTAATATAAGGTAAGAAATCAAAAACAATTTATAATTACATATAAAAGAGATGAGTATATTCAAATGAGAGCAGTTTATAACTCAGAGGTATGTTTGTATATGTGTGATTGTGTTTTAGAATATAAATGATTGATAAACAACCACTTTCTAAGAAATATTTTAGATCAAAGAAGATAACTGGATAAGCTATTGACATCAATTATTTCCAAACGTTCAGGTTTTGTTGATCAGAAAATTTCTAAAACCAGTGAGGAACTATAGAGCATTGTCAGAATGTATTTTGCTAAGTCAACCAGGAAGAAAGCAGTCATTTACTTTCTCCATCAATTCTTTGTGAAAATGGTTTGCACTACAGTAAAATAAATATATAACCCAGAAGAAAAAATTTAAACAGAAAAATCAAGTTACTTTCAAATATACTGTTTTATTCTCATTTTTTAATTTTCTTATAGTACATTTGACTGTCCTAGATCTGTACCCAATTCCTTATGTAAACACAATTAGATATTTTTATTTGCATTTATTTCCAGCTAATCAAAAGACAAAAAAATGAATTTATAGAATTTAAAAGCTGGGTACATTGAACACCAAGTTTAGAAAGATAAGGATGAGTTACAAGAGAAAGTAACTTTTAGTCATCAAGCCATAAATTGCCTTGCCAATAATCCATGCAAGAACTTCTCTACTCTCGAGGTCTGCTGGGGTTGTGTAGTGAAACTTAAAGTAAATGCAGTATGCTGATCCAGATTCTTATTCAATTTCTCTTCTGTGGAGTCTACATTCAGAATTTTTTATGTACTTGCTATTAGAAAAGTAAATTTGGTTGGAAATAATAAAAACATGAAGTATAAATACCCACCCTTGAAAACATTTGGATATAATAATAAAAAACCTTGTAATAATATTTAATTTTTCTAAAAAATTGGTATCAAGTCATTTAAATGATATAACCAAGACTTTTAAGCTACATGCAGACATGAAATCTATGTAAAATACACACAGAAATCTTTTCACGACTTTGAAGATTACTAGTTTTTTTTTTTTTTCAATAGCACACCTTTAAATGTCCCTCAGAATTAATAAGGTAGTCTTACAGACTGAAAAATTTGAAAGTTGCCTTTAAAACAGTTTTTATTTATGTGTATGTGTGTGTGGCAGGGGGGGGGTGTTTGGTATGTTGTGTGTGGGGTGTATGTGCAATGTGATGTGTGTTGTATGTGGTTTATGCACTTGTCTGTGCCCTTGTTCCGTTGCTCTTCTGCCTGGTCTTGTTTGGAGACAAGTCTCCTTTTCACTAATTCCAGGGCATGTAGAAGCAAACTTCCCTGGGTATCTGCCCCTCTGAGGGACTTGAATTACATGGCCACACCCAGATGTTGTATGTGGGATCTGGAGGTTTGAACTCCAGAAGTCTTAGACCCCTTCAAGCCCTCGTGTTTAGACAGTAAGCACACTTAAACACAAAGCCATCTCTTCAGCCTTTAAGAAACTATTGTTTATTTCTCTTGTATGAGAGTCATTAATATAAATCAATTATATATACTGAATTGTTAGAATCTAGGGACAAACACATAATTCATAAAAGCATAATAGGTCTGCATGAGGTAGTCATGTTCAGTGATGTACTTTTTATCTTTTTGTTTGCTGTCTGTAAGCATTTGAAGACTGCTCAAATGGAAATGGATAACACTTTCCATAGGCTCCATTTCTGAGTAGTGCTGTGGCTACACCCACACAGTGTGGTTCATACCCAAGTGGGAACTCAATTCCATTACATATGGTAGCTGGTGCTTACTGATTAAGGAGATTAACAACAGAAAAGCAGCCTTTAATCTCTTCCAGACTTGCAGTCTCCTATGACCCAGACCTCCTTCTCCTCTTTTGTCAAAAAACAAGATAAAGAAGCTCCCTGAATGACCAACCTTCTACTCATTTTCCAATGGCTCTTTCAGCTCATAGTAGGGCTTGTCCCTGCTTTGTGCTCTGATTGTTCTAGCTACCACGTTTCTGATTAGATAGTAAGGAACTCCAAAATTCCATGACTGGAAATCACTTCTATATAGATTTACCCAAGACTAATTTTCTGCTCTCAAGATCCCCATAGATCTAATGTTAACCATATATTCCTTTTTGTTTTGTTTTTCTATTTTCTTAAATTTGGCTGGCTCAGAGTCCATCTTATTCTATAACCTGGATGCAGCTACACTGTATTTATGAAAAACTAAAATAGAGTAGTGTTTGTGTTTCCTAGAAAGACTACTTAGGATATAGGCACAATTTACGTAATAGGATGTCTTACACAGTTCCACTCAGAGTCAGAAAAATAAGCACGGTGATAAAGGAGACTGTGTGGTCACTTGCTTTTTATTCAGAAGGTAAATGAATAGCATACACCATAAACGTGAAAAGATCAATAGTTTAATAAAATATTTCTTCTGTTAAAACTCTATATTAAAGGAATGGTAAGCGAATACATATTCAGCAGTGAGAATATTTAAACAAATTGAGGGCCATTTATGTTATAGGTGATTATGTGATGTAAAATTATGATAATTTCCATGTTTTAATACTTGATCACTATTCATTATGTAATATTAAAAGATGTAAGATAAAGCCAGGCATGGTGGTGCACACCTTTAATCCCTGCACTTGGGAGGCAGAGGTAGGAGGATCGCCATGAGTCTGAGGCCACCCTAAGACTACATAGTTAATTCCAGGTCAGCCTGGACCAGAGTGAGACCCTATCTCAAACAAAACAAAACAAAACAAAAAGATGTAATAGATAGGAATTATGAATACAATATCCCTAATCTTATGAAATGTATATACAATTCTAATGTTCTTTTGAATCAAACTAGACAGCACTTCTATTGTTATATTTATAAGATGGCAAATAGAAAAAATGAGAAATAATCATAAAATAACACTCTAAGAAGATAATTTCAGATATGAAATGACTAAAATAAGCACAGGGCTATTGTACATTTCTGAATTATAGAGCCAGGGGCTGGGGAGATGGCTCAGTGGGTACAGTGTTTGCTGCACCAGATCTGAGTAGGTGAGTTCAGATCCCCAGCCCCATGTATGAAAAGCCAGGTGTGGTGATGTGTGCCTACAATCATTACACTATCACGTATTTACAAAGATATCCAGTTCCCTTTGGATGGTTCAGTTTTGACATCTTTGTTAAGAGTCCCTTAATTTCAGGTGTGTAGTTTATTTACAGGTATTCTCTCACACTCAATCTTTTCATAATTTTATGTTATTTATTTGTACAGATTCGTGTTGCCTTAAAATCTGATGTTATAATTTGTTTTGTATAGTTTCATAATTGACAGTAATTTCCACTTTCATATTTATGTCACATACCAGAATCTCTCATACATTTTACTCCTAACATTATGTCCCTTTTTCACATTAAGTTCTGTCTATTACTTTCTTTTTTTATTTTTTAAGTTTTTGTTATTTATTTATTTATTTATTTGAGAGCAACAGACAGAGCGAGAAAGAGGCAGAGAGAGAGAGACACGGAGAGAATGGGCACACCAGGGCCTCCAGCCTCTGCAAACAAACTCCAGACTCATGCGCCCCCTTGTGCACCTGGCTAATGTGGGTCCTGGGGAGCTGAGCCTTGAACCGGGGTCCTTAGGCTTCACAGGCAAGCGCTTAACCACTAAGCCATCTCTCTAGCCCCTATTACTTTCTTGATCTTATTAAGACCTCTACTAAATATTGAGCAAAAGAGATTTGAGAAAGCAGTTTTTATTTTACTTCTCAATAGTAGTGATAAAGCAGTTAATAGTTCAACTAAGCATATTTGCTTTAGATCTATTATGGATACTCATCATAAGTTGAGAAAATGCCGTACATATTTATTTTAGGAAGTTTTTTGTTATGAATTAATGTTTGATTATAAACACTTCTATATCTGTTTAATTCATCACATCATGTTAGATTGAATGCTTACTGTCATGTATTTAAACTTTAATTCTAGAGTATGGTTATGTTTGGAGACAAGACCTCTCATGATGTAAGATTAAATAATGTCCAAAGAGTAGGCCTCTGATTCCAAAGACTAGTCTTGTAAAAGGCCCACCAGAGAGTATACATACAAGTTCTCTTCCTTCCCTGTCTTGTTCTCTCTCCTAACCCCTGTCTCTTTCATTTTCCATATAGCTATAAGACAGAAAGACAGCCTTCACTGAAAATTTATTTGGTTGTAAACTTGATCTGGAACTTCTACCCTCTTGAACAATGACAAAATAAATTTCTCTTGTTTAGATTAATGCAGTTTCACATGTCTTGTGGTCATGGTGGTTTTGGAAGCCTTAGTGCACCAGGTTGTATTTAGCACTTGTTTTGGATTCTGCGAGTGTGATAAACAATGTTGACATGAAAATGAGAAGACAAACTTTGTGTGATAAACTCTTACATTTTCATGGCATTCTTCTCTTTTAATGTATTGTCAAATTTGTTTGAATATGACTATGCTAGGATTTTCTGTATATTGTATCATGAAGTTGTACCTCTTCTTTTACACTGTATGTCGTTATCAGGTTGTGATGTGTTATAAAGGACCTCACAAAATAAGTTTCGAAGTGTTTCTTCTTCCTCTGTGCTATGAATAGTCTCTGGCAAGATCAGCATTCCTTAAATTCATTCACCAATGAAATTATTTATCTAGCCTTTTCCTCAGGGTTTTTTTGTCATGGAATATTATTAACACCATAGTTATAAATATACTTTTATTTTTATTCCTTGTACATTTTTTAAGGTTTGAATATTAAATAATTAACCATGTTCACTAGGTTGTTGAGATTATTGGTGTAAGGTTATTCACAGTGATTTATCTTGAACTTTTCAATTGTCTACAATATCTGTAATAATAAATGTTCTTCTTGGCATATGCATGGGTTGTTGCTTTTTTCTTGATAGTTTAATTGACTTTTAATTTTATGAATCTCATCTGCTTTTGAGTTGATTAAAATTCTTTATTTAATATCTTTCTAATTTTTTAAATCTCCACTCATTCCTTTCTCATCACTTTTTATTTGTTTTTTCTTGAGGTAGGGTCTCACTCTAGCTCAGGCTGACCTGGAATTCACTATGTAGTCTCAGGGTGGCCTTGAACTCACAGCAATCCTCCTACCTCTGCCTCCCGAGTTCTCATCTTTTAAAATTTCATCTGAAATTAAACTATTTTGTCATCTGTTGCTAATTTCTAAACTCCTAAATTCAGTCTTGGAATTGAACCTTTTTTTCTTTTCTTGCATAAACATTACAACTCCTTCCTCTAGGCATTGTTTTAGCTACATTTTACAGATGTTGGTGTTGCATTTGAATTAATATTCTGTCTGTAATTTTATATTGTAGTTAGTTATAAGACCCATGAATTGTTTTTAAAATATTTTGTTTGATCAACTTAGAAAACAAGTTTTCTCAAACATCCAGTAATAACTCAATTTTAATTCATGTCTGTTGTCACAAGACATATTCTCTTTGGTTACACATATTTTTATACATACTTAAACTAGTTTTGTGGAGAAGATATGGCCCATTATAGAGAACTTAGAATATAATTGAAAGAAATGTAAATTTTGCAGTTGTTATGTACAGAGCATCTTAATTATCTACTGGGTGGTTGAAAGTATTTGCCCTCATAAAACTATTTTGCCTAGTAATTATCTAGTACAATATGGGCGTTTAAATCTTTGGTGACCTTTGGTATATCAGTTTAATTCATTGATAAGTACCACATTTGTCCTTGATTGTTGAGGCTATGTCTTTTCTCACACATGTCTTCCTCATGTCATCTAAATAAATTAGCCCTTTGGATCTTTTAAAATATGCATCTTGATTGGTGTTCATACCTCTTTTCTCAAAATGCGGATATTGTTTTCTTAGGATAGTTACATGATATGTCCTTTTCCATCCATTTATTTATTTGTTTTGTTTTTTCTTTTCTTTTTTTCTTTATTAGTTAGTTTTGTATTCAGCAAATACCATCAGTTTGGTACCATTATTAAGCTCATCCGTGACCTACCCCCTCCCCTTGGCCCCTCCTTGTTGAGGTATCTGGGTCATGCATTGTGGAGTTAGCCCACAGTTATGGGTGAGATAAATGTCTCTGCATATTATGACCCAACATGTGGCTCTGACATTCTTTCCACCCCCTCTTCTGCAAAATTTCCCTGAGCCATGTTGGGTTCATTTTTGGTCTGCTTCAGTGATGAGGTGTTGGGGGCCTCTGAGGCTCTGGCTCTCTGATTTGGTAGGAGTTGATTTATTATGAATGCAGCTTTGTCTATATTGAAAACATGGCACTTAATAACAGATAGATGAGTCTTTCTATTCTTCCATTTTAAAAAATATCTGATTCTTTTTTTTTTTTCTTTTTCTTTTTGGTTTTTCAAGGTAGGGTCTCATTCTAGCCCAGGCTGACCTGGAATTCACATTATCCTCAGGGTGGCCTCAAACTCACGATGATCCTCCTACCTCTGCCTTCTGAGCACTGGGATTAAAGGCTTGTACCACCAAGCCTGGCTAAAACTATTTGATTCTTAAAGAGTGTTTGTTCCAAAAACATTTTTTGTGTGTGTGATTATCTGTTGTGATATAGTTAGGCTTTCCTGCTTATCATTTATTTTCTTCTGTTGTCTTCTTTGATGTTCCTGTTCTCCTGAAGCCCTTTCATTTAACTTTTTTTTTTTTTTTTTTTTTGAGACTGAATGAGTCTTCAAACTCCTGAAACCTCTCATTTTGAAGAGGCTGCAACCTTATGTCATTTGCTTCTTGGAGCCAATAAATTAACATTGAAAACAGATCTAAAGCCCTTTAAGTTCCAATCTCTTTGTTGGATTCAATGGTTCCAATTGTCAGAAGAGGCCAGAATAATACAAACAATGCAGATAGGGAAAAGACATGAGCCTACAAAATTATAAGCCAAGTTAATTTTTTTCTGGTCCACAAATGTTATTGTTGCAATTCTTTCTCATCTACTCCTGCCTCATGCTGTATGGCATGGCAGTGTCATCATTGCATGATGTATAATTTCAGCATAATTTATATCCATACCATGTCTTATTTTTCATCTATACTAAAAACGAATTATAAAGTCTCGGAAGAGTTTTCCTCCCATGCCTCTCATATATAGCTTTGTTATCACTTCATTGATGAAGCTCTCAGACTCTTTTTCTTGGCTTTGGATTTTTTTCCCCCATAACTAAGTAGTTTACTTGCTAAGTTCTACAAAATAACAGCTTTCTAAAACATGTGTGTCATTATTATTGCTGTTTCTTTATATAATTTGACATTTTACCATTAACTGTAATTACTATTTGCATCCTATTTGATTTTAGGTTAGTATGTAACAAATGTTTATCATAATCTCTATTACCTAATAAATGCTTAACAAATATCAACTCCTTTTTACATGAGATACTTGCCAGGCATTCCTCTCATGTTATATCAACTACACAATCATATTTCCATTTATTGTGAAATAAACAGACAACACAATAGAAACAACAGAGTCTATAAAATTTTACAGTAAATATGAAAACATATACTAAACATCTGAATATTCATAAAGCAGATATGAATGTGTTATGGTCTATATGTTTGTGTTTCCCCTGAAATTTGTGTGTTGAAGTCCAGTAACTTCTGAAATCTGCAATAAAGTAAATCCCAGGGGGTAAAGAGAGTGGAGACCATTGTGGAAGAGAGCATTTTCTTTATAAAAATGGGTCCAAGGAACTTGTTGACCCTTTCTACCATGTGAGGCTGTAGCAAAATGAGAAAATAAGGTTTCAATAGACCAAAATTTTGCTGATGCTTTGATTTTTGACTTCCCAGGTTCTGGAATCTGAGAAATAAATTCCTGTCATTTATGAACTAAATATCTATGGCATTTCATATAGCAGATTAAGACACCATGCAACAGTTTATGGACCATGCTTTTCTTAACTTAGAAAATAATTTGTACCTAATTCCATCCTCACATCACACTATAAAGTTCAAACACAAGTCTTCTCAGATCAGAGGAAGAGAAAAAAAAATTTAACACTCTTTCACCAGCTCTATTAGAGCCATGATCATTCATTCCATCACTAGCCACATTGACTTTTGCTAATATTCACATTCAAGTTAGACATGTTCCCCTAACTTCCATTTCATCATTACATTTATACTGCAGTGAATTTATGCTTCATATCACCCATGCAATTGTTACCTTGTTTGTATTTAAGCCTATTCTCTGAAATATACTATGGCACAATTGTGGCTTTTATAGATCCAGATAGTAACTTAATATGACTTCCAGGAAGACTTATTACTTTGTAAACATTGCTATGTTCCATGTAGGAATAATCACACTAAAATACCTACCCTCTGAAAGACATCACTTTTGCAAATATGAGGACAACATTAAAGAAATATTTTCAATTTAATTTTTGAAATTGAGCAACTTGTAGTGTTCACATAGATTACTCATTTCTTTTGGGTGCTGGAGAAAAAATACTGTTTAATTTTATGACTAATGTAGATACTTGGTGACAAGCAAATTCTTTGGATCTGCTTATCAATATCTGTGTCCAATATGACTTCGAATGAGATGAGTGATAATTTTGATTTTTGCTCCAAATAGGCATTTTCCACACTCCTACTTTTAGTTGTAGTCAAAAAAATACTGAGGAAAGGATGTCTCTGATAAAACTCAGGCATGAAATATATTGTATATAGTTATAGTTAACGTTAAGTACCTACCATTTATTCCTCATTATAAAATAATCACATATAATCTGACATGTTTGTGTAACATAATAGCACTGGCCCACGAAATTTTGCATAGCTGCGCCTACATGAATCCCAACATCAACCATGCATGGAATGAGCTCAAAACACTGAATGTCCCCATGGAAATACTTAAGAAGGCTGACAATACATGAGAAGCATAATTTCCTTCTGGAATTAATAATGAAATAGCAGAAAATCTTTGAAATCATTTACAAAAATGTTTTAATTATTAAGTTCTTATTATAAGGAGCCAACATAGCAATGACATAGTCGGCCATTTTTGAATAAACAACTGAGCTCAATCTGTAGAAGACAGACTACAAATACTTGTACACAGGGTGAGAAAAAGCTCTGACTCCACAGGAATGTCAGTCAGTTGTCAATCACTATTTCCACTATCTTCACTCCCCCAGCTCCCTTTCACTGGCTTTGGTCCTTATGATGGGAGACACTACTTGTTGATTACTTTAAAATCTATTTTCCTTCCTTCCTTCAAGTTTACCATAGCCTTAGTTAATGTCTACTTCTTAACCCAGGCAATAAATGATTATATTCCCAGGAATGTTCTTAGATAGAAACTACCAGACACCTCTGAAATAGTACTGTTTCTTATAATTCCCTTTGTCCCTTTCAGGCACATTCTCACAGTGCCTAAAATGTCACTGTGATTCATACATTTAATTAAATATATTTCTACCAAGATCTTCTTGCTGCCAAATTTAAATAAATATGGATTTATTGTTTTTTTTTTACCTTATCAACATTATGTACAATCTCTTGTCAAAGAAATATAAAAGAAACAAAGGAGAGTTAGAGATAGTTTGAGCAATCATAACCCTACAGAAGAAGAAGCAAACACAAGTTAAAAATAGTCATTCTGTAATCCCCTTCCTGTATTGGAAGTATAAGAGCTTATATTAGTTGAGCATCAAAAAAATAATAATCTAAAATTGAAATAATGCTATATTCCTTTGTCAAAATAAGAATGCATTTCTATGCATATGTTGTGAAATTAAGGTAAAAGAAACCACAATTATTCTATAGACACCCCCACAGAATAATATATTTAACCTGAGAATCCACAATCATAGGAAAGAAAAACTACTTGAGGTGCAGACTTATAGAATAGGAGGTTAAGTTTTTTATCAACTAGGAAAGAGTGAATGCTTCTATTTTAGATCTAGAATTCCTTTTCATCAGTTATTTAAAGAAAGGGTTAGCAAAGATGTGTCATAGTGATAATTTTAGTAACAGAAGGGTATACTTGTGATTGTATCTATAGAGACACTAGGAGGGGATAAGACTCCACTTGAAACAGTGAGTGATCAGTAAAAGGTGAATTATACTTACTGCTGAAGGGGGGGCTTTTCTCAGCAAAGACACGACTGACTCATGTAAGCTCTTCTTTGAAAGGATTTTGACTTCATCAAGTACATCTCTTTGATGCTCTTTCACAGTTTAGGCATAGCCAACCATCACTGGTCTTCACTAAGTAACCATTAATAATATAAACATTCACATGTTTTCTGATAGAAAGTTATCATCAGAGAATCACAATGTCTAGACTTGAAAGATGCATGAAACTATATTTGTGCTTCTGAAATGGAATCTACAAAAGGTAACATGAATCCTTAACAATTTCAAAAATAACCATGAACCCCCTTGTCCTGAAAAAAAAATCCATGTTCTTGCATGTAAGCATGGACATAAATTTCATTTGATGAAAATACTTTGTTCATAAGTTTCTGAAAATCATCTAGGAAACCTTAGGATGTCAGATTCTGACAGAACTTTGCTATGGACTTTGCATCCTATTGGCTCTTCCCTGTGGTTGTTATGTTTGTAGTTAGTATGAATCAGACAATTATCCTGTTCCTTCCATGCAAATATAACCTTATTAAATGTTAAAGTTGTTCTTAGAAACTGGATTTGTTTTGTGTCTATTGCTAGGAAACTTATTTATTGTTGATGCTACTGTGAGGTTGAGTTATTGTCCAATAGCCTTTATCTTAGAGAAAAAGTCGTTAACTATTGAAAGAAAAAATTTTAAATGAAATTCAATTCATAATTTTACCATTTACTAACTAAGGGAGGCAAAATATTATAAAGAAATGAATGAAGAAATCATATCTTTACTCTTGAGTCTATGCTATGTACTAGCTAAATCTGCCTTAGAGTTTTAATGTTTTTCCTCATTCCTTCTTTTTCTTGTACTTTTCTTCCTTCCTTTCTCTCTTTTTTTCATTTGAGCATAGAGAAAATTCTTAAATATACTATTACACAGAGGACTAGAGTATTAGGTATGAGTAAACTTTTAGCATGAGCTCATTTTGCACTTATCTTGGAATATTCCTATCATTAATAGAATGACTTAAATTATTAAATTATGGAATGCTTGATAGCTTTACTTAGCCACATAAATAGCATCATTCAAATAAAATGTGAGCAGATTTCCTGAGGGTACTTGAAAGACTCACCACAAACAATACTGATTTTGACAGTTTTTGAGATGAACAGTAAATAAAAATTACAAACATTGATCTGAGGTTTCAGAGCCATATAGTCTTAGACAAATATTTTAAGAGTGTGTGTGTGTGTGTGTGTGTGTGTTTGATGTTCACGCATGCGTGGGTATTGGTGCAGTTATATGCACAGGTAAGTAGTGGCCAGAGGTTGATATGCGATGATGTTTTCCTTAATCAGTCTATTTCCTAAGGCAGTGTCTCTCACTTGCACTCCAAGATCACTGTCTCAGCTAATCTGGCTCGCTAGCTGCTCCAAGGATCCCTTGTCTCTGCCCCTAGATATTGGGATTACAAGAGAGTGGCTACATTCATCTTACATTTACACGGATGTTCAGCTCTTGTCCTCATGCATATGTGACAAATGGTTTTTCCACTGAGCCATTTCCCCAGCCCCAATTTGAATACTTCCTAAGTATCTTGTACCTTTCAGATGAACAAAGTAATGCTAGTTTGGTAAAATGAAGTTGATATAAAAAAAAATGTTTGAAGTAACCATTGCATTGGTCAACAAACAGACAGGAAACAATCCTATATATTCTCCAGGTTGAAGTTTCACAATCGGTGATAAGCATGTGATGTCATTGCTAAGTCAAAATCTCAAAAACCTGCTGATTCAAAAGCTCACTTGGGCCTTTGTAACTGGCTTGCTATGTACTCACTAGGTGCTATCTCCTTCTACACATGAATATCACTGAGATAAAGAGCCAATCATGTTCCCATGCATTTTATCAGAGCCTGAAGTGGCAGGAAGAACTGGAAACAAGTGACACTAAGTAGCAGAAACTGGTTAAGGTTCTTTAAGTATCTAAGCAGAAGAAGGAGCCATTACAGAACCAGTACCCAGCACTTTGTCTATACATGTCTATCTCTCTATCATTATTTCAACAACATTCCAGTAAGCCCTATCTTTGAAACCTCACAATTCAAATGCTATTGTATTAACTATGATGTATCACGACTCAACTCTTTGTGTTTCCTAGGCTATTCTTTTTTAAATGTGGAAATTGGTTGGCATTTCAATCTTTCACTTAAAATTTTTATTTATTCATTTTATTTGTGTGTGTGTGTGTGTTTCAGTATTTGTCAGTCATAGTTTAGATATTAGCCAGAATTATGGGGATTCTGCAAAGATGAGTTGCCTGCCACTAGAAACTAGGGAAGGTAACATTCAGCTCTGCCTAATGCACAGTGGAAATGTTTGTGGGGAAACCTTTGTATTTGGAAAGTGTGGCTTTCATGTGACCATAAGATGTTGTGGTTTGAATGTAAAATATCCCTCATAGGTTCATGTGTTTGATCACTCGATCCCTAGCTGATGGTGATGTTTGCAAAGGTTGTAGAACACTTAAGAAGTGGAAGTATACTGGAAGAAAAAGTCAGGCTTTGAAGTGTTATAGCCTATCCCCATTAGTTTGTCCTCTGCTTCTTGTCTACTAATGCAGTGAGCTGTCTTCTTGCTCCTACCTATGAAGAAACTTCCTTCCCTGACAAGAAAATCCTCCTCAAATATGTGACAGGAAAATAAACCCCTCCTTTCCTTGCTTAACTTCTGTCTTCCATTGCTTATCTTCTCTCTGGGTATTTGCTCATAGCAGCAAGAAGGTAACTAATACAGAGGCCTTTGCCTAGTAACTCTTCGAAAACACTCACTACCATATGCTGCCCTGAGATGACATTCCAAACAACATATAATCGGTATGTAAAGAAAAAGAATGAACAACCCGGTTTCAAGAAAATGTTGACTATGAAAGGGATAGGTTTCTATGACAATATCCAGAACTTTATTGGAATAGAATACTTTAGCCACATGCACAAAGGTGTATTCATACACATACATAAGTATAACATTAGTAGTGTTTTTTTTTTTTTGCATTTTAATCTACATATGGAAGATGAGCAGACCCAAACAAGGTTCCAGA
Source organism: Dipus sagitta (assembly GCA_036346955.1). Taxonomy (NCBI): domain Eukaryota; kingdom Metazoa; phylum Chordata; class Mammalia; order Rodentia; family Dipodidae; genus Dipus; species Dipus sagitta. Next base: position 189,051,540 of record CM070771.1, read on the forward strand.
GAACCTTGACACACTAGCTAAAGCACAGGCAGAGGGTGAGAAAGAGATGAAGGTGGAAAATTAACTAAAGACATTTAGTATATGAATGTTCTGAGAAAGTAATATTCAAATTCATATTAACATTTATTAATTTCTTTTACTCCATAAAACAAGTAAACTTGAGTGATGACCAAGGGTTCTGCTTTTGGTTTCTCATTTTGCATAATTTCATCATATTTTAACATTCCTCTGGACCATTCCTTTAGAAATGCTTTATTTATTTTCTCTTATGCTCATATTTTGTGTTTTTGGCATAAGAAACAAGAATGACATTCATTCTATTAAAAGAAACAGTTTTTTCATCAAAATACCCAGAATGGTCACCCTTGGCTCAATCATCAGAATGCATATGATATATTCTTGTGTATTCTGGATTTCCTATACAAGAAATAAAAATTCATATATATTCATGCTATTGAAAATTTATGAACATATCAATCTACTACTAAGGCTATTTAATAATGATTACTATTCTGATAGGCATTTAATCTTCTGTTAAGATTTTCTTGAACGTCGGTTGTAGTTATCTGCTTGTTGCTGGGACAAAGCACCGAACCAGAAGCAGCTGATGGAAGGAAAGTATTAATTTTGGCCTCTAGTCTCAAGGGGAAGCTCCATGATGGCAGGGAAAAGACAGCAGAGCAGAAGCTGTAGTAGAGCCACCAGGAAGACAACAGCAGCAGGGGAGTGAGCCAGACTTTATCAAGAGAAGCTGGCTTTAATGCTGTGAAGCGCACCCTCCAACAACACACCTCCTCAAGCAAGGCTCTACCTCCCAAATTGTCATCAGCTGGGACACCTAATTTAAATCACCACAACACATTAAATCAAATATGTTGCTTTTTTAAAAGATGAATTAACATTCCTCATCTTACAAATTATTCTAAAAGCAAAAGTCATTATACTTTAAGGTTATTTCAGGATTCAATTCATGACTGAAAATAATAATCTTTTATAAAGGAAAAGATACTATCTTGTCAAATAAAGATACAGAATTTTTACATTAATAAGGAAAGATGAAAATTTGAAATGGGCAGAAGATGGAAGGACCTGGAAACAATTATACTGTTTGGTTACCCAGGCTCAGAAAGACAAATGTTGCTTGTTCACTCTCATATGCAGAGCCTAACATGGAATAGTTTTATTTGAGTATATATGTTATAGTAAGCATCAGTAGTGCTTATTACAAAACTAGAATGAGGCTTGGAGAGATGAGAAACAGGAAGTTATCAGAGGAGAGGATAGTAGACAAGGAGGTGGAGGGACAGGGGCTGGAATGATCTGAGTGGACGACAGGGGAAAGGAAGGGGTAAAGGGTAAAGGACACGAAATTAATGATAGCATTAATCAGCACCATAGAAAGCTACCTCTTTGTTAGCTAATTAAAAGATATAACTCTATTTAAATGTCACAGGTAGAAGGGGAGATTTGAAGAAAGCTTTATTCTAAAACCATAGGCTCTTGTTGGTAAATCCCAGTGCCAGAATTGGGCTATGCCCCACAGTGAGCTACTGATCAAGGAGGCCCCTAAAATAATGTAGGGCATTCCTAAAGCATGTGGTTCCCTCCCAGAACTAAATACTAAGATCCTTTTGCTAAAGACACCACAGGGTGGATTCACAGGAAAGATCATTCTGGAACTGAGATCAAAGTCCACTCCCTGCTGGCTCTCAAATGGTTAAAACGTGTTATGTAAGCTGTTGGGGAATAAAAGTCACCAACAGTGTAAACAAGCAAGTGGATCCTGAAAGCTACAAAGGCAACCAGCCAGACAAAATATACCCACCAGTACACAATAGTGACACGTGGGTTAGGAGAATAACCAACTGCTCTGTGATATAGGAACCACTCAGTGGGAGGGTGGGAGGGAATTCATCCCTTGTATTGAGAACCAAGTCATAGACCTGAGAGGGAAGCTTTCACTGTTCTTTAGCTAAAAGGAGAGGTTTGTCCATCAAAAAGTCTTCTATATGTCTATGTTTATCTCTTTGCTACATGCTTCTCTCACTCTTGGCTAGGGAATTTGCTTTTTTTTTCATTGGTAAAATTTATTTTTATTAGATATGGACATACTTAGTATATAAACAACACATGTTGGTACCATCCTTTCCCTCATCCCTGTTCCTTTTCTGAAAAGGCCCTCCTCCTTGGGGATTGTGAGTCATGCATTGTGGGGGCAGCAGTCAGTTATGGGGGAGAGGCAATGTCTCTGTGCATAATGTCCCAACTTATGGCTCTAACAATCTTTCCACACCCTCTTCCACAAAATTCCCTGAGCCATGTTGGGTGTGTTTTAAGTCTACTTCAGTGATGGGCTCTTAGGAGCCTCTGGATCTCTGGTTTGGTAAGTGTTGAGTGTCCTCAGTGTCTGTCTCCTCCACCCTTGTGCTGATATCAGGTTCACCAAGAAAGCAGCACTCTTGCTCATTTCACCAATTTCTCTGTGGTTTCATCTGAGGTTGGGAAGAATTTGCTTTTTATAGATATATCAAGTACCTGGCAGACTCATGATCTATCAATAAGACAAGAGAAGATGGCCAGCTGCTTCACATGAGACAAGTCACCACTATCACATCTGTCAGGACCCAGGAAGTACTAGAAAGAAAGCGCCAGATTAAATGTAGTTGTAGACACTGAGGAGACCTCAAACTCATCAAAGAAGAAAACAAAGGAGACATAGAGCATGCCATCAAGGCTCATGGGATGCTGTGGAAGAAGGGTCAGGAAGAATACAGGAGCCACAGGCTGGGAAGGTGTTCTCAGAGGGATTGTCATCAGCACAAAGATTGACTGGTGCATTCATAACCCAGAGTGATTGCCAATAACCCACTGAGGAGGGCTCCCAGTGGAAAGAAGGTGAGAGTCAAGGGATATAAGAGTATAACCAGGTGGGAATATGACCAATTTGCCATGTGTTTACATTTTAAGGATTGCAATTAAGAAAACACAAAAGTATAGATTTTTCATATTAAAAAATGGAATACATTTTCAATGTCATTTTGTTAAAATGTTTTTTAAAGAAATTTTTGTTTCCCATCCCCCCTTTCCCTTCCTTTTTCTCCTTTGCAACCTTGTCCCCAACTTAGCTTTTTTTTGCTCTTATCTATGTGTTTAATATTAAAGAAAATATCATATTTACTTAATAGGGATTGAGAAAAATGGTACAATAAAATACAACAATGTAATGAGCAATAGTTGTGAAAATACTGATATAAACAATAAATTAATGACAACTATATATCTCTTAGCTATCTAATCTCAATTATCTAAATATCATGTATTTAATTTAAAAAACATGCCCTCAGATTACATTAAAAATCAGCATTGTTTGTTAAAATGCTTAGAAGAATTTTCAATGAGGTGTTCAGTTATCAAACCTGGTTATTACTACATGGCCTGCTTTTACTCTTAAAACTGTTTTTCTTATGACTGTAACTAACATTTCATCATTTCATGTGTGATGTCATTTTATGTTTGTTAGTTCTTAACCTTTCAAAGATTGTTTCCAATTTGCTAACATTTGAACATGTTCTTTTAGGGTTCCTTTAAAATTTTGCTGATTTAAAATTTTGCCAAATTTCCATGTTTATCTACAAATAAAAATATTCATTTTAACTACTTTGACAATTCTCAGTGTGCTTAATATTAACGTAGATAGTCCTAAATGAATTTGATAATTTCTGAAGTCAATTTGCTATTTTTTAATCCCATTTTTATCCTAAAGAGAATTAAGAAGCATTCTCTAACTTTTCTGCCTATGGATTTTGAAACCCATGCAGATCGAGGGGCCCCTCTGCTGGCAGAAAGACAAACCGAAGATTCAATGCAAAACATTGTGCCTGGATTGGCAGCAGAGAAGAGGGACTTGAGAGGTACAAGCAGGGGAGTCTAGCAGCAGCACAAGAAAATAACTGCTAATGTCCTCCATCAAAGCCCTTCTCTAAAGGTGCCAGTCTCTCTAGTCTGGCTATTATCAACATTGTAAGCGTAAGTTTGGGTCATCTTGGTGAACTAAGCAAATATATTGTTGAGCTCAATAATCCTTTGAGCAATGCCTTTTAGAAAATCGGTTGTCAAAATATTAATTATAGTTTTAAAAGTTAAGATTTCAGAAATTTTAATTCCAATCAACATCCATCTAAGAACAGACTTCACAGTTTCTAAAATTGATTTTATCCCATTCCTCACTAACTCAACTGTGCTCTCAGCAAATATTGCCAGAATATCGAGGATGTGCCAAGCATTATTTTGGACAACAGGAAACATTTTACTAAGGAATTTGTGAAAACAGTTTGATAATGAAGACACTGAGATAGAAATATGCAGGAAGTGTAAAAAAATGGAAAATGTCCCAGTTGAAGTCCACTATGTTAGTAGACATGAGATTTAAAGATGGTACCTTTTGGACTGGTTTTTGCCAGGTAAAGTCAGGAAACTTGATCTAAGTGAAAGGCTAAAAGATGTGGGCAGCATGTAGTCAGTGTGCCACAGTCCAAGGGGTGACATGTGAAAGGTTAATGTGGGAGGTAAAACATTGAGTTCATGGGCAGCTGCTAAGTAGAAAAAAAAAAAACTAAATAAATAGTTTTGAATGAATAAATGGAACATTTTCAGGATTGTGATATGTTATTTGAGTGAAGCAGAGTCAGAATTTTATACAAAGAAAGTGGTATAAACATTGTCACAGTAGATCGCGAGTTACCACATGCAACAGCCTTCATGTTGCTGCGTGGGGAGAGATAAGAGAGAGGAACATTTGGAGATTTCTCAAAGAACACACTTGGTTTATAACTTGTTGCACCGTAAAAAAAAAAAAAAAAAAAAAAGAGAAGAAGAGAGAAAGTAATTGAAAACAGAAGTAGACTTTGTGGGGGAATAAACTCTTTTGGTTCTATTTTGAAATGTTGATTGTAATCTTCTGTGATTTTTTTTTTAATTTTACAAAATTCGCGGATTACCCTTCATTGGTGACATTGTGGTAGGATTGTCTGAGACTCTGGCATCCAACTACTGAACATGAACTTCAGACTCTCAGAGGAAACAGATCCTTGGGTGGTGATACATACGTTGTACTTGTTTTACTTATTTTTTGCCCTTGACTTTATTTACCCATAGTGAGAAGGAAAAGGAAAGCAGTATCGAACTGGCAGAGAAAGTTTTCTTGTGGCAGAAATTCACAGGGGACTGCTTACTATTATTCTGACAGAGAGCAATAGGGATAAGAAGACATTCATGGGTCTGTGAATGTTCTAGGCTAACAGGATTTGTTTTTTATGTAGGCAAAAGACAGTGTCCATAGCAGATCTAACATACCAACAGATTGTAATAGATGACCCAATGCAGTGAGCCAGGTTTCCCTTTCCTCAAGAAAACAACACTTGGTCATGGATTCTGTCACTTGCCACTAGGTGTGCCTAGCTCCTTCTTTCTACCCTTTTCTCACCCCTATAATTCCACATTCATTACTAAGTCACTGATACATTTAAAATTCTAGCAGTTTCTGTGGTCTGAATGTCTTAAAGTTCATGAGTTGTATATCAGTCTCTATTTGGTAATATTCACAAGTGAAGTCTTTGAGGAAGTGATTAAGCCATGAGAACTCCACCCTCATAGAGGGAGTAATGTCATAACAACACTGGAGAGAACAAGTTCGGGATCTTTTAATTTTCTCTCAATTTTTCGCTCATGAAGACGCAGCATTTGCCCTCTCTGGAGGATTAAGTCAGTCCGCTTGGAAGCAGAGATAAGGCCTTCACCAGACCCCGAATCTGCTGCCACCATTATCTTAGGCTTGTAGCCTCCAGAACTGTGAAAAAAACTTCTATTCTTTATAAATTACTTGGTGTCAGTTGTTCTGTTATAGCACTGTAGATGATCTGAGACACATTTACTTACTAGTCTAATGAGCTTCAAGAGAAGACTTACAAAACTCATAACAGCAAAACTCCATTGTTAGAGTATAGGACTATAATGCCAAAAAACAAATACTAAAAAATGAAAAGATGGAAGTCTACTTTTTCACTCAGGTTACACTCCAAAAATTTCAAAGACCATGGTGAGCTGGCTCCTTTGTTCTACAAGCTTGTATAAGCTTCCAAGTTAATGTTACTCATGGTCAACCACTCCAGAGGGTTTTGACCTTGTCTCTATGTTTGATTTGATCAGGTTACCAGAACCACTTTAATGTTCATGTAATAAATCATACAAGAAAGCCATGGCTGTTATTTGATTCTTAAGAAGATCATGGAGGACGTAGAGATGGTTCAGTGGTTAAGGCACTTGTCTGTAAAGCCTAAGGACCCAGGTTCAATCCCCCAGTACCCACATAAGCCAGATGCAGAAGGTGGCACATGCATCTGGAGTTTGTTTGCAGTGGCTGGAGGCTGCGGTATGCTGATTCTATCTATCTATCTATCTATCTATCTATCTATCTATCTATCTATCAATCTATCTATCTATCTATCTATCTACCTTTTCTCTCTCTAATAAATAAATAAAATATTTTTAAAAAAATAATAAAAGAAGATCATGGGCATTTGTGCATATCACCTTTGTTAATACACCATGCAGGGCTGGAGAGATGGCTTAGCGGTTAAGCGCTTGCCTGTGAAGCCTAAGGACCCCGGCTCGAGGGTCGACTCCCCAGGACTCATGTTAGCCAGATGCACAAGGGGGCGCATGCGTCTGGAGTTCATTTGCAGTGGCTGGAGGCCCTGGCGCGCCCATTCTCTCTTCCTCTCTCTATCTGCCTCTTTCTCACTCTGTCTGTCGCTCTCAAATAAATTAATAAAAATAACAACAAAAAAAAATTTAAAAAAATACCCCATGGATTGCATACAGACATGTGATCACACTGCAAGGAATCCAGAGAAATGTTTTCACCTGAGAAATAAGTCCCAGGTAACTGTAGTGAGGTTTTAAAGCCTAAGAAGATGAGAGCATACTGAAAAAAAAAATAAAACATTTCTGAGAATAGATATGTTAATTTGTCTCAATCCACATTATGTTATCATGTTAAAGTACTCAAATACAAAGCAAAATGAAAATAGGAAAGGCGTCCACATTTCAAAAAGAATGCCTTATTCTGAGATTTTCCATCTCTTATCCTTCATTGATTTACACCTAATAAACAAAAGTAATAACTGTACTCAGTGTACACAGGGCAGTATGCCAATGTCAGAAGAGAAATATAATCTAAAAGTCTGTAATATGAAAAGTCATATTATATTAACTCTATAGGCATGAGTATATATACATATATATGCATATAATTATATTAATAAATGGATGTGGTTTTAAATACAAATATATACATATATGTACACATATTTCCAAACATTTCTTTGCTTGACAAGTTACAGGCCAGTAAGTCACTTCATGTGCAGTGAAGGTATCAGGCATAAGGAGAAGGATTTTGTTATAGTCATTTTCATGTTGGTGGGAAAAAACATCCAATCCAAATATAGTTTGAGGAAGGAAGAGGTTAATTTAAAGCTTATGGACCCAGGAGGAAGTTCCTCAGTGGCAAAAGGAACCTTCCATGCATCCAAGCAGAGAGAAGGCATCACCAGACAACAAACACCAAAAGCACGAAATCAAACTGGCAGTAAGTTGGACCCAGACAGAGCTCAAACCCCTCTGCCTACCTTTTGGTTGGAATTCAGGTCCTCCCCCAAACACACCTTTGGGCTGGACTTCTGGTCTACTCCCAGTGACAGACACTTCCTTCAGTCGAACAGCTTGAGATCCAAGTCACAAGCTTCAGTAGAACACTTGAGTCTGTGGGGAACATACATTCAGACTACTACAGATGTCATAGAGAGATCCCATGGAGGCGAAAGAACTTGCCTCTTAGAAAAGGTAACTAAAAGAAGACAATTGGGAAAGGTATAGTTCTTAGAAATGAGAAGGTTTGAGTTCTAGGTAACACAGCAAAGACGGGAAATGATCTATTGGATGGACCAACTGTGTAGTTATCTTGCTGCAATTCAAGTCAGTGGGGCTTGAAAGCATAATTTAAAAACCTTGGGGATGAACACAAAATGGTAAAGTTGAAGCATGTGTGGAGATAGCTGGAGATAAACATCAGAATGAAAAGCCTGACTATAACACGAGATATGCCAACTGTGAATTTTATTCACACTTCATGCTGCATTTGTCTTGCTATGTTTTACTAGACTGTCGCATAGACACACTGATGGAGTTAAAGTATTGAACAGGGGATTCAGAGAGACATTTCTCCTGATAATTAGAGCATTTTCTTTATTTCTAGCTCAATATGATTTTCCATAAGTTCCCCAGTTCTTCTGCATTTGTGGAATTGTGTCTGTACTGTGAATCATGAATAAACATAAATTAATAAACAAATAATAAATAAACAAAATTAAAATTGAACAAATTATCTTTGAATGTTGAGGAACACTGCAAGGTTTCCAGGGATATTTTATGAGACTGACACGCTACCTATGTGCCAAAGAGATGCCTAGTTCCAGGGGTATTTTATAAGCAATGCTATCACTACTTTAGGGTGAGAATATACTATTTCCTGAAGGAAAAGAGTAGAGAGAGATAAAACTGTAAGAGAGAGATTCCCTGAGAAAGACACAGGAAGGGAAAGAGAAGTGATGGGGAAGAGAACCAAGAGAATAAGGAAGAATCAGGGTCTAGAGGGTATTTAGAACATTGAGCTATGCATGCTAGAAGAGAGAACAAGTTGATCAGCTTGAAAATGTAAGGGATATTTCTTCCTGCATAAATAGCTGGACCTTTGTGTAATAAAATCCTGCTGCTTATTTCAACTCCATCCCTCACAGTTGAGAACACTGACAACCACACAGGTAATGGGCTTTGACAACATCACATCACCATTTCAGCTAGACACTTCTTCCTTTTGAAAACTGTTTTCCACATTTTAAATAAACTTTGCAATTTTTCCTTGAGTATTTGCTCCTTGTCCTACATAAGTGGTACCCTAATCAGTTATGAATTCAAGGCAGCATGATTACGCATTATAAGCCACAGATGATATCCCTTTTAGTCATGTCCCCTGATCACTTTTTATTCCTTTTGGGTTTTCTTCCTCTTATTGTCTTTTTAAATGATGACCTTCCATAACTAACTCCACTTGCACATGAGCCAGACACGATTTATCTCTAAGCCCCCACATCTCTTCTCCTGATGAACTCCTTTTAGGCAATGCTCTGGCCGAGAACGTCCACATAATTCAAGCCAAATACTGCCGTCCTTATCACTGTAACAACAATAGTGCTGCGGCAGGGAAAATGTTTGTTGCAAGGTTTGAGTCCAATGAAAGATTATTTTCTCCTTTTTCCAAAAGTGAAACTCTATCACTATGTTATTGACTCCCTTCCCAGAGACTGAGCTTTTACAAGCTCGCTCATGGGCTGTCCCTCTCAGTGGTTCATTCATCAATATCCCAAGCCCTCACCCATTGTTCTACGCCAGGGGACTTCTTGGAAAATATCAGGCAGTAGCAAATGGCAGCTGTTGGGACGCAACCCAGACTCTGCTTCTCCCCACTGCTGCCTATAAAAATGTGTCACAAAAAGGGGAGAACTGTGCCCTGTGATTATTTTTTTTTCATAATAAAGGTAAAACGATCATAAAAAGGAAGAATCATAACCACAAAAATGTGTTGCTCTAACCAGAATTATCTCACTAGCCAAAGCCACTAAAATGTTACCAGGGGAAAGAAATCCTAAAGTACTTTCAAACAGTTTGCAATCTTCTTACAATGCTTGGCTGTTGTCATTCATTCAGCACAGCAGGAGAGCAGTAATGCGGCTATTCAGCCAGCACTCTCCTTTCTGTATTGCCCAGGAGTCCAGGACCCCACCCACAGTTCAGTGTATCACCTTTTTGGTCCTTTATCAATTATTACAATTTAACATTGAAACTGAAATATGCATATGATTGTATGTATCAGTTTCACACTAAGGAATCACGTAGCCTGGAATATATAAATATTCAACTACATTCTCAGAAACATCACTTATTGTGACAAGAAATATAAAACATTCTAATAAAAAAAAAATGACACGGCAAGGGTTGGAGAGATTGCTCAGCAGTTAAAGCACTTGCCTGCAAAACCTAACAACCTGGGTTTGATTCCCCAGCACCCACATAAAGCCAGATGCATAACTAATGGTGCACGCATCTGGAGTTCCTAGCAGCAGCTGAATAAGTACCTTGGAGATCGACACACAGCAGCCAGTCCCCAGGTGAAGGCACAGAACTGGTGAGATGAGCAAGTGTGCTGCTTCCACTGCGAGCCTGACAACCTGGGCCAGGGTAGTGCAGACAGACACTGAGGATACTCAAAACCCTCCAAAGCAGAAATCCAGAAGCTGCTGAGAGCTCAGCACTACAGTAGACTTCAAGCACACCCACCAAGGCTCAGGGAAGTTTGCGGTAGAGGGGCCTGGAGGAACGTAAGAGCCACAGGGTGGAAGGAATACCCAGAGACATAGCCCTCCCACAATGGCAGACTGCTGCCCACACAACCCCATGGTGAATACCAGCAATCCCACTAAGGAGGGCCCTCAGTAGAGTAGGGGCAGGAAGGAGGCAAATGATGGTGCCAACATATGCTGGGTCCATACAAAGTTTCTATTTCATAAAAATAAAAATTAAAAAAAATAGCTTCCAAATGCTGTATGCTAAGGTATTTCCTCCTTCAGCATCTCATTCCTTGGTACTCATTGCTCCAGGATACTGAAATCTACATGCTACCCATGATCCAAATTCTTCCTCCACATTCAGCTGCCAATTTAATTTCCACCACTTATTCTATACAAGAAGGCCTCATTGGGCAGACAAGATTCAGCTGCAAACTTCAGTCATTGTGAGTAATGAAGTATCTCCCATGCCAAGCAGAAGATTGTCCCTTCTCTTTAGTGTGCCTTCAGAAGGCACCTCTGCAAGGCGAGAGCTTATACACACCCTGGAATACACACATTGGAAGAATCGTCTATGTTGCAAGCCGTGAGACATGTGATTTTTCTTTCTGTCATCGCTACCCCTTGTTTATACTTCTTTCGCACTCTCCTCCTCTACTGTCCAAACCATGCTATGAAGAAGTCACTGCTTGTATGTCGACTCATTGGCTTGACTCACAAGGTCCCCTCACAAATGTATCGCGATTCAGATTCCTTAAAATCCGTGCCGTGTTATATCTGTAAACGAATCACTCTCCGGGCCTAGGATGATGCTTATGGGTAAGGAGGGGAAGAAGACGTTCACAACACAGCACTGGCTGCCACTATCCCTGAGCGTTTATTCCTGAATTTCAAAAATAAAGCAGTGACTATGGGTTCCCCTCATTGAAACGAATTTTTATTGATTTCTAATCAAATAATTCATAAAAAGTTGCATAAATAAGAGAACAGGATAGTTATATCGAAAATAACATAACCAAAGGGCACGGAGTTGATTGAGAGGAGTTGGAAACCATTTGGAATGAGAAAGGAACTTTGCTTAGGAATTTTTTTTATCAATATCTTTCAACACCAGAAAAAGAGTTGGTTGAAGTTTTACTTTCATCTAAACTTCAGTCCACATGCATACTTGGGTAAAGAACTTAGAAAAATCACAGTATGTTGGAATATATTAGTTGTCTTTTAGACTTCAATAGAATTTTGATTAGGAAACAACAACAACAAAAAACCTTTCAGTCCCAAGACATCATGTCTGACATTGAAAGAAATATGGCATGCAGTTCCCTTCCACTCACCCTTCCTTTTTATTTCTTTCTGCTTTTGTAAAATGTACACATGTGTGTGAAGGTGCATCTGTGTGTGCATGTGTACATGCATATGTATGCTCTTATGTACTGAGAACAGAGGACACCCTCGAATGTCATCTTCATGAACATCATCCATATTTACTAAACAGGATCTCTCATTTACCTGGAGTTTACCAATTAGGCTACACTGGCTGGTGAGTGAGCCCAGGACCCTTTCACAAAAGCCCATGGTATCTGCCTACTGTGATGCATTTCCTTAGTGTGGATCATGCGGCCCACTAATGTAGATGGTCTTCTGTCTTCTACTGTGTTCGTTTTAGTTAGGACAACCTAGGGATGTTTCTCTTCTCCTTCCATCTTCTTGACATAGAGTCTGTCTTGCCATTGCTGCTTGCAAACTTCTGAATTCTCCTGGCTTTCCATTGCCACAGGCATTGGCATGTAGAAATTGCACACACATGTGGCCCTCTGCGTCCAGCTTTACATGGGCACCGTGGGCTCTGGAGATCAAGCTCGGGTCATTGGTAGGCTTGCAAGCAAACATCTATAAAAAAGTTGTCATCTCCCCATGACCATGGGAATTCTTTCTTAAAGGACATGGCTCCCTTGCTTAAGGCTTTGTCCTTGTGATGTAATCACTTGTAAAGACCTCATTTTCCTTTAGTGGTTAGAATTAGGAATTACACATATGGTTTTAGAGGAACATAAATATCCAGATGATGTAACCCTCTATAGCACTGGTAGGGCCCCTGTAATCCACTGGAGGTCTGCTTGAAGAGCAAAAAATGAGGTCTCCCAAAGAAAAAGTAATTCTGACTCAAAACTGCCACATTGAAATCTCGCTTGTGCTTCCAACTGTTCCACTTGACCTATAGACTTCAGTCTTACCAGTCCCATAGCAACACACCTTAAAACCTTTCTCTGTCTCTGTATATCTTTTTTCTACACACACACACACACACACACACACACACACACACACACACGTGTATATTTATTCTCTGAAAAACCCTAATATAGATTGAATTAAAATTATATTTCTGGAGCCAAGAGTAGTATGACCTGCCTATAAGCTCTGTACACACAGGGCCAGGGCTGGAAGATTGAGAGTTCAACACCAATCTAGGCTATATAGCAGCCCACACCTTATCTCAAAAACACCAAAGGAAAAAAAAAGACTCATTTAAAAAAATACTGTATATTTTTAAAATATTTTGTACTAACATATTTGAGTTGAGCATTTTCTTTTAAATATTTGGCCTATGTATCTTGATAGGAAATCATCAGGTCAGCAGGACCAAGGTGATTAACATATCCGTCATCCCTGAGCATTCCCTGTGCTCCTTTGCAGACATCTCACTAGATGTTCACATGTCCCCAGGTGAACACTGATATGCTTTCTGTCATTCTATATATTCTGGGTAGGGTAGTTAAATGCTGTTGTCAACTTAATCTGATGAGGAATCCATAGGCATTACTCTTGGGTGGGTCTCTGAGGTTGCTTCCAGGAAGGATAGACTGAAGGAGGAAGTGCATTCTCCAGAGTGGGTGGCCCTCCTGGTGATGGGCTTTATGTAAGGAAGTTCTGAATGGAAAGAGCCCATTTCTTTCTGCCTGGCTGCCTGTGCTTCTTGCTGGTGAGTGCCTTCACGTATAAGTGCACCTATCCTCTTTGGCTATCCTTTGTAGACAGTGGAGACAAGGTTTCTCAGCCTTCTAGTGGGGACTGAAGACCAGAGGCTCTCCAGGAAGCCTTCAGGCCTCCAGCCCTAGATTGGGACTGCTGAGGCATCCAACCACGTGGACTGAACTGCTAGCTGGTTCCTTAACTCTCAAGTCTACATACTGCTATAATTAGACTGCCATAAACTAATCCAATAAATTATCTTTTAATAACAATTAATTCTATCATTTCTGTTCCTCTAGAGAACTCTGGCTACACTGGGTTTATATGTAATTGACAATGCATACATAGTATGTACCCCTTTCATCTGACAGAAATTTGCATTAACCCCCGAATACCAAGATTCATCCATAAGTACTTTGTGCCAGTTCATAAGTGCTTTGTGTTTTTATCGCTGTTTACTTCATTGTCTATTTTTTATCAAATGCATTAATCCATTCAATGGTTGAAGGTGCTTTTATCATCTGTTATTTTCCTTAGTATATTCTTGTTTACTTGTATAGTTTTCAAAAATCGTAAGGAAAGTGTCATTACTGTGATGTACATAGGAAGAAGCTGTGAGAAAGTGGGGTCTTACAAGCAGGTCACAATTTTCCAATGAGCTGGTATACTTGACTTTAAAATGTAATAACCTAACATGTTTAGAGATTTCTCTGAGAGGAATTAAATGCTAATCTCTTTATCCTCACACAAAATCCAGATCTGAATCTTACTACTTTCACACATTTCATTCTTTTTAAAATTAATTTTTTTTTATTGAGAGCATACGTTGTATGGATACATAATGTGTTGGTACCATCTTTTCCCTCCTCCCTGCCCCCATTCCCCTGGGGCCCTTCTTCAGTGGGGGTTGCTGGTATTCCCCATGGGGTTGTGGGTTATGCATTGTGGTAGCAGCAGTCAGTTGTTGGAAGGGGGCAATACCTCTGGGCATGATTCCCAACCTGTGGCTCTTATAATCTTTCCACCCCCTCTTCCACAAAATTCTCTGAAAATTGGTGTGTATGTTTTAAGTCTGCTTCAGTGATGAGCTCTTAGGAGCCCCTGGGTCTCTGCTTTGGTAGGTGCTGAGTATCCTCAGCGTCTGTCTCCTTCACCCTGGCGCTGCTTGTCAGGTTCACCATGGAAGCAGCATTCTTGCTCATCTCCCCAATTCATATAAATCTCCTTTGCCTCACTTTGACTGGCTTAGGAAGGTTTTAAATAAATATTTTTTTTTCTGTCCTTAGCCCTGATAAAATATATGCAAGCTTTCAGAATATATTGTCGACCTGATAAAAATTTCTATGAGGTGGAAACTTAAAAAAAATCCATATGGATGAAATATTTACTTATTGTTTTAAAGAAATCCAAAGTGCATTCCACTAAGCTTGAGCATTGTGCTAATTAAGGCATAAACTCAGCAGCAAAATACAACTTCTGTTCCTGGGAATGAAGAGATCCTCACAGGCGAGTTGGGTATGAAGTCGGTCTCAATGTAACATGTTCTATTCATTCCTCAATTTGTATACACGTTGAGCTTAGTACTTGTGGGTCTTCCCTTCTCCTCATAGGACAACCATATGACAATGTTGTCTGTTTTCACTGGTATCCATAGAAACCCTCCAAGATTCCCCGACACTTTGCAATTTTAAACTCATACAAGCTGATGATACAAATGCCAAGAATTGTCTGGGAAACAGGGTCAGGATTGTGGATGTCACAGGCCCATCTGTGGCTTTAGAAGCTCAGTTGTTTTAAGCATAGCCTTATTCGTGATCTGTCTGCGATGTGAGACAATATGTCAGTCACCATCAAGCTGGCTTGGCATCGACATAAAGATGCAACAGCAGAGGCACTGAGGTCATGACTGGCATAGGAGTCACTATGGTGAAGTGCTCCTCTCCCCCATCCCCAGTAAAAAGGAATCTTTGAAGAAAACTGTGCATTTTGCAGAGCTTTGCTGAGAATGTGCCCTTTTATGAATTACTGAAAAAAAAGAACATTACTAAATAACTGTAGTAGCCATAGGGATTTTCTTTCTGTAACTACCCACGTGTCGAGTACTAAATGCCATCTAAGCACGCATCTCTCAAAGTCCCCTGGAGTCTGCCATTTGTAATGTAGCTGCAAAGGTTTGCATCCTGTCATTCTTTTGGCATAAATGCTTGTGTTTAGGGCATTAAAATATTTAGATGTAGATCAAGTTAAGGGTAGTATGCTTCAGCAGTGCTATTTTAATAAACATAATTTACTTATTTATTTGAGAGAGAGAAAGAGGGAGAGAGAGAGAGAGAGAGAGAGAGAGAGAGAGAGAATGGACATGCCAGGCCTCCAGCCTCTGCAAACGAACTCCAGATGCATGTGCCCCCTTGTGCATCTGGCTTACATGGGTCCTAGAGAGTTGAACCGGGATTCTTTGGCTTTGCATGCAAACATCTTAACCACTAAGCCACCTCTTCAGCCCAATAAACATACTTTTTTTTTATTTGTACGACGTCGTTTCTTTCAGGGTCGCAAAACTCAAGTACTTCAGGCCTTCATTTTATTTAATAGCTTTAAAATGAAAAACCTTTCATCACTCACATGTCCAGATAATAATTTATAAACAACTAGACACCATGCACTGAAGTGTAAAAGGGTGTAATAAGGAAGTGTTGATTCGCATGTGTGCATATCAGCACGGTAAGTAGCATCATGATCTGCAAAATCCACGCGTGCAGGTTCTCTGACATTCTCTCTTTCTCAGCACACATGAAAGATGAAACTGAAATCCATCAATAACAGTTGCTTCCGCAGATGAAAATGAAGAGGCTGGCTGTAAAGAGATACACAAATGGCAAGTTTTCCAGAAACAACTAAAACTCACTTGATTGGCTGGAATTGAAGTTCAGAGAGGAAGTAGACATCGTCCTTCGTGTGGAGCCCTAAGTTCTGAATCACTTTATCAGCCAATGGTCTACCACAGTCAATGTGAACAATGAAATAAATTTATATTTAGGAGATTCTACTAGGCGGCAGTATGGAGAATATTTTTGAGGAGGTACATACAGATAGGCAGGAGACCTGCTTCACTAAAGTTTCATAGGCACCATACCAATTCACACGCAAGCAACACAGATTTTCCTTCCAAAAGGTAATGCATGAGACAAAGCCCAACTGTCCACCCAGTCCTGATGTAAGCCTTCATGGGAGAAACGTCGGAAAATATAAAGACTTTTATACTAATTAGTTTGATAGAGAAAGCTTTGATAAGTCATTTTCTAAAAAGTTACAAGATAGAATTCATTTTTTCCTCTCCATGTGTGACAAGCATGGACCATTTTATTTTACTTCCAAAAGTTAAAGAGGAAGAAGAGATATCACGAGCCACACTAGGGTCTCTCAAAAAGCACCGCTTGCCTCACAGAACCTACAGGATGTAAACGCTGGCAAAAGTAAATCATGGTGTCTGTCTATTCCTCCTCTGGAGCATGAGATAATTCCTACCTTACGGAACTATTGTACGGATTACATAACATCTCTGCCAAGTGCACAGAATAATGGTTTATAGTGGATCCTTACTAAACATAACTATGGCTATTTGAATCAATTAGTCTTTAAATCTTTAAATCACTCTCCATATGATAGATCATGAGTCATGGGACTACGCGAGAAGGGTGCTTGAAGAGAAGGAGGAAAAGGATGTGAGCAAGAAGGTTTCAATTATCCAATTCATATTTCATAGACTCTGACCGAACTTCCTCACACTCTGAAACATATGGTTTCTCAAAACACCCAGTAGCAGGAGCTAGGGTACGGGAGATAAGACTGAGCAGCACTGTGGCTGTCAAGATGGTAACTATCAGAGATGACTAGCAGGCATGCAAAGGAGACGAGACAGCAGGGTTGAAAGCACCAGCAGAGAGAAGATAAATGTCAAGAAACTCAGAAAGAGATGGTAAAATCCAAAGTTATCTTATCACCAGACGTGCTGAAAGATAACCACAGTGTTCTTATAAAGAAGTTTCCGGAATTGAAGTACTCAAAGGAGATACGTGCGGAAGCCTGTGAGATCCTGGGCACCAACAGAAGCTAAGCTAATCGACTTCTGGAATCTGCCTAGACAGATGAAGCAAAGGACGGCGGCACATGCATGGCAGGCCAAGGCTGGCAAGCAGTAGCCAGGTGCCCTTAAGCCTGTAGGTTTGCTTTACAAAGCTGATCTGGGGTCGCATTCTGATGTTTTTTCCCCCTTTTCATATCTTTCACTTTTTCCACACAAAGTCAATCTTTCAAGCACATTATGTCAATATCTTTGCACAGAGAATACATATCTACTACCTCCCCTGAAGCTACCAAATTATTTAACAAGCACATATGTTCATTGATCCAACCCAATGGGCTAGGATTCATTGTGCTAATTTCTGCGGATATGATGTAGAAAAAAATATCACGGTATCAACTTATATTAGACATGATGCTCTGTTAAAAGTACACTAAACATTCACAAGGAAGTTATTTTATATTCACTAAAACAAAATGGGGGACACTATGAAAGTATATTCTATCAGAATCACTACTGGTTTTATTTTGTGATCAATGAGAAGACACTGAATGATTAAAATCAGGGTTTGCAGTAATCATCTTTGCTTTTTGATGGATCTCAATGAATTGTTCAGAACTGCTTTCTTTTAGTCATTTACTACTCTAAATTCACTTCAGCCTGCCATTGCCTATCATGAGAGCCATGTTCACCCTGGAGTCATGAATGTTCTTGTCACTACATTGAAAAATCCTCACCTGTTGCTATCTCTCCTTATCCTTCTACAATACATTAAAGATATATGTGAGGTTATGATAGAGTATGGAGAAGAATCACCACACCAATTCTGCCAATCACCTCTGCTTGGGCTTGGGATCTCATAACCTCTCTACTTTCCTTAGATATTCAAAATCTGCCTTTGGGCAGGAAAGATGGCTTAAGGCACTTGCCTGTGAAGCATAAAGATCAAGGTCTGATTCCCCAATACCCACATAATGCCAAATGCACAAATGCACAAGGTGGTACATGTGTCTGGAGTTCATTTTCAGTGGTTGGGGCCCTGGCATGCTCATATTTTCTCTCTCTCTCTCTCTCTTTTTAACCTCTCTCAAATAAATAAATAAAATATATTTAAAAATCTGCTACAGGTGTGTCGCTGGGGGCTGATCTTGAGTCCACCCCTACTAGGTGTGAGGAGAGACTGCTTGAACTCTGGCTATTCATGTTGTTTCTCTTCCATGGACATATGAAGTGAGTCAACTATTTCCTATATGATAATGCTTCCCCTGGAATCTGTAAGCCTGAAATGAACCCTTTCCTCCCATAAGTTTCTTCTGGTCAAATATTTGTCCCAGCAATAAGAAGATAACTGCATCTGAAAATTGGTGTCAGAATTGGGGTCATTTCTGCTAGAAACCTGACTGTGGTTTTCAGCCTTTTATGACTGACTGGCAAGGAGAACATGGAAAGATTTGTAATCTTGGCCTAACAGACATCTTGCAGTGCTGAAGGTAGAGTTCCCTAGACCATTCTGGTCAGAGTTGAAAGACCTGACTGCAGTAAGAACTATGGACTGTGAGATATGGCTTATGAGGGGGACGAAAGAACTTTATCGTGACTGGTTGAGAAGCAGTCTGCATGACAAGCTTGGTGCACTCTGCCTGCCCATATCCTGAGAATGTATGTAGGGTTGTATTACATAGAAATGGACTGGAATGAGCAGACAGATATGGCCCAGAAAAATCTGAAAGTTTCAGGCTGGAAACACCCACACAGCTGCAGTTGTTTGAGAGATCACCTGCTGGTCTGCATTGCAGCAACAAAAAGAATGCAGACTCTTGAAAACATAAAAGTAAGGGGACTGAATGCTGAAGGAATATCCTGCTCTTCAAAGTTGGCTTTATTCCCCCTTGGATTAACAAATTGGTAGCACAAATGGTACTAAGGAGTATAACAAATGCAGGAAAGATAAGCTCATTGAATTCGAAATATGCTGTTTGTTTTTTCTGTTTGTTTGTTTTTGGAAATGGTCATGGTCAGTGTGAAGCAGGGTTGTTCGAAGTCCCTGGATGAAGACCTGATGGAGCCATAAGGATGAACCATGGGCTGCAGTGGAAATTCCAGAACTATCAAATGACTGCCAAGAAGCTGCAAGCTTGGGATGGAGGTTTCTCCAGGCTGTGAGCAGCTGAACTGGAGGGGTGGAATTAGAACTCTAAAGACATGTCATTGGTTAGAGGTCTTGAAGCTACAAGATTTGATGTTTGCCCTATTTGTCATAGATCTTGTATTGGCTCAATCTTTCCTTCCTATGCTCAGTGCCATGTTTTGCTGTGTGAATGTGTATTCTGAGCCATTATGTTTTCTAATTGGTTCTATAGCTAGCAGTCAAGAGATCTTGGACTATAGAGATATTTGAACAGTGTTACATTTAGACTATGGTAATTTTTTAGAGATGTATTGAATACATGGCATTTTATACTATGAAGGGTCATCAGTTTATGGGGACTAGGGATGGAATGTGAAAGTGTGCATTAGATGTTCCCTACGAACTCATGGTTTCTGGATGCTAGGTCCCCAGAAGATGTCAGTTAGGGAACTGGAACCTTGGAAGAGGAGCTGTGTTGTTGGGGGTAGGCATACAGGTGTTAGAGACAGCTTCTCTTGTCAGTGTTTGGCACACTTTCCTGCTGCTGTCATGTACCTGATGCTTGCCAGGAGGTGATGTGCAACCTCTGCTCATGCCACATTTTCCCCTGCCATCATGGAAATTTGCCCTCCAGTCTGTAAGTGATGTAAGCCCTTTCCTCCCATCAGCTACACTTTGTCGGGTTCTTTATGACAGCAATGAGAAGTTATCTGAAACAGTGGAATTGGTACTGACAGTGGGGTTACATAAGCTGCTTCTGGTCAAGTGTTTGATCTAGCAACAGCAAGGAAACTGCAACACTTTCATAAAAGAATCTCTGAGAATCTCAGATTTAAGTAGAGTGAAGATCTAAAAAAAAAAATACATTCACCAAAAAACTCAAAGAAGACAGGTTGGACAAGAGAGAACTCCTTTCAGTTATAAAGTCTTTCCAGTTACTCTTTTAGAATCCTATGGAGCTGTGCATCTAATTTATGTTTATAGCACCCTGAAGTTTAGATGAAATACCCACCCCGATCAAACCTTCCTAATATTGATGGCTAAGCTTTCTTTGGATGCCTTTAGTGACTACTTTGATGGCAGGCAAGGCTCATGTTCCAGTGCATATGTAGTAGCATGAGAATAATTCCTACTAAGGGCATGCCAATTATGAGAATAATTACTACTAATGGCATGTCAATCACAAAGAGGTACTTTTTCAAAAATCAAAATGCTTGTGAGGCCAGGCATGGTGGCGCATCCCTTTAATCCCAGCACTCAGGAGGCAGAAGTAGGAGGATCGCCGTGAGTTCGGGGCCACCCTGAGAATGCACAGTAAATTCCAGGTTAGCCTGAGCTAGAGAGAGACCCTACCTCAAAAAACCAAATAAGTAAATAAATAAATATTTGTGAGTAATATAAAGTGGGCAAAATGTAACTATTGAGAGCTAAAAGTGTATGATAGAAAGCAACTAGCAACAACAGAAATGAACAATGACTTTAGATATCAGGAAGTATGAGACTCTTGGGGAATGGGAGATACAAGCTGAGATTTAAATGCTTCCTAGAAATTATAAAAGTGAATGTACACATTGACCTTTGTCAGTTCTACACACTAGATGGGTATCTGTAAAGGTGCAAAGCTGTGTGCACAGA
Organism: Dipus sagitta; assembly: GCA_036346955.1. Classification (NCBI taxonomy): domain Eukaryota; kingdom Metazoa; phylum Chordata; class Mammalia; order Rodentia; family Dipodidae; genus Dipus; species Dipus sagitta. The sequence continues at coordinate 189,072,814 of CM070771.1, forward strand.
AGGAAAGGGAAACCACAAAACACGTTCAACCCAATGCTTAATTAAAAAATAGAAAATATCGCTTGAAAACTCATATCATAAGGACTCTTTAATGTCTGGTAAAAAACAACTTTGAATTTTCCACCATAAAATTTGATAAAAACAATGTTTGAACTATTGTAGGGTTGTTTAAAATAGACAGACAGTTTCTGGCATACTTAATTTGTTAGGGGGAAATAAAAGTCTTCTTGACAATTTATTCAAGAGAAAAAGACAAAAAGTATAAACTAATGTACCTGAGCTAAATTATAAACAGAGGAGGAAAATCTAAACCATTATCAAAGTCTTTGTGTATGGAGAATGTGACTTGAGGCTCAAAGCCAGAGGACATGTGACTGTCACATTACCAAAAGAAATACTGAGGCTGGGGCTGGAGAGATGGCTTAGCGGTTAAGCGCTTGCATGTGAAGCCAAAGGATCCAGGTTCAAGGCTCAATTCCCCAGGACCCACGTAAGCCAGATGCACAAGGGGGAGCATGCATCTGGAATTTGTTTGCAGTGGCTGGAGGCCCTGGTGTGCCCATTCTCTCTCTCTCTCTCTCTCTCTCTCTCTCTCTTTCTCTCTCTCCCGCTTCTCTCTCTGTCTGTTGCTCTCAAAGAAATAAGAATAAAAACAATATTAAAAAAATATTTGAAAAAAAGAAATACTGAGGCTGGTGATCAGAATGTTGAGAGTGTAAAAGGAAATAATCCCAACAAACAACTTGTGCTAGCTTTCCATCCTATGTTGTATATTGTATTAAATCCCTAGAACATATACTAATAGGAAACTACTGTAATAAAAGTCAGCTTGGATTATTCATTGAGGAAAAAAATGTATTTTATGGAATACTTTGTTTATTAATCTAATATTAGAGTTAACTATAGAATATGGTAGTAATATGATAGTGCAGCACTCATTAACTGGTGGATTTCCATGAATGATTCTTGGGCTTAACCATAGTGAAAATAATTAAATATGGTTATTGATACACCTAGTCATTCCCCAGACTTTAATAAACACTTATTTTTCTATATATTTTCGTAGTCATTTCAGGAAAGGGCACATTTTAAATCTGCACTTCCATCCTTTTCAGTTTACTGGGCTTGGAGATTGAATGTGTTGATATTGCTGTGAATGATTTATAACAAATACTTCATATCTTGTCAGCTGTAATTTGCACACTGCCCCTGTCAATTTTAGGCTGACAAAACAGTTTGCTTTGTTCTAAGCTTTCAAATGGAGTCCAACTCTCCTTTGCCCATTCATTTTCTTTTAAATATTTACTTATTTATTTTTAATTTGCAGAATAGGTGCAGCAGGGCCTCCTGCCACCACAAAAGAACTCCAGATGCGTATGCTACTTTGTGCACCTGGCTTTCCATGGGTGCTGGGAAATTAAACAGCTACTCTCAGGCTTTGCAAGCAAGTGCCTTTAACCACTGATACATCTCTCCAGCCCCACTCTGCTGTTCTTATAACAGCTGTGTCCTTGCCTATGAAAACTAGCCCAGGTGTGCTGGTGGAGGCTTAGGCCTCCCATGGTTAGAAAACACAAGAGCCACCCAGAGTCAAGCATCTTTATGTATATTTTCTGTTTTGTTTAAAATAAATTTACGCTTTTAAGTTTTGTTTCCCTTATGGAACATGAACATGAACGTTGAAATGTTTACAGACTGTCATGTAAACGTATGTTTTTGTTAGATAACTAATTTATTTATACATACTCCAATTAATCAAAAAGAGAAGACAAAAAAATCAAAGTTCACTGAATATACTATGGCTAATAATGAGGTTAATAAAGTTGCTATAATTAATATCAAGCTTGCACTGTGAAAGAATTAAAGACAACACCAAAATCAAAATGAAGCTAGCCTCATGAAATAATGAAAACAGTTTTTGATTAAAAGACATACCATGTTTTCTGTTAGGTATGCTACAATGGCAAAGCAGTGGGTTTATATTTATATAAGCACATTAATATGTACATGTGGGCTATATGTTAAAATGCCTGCTTTAATGGTAATTATGTTTGTTATAGAAAACAAAACGATATCATTAGGAACAGAATTTATAGGCATTTTGAAATACCAAAATTTTTTTCCAAAACATGATTATTCATGAGAAAAAAGTTATCTTCTTATAAACAAAAATATATCACCATTTTTTAAATGTAACACTAACTGGGAAAACAAATTTTTGTTGTATTACATGCACTATTCAGATCACGAAAGAATAAAATGTTCTCAACTATACAAGGAAAATAAAGTGAAAATAAAATACCCTAAAAATTTCAAAAGCCGTATCAGACTCACTCTCTTGAACATCAGTAAGCTATTTAGACACTTGTTAAGAATATTGAAAGTTACAACACAGGGATTGTAGGGGTACACGAGCGGTAAGCCCAGTACAGACTTCTTCAATTTTATTTTTTTAATAATGTCTTATGCATTCATTTGCACAGAGAAAACTAATTCCAGACTCATGTACTACTTTGTGCATCTAGCTTTACATATGAACTGGGGAATCAAACTTTGGCCACCAGGTTTACAAGCAAGTGTCTTTAACCACTAAGCAATTTCCCCAGACCAGACTCCTTAAATTTTTCACTTTTATACAGGACAATGAATCATAAGCAAAGGGAAGAGATTTTGGTTCAAGGTAAGTTACTCTTGTCAGTTTGCATGTGGAGATCAAAGCATAAACAATGAAGGAAGACTGCAGAGGAGACCTACATGTCCCTTTGATTACAGTTCCTGTGTCTTGTCCTACCAGAGATGGCCACTATGAGGCTAGGTGATGAACAGAGATTTATGGGGTATTGCAATGTTGGAAGAAAGGAAATTTAGGGTTGGGACATGGCACAGTTGGTAAAGTATTTGCTTCATAAGTAAGAGAACTTGAGTTTGGTTCCTAGAACACACAGTTTTTGTTCTTTAAAAAAAAATATGCGTGCTTGCAATCCAGAGACATGAAGACTGGCAGAACTCTGGATTCCACTGGCTAACCAGCCTTACCAAATTAGACAAACAGGCAAGTTCCAGGACGCGGAGAGAAAGTAGGCAGCATTCCTAAGGTTGTCCTCTGCCCTACACATGCACACAAGCAGGCATGCACACTCACGTGCACGCACACACACACACACACACGCATAAAGAAAGTGAATTGTGTTCTAATTCAGCTCTACTTGAATGTCCCCAGTAGCTCTGGATTAAGGGCAGAGCTGCTCTGACTCTATGGATGCAGAACGTTTCCCCTTCCAACAGCCACCTATGGCATATTCGACAGCTGTGCACACTGGAAGAGGGCTTCTCCCATAGCTTCATGCTGAAGGACTATACTAAGTAGATGGTGGTAGGCAACTGGATGGAAAAGCCATTCCCCTGTGCTCAAGTCTGCTATAAAGGAAGGATTCAGACAGGAGAGGTGGTGAAGAAAGTGACCACCCATTCCTGTGCATCTCTGTGCTGATGAAAGACTGCTTCAGTGGGCACAGCAGTGCAGGTACTGTTCCTATCAGCCCTGCCCTCTAGAGTATCAGAGTTAGATCAGATTCAAAAGCAAAGATATAGACAAGAGCGATCTCCCCTGGTTCTGTGCTTTAGAAAACAGACATTGTGTTGGTATAGCAGCCAGGTGGTGGCGCCAGATATCCCCAAACACAGAAGAACCCCTCAGATACCCACGGCTGGTGTGCAGAAAAGGACACAGGTAAGGCCTTGATGAAGAACAAGTTCCCACCTCAACCTCCTGCTTCACAGTTCTGAGGTTCTGCATAGGGACGGGTCGGAGCAGGTACACCCCATCCTTGCTGAGGGCTTTGATTGTCCTTGTAGTAGATCAGGGAGCAATGTTTGCCCTGGGGAATTATGAAAAATTCAACAAGTAGTTAAATACCAATTAGTAGGTGCTCAGTGTGATTCTAAGAGAGGACAAGCAGGAAATGAACACAGTAGATGAAGTAAAGAAGGGAGGAGAGAGGGAGGGAGGGACGGACAGAAGGAAGGAGGAAAGAAAGAAAGAAAGAAAGAAAGAAAGAAAGAAAGAAAGAAAGAAAGAAAGAAAGAGAGAATGAAAGGGACAGAGAGAGTGTAGGAAAACTACAGTCATCCACGATTGTCAAATACTGTGCTCATTCTCCAGGAAGTAAATGGGCAGAGACTTCCTGAGCTGTAAATGCCAGGCTGAACTGATGTTAAACCCATTAACCGGATGGAACAGAGATGGCAATCACAAAAACACCTACACATGGAATACAAGAATATAAATTAAATCTCATTTAGGAAGAGAACTTGACCACAGCTTCTGGCCAATTGATGGCTTTCTACTCCATGGTACTAACATAAGGCAGTGAGCAGTTCAAAAATAAAGGCAAAGTCTGGACATGTTGGTGCATGCCTCTAATCCCAGCACTTGGAAGGCAGAGGCAGGAGGATCACCATGAGTTCAAGGCCACCCTGAGACTACATAGAGAATTCCAGGTCAGCCTAGCTAGAGTGAGACCCTACCTCGAAAAACCATAATAATAATATTTAAAATAATTTAAAAAATAAATGCAAGGAACAAAATTGATGAAGATATGATATCCCCAGCTGCACAAAAGCAGGAGAAATGAACCAGGGAATTCATTCAGCCATACCAACAAACAAGAAGGCAAGCAAATAAGTAAAACAGAGAGCTCTAAAGGGGAGAGATTTAGCATCCAATATTACTACAATAAATTACCTAAACAGGAAACTGAAACATACACATAGGTAGGAAAATAAGGCAATTGACATGTCTTTAAGGAGATACCATAGAAAATCTTTCAATACATGACTGTGACAAGGTATAAGAACTAAAGAAGTCATGCTTAGAGAAGTACAGGAAGACAGAAGTCAATGCCTTCATAACTATATGAAGCAACAGAGAATAAAAATCCTGAAATTGAAACAACTGCTTCCATGACTGAAAAAATGAACCCTATAATACTTCCATGAAGTAAATGCAGTGATGTCCTACATGCAATAGTTAAAATTGTAAACATTTTTAAAAATATTTTTATATATTTATTTGCAAACATAGAGAAAGAGAGAGAGAGAGAGAGCAAGAAGCAGCACACCAGGGCCTCGTGTCACTGTTGATGAACACCAGATGCGCACACCACTCTGTGCATCTGGCTTTATGTGGGTACTGGGGAATTAAATCTGGGTCATTGGGCTTTGCAAGCAAGTGCCTAAACCACTGAGTCATCTCTCCAACCCTATAACTGTAAAACTTTTGAAAGAAAACATAGGGAGAGGTTCACAGTGTTGTTTTCATAAGACACTTATAAAATACAATATTAAAAATAGGCATCAAAACATAAAACACACTTCTTCAAAATTTTAGGTCTTTGTGCACGAAAGAACACTCACTACCAACAAAATGGGATGAATATCCACAAAATTAGCAATATGTTATTTTCTCAGAATGCTAATCTCAACCCTTTATCTTTGATAATGGTGTCCACATCATTTTTAAATGTTATTTATGTACTTATTTGAGGGAGAGAGAGAGAGAGAGAGAGAGAGAGAGAGAGAGAGAGAGAGGAGGAGAGAGAAGCCTCTAGCCACTGCAAACAAATTCCATATATCTGTGCCACCTTGTGCATCTGGCTTACGTGGGTACTGGGGAATTGAACCTAGGCTTTGCAGGAATGTGCCTTAACTGCTAAGCCATCTCTCCAGCCCCACAGATTGCTTTAAGTTGAATGATTTTCCATTATTGATACCATTTACTACAACTCAAGTTTTAAGACATTTTCATGTATAATATAGATTTCTTAAATTGTCATCGTTTTTGGTTCTAAAAATATTTATGCTGCATACTTTGAAGATATAAGTTCTTAATAAGAACTGACCACTTTTAGTTATATTCCAGCCTTGTTTATCTCTCTGTATTCTATGACAATGTCCTCCATTCTGAACTCTATTTTGTCTGATAGAAATAATAACACTGCAATTGCACCCATGTAAAGCCAGATGCACAAAGTGGTGCATGCACATCTCTCTGTCTCCTCTCTTTCCCTCTCTCCTTGCAAATCAATAAATTAAATATTTTTTTTAAAAAAACCTTACAATTAGAAATTCCTAGCTTATCTTTTACTCTATGACTTTTTTATTGAGAACATGCTTTGTATGGATACACCATGTGTTGGTACCATCTTTTCCCTTCTCCCTAACTCTATGTTTCTGAATTTTAAAGTAATTGTCATGTAGACAGCATGTAGCTTATTCGTGATGTTTCTTCCTAGTATTACAATCTGTTTTGTTATTAGAATGCTTAGAACAGAAGTTGGCAAGCTTGTCTTGAAAAGGCCAGATCATAGATGTTTTTGTGTAATGCAGGCCATGAGGTGTCCTTCACAATGAATCAGTCCTGCAAGTGTAGTGTAAAAGCACTGTGATCAATGAAACAAACAAGCATGACTAGTCTTGGCTCATGGACCATGCTTTGGTGACCCTGCTTTAGATCACTGAGATCTGATGTTATTATTGATGCGGTTGGATTAAAATCTTCCTGGATGTTTTCTATTTATTTCATCTGTTTTCTGTTTCTTGAACTTATTTCCCTGCTTCTTTTGGAATGAGTATTTTTGTTGATTTGTCTCTTTTTTCCTTTATAATTAGCTAATTAGTTAGAACTCATTAATGTGTTTCCCTCTTCCCTCGGGTAACCTTAGGTTAGAGTAGAAATTGCTTGCTAAACCCATTTTCTAACATCTACTTTCTGAAAATTTGTAATTTAATTTTATTAGGTTTACCAGTTTATGCTTTTATTATGCATATCAAAAGTTTGTTCCTTTTTTGTTTTGCTTATTGCATGTTTGGTATGTGTGACATACACTCAAGTAATAGCACTTTAGAAAACAATATATTTTCTACACATTCCTCTCACCCCTTGCATAGTTCGGTAACACTTTTACATTTTTTAAATACAAACTGTGTTTTCACTCTACATTTTAAATATACAAATTGGTTTATAATTTATAAGGCTCTTCTATAATAATAAATTGTTACTTTGAACTATGAAAACAACATCACCAAAAATTCATTTCTAGAGGAAAACATTTTCCTATGTTTAGAAGTAGTTTATAATTTTTGAACTACTTTTATGAAAATAATTGTTATAATTCGGTAGTCATCCACTTAGGTACAACAAACTTCTGATTTAGCGCAGACTGCTTCCGGTTCCCAGCGTTCCCAGCCAGAGTTCGAGCTGCTTCAGTGCTTGGTGCCTCAGTGCCACTCCTAGCTCGAACGGAGGCAGCTTTGGCACATTACCGCTTGAGAACTCAGGCAACTTTGGCGCCCCTGCCAGGCAGTAGATAGGCGGCTTTGGCAAGTGAGAGCCAAAGCCCAGGCTGCTTGGCAACTGCCCCAGGCTGCATAAGATTCCCATTGGTCTTGAGCCCAGGCTGATACGCCCACCTACCTGCCCATACACTGTCATGGGCAGAACACAGCACAAGGGGGAAAAAACACATTTTTTAAGAGAATCTAATTTAAGCATCATCTACTTTTCTTTAGTGATTTCTCCAAGTAAGAATAAACAAAAACATTTTCAACCATTCCCAGACTGTGCTAATGTCTACAAGACAGGCTTGTCTCCAAGGAGCCCAGCTTTACATGATAACATAGGTCCACTTGCAATTGTAACAAGAACATATAAACTAACATCAGTTCTCAAAACATCTTTAGGTATTATTGTTTAGTATTTTCTGCCTTTTAGGCAAATCAAAAGTTTCTTTGTAGTTCATGTTTGTTCACTTTGGCTGGCCAGCAACCAACTCTGACTATTCGATCTGAATTCTGACTTTTTGAACAACTTAAAAAAATGTTTCGCAGTGACATGATATTAGCAGTAACCATCAGCATAGAATTCTTTGTTACAAGATCTGGACCAGTGCCCCATTTTGCATATGTAAATTTATCTACCCCCCTGGGTCTATCTCAGACTCACCATTTATTTTTCCTGCTTTGTGGACCCATGCAGGTAATATATTCTGAGGCCTATAGCTCAGCTTTCAGGGGCAAGGACTCTGCTATTCCATGAATTTTTTTTTTCTCAGTGCCAGTGTACATTGCAAGTTTTGCTTTTCTGATTCTCTATACAATCATATTCCTTCCCTCCCACTTGGTGATGAGGGGAGAGAAAAAAAACTTTAGAGGAGCATCAACATCAGACGATGTAAGAACACATTGAAACCTATGATAGTCCACTAGTACATTACCAGTCATCATTAACTGAAAATGAGGAAACTACTGTGAAATGAGTAATTGAAGTTCACGTCTGATTCCCCTCCCCCTACTGGGACACTGCCTTACTTCTCCATGTCAAGTTGTCTTTTTTTTTTTTTTCTGCTTTATTTGTATCATTTCACCTCCTTCCCAGAGATCTGAAGATTTCACTCTGTTTGTCTCCTTGAAATAATGCCTATTTTTCTTTATTCCAACTTCTTTACTGGTTTTTCACAGAAGCAGCCTTTAGTCTGCCATCTTACTCAGAAGTCCAAAGAGGATGCTCAAACACACATTTCTTAAAAATACTTGCTGACTGTACTAGTAGGGGCAAAACAAGCCTATCACAAGAAAACTTTGACAACTGTTAAACTACCAAGAAAATATATGTATATATGTACATGTATTTTTTCCAAATATCCTTTAAATAATTCTTATATAACTATAAGCTTTGTTCCTAGTAGCTGAACATTGAAAATAATCAAAATGTTCATTAACAATAAAATAAGTAAAAAATTGTACCACATTGAAAGTACTTAACCCAACATGTTCATGCATCACACACATCATAACACCCATACACACACACAAACATAACACAACACATAGCAAACTTGCAACAAGCAAAACAAAAGGATCAAATTATCGATATACATAATAAAAGTAGACACTTGTAAACCTAATAAAATCAAATGACAAACTTTTAGAAATAGATGCTTAGAAAATGGGTTTATCAAGCAATTTCTGCCTCAGCCTCCACTCAATACTAGAACATGAAAGGGGTGTTTTCTCTGCAAACTCATTCATCATCATTAAGGGAGAAAACATCACTACTCTTCCAACAGAGCTTACAGATAGCAAGAATTACATATATATAGGAGTCAGCCTCTAACCTTTTGCTCAGGTCACCCGAACTGGCAAAAGTTGTCACTTTGATTTGCTTTTGCTTCTACTCTCCATGTTTATCATGTGTGTTTCCTATTTGCTCCCGTAGGAAGCTCAGCACACAGGTTATGAAGTAGCCTTAAGGTCCACATAAACTGGTCAAGGTAACCTATGAAACAATGGGTGTCCCTACTCCTTTCTGAAATGCAGGAAGCATATATGTCATTAAGGGTGTTTAACTGGTGTTTGCAGTCCAGCTCTCAGCCTAAAGCCCAGGTGCCAAGGGCATTGCACATACTGGACCTGCGATTTTCAATTGGGGTGTTAACTAATATCACCATCTAAAATTGAAAAATGATTCAATTTATGATTCTGAGGTATCATGTCACAGTCAATGTATTTTTTCTTTTTAAAAATATTTATTTTTTATTAATTAATTAGTTTTGTACTCAGTGAATACAGTCAACTTGGTACCATTGTTAGGCTCATCCATGTCCTATCCCCCTCCCCTGGCCCCTCCTTGTTGAGGTATATGGGTTATGCATTGTAGAGTTAGTCCACAGTTATGGGTAGGAGAAATGTCTCTGCGTATCATGACCCAACGAGTGGCTCTGACATTCTTTCCGTGCCCCTCTTCCGCAAAATTTCCCTGAGCCATGTTGGGTTCATTTTTGGTCTGCTTCAATGATGAGGTGTTGAGGGCCTCTGGGTCTCTGGATATCTGATTTGGTAGGAGTTGATTGTTTTCTGTGTTGATCCCCTTCACCATTGTGCTGGTACCCAGTTCACCAAGAAAACAGCAACCTTGCTTGTTTTGCCAATTATTCTTAGTTTCAGCTGGGGCCCTTTTGAGGTATGATGGGGAGGTTCTCTCCTTAGGATCTGCGTCTATGTAAAAAAGAGAAGCAGATTCTTCAACGGAGAGTAAAGTCAGCACCAGAAAAATGGGATAACCCTTATTTTTTTAATAGGGAATTTAATAGGTGTAGGCCCTCTTGTAGCCCATGATTGATGGTAGCTTGATAATGGAGAGCAGGCCCATGTTTGGATATGGTTCTGACTTGTTTACCAGCTCCAGCTATGGGTCCCATTCCACTGCAGATCAGTTAGCCAAATCAGGAGCAGTTAGTTTCCCACCATGGCTGTGTGCCACTATTGCACCTGTGTGAGCATCATGACAGGTTATTTGCTGCTAAGTAGGTTAGAGGTTAGACCATGAGTTGCTTACACAGATATTGGTCATTTTCCCCCAGTCGCCCATGTAGCACCTTCCACCACTAGATGCGCTGTCTGGGGACTGACTCTCTTGCAGCTCCCAGCCATGTTGTTCTATTTTATGTGTCAACCACATATGGTGTCTTCAGCAGCAGGGTCTTACCACTAACCTTTGGTGGGTCATCAAGTACTCTGACCGAAATCTGTCTTTCTTTTAGGAAACCTTGTAGGTCTCTCTGATCAAAAGCTCATTGTAGATGATAGCCACATGCTGGTACTGGGAGCTACAGGTCAGTGCCCACTAAGAAAAGGAAGAAAAAGATAAGTAATATAAAAGAGTTAGAGAGAAGAAAGAGAGAGAGAGAGAGAGAGAGAGAGAGAGGAGCTGTAGAAGATTAAGGTCAGTCTTCATCATACGCCCTCCAGTGCTTGTGGCTCAGGTGTTCCCTCAAGGGCCTGGTGAAGGTGCAAACATTTGGTCTGCCTTTTAGGATATAGAATTTTATGCTACCATTGCCGATTTGGGTCTATATTTGTGTCTCCGACCCCCTCTCTTACCCTCCCCACCCACCCTATTGTCTAGTCCCCGATTGCTTGCTCGGTATGCTGGCATCTTGGGTAGATTCAGGTTAGGTGCTATAGATGAGTGAGATTATGCGGCGATTATCTTTCTGTGATTGGGTAAGTTCACTGAGAATGATCCGTTCCAGGTTTAACCATTTTTCCTCAAATTTTATTGTGTCATTTTTCTTACTGCTGTGTAAAATTCCATTGTGTAGATTTACCACATGTTAGTTATCCATTCTTCTAGTGATGGGCATCTCAGTTGATTCCAGCTCTTAGCTATTACGAATTGAGCCACTATAAACATGGTTGAGCAAATCTCTCTGGACTGTGGTTTAAAGGTTTAAGGGTACATGCCCAGTAAGGGAATAACTGGGTCTGTTGGTAACTCTATAGTCAGCTTTTTCAGGAGTATCTATATTACTTTCCAAAGTGGTTGTACCATCTTACATTCCCACCAACAGTATGATGAGGGTTCCTAATTCTCCACATCCTCGCCAGCATTAATTTTTTCTTAATTTTTTATTAATTAGTTTTGTATTCAGCAAATACAGTCAGTTTGGTACCATTATTAGGCTCATCTGTGACCTACCCCCTCCCCTTGGCCCCTCCTTGTTGAGGTATATGGGTCATGCATTGTGGAGTTAGCCCACAGTTATGGGTAAGATAAATGTCTCTGCATATCATGACCCAACATGTGGCTCTGACATTCTTTCCCTGCCCTCTTCCGCAAAATTTCCCTGAGCCATGTTGGGTTCATTTTTGTCTGCTTCAGTGATGAGGTGTTGGGGGCCTCAGGGTCTCTGGATCTCTGACATGGTAGGAGTTGATTTTTCTCTGTGTTGATCTCCATCACCCTTGTGGTGGTACCCAGTTCACCAAGAAAACAGCACCCTTGCTTGTTTTGCCAATTTTTCTTAGTTTCAGCCAGGGCCCTTTGGAGGTATGATGGGGAGGCTCTCTCCTTAGGATCTATATCTGTCTGAAAAAGAGAAGCAGATTCTCCAACGGAGAGTAAGTTAACACGAGGACAAATGAGATAACCCTTACTTTTTTATAGAGAATTTAATAGGTGTAGGGCCTTCTTGTAGCCCACGATTAATGGTAGCTTGATAATGGAAAGCGGACTTGTTTGGATATGGTTCTGACTTGTTTCCCAGCTCCAGATATGGGTCCCGTACCACTGAGGGGATCAGTTAGCTGAATCAAGAGCAGTTGTTTCCCCACCTTGGCTGTGTGCCACTACTGCACCTGTGTGGGCATCACAACAGTTTATTTTCTGCTAAGTAGGTTAGACCATGAGTTGCTTACACAGATATTGGTCATTTTCCCCTAGACGCCCATGTAGCACCTTCTGGCACTAGATGCCCTGACTGTCTGGGGACTGACTCTCTTCGAGCTGCCAGCCATGCCATTCCATTTTACATGTTGACCACATTTATTTTCATTTCATTTTTGGATGTTTGCTATCCTTACTGGCATAAGGTGGAATCTCATAGTTGTTTTAATTTGCATTTATCTGATGATTAGGGATGATAAACATTTTATTAAGTGTGTGTTTGCCATTTGTATTTCTTCCTCTGTGAACTGCCTGTCCAGCTCTTTACCCCACTTTGTGAGTGGGTTGTGTGACTTTTTATTGTTTTGTGAACTGCCTGTCCAGCTCTTTACCCCACTTTGTGAGTGGGTTTTGTGACTTTTTATTGTTTAGGTTTTTGTGTTCTTTGTAGATGCTAGAGAATAGGCCTCTGTCAGTTGGATAATCAGCAAATATTTTCTCCCATTCTGTGGTAATCTATTGGCTTTGCTTACTGTGTGCTTGTCTATAAAGAAACTCTTCAGCTTCATGTGATCCCATTGGTTGAGAGACTGTTTAAGATCGTGAGCTACTGGGGTTTTATTCAGGAAGTCTTCTTCCATTCTTTTTTTAAAATTTTTTTCTTCATTATTTATTTATTTATTTGAGAGCGACAGACACAGAGAAAGAGGCACAGAGAGAGAGAGGGGGGAATGGGCACGCCAGGGCTTCCAGCCACTGCAAACAAACTCCAGACGCATGTGCCCCCTTGTGCATCTGGCTAACGTGGGTCCTGGGGAATCGAGCCTCGAACCGGGGTCCTTAGGCTTCATAGGCAAGTGCTTAACTGCTAAGCCATCTCTCCAGCCCTCTTTTTCCATTCTTATATCATGGAAAGTCCATCCTATATTTTCTTCCAGTAGTAGCTGAGTTTCTGGTCTTATATTGAGGTCTTTGATCCATTTGGACTTGAGTGTAGTGCATGGTGAGATGTGTGGATCAAGTTCTAATTTCCTGCAAATGATTATCCAGTTTGTCTAGCAATATTTGTTGAAGATGCTGTCTTTCTTCCAGCCTGTATTGTTAGGGCCTTTGTCAAAGATCAAGTAGCTGTAGTTGCTTGACCCAAAGTCTGGTTCCTCAATTCTATTCCATTGGTCTATGCTCCTGTTTTTATGCCAGTACCATGCTGTTTTTATTACTATTGCTTTATAATATAGCTTTAGATGAGGTATGGTCATGCCACCAGAGGTATTTCTTTTGCTGAGGATATGCTTGGACATCCGAGGCCTTCCGCCTTTCCATATGAAATCTGAGATCATTTTTTCTATCTCTGTGAAGAACACTGTAGGGATTTTAATTGGAATTGCATTAAATCTGTATATTGCCTTTGGTAGGATTGCCATCTTCACAATGTTAATAATGCATGTCCAGGAGCATGGGATGAATTTCCATTTTCTCAAGTCCTCCTCAATGTCTCTTTTGAGTGTTTTTATGTTTTCATTGTATAGATCTTTCACTTCCTTGGTTAATGTTATTCCAAGGTATTTTTTGTTGTTGTTGTTACTATTGAAAATGGGACCATGTCCCTTATTTCTTTCTCTGTATCTTTGTCATTTGCATATGGAAAGGCTACTGATTTTTGTGCATTGATTTTATAACCTGCTACTTTGCTATAGGAGTTAATCACCTTCAGGAGCTTGGGGATGGAGTCTCTTGGGTCTCTTACATATACAATCATGTCATCAGTCAATAGAGCTAACTTAACTTCAACCTTTCCAAATTGTACCCCTTTTATTTCTTTCTCCTGTCTTATTGCTTTAGCTAGGACTTCCAGTACTATATTGAAGAACAGAGGTGAGAGTGGACAACCCTGTCTTTTACCAGATCTCAATGGGAATTCCTCCAGTCTCTCTCCATTCAGTATTATTTGGGCCTTAGGAGCTTTGTATATTGCCTTTATTATGTTAAAATATGAACCAACCATGCCAATTCTCTCCAATGTTTTGATCATGAAGTGATGTTGTATTTTGTCAAAGGCCTTTCCTGCATCTATCGAAATGATGATGTGGCTTTTGTGTTTAACCTTGTTTATGTGGTGTATTACATTGATAGATTTCCATACGTTGAACCATCCCTGTGTTCCTGGGATGAATCCCATTTGATCAAGGTGGATAATGCTTTTGATGTGTTGTTGGATTCTCTTTGTGAGAATTTTGTTCAGGATCTTTGCATGTATGTTCATCAGGAAAATAGGCCGGTAGTTTTCTTTTCTTGTGGCATCTCTGCCTGGTTTTGGAATTAGGGTGATACTAGCTTCAAAGAAGAAGTTGGAGAGTTTACCCTGTTCTCCAATTGTGTGGCACAGTTTGAGGAAGATTGGTTTGAGTCCTTCCATGAAGGTTTGATAGAGTTCAGCTGAGAAGCCATCTGGTCCTGGACTCTTGGGGGAAGTTTTTGATTGCTTTTTCAATATTAATGAGTGTGATAGGTTTGTTTAGGAGATTAATCTGCTCTGAGTTTAGCTTTGATAGATGGTATGTGTCCAGGAATTTATCCATCTCCTCCACATTATCCAGTTTTGTGCAGTAGAGGTTTTTGAAATAAGTCCTGATGATTCTCCCAATTTCACTTATTTCTGTTGTGATCTCTCCTTTTTCATTTCAATTTTTTTTTTAACTTGAAGGGTCTCTTTTTCTTTGCTAGATCAAATTGGCCAGGGGTATATCAATCTTGTTTATTTTTTCAAAGAACCAGCTCTTTGTTTTGTCAATTTTCTTAATTGTTTTCTTAGTTTCCAACTCATTAATTTCTGCTGTGATCTTTATTATTTCTTTCCTTCTGGAGCTTTTTGGGTTGGATTTTTCTTGCTTTTCCAGTGCCGTTAGGTGGATTGTTAGGTTGTTGATTTGGGATCTCTCTGTCTTATTATGAAGGCATTTAGTGCTATGAATTTTCCCCTGAGGACTGCCTTCTTTGTGTCCCATAAGTTTTGGTATGATGTGTTCTCATCATCATTCATTTCTAGAAATTTTGGAAATTCATTTTCTATTTTGTCCACTACCCATTTATTGTTTAAAAGTGTGATGTTCACTTTCCAGGTGCTGATGGGGTTCCTGGTAGGTCTTTTGTTGTTAATTTCTAGCAATATAGCATTGTGATCTGATATCATGCAGGGAATTATGTCAATCTTCCTAAATATATGGAGTATGATGTATTTTAGAGAATGTTCCGTGGGCTGCTGAGAAGAATGTGTAGTCTATATATTTTGGATGGAATGTTCTGTAGATGTCCATTAGGTCTAAGTGATCTATGGTTTTGTTGAGCTCTCTTACTTCCTGTTGAGTTTGGATGATCTGTCTATTACTGATAATGGTGTATTGAAGTCCCCAATACTGATGGTGTTGGTGGTTATTTCTGTTTTATTGTCTAGTAGGTTTTGCTTTATGAACAGTGGTGCCCCTGTGTTTGGTGCATACAGATTGATGATTGTAATAACCTCTTGATGGATCATTCCCTTGATAAGTAGGAAGTGGCCTTCTTTGTCTTTTTTGATTATTTTTTGGTTTGAAGTCTATTTGATCTGATATTAATATAGCTATGCCTGCTTGTTTTATTCCCATTTGCTTTGAATATTGTTTTACACCCTGAGGAGGTGTCTGTCTTTAGTGGTGATGTGGGTTTCTTGAAGACAACAGATTGAGGGGTCTAATTTTCTGATCCATCCTGTTAGCTTGTGTCTCTTGATGGGTGAACTAAGGCCATTAATATTTAGGGTAATGACTGTGAGATTTGATTTGATCCCTGCATATTATGTTGGTATATGTGGTGTGGTGTTTTCATGGACTTTGAAGTTTTTTGTGCCTTCTCTGAGTTTTGTTATTATGATCTGCTTCTTGTAGGTATTTGAGTTTGATTATTTGATTCGTCTGTGTGGAGAATTTCCTGAAATACTCTCTGTAGGTTTGGTTTTGTGTTCATATAATTGCAAAGCTGAGTTTTGTCATGGAAAGTTTTTCTTTCACCATCTATTATAAGGGATACTTTTGCTGCATAGAGTAGTTTGGGTTGGAAGCCATAGGTTCTTAGACTTTGCAGTGTTTCATTCCAGGCCCTTCTAGCTTTCAGGGTTTCCATTGAGAAGTCTGAAGTAATTCTGGTAGGGTTACCTTTAAAAGTGATGTGCTGTTTTTCCCTAGCTACTTTTAGGATTTTATCTTTGGTGTCAATGTTCAGAGTCTTAATGACAATATGTCTTGGAGAGTTTCTCCTTTGGTCCAACCTGTTTGGAGTTCTGTTAGCTTCTTGTATCTTGATGGGCCTTTCTTTTGAGAGAGTGGGGAAGTTTTCTTCGATTATTTTGTTAAATAAGTTCTCCATGCCTTTGGTCTGAATTTTTTCTCCTTCTGGTACTCCAGTTATACTGATATTAGGATGTTTAAGGGTATCCCCTTGAACTTATTGAAACTTTTGAACTCTCGAAACTGTTTCTTCCGTCTTGTCCTCCAGATAGGAGTTTATATCCTCCAGATGGCTACTTCTATTCTTGAGAGTTTCTAGAGAGTTTTGGACTTGTTCAATTAGGTTTGCACTTTATACTACTTTTCTAGGTATAGTTTCCATCCCTCTGTCAAGCTCCCTTTTCACATCATTTTCTGATTTTCTTGATACTTCTTGGAATTCATCTTTGCATTTCCTTATGTTTTCATTTAGCATTGCCAGCTGATTTTTGAGGTCATCTTTTTTTCCCCACTCTCCTTCATATCTCTTAACTGCCTTTGAATTCCTTCCATTTTCTTTTCTATTAGGTCTAGTCTACTGAGGGCAGCATCCACGTGATTATTGGTCCTTTGTTGCTTTTCTGCAAGTTCTACCAGTAGCTTGGTCAGGATTGCATTGCTCATAGCTTCATTTTGGTGTTCTGATCCTAATGACTCTTCTATGTTTTGATTAGAGATGTTCATTGTAGGACTGGGTGATCTAACTGGATTTTCTTGCATTTGATTTTTCATGTTATTTCCTTTGCGTTGTGGTTTGCCCATCACAGTGTATGGGCAGGGAGAGTAGAACTGTCTCCATAGGTGGGGGAAGTGGTGCCTCTTGGGGGAGCTGGCCTGGGCTAGCCGGCAGGTAAGCAGATGGGCTGAGTGGTCTTGAGCTAACACATAGGTGGTTGGATCAGCCTGAGCTCAAGCTCAGTGGTAGCTGAAGCAGCCTGAGGCAAATGCCAAGCAGTCTGAGCTCTTACTTAGCACAATGCCAAAGCAGGCTGGGCTCCTGCTTGGCAGGGGCACCAAAGTTGCCTGATCTCTCACGAGGTGATGTTCCAAAGCTGCCTGCGCTCACGTTAGGAGGGACGCTGAAGCACCAAGCACCAAAGCAGCCTAAACTCGTGCATGGCGGAACACTGGGACCCAGAAGCAGTCTGAGGTCACCTGCAACAGGATGATGGCAGTCAGCCAGTGTGGCAGACAGGGAGGGGCTGGTACCTGAGGTGGCACAAGTGACAGGCAGAGTGAGCCTGAGCTCACATGGGCAGGTAGGATGGGCCTGAGCTCGTGTGTGAATGAGCATCGCCCGGAGCAGTAAGTGAGCAAATGGGCAGAGAGAGCAGGCTAAGTTTGCACAATCAGGGATCAGTGGCACTCATGTGTTGGGCAAATGGAGCCTGAGCTCCAGCGGGCCAGTGGATGGAGCCTACCCAAGGTCACGCATGGGCGGGGGTAGCAGGCTGATCACTCCTGTGCAGTGAGTCAAGTGGAACTATGTTGGCCTGGGTCCCCTTTCCTACAGTAAGTGAGGGAATATCCTAAAGCTGGGACTGTGGGTATGTAGGTTGCTTGGGGAGATTGGGGGACTGGTGGGTTACCTATGAGTGAGGGAATCAGCGATTCCCTTTTTTTCCCCCTCTGTGCCCTCCCACTGGCAATCTATTAGAGATTTCTCTCCCCTAAAAGACCTGGTGAACCTTAATGCCTTGCCTTTCTTTCCTGGGGATGTGTGGTGCAGTTAGGAGGTTGCCATCTTGGCCAGAAGTGCCCAAAATATTTTATTATTGCTTATTTATTTGAGAGAGAGAAAGAGGGAGAGAGGGAGAGAGAGAGAGAGAGAATGGATGTACTTCAAAAGAACTCCAAATGCATGTACCACCTTGTACATCTGGCTTATTTGGGATCTCAAAAGTCGAACTTGGGTCCTTTGGCTTTGCAGGCAAGTGCCTTAACCACTAAGCAATCTCTCCAGCCCTCCTTTTATTTTAACCATATTTCTATTTTTGTGTATTAAAGCTTTGAAGGCTTGGGAGATGAGAAGAAGGCAAAATGCCTTACCTCACAAGCATGAAAACCTGACCAGACAACAATTCTCAGAATGCATGTAAAAATGCCAGAAATGGAGCTGGAGAGATGGCTTAGCAGTTGAGGCACTTGCCTACAAAGCCTAAGGATCCAGGTTCGATTCTCCAGATCCCATGTAAGCCAGATGCACAAGGTGGCACATGCATCCGGAATTCATTTGCAGTGGCTAGAGACCCTAGGCACCCATTCTTTCTCTCTCTCTCTCTCTTTTTAATAAATAAATAAAAATAAATTTTAAAAAAAGAACTCATGTTCGAATTTCCAGGTCCCATGTAGACCAGAAACACAGTGAGGCAAGCACAAAATGTCCCACATGCTCAAAAGGGGGTACACATATCTGGAGTGCATTCACAGCAGCTGAAGGCCCTGGCACACCTACTCTCTCTCCCTCTTTTTCTCTCTCATTCTCTCTCTCTCTCTCAAATAAATAAAACAAATTAAAAATGCTGTAAATGGTAGTGTGTGCCTGGAATCTAGATGCTGAGGAGGTACAGATGGGCAAATACCTGAAACGTGCTGGCCAGTAAAGTTCGACTAATTGGCAAATGTTATGTCAATGAGAGCTGCTGTCTCAACAAGGTGTACAGTGTATTGAAGGAATGAAACCAAGGTTCCTCTGACCACCCACACATACAACCAAAAACATATGTGTATACCCTCACACATACATGTGCCCACCAAAATGCAAACCTACCTATATCCCCCTCAACACACACATATACCATTTACAAAAAAGCTTTAACATTAAAATTATACATGAGTGCAATGCTTTTTCTTTTTTAGCTTTTTATTGAGAATTTTCAGACATGTAAATAATGAATTTTGGTCATAAGCCCCTCACTCTACTTCACCTTGCCCCCTTCCCCTGAGTCTCTTTTTCTTTCCACTAGTCCTTCTACTTTTCTACTTTGATGTGTTTTGGGGTCCCATTTAGTCATCCATGACGCAGTGTTGGTGGGTCCAATGTTTTACAGGTATCAGCAGTCATTGTGGGGTCATGAATACAACATACACATGATGTCTGGAAGACATCATTTTACAGCACTTCTCATTTTTGCATTTTTGGCTCTTATGTTCTTTCTGCCCATCTCATCTTCAATGTTCTCTTAATCTGGGACAGGGTGATATATACATCTCCTTTAGTCCTGAGTATGTTGCTTATATCACGTTTACTTCACTGAGATTTATTTTTTATGAATCACCTATCTAATGATTATGTTAATGACTGCCCATCAAGGTCTAAAGATTTACAGAAAAGAATAAAACATTATGTGAAAATATGCCTGATTGCTTGATTTTCCACTGTGTGGATACATTTCATCTCCCTAGCAGCCAGTGGTTTCCAAGAGAATTTTGCTTTGTTTGTCTCCAGTCCTTTTGTTCCTAAACTTGTCCCTGAAATCAAGAAAACAATTGATACACAGATTAGTAGCAATAATGGACTTATAAAATATTACTTTTAAAGTGAAGTTTTCCTTGTCCTGTATTTGACTTTATACATGCACTCCTCAACATTTATTATGATGAAGTAGCATTAATTTAGAACTTCAGAGATAACTAAAATGAGCCTGTGAGGTATTTTGTAATTTACCAATTTACGTGCCTAGGAAAAGCATATTTGGAGTTTCAACCAAAAAATTTCTTCTTCTAATCCTGTTCTTTTAGCTATGTCATTAGATATTCATTAGATATTATTTCCATGCAACAAGGATATGTCTTCAATGAACAAAGATAATTGTGACATTTGAAGCACAACCTCTTCTCAAGAACTTGCTAGTAAAATGGCTTATTTCTCAGTTTTGATGAGGCACAACCAAGCTACTTTCTAGTCATAAAGTCATAGCATTTTTCTGAAGTCACTCACAAGATTTGAAAAGTGAGAACATGGGATAGGAAAGAAATATACTATTCTTCTGCAAATACTCTAAACATAACAAAGATGAAATGAGCTTGATAGGCAATACTTGGAAATGATAAAAACATGCTTGTCACCCCAAACTAATATATATATATATATAGTGTTTGTTTTATCTTAATCAGGAGCAGGAAAGATTGACATTGAATTGATAGACATGATATTTTTGCGAGATATTTAATGGAATATATATATACATATTTCATTTTCACAGATATACTCTCATAATATATGTGGAATATAAGTTTTTAATATTAACAACTTGAGGCTTTAAACTTAACGCATAAACTTTATATTTTTCTTAGTTCACTGTTATGAATAATTTAAGTAGCAATAGAAGATATCTTTTTCATCAGAATAATTTCAATGGCCACTGCCAAAATTATCATCCTTTGCCAAAGTGGAATTAGTTGTATATAATTCAGCCCAGTATTTTCACCACACCAAGGACAGAGTTTGCCTTAAAATTCATCAAATCCTGCTAGTGCTGCTAATTACTCATGGTCATTGGACTCTTGGCTCTCTAAGTTACTTTTATAACCGAAGTTTCAGGAAAACTGTTTCTGATTAACATTCTCTTGTTTAGAATACCATGTGGCCTGAAAATTCTTCCTGCCAACTTTTCAAAGTCCAACAGAACTATGTTAAATTGAAGTTTTAAATGTGAAATATTAACATATTTTATACCCAGGAACTTTCTCTGTATAAGATCATAGCAATACTGCAAACCTTTCAGGCATTATTAAAGATAAAATGGGAATTTAGATAGGAAATTCTCCCAATAATTTTCTGTGCCTTCTCACTGTTCATAGGACAGTAAGTCATTAATTCACTCTTTCAGCATCTCAGGAGTATTTAGTGGCATCTCCTCCTAATTCCTAGATAAGGTAATCACTGTTTATTTTAGAAAGTAGCTGTTTTGTAAAACAAAACTCTGTAAAATATTACCGATGAAACTTTCATGCTTTCTAAGATATACACATCCAAATATTATACTGAAACTTTGAAATATATTATAATGTTATTTTATAAAATCTTAAAGGTTTTAGAATGTTTTAGAAGTTATTATACAACCAATTATTTTTAGTTTGATATGAATGGGAATGACAAAATAATCCTTTATAAGTTGTCATCATATAAAAACATATATGTCAGATATTCTGCAAAGATTAAATTTGATTAAGCAACTAGAGTGATAATTCTTAGCACATGACTCAAACTAATTAAAGTAATGTAAGAGTTGAGGAAATCTTATTTGAGTCCAGTTCCACTTTTCTCAGAGAGACTGTCTTATTATGTAAAAAGATAAAACTCTTTTATTACCAATAATCTTCAATTTTGTCACATAAACAGAATATATGCATGGTCAATATTACATGAAATAATGAACCCAAAAGCACCCTGTGTAAATCAGAATTTATAAACTTTTATATATTATATGTGATTATTTTTGCATAAGCACAAAAGTTATGTATTCGTAATATAAATATAAAATATTGCAAATGAAGTCACAGGTGTATATATGTAGCCTTTTGAAATGTGAACATAATAGCCTTAAATTTTCTGTACATCTTGTGATCTTTCCACAGGCTACCTTCACCCAGGAGGGGTACAAAAGGAGCTTACCTTTGCTCCATCTCCTGGATGGTATCCACAAGTGGATGACTGAAAGTCTCTGGTAGATAGCAGAGGCTAACGAGAGCTACAATGGGCATGGTCCCACAAAGAATCATGGGAAGATGGACAAAGTAGTCTCTGGTTTTAAGTGCTAAAACAGAGAAGATCGATGATAATTTCTGCGCAAAAACATAAATGCTCTGTAAGGTGGACCTTCAAACACAAAGAAAAGTTGGAATCAGTCCTTTCTTTGAATCCTAGATCATATGCACCATTTTCACTCTAGCTTTCGTAGACCACGCACAGTCAACGGGTTTTTTTTTTAAATATTTTATTTATTTATTTAGAGAGAGAGAGAAAGAGGGTGAGAAAGAGGCCCATAGAGAGTATGGGTGCGTCAGGGCCTCTAGTGACTGTAAACAAACTTCAGATGCATGTGCCACCTTGTGCATCTGGTTTTACATGGGTCCTGAAGAACTGAACCCCAGGTGCTTAGCATTTGCAGGCAAGCACCTTAAGCACCGAGTCACCACTCCAGCCTGAAAGACTTTATTTTAATTTCCATAAATGATTTTTCAGGCTTGAATAATTTCCATAAATGTTGTTAATTCTATGCACATCAACTAAATACACTCCATTAGACCCCATGTAAAGCATTATTTCCATTTCAGATATAACTATCTGATGTTTTCATCCATTGTATAAAAAAACATAAAAGGGCTGGAGAGATGGCTTAGTGGTTAAGCACTTGCCTGTGAAGCCTAAGGACCCCGGTTCCAGGCTCAATTCTCCAGGACCCACATTAGCCAGATGCACAAGGGGGCACACATATCTGGAGTTCGTTTGCAGTGGCTGGAGGCCCTGGTGGGCCCATTCTCTCTCTCAATCTCTCTCTCTCTCTCCCTCTTTCTCTCTCTGTCTGTCACTCTCAAATAAATAAATAAAAATAAACAAAAATAAATTTAAAAAGACATAAAAATCACATTTATCTTTATGAAGAATATACCACCTATATATGATTTTTATCTTTTCTTCTCTAAACTGAGACAATACACATATGTTCCAATGTTACATGACCCAATATTGGGGTTACCAGGTCATTATTAAGCAAAATTTGAATTTGAGATAAGTGACAGTATTATAGTGTCTGCAATCATCATGCAATATTTATTTTTATTTGTTAATTCTTACTAAGAAATTACATTGAAATTTAAATTCAATTAGTCATCTTACTTTTTTTGCTTTTGTTTTTTGAAGTGGGGTCTCACTCTCACTCAGATAGACCTGGAATTCACTATGTAGTGTCAGGCTAGCCTTGAACTCACAATGATCCTCCTACCT
The DNA here is from genome assembly GCA_036346955.1 of Dipus sagitta. Classification (NCBI taxonomy): domain Eukaryota; kingdom Metazoa; phylum Chordata; class Mammalia; order Rodentia; family Dipodidae; genus Dipus; species Dipus sagitta. The sequence continues at coordinate 189,096,284 of CM070771.1, forward strand.
CCTCAGTACTGATATTAAAGGTGTATGCTGTGCTGGAGAGATGGTTTAGTGGTTAAGCGCTTGCTTGTGAAGCCTAAGGACACTGGTTTGAGGCTCGATTCCTCAGGACCCACGTTAGCCAGATGCACAAGGGGGCGCACACATCTGGAGTTCGTTTGCAGTGGCTGGATGCCCTGGCGTGCCCATTCTCTCTCTCTCTCTCTCTCTCTCTCTCTCTCTCTCCCCCTCTTTCTCTCTCTGTCTGTAGCTCTCAAATAAATAAATAAAAATAAACAAAAAAATTTAAAAAGGTGTGTGCCACCACACCAGGCTTATTCATTTTATATTTTATTTGTTCTTCCACTTTCAACTAAATCTGGCAACTCTAGAAAGTATGCACGAATGGACATATTAAATTTTAACGTGAAAAGTTATGAAGAAGCATTATGTAGCCCATTAAATACCCCAAGGCAGAAATTCTTATTTTTAGAAATTTAGAGTTTTAAAGAAAGATGTATTATAAGAAATAGAACCTGAAAAAATAAAATTCTGAACTGCTTCCTTCCAATGAATAGCCCAAGTTATGTTAATAACTGGTTTTTCTTCATAAAATTGTATGAAGTTGCCATTTTACTAATATGAGTAACTTAGTCTCTGATTTCCACCAAAGTTTCATTATTAGCAGTGGGAATGTTTCATGGCTTAATTTTGTAAGTGATAACATGGAGACATAAAAAGATTGAGGAAAGTAGACCAGATCACAAAGTCACTCAGTATCACATAGAGGGCTGAGAGAGTGAGTAATGAGGAAGGAATGGTCAATGGGGACAAAAATTCAACAGCACATGGTAAATACATTCTGCCGAGACCTACTGTGCAACATAGAGGCTAAAGTTAACAGTAGTATATATACAAGGTATATTTATAAATGCTACACAGAGGCTGGAGAGATAGCTCAGTGGTTGAAGGCACTTGCTTGCAAAGCCTGACAGCCTAGGTTCCTTTCCTTAGTTACCCATGTAAAGCCAGATGCAAAAAGTGGCTCATGTGTCTGACTTCTTTTGCAGTGGCAGAAGGCCCTGGCATGACCATTATCTCTCCCCCCCCCGCTTTCTTCCTCTCTCTCAAGTAAATATACAAAAAAAAATGCTACAAATATTGAACTAATGCTCAGAGTTCTTGCTCCAAAGAACAACAAAATGCCACAGAAAACAGAGAGAGATGGTGGTCACTTGTATAACCTTGTTCTGGTGGTGGTTATTTTTATGTATACTTTCCCCCAAACTCATCAATCTCCATTAATTAAATATGTGAAGCTTTTTATATGTTAATTATACCTTCATGAAGTCATAAAGGTCAGTTATTTTTATATAATTGAATGCTTTAAGCTTGTCAGAATATTTTTGACAGTTAACCAAGATCCTACATAATACTAACGATTTACATAAGGCCTTTAAAGATAATAAAAGCTTGATGTATCTTCTGCTCTAAAACAGTTGAATAGCCTAAAATGAATAAAAATATATTACCTCAAAATAGTTGTTTATCACATGAATATAGAATTATGAATGGCTATTCATAATATTTTTTAATCTTCAAAAACATAAGGAATTCAGTAACAGAATTTTCCATGTGTAACTGAAATAGTATAGCATTAATAGCAAAAAGCTAAACTTAAAAACTTGAAAAATCAATCAATAAGCAAGTGTTTAAATACACCTTCCTTTTCCAGTAAGATAAATTGATATTGTCTATCTTTTCTTTGTCATGTTGTCTGAAATGTGGGCATTATATTATAAAAATATTTAAGACTCTCCATTGAAGAAGACAGAATTAATTGAAAAACTTTCTGCCTTCAGAGCTAAAGAATTCAATAGTAAATCATACTATGATGGGTGTTGGTATTGGCATATAAACCAAGTGATTGTTACTTGAGACATGATGTTTAACCACAATATCCACAAGTTAATAATATAGTTCTGTGCATACTAGTAAAAATCTTATATTTTCCCTATTTATTATTGGTCAGCATTTTGTTTTATAGATGAAATTATCTTCATGAAGTTGCACCTACAATAGTTTGTAGAAAAATTCTCTAAGCCCTCAAGAGTCAATGAAATAGGTTGTTAGGCTATTGTTGTAAGTCCATAGACTTTTCTGAGTACAGTAATCTAGATGGAGTTGGGGAAATGCTACCTAACATTTTGATCTGCTAAAGGAAACTCATAAGTGATGTCCATGTGTTGCTATTCATTTACTGAAAGCTCATTAAAATGCCATTTAAATAATTTAATTTTACTCATCATGGTGGTTTGAATGTGAAATGTCCCACTTAGCCTCATTATATTTGGGGTTAAGCCTCGTACTCAATCTTAAAATAGTGGGACTTTTAGAAGGTGGAGTTTTGGAGGAGGCATGTCACTGGGTGCAGGCCTTGTGATCCTGTAAGTCAGCCTATTTGCCATTACTAGCTAACTCACTCCTGCTGTGCCCTCTATGCTGCTGATGTAACAAGCTGTGTGTGATACCCTGTCTGCCTGCTCTGTCATGCTTTCCTTGCCATACTGAAACTCCTCAAAACTGTAAGCCAGAAAATAAACTCTTTCCTCCCATGAGCTACTTACGCTCAGGTGTTCTGTCCCAGCAATGAAAGAAGGTAACTGCAATATTTATTTCAATATTCCAGAGCATTCCAGCAGTATTCAACAAACATTTGTGACATTTAACATAGCAGTTTCTTTTCTTACCTGACTATTGTTGGTGATAGTTCATTAGTGAAAGCCATGTACGTGACAGTGAGAGCTGCAAAGGAAGCTCTACCCACAAGAAAAATAAAAAGATGCATATTATGTTCTGTGAACAACATTTGAGAAACACTTATTAGAATTTTTCAAGATGCATTTAATTATTTATTCCTGTATTTTCTTATTTTTCTATATATTCACCACTAGGCTATTATCTGGTATCAGTCTTTGCTTATATAGGTTCCAATAAAACAAATGGGAAGTGTTTTGGGTATTTACAACATAGGCAATATAGTTCATAACATTCTGAGCATAGAACTGAAAAACAATCAAGGGATTGGTAATACAAAAAAAAAAAAAAAGCAGAAGACTGGGATTACCTTTTTGTAGAAGAAAGAATTCACAAAAAACTAGAAGCCTGAAAGTCTTTTCTACTAGAACTTTAGGCACTGAAAAATCACAGCCCCTATAGAGACTTAGCTATTCTCATAGTCATACATAAAACAAAGCTATAGTGCAGAATACTTTGGTATCCATAAGCCATCTGCTCTGCAATAGTTTGGTATACCATTAAACAAATGAGGATAAGACAGATAGTAATCTTGAGTAGGAGGAAGTACAGGTTTCAACTCACTATAGATGGAGAATAAAAACAAGGAAAATGTGAAATGCATATAATGAAAAAAAATATCAGAACTTATAAGATTGGCATTGGATAAAGTGAATTAACAAGTCAAATACTAAGAGGTTCATGACTTGTAATTAACCATGAAATGAATTGTACACTTGAACCATCTAAGATGAAAGCCCACATACACACAGTTAACATATTGCCTATTACATTATATCATCATCTATGGCATCTGTTTCATGTTTACAACCCAATTAAAATTATTGTGATTGCTAACAGGAATGAATTTAGAATTATTATATCGGGAAAAATTTATTAATGCTTTTGATCTGTTAACAAAATTTAACAAGTTATATCTATGTGTCACAATACTTTTTTTTTGTTTGTTTGTTTGTTTTCGAGCTAGGGTCTCACACTCTAGCCCAGGCTGACCTGGAATTCACTATGGAATCTCAGGATGGCCCCGAACTCACTGTGATCCTCCTACCTCTGCCTTCTGAGTGCTGGGATTAAAGGCGTGCACCACCACGCCCGGCTATCTGTGTTTTTTTTTAATTTTTTAATTTTTTAATTTTTAATTTATTTTTATTTTTTTTCAGAATACATTTTACAAAGTAAAAAAATTACCCCTCTGATATCTGTAAAATAAAGTATGTGAGAGATCTTTCATATGTCATTTAAATTATTAGCTTAAAACAGGTTAACATGATAATTAAAGATTTTGTGCAATTTTCATAGTAACCCCAAAGAAAAACATAACCATAAATATACAAAGGAAAGAGAAAAGAAATAAAACCTGACTTAAGAAGGGAAATAACAAAGAAAGATGGCCAGAGAAGATTGAGAAAACTATAAAATGGCAAAACAAAAATTAATAATTCTTTATTCTATAACTAATCATTTAAATGTAAATGAACTGAGATCACCAATCTGAGGTTTTGAGTGGCTGAATGGATTTTTTAATCCAATCATATGTTGTCTATAAGACACCTTAAATTTGTGTACATAAAAAGGGACAGAAAAATATGTTGCATGGCTCTAGTATACATCAAAAACTTTCCAACAAAGAAATAACCAAATGAGATGGCTTCAAATGTGAATTTTCCAAATACAGTTAAAGAAAAGTAACATCTACAAACCTATGAGATTAATGTGATCAACATGACCCTGACACCAAGTCAAAGAAAACTATTGGCCTGTATCCACAATGAAAACTCATGTAAAGCATGTTTAATAACATACTAGCAAGTTATACTAAATTCCATTTATCCAGATCAATTGAAGCTTATTTGGGATAGTAATGAGACTTGGGTCAGCCAATATAACAGGTTAATATATAAAGGAAAATATGTCATCTTAGCTGAAGATTACACATTATGGAAAATTAAATGTGTGTCATATTAAATACATATTATGGTATTTGTAAAAAAATTAACATAATTAATTCATACAAAACCACAGACAAAATTATAGTCAAGAATAATAAACTGGAAATATTTTCTATAAAATTCAGTACAAGACAAGGAAATCCAATGTCTGCACTCCTACATAAAATCCTATTGGAAGGCCTAGATAGAGCAATTGGTCAAGAGAAAAACAAAATTTTCTATCACAATCAAAATGGAACAAGATGAATAACTTTGCATATAGATAATATAATGAATTATTATTGGTTTTTAGAAAAAGTATATTTAGAAAGTATAAACAAGTTCATTAAGATTGCATAATGCAAAAGGAGCATACAAAATCACATTTCTGAACACCAAATGGGCTACATAATAGGAAATTAAGAATAATCCATTATAGCTTTAAAAAAATAAAAGAAATACTTTGGAGAACATTAAAGCATGGAGGCAAAAAATTTGTTCACTGAAAACCATATGACACTGGTTTAATAAAATAAAAACAATACAGAAAAATTAAAATATACCCTGGGCTTATGACTGAGAATAAATAATACTTTTAAAAGAGCCATACCAAGGGTTGGAGAGAAGCCTTAGCAGTTAAAAAGCATGCCTACAAAGCCTAAGGACACATGTTCGACCCTCTGATCCTACTAATCCAGACTACAAGGTGACACATACGCATGGTCGCACATGCACACAAGATGGATCATGCAACTGGAGTTTAGTTACAGTAGCTGGAGACCCTGGCATGCCAAATCTCTCTCTCTCTCTCTCTTTCTCTCTCTTGCTTTCTCACTCTTTTACTCCCTTTTCCTGTCACTCTCATAAATAAAGGACAATCTGTTGGGCTTGCCTCAAAAAAAAAAAAAAAAAAAAGGCTACACTCAAAGAAATTTCTACAAAAATACTAAACTTTTGCAGTAAAATAGAAAAAAAATTTAACATGCAATCATTATGCCTAGTAATACCAATGCAATTTTGAGCAAGTACAATATTACTGGTAGCATTACATTTTCTGACTTCAAGACATTTTACAAAATTCCATTAGTCACAGAGTATGTTGTTAGACAACCATAAAACAATTATATAGATTAACAGAATAGAATTTGGGGTTAGAAAAATAAGTCGGCATAATTATGTGACTGCATCTGACTTTTGACTAAAATGTTAAGAACACATGATATATAATGGATAGCCTTTCATAAATGGTGTTCAGCAAATAATATATCCACAAGCAGAAATTTACAATGGATCCTCTCCCACATTACACTCAAAAGTGAGTGCGATGAGCTTTTTTAGAGATCTGAAATTAAAATTACTTAGAGAAATCATAGCAAAGACATTGATATGAATAGTAATTTTTTGAATGTGGCATTCAAGCACAGGGAACAAGATGAATTACATCATTCTAAAGTGAAAATCTTCAGCAAAAAGGGTGACATAAACAGAGCAGAAAGGCAGTCCACAGAACAGGAGTAAAAATGTGCACACTATGTTATCTGACAAGGAGTAATTTTTAAAATACATGAGAACTTTCTAAAGTAGCATAGAAAAAAAATAAATAAGTCAAATTTGGGAAGTCATTGAAGAGCTATTTCACCTAAGGAGACAAGAAAAGAAATCAACAGCCATGTGAAAATGCTGTTCGTATTTCAAGCCATCAGGGAAATTCAAACTGAAATTCCAGTCAGATATTGCTTCACACATAGCAAGATGAATAATATTTATCTGGATTGATAACTCAGTGGCTAAGTGTGCTTTCTGCACAAGCATGAGTGCCTTAGGGGTTTAAAACATCCCTAGTTTGTGTCTCTAGACCCCACTTAAATAGCTGGATGTGGCCACCTGCCCTAGTAACCCCTGTCCAGAATAGGAGTTAGACACCAGGGAATGCCCTGGGGTTAATATAAGCAACAAGCTTGGTATCAGTAAGAGACTCCAGCTCAAATAAGAGCGTGCAAAAGAGCAGCAGAGTGGGATATTTAACAATCATCTTTGGCCATGGAAGTGGAGTGCTTTACCCTCACAGGTGAACATATGAGGTGTGCAAGAGCACATTCGCATGTAATATTTAAAAACTAAATAAATTTTGGTGGGAATATTGAGAAAATGGGGTCCCAGGGCACAGATAGTAACAGAGTACACTGAAAGGAAAAATTAGATAAATCAAGACCAAAACCCAAAAGAGCAAACATCAAATCCTATAGCTCCATGTCCAGTATCTGGGGCTTGTGGTGGAATCCAAAGTGCTTAGGTAGCCTTTGCCTTTCAGTCTGCTGACTACCCTCTTTCTTATGGAAGTTTTAACCCATTCCTGCAGCTCTCCTTTGGTTCTGGCACCCACAGCAACCTGGGACATGCATTACAACTTTGAGCTCATAACATCACACAGCAGCCTTTCAAGGCAACCTTGCAGTGACTCTGACCACGCCACACATTGTGTGGACTGAGTGGCTCTCTGGATCCATGGAGTAAGATCTCACGATTCCCTCAATCTTGTATCTTGAGTGCCTCCAAAACTAGTACCAACTGGACATTACTGCCAAGTACTGCTACCAGTTTGGGACATAGCTAGCCCCCCTTGGACAATAGCTGTAGCAATAAGACTTTGTAGCAGTATGACCTTAGCAAATACTTCCTTAGATGGTCATATCTGAGAAGGGAATCCCTTCAGTTTAATCTTTCTTCCTTCAAACTAATTTGGAGTTTCATAAGGTAGAGCCTCTGATTGGTAGGGTTTTGCCTCTAGAATAACTTTCCTATTGTTCCAGTGCACTGCAGAAAGTTTCTCTTCAAGAGGGCTGATCTGCTTAACAATTACAGCTGTTGTCTCAGCACCAGCCTGAATGTAATTGTATCTTGAGATTTCCTTCACCAGACAAATTTGCCCAATACCTTTGAATCCATTATCAATCAACATCAAAGGACACAGACAGAATACAGCCAGTTTCTGTGAATAACATATAATATGAACTGCCTCTAGCCCAGTTCTATAGAGTCCTAATTGTCCTGTAAACGTCAGGAACCAGGACTCCACTGTTCACAATTTTCTTACCATTTTGGCCTACATAGCCCCCACTATAATGCCCTATTAAGCTCTTTCTGATTGTAATATTCAAGGACTTTTCTAGCTCAAAGTACCAAACACTTCCACATCCCTCCTGAAAACTAGTTCCAAATGCCTACAGACCACATAGTCAGGATATACAGAAATAAGATAAATATACATACATATATATACATATATATATATATACACATATATATACATATATATATACATATATACATACATACATACACACATCAACAGTTTCCACCCTTCTGGGCTCCAATTCTCTGCATTACTTTCTTATTGTCATTTTCAAATACCTGACCAGAAGAACTTAAGGAAGAAAGGGTTTATTTCAGTTGAAGGTTTTAGGCTACAGTCAATCTTGATGAGTGTAGCAGTCAGCTTCAGTGTTCCTGGGATGAACTTCCGAACCAGGTACAATTATGGAGGAAGGAATTTACTGAAGCTTACAGATAGAAGGGAAGTTCCATAATGGCAGAAGAAGCTGTCCCCCTTTCACAGGTCCACATACACAGAGAGAAGCAAGCAACACCATCACTATCAGCAAGCATAATCTGGGGAGCCTGTGATAGCAGAACTCTAGCACTCTGCATGTCTTTTGTCTGGAAACAGATCCACCTCCAAATACATCCTGGGGCTGAACCCTAGGATCTGCCCACAGTGACACCTCCTCCACCAGGTGGCTCCAGAGCTAAGTCACAAGCTTGAGTAAAATTCCTGTATCTATTGAGGGGCATCCATTCAAACTACCACAGTGAGGAAAGCATGGCAGCAGGAGGCTGAAACAGAGCTTGTCACACTGCATTAACAATCAAAGCGCAGAGTACGAGGAAGGGAACTGCTCAGCTTGCTTCCTCCTCTTACTCAGTCTGGAGCCCAGCCTACTTAAGGTGGGTCATCATACCTCAATTAACCTAATCTAGAAAATCCTTCTCAGACGTTCCCAAGGATTTGTTTCCAAATTGATTCTAAATCCAGTCGAATTGGCAATCATAAATTAACTGTCACACATACACTAGCTTGTTATTTTGCCTTTAAAAAGAAGGAAATCCTGCCATTTTAATAGCCATTGCTAGACATGGAAGATAATATGCCAACTGAAACATCAGACTTTATGGGATTCCTCATGTAATGGGCATTTAAAAATAACCCAGGACCTAGAAGTAAAGAATAGAATGATAATAGAAAGGAATGGGGAGAGTGGGTATTTGGAGTTGGTCAATGGCTACGAATTTACAGTTTTACAGAAGGACAAAATTTCAGACAGCTGTTATAGAATAGAATTTCCATCATTAGCCATAGGCATTATGTATGTGCAAGCCTATTAAAAGACTATACATTAGGTTAGCTCCTCTAACATAATATCTGCTCTTACTTTCTTCACTATGCAGATTCCTTATTTGTAAGTAATAACTCAACCTAGTTGCCTTCCTGAGAGAGCACTCAAAATGACTTATTTATATTTAGCACCCTTCTTCCATACACCCTTGGTACCAAGCACATATTGTTAATACTAAAGTTCAATGATATGACTTTTTATGTAGAAGCACCTAAAAATTCTGAATTAATTGTTTCTGCTTAAGGGAATATATAAAGAAAGAATTCTTATTAACAATGAGAGACCCTCAAATCTCTTAAGAATTTAAAACTAGATTCCATTTTTTATCTTGACATTAGTTGAATATGAATTCCATATACTACACATATTCTTTTTTTTTTTTTTTGATTTTTTGAGGTAGGGTCTCACTCTAGTCCAGGCTGACCTAGAATTCACTATGTAGTCTCAGGGTGGCCGAGAACTCACAGTGATCCTCCTACCTCTGCCTCCTGAGTGCTGGGATTATACATATTCTTAATAGGATTTTTTAAACACTGTAGGTCTTACCTTTGGGCACAAAAATGTTGACCAAAATAGAACTTCCCAACACAAATTGTAAAAAGGCTACTGAAGGGCGACGTTTGACATGTCTTACTATAAAATACGCAATTATTTTGCAGGGCAAGTCTGTTATTCCTAGTAAAAACTGGACCAGGAATATGTCCTTTCCCAAATGCTCAATATCCATCATAAAGCCAAACAAGCTGAAGACAAATGAAAACCTGTGAGAGAAAACAGAGAGACATTCAATTAACTCAATAATGAGCATACACTTAATTAGGGAGTGTGTGTGTATATGTACATGTTTGAGTGTGTCTGTGTGAATTTGTTACTTTATTTCTTTTAAACTGAGAGATATGAGCAATGGAGCAAAATCTTAATAATGAACTAAGTTAGAAAATACATAAGCAAATTCCCAAACAAGTTTGTATTTGGCATAATGTTATAATTCAGTCTATGAGTTTTGGCTATAAGTGTGTGGGATCCAATGTAGAAATTTGACATATTATATCACCCTGAGAATAAGGGAAATTTTTTCATTGCTTAATAAATTATAAATCTTACATGTATTTTTATATTTCAAGAGAATATGAGTGTTACCTGAAAATATTATTGAAATTTAAAAATAGTTATAACACGACATATAGTCTCCTCTAATTTGAAATAAAATTATTAAATTTTAAATTCAAGTCATGAATGTATTAATATTAGTAAATCATAATAAAATGCATAAGAAATATATATGTATAACTTCACATTTCATCCTACCTTTATATGGCATTTGTAATTATAGACTCTAAGTTTTCATTTTAATGCATTTTGCATGCTTTCTTAGATAAGAAATATACATTTTTTGCTCATTGTTTTAGTTCTTATCACATTGCCTTACATATAGTATGTGTTAGCACATCTACGTAAAGAATTGATCAAAATGAGAGGACAGTGGAGTATTGCCAAGAGTCTGAGAACATAAAGATAGTTTTAAATATATTTAGTGATTAAGTTAATCTAACATAATTTTGGCCACATGCTTAAAATACCACTTACATATATATAGTATAATTCTCTCTAGTTGCCAAAGATTACAATAGACTATAATTTCTTAAATGATAATAGAAAATGTTGTTAGAATACATTATATCTTATAATTATCTTCCATTCAAATTTAAATTTTTAACTATTTGGAATAGTGTATTCACACTATCTATTTGGACTTTTTAAAAATTTTTCTCTGATCAACTAGTCACACAGGAATGTATTTCGAACCTATGTATATATTTATTAATAAAAACTGAGAATCACTACACTATTCTTAGAGTTTATTATCATACATAAAAATCATGGGTCGGACCTAGAGCAAAGGTTTGCTACTGTGATCTCTTGTGTCTTTAAGGAAGTCATTTAACTAATCTCACAGTCATTTTTCTCATTCTAAAAATTGACCTAGAAATCATTCTTACGTGCACAAGTCTTAACTGATTGTGTTTTTAAAATGTATGATCAATTCCCATCTGCCTTACTTTTTCCGAGTTTTTCTCATGTATAGAACGAAACACTATACATTTGCAGCAGCTGGAAATCACAAAAGACACAGTCTAATATGAGACTTAAATATAAAATGGGATTTGTCATATATACATGTATATGTTGCCATATCATTATGCTGTTTACCTTACTATTATGCTGTGATCTCTTATAAATAAAATTGGGCAATTTGTCTGAAAAATCAGCATTTCTTTCTTGTTTTCTGAGACATTTTAGGGCTAATTTGGCTATTAATTTGAATGTTTCATTGCCTGGCTTCCTCGTAGATTCAGCTGGATCACTCGATGTTCTACATCAGCAGCATGCACTATCTTCAGTAGTAAGCCCTTACCATTTACCTCAGGAAGGTAATCAAGTGTTTTGACAGAAGGCTGTCTTGTTTTGGGGACCTCATAGGTCTTTGAATTGTTGAGTTCTCTATCAGGTACATACACCTATACAACTCTAGCTTTGTCTGTTTGGGAACTGCAGATAAGGAAGTACAATGTGGCCTCTGTCTTTCTGTGCTTCGTGAGTTTGCTCAATATGATCTGTTCCAAGTCAGTCCGTTTTAATACAGATTTCATTGGATCATTTTTCCCTAGTGCTGAGTGGAATTCCATTGTGCATATGTGCCACTTCTTCATTATCCGCTCACCATTCCCTTTGCTCTCTACGAATAATAAGACTTCCGTGTGTGCACTTCAAAACTCTTGTTTTCGTGCGGATTATTTGAGTCCCTTTTCTTTGTTGCATTTATTTCCTTTTCTTTGTACTGTTGTTTCTGTTGTCTGGTGTAAAGGGGACAAACATGTCCCCATAAAGCAGGCATTCCTCAAAGGGCTTAGCATAATGTTAAAGTGATAGGCTATGTGTTAGAAGATGAAAAGAGAAACCACTTACACAAGGCTGAACAAACACAGCACTGTTCTGCGTGCTGTAGGGTTAACAATGACTTCCTTTATTCCGATGGCGTGTGCTTTGACCGTACCCGCTTTTTCCTTCATTTTGCATCTCAGAACCTTCAAAAAAGAATTGAAGGAAAGAAGGGAGGGAAGGAGGGAGGAAGAAAAGGAAAGAAGGAGAAGGAGAATGCAAAACCAAAAGTATTAAGATTCAGTTGTGGTTTTAATGTAAAATGATCCTCATGGGATCATGTGTTTGAATACTTGGTCCCAAGTTGGTTACACTGCTTGGAAAAGTCTTGCTGAAGGAAATGGTCACCGGGAAGGGGGATGAACCTCAAAGTTTTACAGCCCACCCTTACTTTCTCTTCACCCTCTGAGAGCTTCAGGACTCGGCCTGCTCCTAATTCCCTGCCTGGCCCAACCAACAGGGTACATTATACCATTAGAAACTGTAGGCCAAATAAAACTTTCCCTTATGTTGTTTTGATCATATATTTGGTCAGAAAAATGAGGAAGTAACTAACAGAAAATGGGTGTCAAGAAGCAGGGATGTTGCTATAAAAAAATCTGACCATGTGGATCATTGGAATTGGTTTGTGGGAGGAATGTGAAAGCATCTGGGGTTTTTCATTAGCAAATCCCAGTAGTCAGAGTTCAAGGAGCCATTATGGTATAAATTTGGAAAACCCACAAGGCCGAGAGAAATTTGAACTTTGGAGTCTAGCCTCGCAAGGTCTCTTAGGTCTCAAATGATCAAGACTTCTATTGCCAGGGTCAGTGTATACAGGCCATCACAACTGAGGCCCAAGGGAACCAGGCTCGATCCCAAGCTAGCAGAAGAACATGGCATCACATTCTCAGAAACTATAAGCAAGAACAAAAACTTTTCTTCCCTCTGTTGCTTCGGTATAGTTATTGTTCACAGCAAAGAGGAGGTAAGTAATATATCTGTAAAATATATATTTTCCCCAAATTTAATCCTTTTAATCCCTCATGCTGTAACACTACCATGAAACTAAATCAAACAGGTTATCTAAAACAAAAAATACACTGGGGCTGGAGAGATGGCTTAGCAGTTAAGCACTTGCCTGTGAAGCCTAAGGACCCCAGTTCAAGGCTCGAGTCCCCAGGACCCACATAAGCCAGATGCACAAGGTGGCACATGAATCTGGAGTTTGTTTGCAGTTTCTGGAGACCCTGATGCACCCATTCTTTCTCTCTGTCTCTCTGTCTCTCTCTCTCTCTCTCTTTCCCTCGTTCTCTGTCTGTTTGTTGCTCCAAATAAATAAATAAAAATTTGAAAAAGCACATTGGTTAGAGTGATATTCCAGCTTCTGACTGATAAATTATGTCACTGAAAGAATTCACTGAAGAAATGGTTAGACATATTCTTTATGCTATTAAACTATTTTCCATTGTTGTAACAAGTACAATATTACTGGTAGCATTACATTTTCTGACTTCAAGACATTTTACAAAATTCCATTAGTCACAGAGTATGTTCTTAGACAACCATAAAACAATTATATAGATTAACAGAATAGAATTTGGGATTAGAAAAATAAGTCGGCATAATTATGTGACTGCATCTGACTTTTGACTAAAATGTTAAGAACACATGATATATAATGGATAGCCTTTCATAAATGGTGTTCAGCAAATAATATATCCACAAGCAGAAATTTACAATGGATCCTCTCCCACATTACACTCAAAAGTGAGTGCGATGAGCTTTTTTAGAGATTTGAAATTAAAATTACTTAGAGAAATCATAGCAAAGACATTGATCTGAATAGTAATTTTTTGAATGTGGCATTCAAGCACAGGGAACAAGATGAATTACATCATTCTAAAGTGAAAATCTTCAGCAAAAAGGGTGACATAAACAGAGCAGAAAGGCAGTCCACAGAACAGGAGTAAAAATGTGCACACTATGTTATCTGACAAGGAGTAATTTTTAAAATACATGAGAACTTTCTAAAGTAGCATAGAAAAAAAATAAATAAGTCAAATTTGGGAAGTCATTGAAGAGCTATTTCACCTAAGGAGACAAGAAAAGAAATCAACAGCCATGTGAAAATGCTGTTCGTATTTCAAGCCATCAGGGAAATTCAAACTGAAATTCCAGTCAGATATTGCTTCACACATAGCAAGATGAATAATATTTATCTGGATTGATAACTCAGTGGCTAAGTGTGCTTTCTGCACAAGCATGAGTGCCTTAGGGGTTTAAAACATCCCTAGTTTGTGTCTCTAGACCCCACTTAAATAGCTGGATGTGGCCACCTGCCCTAGTAACCCCTGTCCAGAATAGGAGTTAGACACCAGGGAATGCCCTGGGGTTAATATAAGCAACAAGCTTGGTATCAGTAAGAGACTCCAGCTCAAATAAGAGCGTGCAAAAGAGCAGCAGAGTGGGATATTTAACAATCATCTTTGGCCATGGAAGTGGAGTGCTTTACCCTCACAGGTGAACATATGAGGTGTGCAAGAGCACATTCGCATGTAATATTTAAAAACTAAATAAATTTTGGTGGGAATATTGAGAAAATGGGGTCCCAGGGCACAGATAGTAACAGAGTACACTGAAAGGAAAAATTAGATAAATCAAGACCAAAACCCAAAAGAGCAAACTTCAAATCCTATAGCTCCATGTCCAGTATCTGGGGCTTGTGGTGGAATCCAAAGTGCTTAGGTAGCCTTTGCCTTTCAGTCTGCTGTCTACCCTCTTTCTTATGGAAGTTTTAACCCATTCCTGCAGCTCTCCTTTGGTTCTGGCACCCACAGCAACCTGGGACATGCATTACAACTTTGAGGTCATAACATCACACAGCAGCCTTTCAAGGCAACCTTGCAGTGACTCTGACCATGCCACACATTGTGTGGACTGAGTGGCTCTCTGGATCCATGGAGTAAGATCTCACGATTCCCTCAATCTTGTATCTTGAGTGCCTCCAAAACTAGTACCAACTGGACATTACTGCCAAGTTCTGCTACCAGTTTGGGACATAGCTAGCCCCCCTTGGACAATATCTGTAGCAATAAGACTTTGTAGCAGTATGACCTTAGCAAATACTTCCTTAGATGGTCATATCTGAGAAGGGAATCCGTTCAGTTTAATCTTTCTTCCTTCAAATTAATTTGGAGTTTCATAAGGTAGAGCCTCTGATTGGTAGGGTTTTGCCTCTAGAATAACTTTCCTATTGTTCCAGTGCACTGCAGAAAGTTTCTCTTCAAGAGGGCTGATCTGCTTAACAATTACAGCTGTTGTCTCAGCACCAGCCTGAATGTAATTGTATCTTGAGATTTCCTTCACCAGACAAATTTGCCCAATACCTTTGAATCCATTATCAATCAACATCAAAGGACACAGACAGAATACAGCCAGTTTCTGTGAATAACATATAATATGAACTGCCTCTAGCCCAGTTCTATAGAGTCCTAATTGTCCTGTAAACGTCAGGAACCAGGACTCCACTGTTCACAATTTTCTTACCATTTTGGCCTACATAGCCCCCACTATAATGCCCCATTAAGCTCTTTCTGATTGTAATATTCAAGGACTTTTCTAGCTCAAAGTACCAAACACTTCCACATCCCTCCTGAAAACTAGTTCCAAATGCCTACAGACCACATAGTCAGGATATACAGAAATAAGATAAATATACATACATATATATACATATATATACACATATATACATACATACATACACACATCAACAGTTTCCACCCTTCTGGGCTACAATTCTCTGCATTACTTTCTTATTGTCATTTTCAAATACCTGACCAGAAGAACTTAAGGAAGAAAGGGTTTATTTCAGTTGAAGGTTTTAGGCTACAGTCAATCTTGATGAGTGTAGCAGTCAGCTTCAGTGTTCCTGGGATGAACTTCCGAACCAGGTACAATTATGGAGGAAGGAATTTACTGAAGCTTACAGATAGAAGAGAAGTTCCATAATGGCAGAAGAAGCTGTCCCCCTTTCACAGGTCCACATACACAGAGAGAAGCAAGCAACACCATCACTATCAGCAAGCATAATCTGGGGAGCCTGTGATAGCAGACCTCTAGCACTCTGCATGTCTTTTGTCTGGAAACAGATCCACCTCCAAATACATCCTGGGGCTGAACCCTAGGATCTGCCCACAGTGACACCTCCTCCACCAGCTGGCTCCAGAGCTAAGTCACAAGCTTGAGTAAAATTCCTGTATCTATTGAGGGGCATCCATTCAAACTACCACAGTGAGGAAAGCATGGCAGCAGGAGGCTGAAACAGAGCTTGTCACACTGCATTAACAATCAAAGCGCAGAGTACGAGGAAGGGAACTGCTCAGCTTGCTTCCTCCTCTTACTCAGTCTGGAGCCCAGCCTACTTAAGGTGGGTCATCATACCTCAATTAACCTAATCTAGAAAATCCTTCTCAGACGTTCCCAAGGATTTGTTTCCAAATTGATTCTAAATCCAGTCAAATTGGCAATCATAAATTAACTGTCACACATACACTAGCTTGTTATTTTGCCTTTAAAAAGAAGGAAATCCTGCCATTTTAATAGTCATTGCTAGACATGGAAGATAATATGCCAACTGAAACATCAGACTTTATGGGATTCCTCATGTAATGGGCATTTAAAAATAACCCAGGACCTAGAAGTAAAGAATAATAGAATGATAATAGAAAGGAATGGGGAGAGTGGGTATTTGGAGTTGGTCAATGGCTACGAATTTACAGTTTTACAGAAGGACAAAATTTCAGACTGCTGTTATAGAATAGAATTTCCATCATTAGCCATAGGCATTATGTATGTGCAAGCCTATTAAAAGACTATATCTTAGGTTAGCTCCTCTAACATAGTATCTGCTCTTACTTTCTTCACTATGCAGATTCCTTATTTGTAAGTAATAACTCAACCTAGTTACCTTCCTGAGAGAGCACTCAAAATGACTTATTTATATTTAGCACCCTTCTTCCATACACCCTTGGTACCAAGCACATATTGTTAATACTAAAGTTCAATGATATAACTTTTTATGTAGAAGCACCTAAAAATTCTGAATTAATTGTTTCTGCTTAAGGGAATATATAAAGAAAGAATTCTTATTAACAATGAGAGACCCTCAAATCTCTTAAGAATTTAAAACTAGATTCCATTTTTTATCTTGACATTAGTTGAATATGAATTCCATATACTACACATATTCTTTTTTTTTTTTTTTTTGATTTTTTTGAGGTAGGGTCTCACTCTAGTCCAGGCTGACCTAGAATTCACTATGTAGTCTCAGGGTGGCCGAGAACTCACAGTGATCCTCCTACCTCTGCCTCCCGAGTGCTGGGATTATACATATTCTTAATAGGATTTTTTAAACACTGTAGGTCTTACCTTTGGGCACAAAAATGTTGACCAAAATAGAACTTCCCAACACAAATTGTAAAAAGGCTACTGAAGGGCGACGTTTGACATGTCTTACTATAAAATACGCAATTACTTTGCAGGGCAAGTCTGTTATTCCTAGTAAAAACTGGACCAGGAATATGTCCTTTCCCAAATGCTCAATATCCATCATAAAGCCAAACAAGCTGAAGACAAGTGAAAACCTGTGAGAGAAAACAGAGAGACATTCAGTTAACTCAATAATGAGCATACACTTAATTAGGGAGTGTGTGTGTATATGTACATGTTTGAGTGTGTCTGTGTGAATTTGTTACTTTATTTCTTTTAAACTGAGAGATATGAGCAATGGAGCAAAATCTTAATAATGAACTAAGTTAGAAAATACATAAGCAAATTCCCAAACAAGTTTGTATTTGGCATAATGTTATAATTCAGTCTATGAGTTTTGACTATAAGTGTGTGGGATCCAATGTAGAAATTTGACATATTATATCACCCTGAGAATAAGGGAAATTTTTTCATTGCTTAATAAATTATAATCTTATATGTATTTTTATATTTCAATAGAATATGAGTGTTACCTGAAAATATTATTGAAATTTAAAAATAGTTATAACACGACATATAGTCTCCTCTAATTTGAAATAAAATTATTAAATTTTAAATTCAAGTCATGAATGTATTAATATTAGTAAATCATAATAAAATGCATAAGAAATATATATGTATAACTTCACATTTCATCCTACCTTTATATGGCATTTGTAATTATAGACTCTAAGTTTTCATTTTAATGCATTTTGCATGCTTTCTTAGATAAGAAATATACATTTTTTGCTCCTTGTTTTAGTTCTTATCACATTGCCTTACATATAGTATGTGTTAGCACATCTATGTAAAGAATTGATCAAAATGAGAGGACAGTGGAGTATTGCCAAGAGTCTGAGAACATAAATATAGTTTTAAATATATTTAGTAATTAAGTTAATCTAACATAATTTTGGCCACATGCTTAAAATACCACTTACATATATATAGTATAATTCTCTCTAGTTGCCAAAGATTACAATAGACTATAATTTCTTAAATGATAATAGAAAATGTTGTTAGAATACATTATATCTTATAATTATCTTCCATTCAAATTTAAATTTTTAACTATTTGGAATAGTGTATTCACACTATCTATTTGGACTTTTTAAAAATTTTTCTCTGATCAACTAGTCACACAGGAATGTATTTCGAACCTATGTATATATTTATTAATAAAAACTGAGAATCACTACACTATTCTTAGAGTTTATTATCATACATAAAAATCATGGGTCGGACCTAGAGCAAAGGTTTGCTACTGTGATCTCTTGTGTCTTTAAGGAAGTCATTTAACTAATCTCACAGTCACTTTTCTCATTCTAAAAATTGACCTAGAAATCATTCTTATGTGCACAAGTCTTAACTGATTGTGTTTTTAAAATGTATGATCAATTCCCATCTGCCTTACTTTTTCCAAGTTTTTCTCATGTATAGAACGAAACGCTATACATTTGCAGCAGCTGGAAATCACAAAAGACACAGTCTAATATGAGACTTAAATATAAAATGGGATTTGTCATATATACATGTATATGTTGCCATATCATTATGCTGTTTACCTTACTATTATGCTGTGATCTCTTATAAATAAAATTGGGCAATTTGTCTGAAAAATCAGCATTTCTTTCTTGTTTTCTGAGACATTTTAGGGCTAATTTGGCTATTAATTTGAATGTTTCATTGCCTGGCTTCCTCGTAGATTCAGCTGGATCATTCGATGTTTTACATCAGCAGCATGCACTATCTTCAGTAGTAAGCCCTTACCATTTACCTCAGGCAGGTAATCAAGTGTTTTGACAGAAGCCTGTCTTGTTTTGGGGACCTCATAGGTCTTTGAATTGTTGAGTTCTCTATCAGGTACAAACACCTATACAACTCTAGCTTTGTCAGTTTGGGAACCGCAGATAAGGAAGTACAATGTGGCCTCTGTCTTTCTGTGCTTCGTGAGTTTGCTCAATATGATCTGTTCCAAGTCAGTCTGTTTTAATACAGATTTCATTGGATCATTTTTCCCTAGTGCTGAGTGGAATTCCATTGTGCATATGTGCCACTTCTTCATTATCCGCTCATCATTCCCTTTGCTCTCTAGGAATAATAAGACTTCCGTGTGTGCACTTCAAAACTCTTGTTTTCGTGCGGATTATTTGAGTCCCTTTTCTTTGTTGCATTTATTTCCTTTTCTTTGTACTGTTGTTTCTGTTGTCTGGTGTAAAGGGGACAAACATGTCCCCATAAAGCAGGCATTCCTCAAAGGGCTTAGCATAATGTTAAAGTGATAGGCTATGTGTTAGAAGATGAAAAGAGAAACCACTTACACAAGGCTGAACAAACACAGCACTGTTCTGCGTGCTGTAGGGTTAACAATGACTTCCTTTATTCCGATGACGTGTGCTTTGACCGTACCTGCTTTTTCCTTCATTTTGCATCTCAGAACCTTCAAAAAAGAATTGAAGGAAAGAAGGGAGGGAAGAAGGGAGGAAGAAAAGGAAAGAAAGAGAAGGAGAATGCAAAACCAAAAGTATTAAGATTCAGTTGTGGTTTTAATGTAAAATGATCCTCATGGGATCATGTGTTTGAATACTTGGTCCCAAGTTGGTTACACTGCTTGGAAAAGTCTTGCTGAAGGAAATGGTCACCGGGAAGGGGGATGAACCTCAAAGTTTTACAGCCCACCCTTACTTTCTCTTCACCCTCTGAGAGCTTCAGGACTCGGCCTGCTCCTAATTCCCTGCCTGGCCCAACCAACAGGGTACATTATACCATTAGAAACTGTAGGCCAAATAAAACTTTCCCTTATGTTGTTTTGATCATATATTTGGTCAGAAAAATGAGGAAGTAACTAACAGAAAATGGGTGTCAAGAAGCGGGGATGTTGCTATAAAAAATCTGACCATGTGGATCATTGGAATTGGTTTGTGGGAGGAATGTGAAAGCATCTGGGGTTTTTCATTAGCAAATCCCAGTAGTCAGAGTTCAAGGAGCCATTATGGTATAAATTTGGAAAACCCACAAGGCCGAGAGAAATTTGAACTTTGGAGTCTAGCTTCGCAAGGTTTCTTAGGTCTCAAATGATCAAGACTTCTATTGCCAGGGTCAGTGTATACAGGCCACCACAACTGAGGCCCAAGGGAACCAGGCTCGATCCCAAGCTAGCAGAAGAACATGGCATCACATTCTCAGAAACTATAAGCAAGAACAAAAACTTTTCTTCCCTCTGTTGCTTCGGTATAGTTATTGTTCACAGCAAAGAGGAGGTAAGTAATATATCTGTAAAATATATATTTTCCCCAAATTTAATCCTTTTAATCCCTCATGCTGTAACACTACCATGAAACTAAATCAAACAGGTTATCTAAAACAAAAAATACACTGGGGCTGGAGAGATGGCTTAGCAGTTAAGCACTTGCCTGTGAAGCCTAAGGACCCCAGTTCAAGGCTCGAGTCCCCAGGACCCACATAAGCCAGATGCACAAGGTGGCACATGAATCTGGAGTTTGTTTGCAGTTTCTGGAGACCCTGATGCACCCATTCTTTCTCTCTGTCTCTCTGTCTCTCTCTCTCTCTCTCTTTCCCTCTTTCTCTGTCTGTTTGTTGCTCTCAAATAAATAAATAAAAATTTGAAAAAGCACATTGGTTAGATGATATTCCAGCTTCTGACTGATAAATTATGTCACTGAAAGAATTCACTGAAGAAATGGTTAGACATATTCTTTATGCTATTAAACTATTTTCCGTTGTTGTAAAATGTTGCAGATATCCGTGGTGGCGCACGCCTTTAATCCCAGCACTCGGGAGGCAGAGGTAGGAGGATCGCCTTGAGTTTGAGACCACCCTGAGACTCCATAGTGAATTCCAGGTCAGCCTGGGCTAGAGAGTGAGACCCCACATCAAAAAACCAAAAACAAAACAAAGCAAAATTTCTAATTTCAAAATGATGTGCTGCTTATTATAAATCACTTGTATGTTCTTGTTTAATAAAGCACCAAATGATGCTCATGGCTGAGTGCTGGTTGTCACGAAAATGCCGGCAAATTCTCTGTGGGAACTTCTCATTACAATAATTACGAATACATTCCCATTGTATTGATTATGGATGTATGTTAGAAGATGAAAAGGGGAAACCACTTAACTAGGACAGAACAAACAAGCACCGCTCTGTGTGCTGTAGGATGAACAATACTCTCCTCTATTCTGTATTGTATTTGTAGTCCTCTGGTTGGTGGTGAACCTTGTCCTCTTCCGTGTGAACTACTGTAAGTATTTCAATTAACTAATTCTATTGTGCTGTTGCAGGTTATGATATATTTTACAGCTCTATCCATGTTATAGATATAAAGTAAAGATACTATATGAATTGAATAGAAGCTAATATGTATTCAATTTAGTCAGCACATTTGTGATTTATTATGTAAATATAGATATATTAATATAGATCATTTGTAGCGATTATTGATACATTTAGCTAATAACATAACTTTTGAAACTTTAACTTTTATAGTATTACGAAGAGCAGTGATATTCATATGTAGCTTTTTTTCTGGTCCACCTGTAGTTACAGCCAACACACCCTCAGGGACCTTTAAATCTTCAATGTCTAAAATACTATATTGGATAATTTTCCCATCTCCATATTATAAGCTCTACTATCTCAAGAAATCAATTCAGTTATGGCCTTAGTTTTCTTTACAATGTATATAGTGATTGCAATTGACTTGTTATTTGCATAAATCTATTAAGACCATCTATTAGACATGTGACCTGACTTAAATTGTTGCAGAAATGAGAGTAGAAATAACTTAGAAAGGAAACTAACTACAATACACTTTGTTATACCACACTCTTTTATGTAGAAAATAATGTGTAAACTATTTTCTAATTGAGTACTTTATTATATGAACATATTACAAGTTGGTTACATTCCCATCGAGTTATATATCTCATATTCACATTCCTCAGCCCCCATTCTAATTGTAAAAAAATCACACACCCAGAAAGAAAATACTGATCATCTCATAGATCTTAAATTCAAATATTGTTGGAATCAATTTTCTGGATCTCAGTCCATATATTCTGCCACAAGATGCATTGAAGGCTTCATTTTAATATTTCATTTAATATTTTAACATTTTAGCATAGAGGGACCCATCAGCAGGAATGTCATGTCAGAAGAATAACAATGCTAGATACTAACTGTAGAGAATAAAGAGAGAATAAAGATGACCTCTGTTAACCCTCCTTCTCTTCAATACCCAGCAGGGTGCTCAATATAAATACTTTAAAATTAACTGCCCATGTTTCTCTAATCCTTTTCAATTTCCAAAATAATCTTAAAATTATATGTTTGAAAATGTAATTTTTAGGCATACACAAAGGGTGGTAATAAAAATATTTGTAGTTTGTATCTCTTCTGACTTCTTATATTTATCGGCTGGGTGTTTCACTGATCTTACCCCAGTTTCCATCTGGTGAAGGGGAGGAATGTACTTATGACCCCCTACCTCAATTGTCAGACTTTCTGCGACATCTTTCTTCCCATTAAAGTAGGCGATTCTCTGTAGTTCCTTCACTGCTCGCTTTGTTCTTCCAGTTACCATGAGCCAGCGGACTGACTCTGGCACCCACCTGTCTCAAAAAAGAGAGGTAGATGTTATGAGGGGGAATGCCACATTCCAGTCCAGAAAGAAATGACTGTGCTTTCATGGCAAAGAATAATCTTCCCAGCTTCAATCTCCATCTTATTGGGAAAGGATAATCTAAATTTATAGGCCCTCGGCCTGGAGAGATGGCTTAGCGGTTAAGCGCTTGCCTGTGAAGCCTAAGGACCCCGGTTCGAGGCTCAATTCCCCAGGACCCACGTTAGCCAGATGCACAAGGGGGTGCACGCGTCTGGAGTTCGTTTACAGTGGCTGGAGGCCCTTGCGCGCCCATTCTCTCTTACTATCTGCCTCTTTCTCTCTCTCTGTCACTCTCAAATAAATAAATAAAAATAAACAAAAATAAATAAATAAATTTATAGGCCCTCCATCTACATATCAATCCTACAGCCACATGTTATTTCTAGCCAACCTTATTCTTTGAAAACTATTTTAAAAAATAATTTGATTACTGAGTAAATTAATTAATTATATTTTCCAGTACATTTTTTTTGAATTTTAGGAATTATAACTACTTCCATATGTGTCCATAATTCATGTCATGTTTTGCCCTTGAGAAGATGAAAGTTTGACGAACACCAGGATTTGTGTTCTCAGGATGACTGTTTTATCTCTCCCTAAACAGGAGTATGGAAAGGATCTAAGTTAAGCCAGTACTCTGGCTTTGTCTTGCTTTTTGTTTCTACAGATAGATCTGAAAAGAATCTCATCAATTAAAGTGAAAGTAACAATTATTAACTGAACTTTTTAACAAGAAGGGAAACAATTTTGTAAATTTATTAAAAAATTCATACTCAGGCTGGAGAAATAGCTTAGTACTTGCTGGGAAGCCCAAGGACCCATGTTTGACTCCCCAGATCCCACATAAGCCAGATGCACAAGTAATGCGTGCTCAAGGTCACACATGTGCACAAGATGTGTACACATCTGGAGTTTGATTACAGTGGTGAGAGGCCCTGACATGCCAATTCTCTTTCTTTCTCTCTCTCTCTCTCTCTCTCTAGTTTCTGTCATTCACTCCTGCTCTCTCTCATAAGAAAAGGCCCGTCTATTGGGCTTGCTTCAAAAAAAATTTACTCTGAAAATTGAGATTTGTTTAATAGATTAAATTTTCTTATCCAGAGTATTTTAAAATACAAGCAGGGGCTGGAGAGATGGCTTAGCGGTTAAACGCTTGCCTGTGAAGTCTAAGGACCCCGGTTCGAGGCTCGATTCCCCAGGACCCACGTTAGCCAGATGTACAAGGGGATGCATGCATCTGGAGTTCCCTTGCAGTGGCTGGAGGCCCTGGCGTGCCCATTCAATGTCTCTCTCTCTCTCTCTCTCTCACTCACTCTTAAATAAATAAATAAATAAATAAATAAGCAGTCCTAAAAGTGAAAATAAAAAGTAATATATTCCTCAGCATAGACAGGCAAATCTTCATGGATCATGATCATGTAAGCAAAATGGCTGAATGCATCATAAAGTTCACATACCAGATGAAAAGAGAAACTAGTATGAATGGCAAGGCTATGCCCAGTTGGAGCATGTGCCAGTCTCTGAAAACATAAGCTAGTCCTCCAAGTAATGCATGGCCAACACTCAAAGTTAATCCAAAGAGTGCCACAACTGCAGGGTACCATTTGAGGGAGATTACTTCCAAAACTGAAAATAAAATTTAAGAAACATAATTAATTATGATATGCAACAGAATGTGGCAACAGAAACATAACATGATATATGTGCACAGGTGAGGAAAAGCTTACCAAATATACTGACAGTGCCTTGAAGAGTAGTCACGGAGGCAGACATCAAGAATCGCAAAGTACAGTATAGGGCGAAGGTGGGAACAAATGCACAGCATGTGCCTAGGAGCCCATAGGTTAGGCAAGAGCAGACCACCAGTGGCTTCCGTCCAAATCTATGGAAATAGTAATCAACTTTGTGGAAAACATAGAAAGTAGCGGTGTAACGCTAGACTATTATAGGAGAACTGTCATTCAGTTCAGCTTCCAGTTTTTCAAAGTCTTATACCACTTGTCACATCCATGAAGTAACACTAAACCTACTGAAGTGGAATCGTTTTACTTCAGAGTAGAGTCACTAAATTCACACCTTTAATATACTGGAATTCACGTAATGTGGACACACTGCACCATGTGACATTCCATTACCCCGAAATGCTGTGGAACAAGGGTGGAATTTAAGGAGCTGACCCACACTTCCTTGTGTTCAAAGGCCATTGGTTTTGTAAGCACCTTATAAAGTTACGTAGATTCTACTTTCCCAGTACTTTTTACATACTTTAATTAGGTAAAACAAAAACTTATGATACTATTCTTTTGTATTTCTCCTCAAAAACTAATTAGTAAAAATGTTGGAACAAAAAGGAAAATAGTTAAATAATTTTTGAAATATAATATTTTAGTGTATAAAACATGGCTTACAAAGATATTATAAATTAAAAATCCCACAGAGTGTCCTCCAAATGCACAGTCTTATTTCAGGATATTTTCTGTTTAAAAATATTATATTTATTTATTTGCAACAGAGACAGATAGGGGAGATACAGACACAGAGAATGGGTGCAACCAGGCCTGCACACTACAGATGCATGTGCCACTGTGCATCTGCCTCTATGTGGGTACTGGGAATCAAAACGAGGTCATTAGACCTCTAAGCAAACACCTTAACCACAGACCCATCATCTATATAGCCCCCAGAACATTTTTTAAATAAAGTAATATTTTACTTTATCTGTCCAGAAAAATCCAGATCACACTGAAACATACAAACACATTTTCTTCTTTATCATTTAAAATACTAATAATATGTTATTTATTTAATTCTAAATAAAATCCACATCACAGGTTCTTTACAACTATTATCGCATACAATCCAAGTAAAGTAAAAGGAATTTAAATACATTTGAAATTTATTATCTCAGTCTTACAAATAAGACTGATAAAATTTCAGCTACCAATTATTGCTTTATATTAAACTGACTGTTAAGAATTCTTGTCACAACAATTTCAGCAATGTGCAGTCCATGTTCTTATCATCAAAATCTGTCCATCTTCTTTTTTAGTAGTGGCATACATGAAAGGCATTGTGGAATTGCATATTTATTTATTTTGGATATTCTGGGGCTCAGATACATTATATATCTCTCTAATCCTATTGACATCAAAGTTCATGAATCCAAGATATAGACCATACTTTATTTGATCGCTTTCCTTCTCTGTATTCCCATATATGCTCATTGGATTTATTTTCTTCCTTATTAATCTTAATCTCTTTATTTTAATTATGTATTTTTATTAATCTGGAGATTTTATCTCCCATGGAATCTTTTCACAGTAGCTTGAATAGTCATCATATTTCTACATATTTTTCTACAGATTTATTTTCATACTTTTCTAAAATTTCTTAAAATCGGCCCACAAATGCAACTTCCTGAATTATCACTTTAAGAAAAGAATATGTAATTCAAGCAGACATACTCATTAATATATGTCATTTGGAGTGTCAAATTTCCGACAGAAAATTCAAGGAGAAAAGTAAAGTTTCATGAGAAAGGAGACAGAGAAATTAGCTTCTGAGTGCTGCTCTAACAACTCATAGCCCATAACTCCATGGTGAAGACCAACAATCCCACTAAGGAGGGCCCTCAGTGGAGTGGGGCAGGGAGGAGGGAAATGGTAGTACCAATACATAGTGTATCTATAAGAAGTTTCTACTTCATAAAAAAGAAAGAAAGCTTAGCTTCTTAAAACTTGATCTTTAAGGCTCACCTGTGCCAATATATGTCACCATTTCTTGGACATTTCTGCCCCCTGCCCACTGTAAATTTTTGACTTATCCCTACCAGGAATTTTCAGTTCCATGTGGGCCAGATCATAGTTCCCTTCTATTAGGAGTGTACACTAATGACCTAAGATTTTACAAGTTTATAATTATTTTGAACCATATCCATCACATGGCTTCTGTACTGTGCATAGCTAGACTCTGTTAAGGTGCATACTGAGTTGTGAGTAAACTGTGTATAGAGACATTAAGTGTGGGTTCAGGTTGGTGGTGCATTTTTGGAAGATGAAGCTTACCTGTCAGACAGCATGACATTTATCGCAATGCCCACCAAATGCCCTGCCAGGGAGATAGCCTGCTCCAAGTATTTAAATGACTGATAACCGCATACTAAGTCCCACTGGAAAAGATTGGGTGAAAATTATGTATTTATAATCATTATAAGTAAACATCTTGAAGCAGCCATAAGATTCTTTGGCATTATGTAAAAGAATATAAAATTACTTTTTAAATTTTTTGTTTATTTTTTATTTATTTATTTGAGAGCAACAGAGAGAGAAAGAGGGAGAGGGAGAGAGAGAGAGAGAGAGAGAGAGAACAGGCACACCAGGGCCTCCAGCCACTGCAAATGAACTCCAGACAAGTGCACCCCCTTGTGCATCTGGCTAAAGTGGGTCCTGGGGAATAGAGCCTCAAACCGGGATCCTTAGGCTTCACAGGCAAGCGCTTAACCGCTAAGCCATCTCTCCAGCCCAGAATACAAAATTACTTTTTTTAAATTTTTTTGTTTATTTATTTATTTGAGAGCGACAGAGAGAAGGAGGCAGAGAGAGAGAGAGAGAGAGAGAGAGAGAGAGAGAGAATGGGCACGCCAGAGCTTCCAGCCTCTGTAAACGAACTCCAGATGTGTGCACCCCCTTGTGCATCTGGCTAACGTGGGTCCTGGGGAATTGAGCCTCGAACCGGGGTCCTTAGGCTTCACATGCAAGCGCCTAACTGCTAAGCCATCTCTCCAGCCCCAAAATTACTTTTTAATGCTAAAAATTCTAGGCATCAGAATTGAAACTGGCAACAAGCAATTGGTTAATAGTTTAGATAATATTCTTATTATACTAGTTGACATGACAATGTCCGAGGCCCACACGTCATTCACTCCACATCACCAGTAACTAACTTCTTACCTCAGTGATGATGGTAGAAGTGAACACACTGTGGTCATATGTCCACCCATCCAGGCACGGCTCTGTCTCTAGCTCAGTGTTATTGGAGGTTGACACATCAGGATCTAAGAGTTGCCACTGGGTCTGGCGGAACCGATGGCATGGCTCAGGTTTCTGGTCTGGGCCCATTGGAATGGAGACCTTCAGCAGGGCTTCTGTGGTCATGTTCATGGTGATATTGGCTTCAGAGCTGAGATTGTCAAGAAGGCTCACATAACAGTGGTGAGCAGGGATGGCTGCTACAAAGTTGTCCATGTAGTCATGAGGGGATAATTGCAGATTTAACAACAAACCAAGGATGATCATTAAAATCTGAAATTTTCCACTATCACCAACATGTTGAAGAAGGTCTCCAAAACCCATAGTTAGGCCTCCAAATACCAGCTTTAAAATAATTGTCTTTACAGGATAGAAAAAAAAAAACAATTTTAAAAATCTCATGTTACTCATTAAAAAATGTTTTCTTGAACTAGGAAGTTAAAGAAACTGAAATATTCAGGTATTATGTTTTCATCAGCAATGTTTGTTTTCCCTATCTTGTGAATAAACTTTTATAACCAGTTGGATTATTGCTGATGTCAGGTGCTCATTGCTGGTAGAAATCACCCAACCAAGAGCAGCTTGTGGGGAAAAAAAGGTTTATTTTGGCTTACAGGCTTGAGGGGGAAGCTCCATGATGGCAGGGAAAACAATGGCATGAGCAGATGGTGGACATCACCCCCTGGCCAAAATCAGGTGGACCATAGGAACAGGAGAATGTGCCAAACACTAGCAAGGGGGAGCTGGCTATAACACCCATAAGCCTGCCCCCAACAATACACTGCCTCCAGAGGCACTAGTTCCCAAATCTCCATCAGCTGGGAGCCTAGCAGTAAGAACACCTAAGATTATGGGGGTCATCTGAATCAAATTACCACATTCCACCCCTGGCCCCTATAAACTGATAACCATACATGATGTAAAATACAATGCATTCAGCCCAACTTTATAAGTCCCCATAGTTTTATCAATCCTGATGATGTGCAAACATCCCCATAGTCCAAGATCTTCTAACTGAGCCATAATACCAAAAAATTCCCCCACAACCCATAACGGCACAGAATAAATATTCACACTGCAAAAGATGGCATTGGGCATAGCAAAGAAACATTCAACCAACACAAGATTTGTACTGGAAAAACATCAAACTCCTGTAAGTCCAAGTCCAACAACTCTAGCCAGTGACAAATCTCCAAGTCCAATAATTCTAAATAGCAACAAGTCTCTGGCATTCCAATTCCACCCCTTCAGCTAGGCTACGCACAGTCCTGGAAAACTTCATCAGGACTGGCAGGCTTCCTAGCAACCATCTCGTGGTCCCGGCATCTCCACTGGGTCCCCACTGCAAGCCATGGTTCATCCTCATGGCCCCATGGGGTCTCCATGCAGGCATACAACAAACCTGCTTCACACTGTCCATAGCCATTTCCAAAACACAAGACCATGTTGCAAACACAGTGACCCTCTCTTTCCTACATTTATTATACTCCACACCAGGTTGGGTACCGATTTGTTAATCCAGAGCAGAATAAAGCTGACTTTGAAGAACAGGACACTCCTTGAACACTCAGTTCCCTTCAAAAGAGTCTACATTCTTCCTGTTGCCCCAGTGCAGGTCAGCTGGCCCAATCTCAAAGGTTGTACTCTCACAATTACAGCTGAACAGGCAGCAGTTCACCCAAAGATTTTTTTTTTTTCTTCTGTGTCATATCCCTCTGCTCACACCAGTTCATTTCTATGCAAAGCAACCCTGCACAACTTCTCAGGACCTGGGCATAACAACAAGTTTCTCACACAAACTGCTAGCCCAGTCCAAGCAAAGCTCTTTCTCATCCCCATAAGTCAAACCTCACAGTCCATAATTCTTATTGCATTAAGGTATTTCAACTCTGAACAGAATAGTCCATCAAGCTGTACTTACTGCACTGCAAGGCACCATCTCTCAGGCCAAAGTTTCAAATCCTTCCACATTCCTTTTGAAAATCAGCTCCAAAAGGCCAAAGCCACACAGTCAGATGTCTAGCATCAAATGACACCACTCCTCGATACCACTTTACTATTGCAATCTGAGTCATATTGCTGGTAGAAATCACCCAACACCAAGAGCAGCTTGTGGGGGGGAAAAAGGTTTATCTTGGCTGTACAGGCTCGAGGGGGAAGCTCCATGATGGCAGGGAAAATGATGGCATGAACAGAGGGTGGACATCCCCTCCTGGCCAACATCAAGTGGACCATAGCTACAGGACAGTGTGCCAAACACTAGCAAGGGGGAGCTGGCTATAACACCCATAAGCCCGCCCCCAACAATACACTGCCTCCAGGAGGCTTTAATTCCCAAATCTCCACCAGTTGGGAACATAGCAGTCAGAACACCTAAGT
Organism: Dipus sagitta; assembly: GCA_036346955.1. Lineage (NCBI taxonomy): Eukaryota > Metazoa > Chordata > Mammalia > Rodentia > Dipodidae > Dipus > Dipus sagitta. Next base: position 189,126,997 of record CM070771.1, read on the forward strand.
TTATTGGGGACACCTGAAACAAACCACCATAATTATTTTGCTACATTAAGGATAACATGTGTTATTTCATAATGATAACAATTTGAAGAAGCATATGTCTCTTAGTAAACAACCTCATTGGACTTTGTTGTTGTTGTTGCTGAAAACTTAGCATTAACATGCAATGTAATATATTTTCCATGAGATTCGTGAATGTATTAATGGTACTATTTGATACAAATACATGAATCAAGTATATAATACATGATGATTGTATCATGATTACCATGTACAAATAAATTAACTTGTCAATTATCATGTGTATTATGCCTTAGAGTCCAAAAATTTCTCTATATTACAATAATATTTTTACACTTTGAACAAAAACTTCCCATTTCTCCTGCTCCCAGACCCTGATGAACATTACTCTTATTGATTGTGCAATTTGTACTTAGTTCACATAAATTATATACTGAAGTTACATGATACAGTGCTTACCTGTGCCTGGCTTATTTCATGTATAAAATGTCTAGGTGGCCTTCTATTTATGGCTGAAAAATATTCAAATAGATATGCATATGTACATTTATATATATACATAAATAAATAAATCATATTATATACCCATTCATATGGGAAGGCTGGGACATTCATGACTCCACAGTGAATAACAATAATACCACTGAGGAAGGTCCTCAATGGAATGGGCCTGGGGGAAGGGGGAACATGGGAATGTAAGTTAATGGGGATGTAATCAATCTGTAATATGTTAGCATATTGAATTTCTAAATAAAAAGTGTCCAGCATCATTAATTGCCAGATACACAGAAATTAAACTTACCATGATCATCTGATAGCTCTTACAGAGGCTATCATGAAAGAGAAAGTGTTTAGCAAATGAAAAGATTAATCCTTGCATCTTGATAGTGCAAAGTGGTCAAGCCTCAGAAACATGCCCCACTTCAAAGAGTAAACCCCAAGCGCACAGAATCTGCACCTAGAAGAAACACTCACACTCTCCTATTCATTATAGAAATAATATGCAACAGCCAAGACATAGAAACCATTATCCTTCTATCCTTGAGAGATGATTTGAATAAAAATTGCTTACTCTTGAAATTATGCCTACATATAAATAATAAGCAAATGTATTTGTATTTAGCATGACCTATGCAAATACAAGCAATATAACATGCTCTGAAAGAATGTCTGAGAACATAAAGATAAGTTCCCTACCCCTCATGAGTTCCTAATTATATCATTACTTATGTAAAGCTAGTGTCAGGCTATGAGGTACCAGGATTTCTAGGGGAAAAAAAACGTCATTTGGTTGCTGTGGTTGTGTGACTCAGATGTTCCCCCATAAACTTAAATGGGCTAAATGCTAGGTTCCCAGCTGATGTCGATTTGGGAATTAAAGCCTCCTGGAGGCAGTGTATTGTTGGAGGCAGGTTTATGGGTATTATACAGTCAGCTTCCCCATGTCAGTGTTTGGCACAGTCTCCTGTTGCTGTTGGCCATCTGATGTTGGTCAGGGGGTGATGTCCACCCTCTGCTCATGCCATTGTTTTCCTATGCCATCATGGAGCTTCCCACCCAGTCTGTAAGCCAAAATAAACCCTTTTTTTTCCCCACAAGCTGCTCTTGGTCAGGTGTTTTCTGCCAGCAATGTGAACCTGACTATAACAGTTACAAAATATTAGGCTGAGAAAAATGATTAATAACACTTCTCAGGGTTGTCTCTAACAGAATCATGACTGAGAAGAAACAAAAGGTCACACATCAGGTCCAATGGTCTGAGAAGGTTTAAAAGTAGTACAACAGTAAGATGACTACAATATCCATTCCCCCTTTTGTATCAGACAAACTTTTGTAGTCTGCTTAGTTAGCTGACAGTATTTCAAGTAATAGTTACAATTAGATTAATTTAATAATTCAAATTTTCAGTCATTAATTACAACATCAGTCTGTACCCTACAAAGTCACACCCCTATGATTTGTCAGGGTCTTATTAAAATATAAAACAGCCAGAAAGATTTAACAAGAAACTTCTGGATCTACAAGGTAGCAATATGAGTTACTAAAAATGAGTTCACATATTTCTATAACTGATCCTTATTGCCTCCACAGTATAGGCACAAAACATATAAGCAAACTCCTTATCTTTTCCTTATATTAAACCATTCCTTTTGTTTGAAGACTCAATTCTAGATTCCTTAGCAACCATAAGTTCCCTGTGCTATTTTAAGGAAGATGACAGAAACCTACCTGTGTAAGGCTTCAGTCACACAACTCAGCTCATGCAGCAAAGAGCATTGCCTGGGCTGAAGAGAGACTCTCCAATACTGTAATGAAGTTAATGTTTTATCTCTGACATTCCTATATACCTAGTCACAGTACAAATGACAGGCATGGATTTCTCCACGTAGGAGTATTCTTATTTCCTTCCATTTGAAATCAGTGAATGCCATGACAGTGAATTGTTGTTCTGTCCAGGAACTTGTGTGGAAATGACCCAAAGTAGATTCCCACTTGGCTTTGAGGAAAGGGCCAGAGCTTTAAATAGTACAATGTGCATTTCTGCCATCTTCAATCTCTATGTTTCTCTGTGCTGTTGACCTTCGAGGTTCAAATTTATATCTTATTATAAGATCCCTATAATTGCAATCTTAGCTCATTCCATTACAGAATAACTTAAAAGTCCATGTACAAACTCTTCTGACTCTCAAGAGAAATTTTTAGCTATGAGCTTCTGCAAAATTAAAAACCAAGTAATAATCCTCCAAGATACAATAATGGGATAAGTAAAAGAATAATGTGGTCAAAGTAAGGGTCAGGCAAGGTCCTAAGCTGTCACCTGTACATCACAGCAATTGATGGGCCCCTACAGCTTAGGCCAGCACTGTACCTGTGGCTTTGCTGGCAATTGCCCACATAGCTGCTGTCTTGCTAGCACATGGTGTCAGTAGCTTTCTTGTGTGTGCATATTTCTGCTGGCCACACCTCTCTGATCTCCCTGTAATGACTCGTCTCTCTCTCTCTCTCTCTCTCTCTTTTTTTTTTTTTTTTTGGTCTTTCGAGGTAGGGGTCTCACTCTAGCTCAGTCTGACCTAGAACTCATTATTTAGTCTCAGGGTGCTCATGGTGGCCTGAAACTCACAGCCATCCTCCTACCTCTGCCTCCCAAGTGCTGGGATTAAAGGTGTGTGCCACCACATCCAGCACTCTTCTCAGGCTCTTAATTCACTCTAACCTTGTCATAGCTGCCTGAACCCTGTGACAATCATGCTTGTTCAAGGATTTCATTTGAAAACTTGGTATAAATTTTCATGGTCCCTTATTCGTGAATATTGCACATAAAAAGGTCTTCCACTAGTAACAAGCATGCTGCTCCCATCCCCCTGCACCCATGACTGTAGCAGACACAGAGTACTTTCCCGGAAATCTTGAACTCTAAGACAGCCCTGAGCAGCAAGTCTGAAAATTCCATTGGCCCACTGTGGAAAAAAATCTGCATTTCTGATCCTCTGGGCTGGTACTGACAATGTAGTACTGAGCAAATTTATGCCATGCCCGTTGGGGGATTTTCCCAGTATCTTGTTGCAACATAGCTAGTTCCAGTTTCTACTTGATAGGCTTTTTAACAAGTTGATTTTCACTTCCACATGCTTTTTCTTTTTTAAAAACTTTCTCTAACCAGGCTTCAGTGTTTCCAAATACTTCTGCTCTGTTTCCTTTTGTGTTTGGGTGCCACTGCACATGTGGAGGAAAAATTCACTTACTGTGTGCAAATTTCCTCTATCAGATTAAATTATTTTATTTTTTTCAAATTCAAAAATACAAAAAAAAACATGCACAGGGAGACACTTTATTTTTGTAATTATTGTTGTAAGGGCAAGAAAGGTTGCCCTTGGTTCAAATTCCAACAACATCCTCATATCCACCTGTGAATATTTCTTAGTTTCCCTCTCTTCTGAGCCCATACCAGAGCCAACCACGATATTTGACTTACATCATTTAGCTCTTTTCCTAGTCTGCTCATCCAAATTCTTTCAACTTCTCTAGAATGGTAATGGCCATTTCAAGGTGATGTTGAGAAGTAATTTTTCACATGTAGAAATGTGCACATTGTGATACAGAACAAAGAATAGGTTTTCAAGCTTCTCCCAACTTTACCTGATCACTGATATATTTATCTTTTGTGTCTTTTATTCCAGGGACTGGTTAAGACACAAGAGCACCACCAGCAAACAAGCGAAGGGCCTACTAGAAACCAGTGAGTGCTGAAGAGAGCAAATATGTGTACAGGGAAGAATGAGTTCATATTTTGACATGATTTTAAATAATGTTTATTTCTTTTACTATAACCTAGACCCCTTTTTTATGATTGACAAAGAGGAACATGGTTAACAAAATAGATGAATTGTGAAAATAATAGTGAAAAAAAAAACCTTGATGTTGATCCCAATTTTAAGGCCTAATTTATATTGCAGTACTAGCTGCACAAATAAAAATTTTAAAAAATCAGTCCAATAAAATGTCTGTCTTAGAATTAAATGGAACATACTCTGCTTACAATGGGAATGACAAATAAGCTCTACAGTATGCTTTTTACTTCTCCTTCCATGATTGTCATTTGATATGCATGTTCATTAGATATGCATATTCTTTAGATATGCATATTCAGAGAAGGAAATTCTGATGATCATAGGCATTCTAATGGTTTTGAGTATGATAAGTAATGTGGTTATCATTTATAGGAAATGTTATGTTATGAATCTTTTCTTTCAAGTTATCCTTGCATTGCCTGCCAACTATAATAATTTTAAAACTTTTATACAGCAAATAGAAAAATAATATTGAGACTGAGGTTAAGTAACACTATGTAAATTGAACCTTTCTTTCCATTTCCTGATCAGTGGGTAAAGTGTATTAACTTAGGCGTCACATCAACAAACACCCAACTTGAGGGGCATATGATCCATATATACAAGGAAACAATCATTAAGAAGATATGATGTTAATATGTATTTTTTGCTACATATTAAAGCACTGAATTTTAGAAAACAAATTCAAGTAGAAACTATGTTACACATAGGCCTAGTAAAATACTCCCTGTCACCAATAGGAAAATTATGTAGACAAAACATCCAAAGAACAATCTCAGAGTTATATTACATTGTATAACACCCTGACTAAAGAGCACTTTCTAAACACCATAGCTGCAGCTGCATAACACACATTCTTTTCTCCAGCACATGAGACTTTTTCCAAAGTAAACCATATATTGGTCTGTACATAAAGTCTTAAATATTCAAAAACAATTAAAATAAATTCTTAAGCTCTGGCATCTCACTCAGTTTGTATAGTTGCCTAAAATTACACTTAAAGACAATCCAATAAAGAAACTTTTTTAAACCATATTTATTTACTTACTTATTTATTTATTTGAGAGAAAGAGGCAGAGAGAGAGAGGATGGGCATGCCAGGGTCTCCAGCCACTGCAAATGAACTCCAAATGCATGTGCCCCCCCTTGTGCATCTGGCTTACATGGGTCCTGGAGAGTCAAAACAGGATACTTTGGCTTTGCAGGCAAGTGCCTTAACCACTAAGCTATCTCTCCAGCCTCCAATAAAAAACCTATTGATTTCTAATTTTGTGTTCACGTCAGTGCCTGAAACATATTGAAAAAATATTTATAGTCCCTCAGGATCTCTTCTTCATGAATGGAGGAGGTATGGAATATGAAGAGGTGATTGGATCTTCATTTGAAAACTGTGTGTTCTATTGGTCAGATAGTCCAAAAGTCTGCTGGTGAGCAAGTGGAGACATTACCAGTTCATTTACTACAACGGCACTGCACCACTAGCCTCTCTTTCATGAGGCCTCTGATAAAATAGGTCTTTCTATAGTTTTAAACACGTATGACAAAGCTACTTCCAAATGGTACAGTTGCAGCAATCAGCCATTGTTGGCCACAATACACTAAAAGCTGGAACATAATCTAGGGGGAAAAAAAAAGTATCTTCTACAAATGTTCTAAGTAGAATGAGAGTTCAATAATGTTGTTTAGAAATACATTGTCCATTTGAAGATAACAATAACATGCCTCTTACACACAGACCATCTGTATATCATAGGTTTTTTTTTTTTTTCTTATTAGAGGCCTAAAATATTTTCATGGTACTAAATGGATAAGTATTATTTTTCTGAGAATGGTAGATGAAGTGATGTACTTATAATTTTTTTTTCAGATGCAATTTCTACTTAATGTAAGCAGGATGTCATTTGAGAGTCAAACCTGCAGGGGCTTAATTGGTAAATTGGTAAAACACATAAAATATAAAATTTTGATTTTAATGAAAGAGTCCTTTGATATCAATAATCCTCAATATGTAGCATGTACAGATAATACTCTCTAAGTCAAGATTACATGAAACATTTTGTACACATAAAACATTTTGCAATGTGGAAAAACATATATACAAATGAACCATAAAATAAAATAAATTTGTTATAATAAAAATTATAGGCACATAGCATATTAGAAAAACTATCCAGAATATTCACTTGTTAAGGCTTATGAAGTCCAAAATAAATAGTCTTCAGTGTTCTGTCAGTTCTTTCAAATTACACAGCCTATCTCCACAGGGAAGGTCAGCATAGACTCTTCTCACCTTTTCTTTATATCCTTGACAGTGTCAGGAAAGGGACGGTTTAAAGTTTCTGACAGGAAATCTGTGCTTATTGAGGCTGCTATGGGCAAAACCCCATAGAGAATCCTGCAATGATGTACACAGTGTCTCACAGATGCAAGTGTAAACACAGAAAAGATTGCTCGCAATCTTGCAGCAAACATGGACATGCCCTGTAGAGTTGACCTTCAAAAATGAAAAGACATTTCCTCAAAACTTGGAATATGTGAGCTCATCCTCCTCTTCTAATTCAAGCTTATGTGTACCATTTCTCACTATAGCTTTCTTAGACCACTTGGAATCAAACAAGGTGGTTTCTTTTTGCTATAAACGCCTTCTAGTAGATTACATATCATGTGTCCTTTCTACTTTTTACTTAAAGGATTCATTTTTTTCATCCATACTGAAAACTTATATTTCAACTTTAGTCAAAATAGACTACCTGTGTTTTAGTCCCCATGAGAGAATTACTGAGCACCATGATTTTCAAGCCAATTAAGAGTCCTTTTTTATTAAGCTGATGACTGGTGGGGCGGGGGGGAGTCATGGCTAGGAGATCTCTCAGTGAAGTTTTTAAAGGCAAAAGACCATAAAGATAATGATATCAGTGCCAGATGGAGGTCTGTGCGACCTTGGAAGTACAGTTGTATATCGTGGAGCAATCTTGGTTTATACAATTGAGCCATGTTCGGGGTCCTGAGAAGCCCTGAAAGTGCTATCAGTATGGAGGAGGCCTTCCTGGGCATAAAATGGAGTCGGGGTCTAATAAGGACAGACTTAGCTATTTCACTTGTAGATTATTTTTTAGCTTTCTCTTTATTAAAATAGAGAAAACATATTTTAATTCAAAGCTAAAATAACACAGTATTGGGATTATTTGATAAAACATAACATAATATGCAAAATTTGAATTTAGGATAAAAATAATAAATTATATGAAGGCACTGTGCAATATTTATTTAGTTATTTTTCAGTTAAACTAAAAATATATAGAAATTAAGATCTACTGTTGTAATTTCTTTTATCATTTAAAAAATATTTCATTTACCTGAGCAACTATCTCAGCCCCATTATTTTTATTTTTTCATTTTCAATTAAATCTGTTAACCTTATAAAACATGTAGAGACACTTGCTCCACCATATTCATTGCTGGTCTAAGAATTGGAATCAGCCAAGATGCCCAACAACAGAGTAATGGTTAAGGAATATGTGGCACATAAACAATGGAATTCTACTCAGTGATAAGGAAAAGCAAAATAATGAAATTTGCTAGAAAATGGATGAACTTGGGAAAAAATATATAGTAAGTGAAGTCACACAGAGTCAGAAACACAAATGTCACAGGTTATCTTTCAAATATGCTTCCTAACCTGCAACAGCTTGAGTTGTTTGTAAATGGCATCAGGAGTACTCACATGGAATTAGGATGAAGCTAAGGAAAAGGGAATATGCTAGAGAGGGAGGAGGGGCTACTTGACAAATGAGTTGAGGGACACATAGAAAAGAAAAAGAGAAAAAGAATACCGTGGGTGGAAGAGTATTCAGAGGAGAGTGGGGAGAAGAGGGCAGAGATAATTCAACAAAACTGAAGACATTATGAATCAGTGCCATAGAAACCTTCCTCCTGGTCAGCGTTATACAAGATATAGCTCTCAGTAGGATAGAGGGGGTACTTGACTGAAGTATTCCACAGACAGCGGAGAAAGCTTAACCATAACACTATGGGCTTTGGCTAATAAATCCCCAGAGCACTATTGGGTTACAACCCACAGTGAGCTGTCGTTCAGGGAGATGCATGATGCCCACAATATAATGCAAGCTATTGCCAAAGCATTTGGTTATCTGCAAGAGCTAAAAGGTATTACCTTATTACTGAAGACACCACAGCTAGAGTGGAGGTCACAGGATATCCAAAGACCACCCTGGAACTAAGAAGGAAACCGGTTCCCTCATGGACAGCCCTCAAACCACTAGAAGGTCCTTGGGTAGATGAAGGGGGATAATGTTTATTAATATCATGAATAAGCAGGAGATCCTGCCAGGTATGAAAACAATCAGCAGGGCAAAAGGCACACACCTGTGCAATAGTACCACACAGCCTAGGTGGGTAACCAACAGCTCTCAAATTGGACATGAGACCTGCTTTGTGGAGAAAACTCATATGTGGTACTGGGAACAGAGCCAGATTACAAAGGTTAGGAAACCAACAGACTCCAGATAGAACTTCCACTGTTCTTTGTCTAAGAAGAGTGGGTACACAAATCAAAAAGTCTCTCAAATAACTATCCTTATACCTTTTAATCCAAGATACTTTCAATTTTGGTTGGAGAACTTTTATTTTCTTTCAGATGGCAGGGGATTTTGGGGAGATATAGGATATATCAATAAAACAAGAAAATAAAACCAACTGCCTACCATGAGATGGGTCACCTCTACTGCATCTGCCAGATCCCAGGATTCACTGCCAAAAGGTGACAAAATTACTGCTCAACCAACTTCCCTGGCCCTGGTATCCCTGCTGCTTTCTTGGGGTGGCCTGGACCCTTCATGTATGCTGGGGAAGAAAGCCTTTTGCTCTGGCCTCCTGATTGACCATTTCCTGGGTCATTGGAGGGTGCATGCATGGACTTAGTAGGCCAGAACTCCCTGTTAGTTCCCCACTTCCCAGTTCCCTGGCCCTGTTATCCCTGCTACTGCCTTGGGGAAGCCTAGACCCTGCCTGCATGCTGCAGAATCTGGCCTTTTGCTCTGGTTTCCTGATTGACTGGCTCCTGGGTCTCCAACTCCCTTTTCCTCTGAGCCAGAAGGTACATGGTCCACTGTGGGAGCTGTTCTTTTGCTTGTGGCTTGCCGGTTTCCCTGCTCCTGGTTCCTGAACCCCTGATCCTTGAAGCCTTAGTTTCCCTGTGCTGAAGAGTGTGCACAAGTGGAGTGAGTAGGCCTTAGATCCTAGTTACCTACCTCCCAGTTCCCTTGGTACCCTTGATATACTTGCAACCTCTACACTCTGTGTATCTTCAGTTATAACCCCATCATACTCCAATGTAGTTCACATTTAAAAGATAACACTCACTGAAGATCCTACAAGAACAAATACTTACTCCCTCCTAAATAATATAAGACTTTTACCCCAATATGAGTAGATCACAAAGCAGAAAAAGAAAGTTGGAAAACTGAGAGATCGCCACCCAAGATGCCTCATCACACAATGGAAGCCTCCAGTGAAAACAGAGAAAACACCAGAAATTGAATCCCAAAAACAAGCTATGTGACCCTGATCAAGCAAATTGCTGAACTGGAAGCAAATCATCAAAAAACAACCAACAATTGTATAAATGAAATTGAGCACAGAGTGTTTGTCACTAGGCTTAACTTACTTGAAGAAAACCAGAGGAGCATCCAAAGAGAGATAAATGAATTGAAGGTGAGTCAACAAATACAGGGTCACAATAACCAATTGACTCAGTTTGATGAAAACATGATAAAATAAAAGAATGAATTCCAGGAACCATCAAGAAAATCAGACCTTGACTTGAAATCTTACCTCAAAAAAGAGATGCAAAAAAAAAAAAAAAAATTCCAGAAAACAAAAATCAAATGAGGGCTGGAGACATGGCTTAGTAGTTAAGTGCTTGCCTATGAAACCTAAGGACCCTGGTTCAAGGCTCCATTCCCCAAGACCCACATAAGCCAGATGCACAAGGTGGCACTTGCATCTGCAGTTCTTTTGCAGTGGCTGGAGGCCATGGTGGACTCATTATCTTTCTATCTATATGCCTCTTTTGCTCTCTGTCTGTCACTCTCAAGTAAATGAATAAAAATAAACAAAAAATTACAAAAAAAATCAAATGAGTTTTTAAAAACCTCTCTAAAATCCCTCACGAACAGGGTCACTCATGTGGAGGACATAACTCTGAGCTGGAAGACAAGACAGAAGAAACTGGTTGGGAGAACAAAAACTTTGCTAACTTCAAAAAATTATGCAAACAGAATATGAAGGAACTGTGGGATACCCTAAAATGACCATACATCTGGATCATGGATGTACCAGAAAGGGAAGAAATCCAGGCCAGATGCATAGAGAACACAGTGAGCAAAATGATTGAATAAGATTTTCCAAATCTTACCTATCCAGATATAAGAAGTTCAAAGAATAACAGACAGGACCAGAAAAGAAACTCTCCAAGGCACATCATAGTTAAAATTCTCAACAGTGAAAACAAAGATAGAGTGCTGAAAGGGAGAAACATCTTACTACATACAAAGATAATCCCATCAGAATTACATCAGATTTCTCAATAGAAACTGTGAAATGGGACACTTCAAAGTTTAAAACACTACGGCTTCCAAACGAAACTACTGTACCCATCAAAAGCATCTCTCATAATCTATGCTAAAAGGAAAAAATCCCATGAAAACACTCAGCCCTGTGATTATATGAACACAAAGCCAAACCTACAGAGAATACTTCAGGGACTACTCCATACAGAAGAGTCAAACAACAAACCTCAGACGCCTACAAGAAGATCACAATAATGAAAACTAGAGCAGGCTTAAACAAGTACAAAGCTCAAGAAAACACCAAGCCCCATAAAGAACACCATCATGGCAGGGATTAAATAGGACCTTAAATATTAATTGTCTTAACTCACCCATCAAAAGACACAAGCTAACACGGGTGAATCAGTAAAATGGACCCTTCTATATGCTGTCTTAAATAAAGGGTGAAAGGATGAAAAATGATATTCCAAGCAAATGATAATAAGAAACAAGCAACTGTTGCTATATTAATATTGGATAAAATAAACTTCAAACCAAAAGTAACCAAAAAGGACAAAGGAGGTCAATTCTTACTCAATATCTAGAATCTACAAAGAACTCAAAAAATTAAACAATAAAAAAATCAAAAATCCCACTGAAAAAATGTGATAGAGAACAGAACAGGGAGTTCTCAAAGGAAGAAATTGAAATGGCTAACACACATTTGAGAAAATGTTCAACATCCCTAACCATCAGGGAAATACAAAGTAAAAACAACTATGAAAGGCCGGGCTTGTTTTCACATGCCTTTAATCCCAGCACTTGGGAGGCAGAGATAGGAAGATAACCATAAGTTCAAGGCCACCCTGAGACTACATAGTGAATTCCAGGTCAGTCTGGGCCAGAGTGAGTCCCTACCCCTCCCCCCCCACACACAAATATCTTTAAGATTCCACCTTACTGCAGTAAGAATGGCAATCATTAAAAAATCAAATGACAAATGTTGGTGAGGAGGTGGGAAAGAGGAGCCCCCCTTTACCATTGGTGGGAATTTCACTGTTGGTGGGAATGAAAAAATATATAACCACTATGGAAATCAATACGGAGATTCCAGACAAAGAAGATAAATATCAAACTATCAACAGGCTCAGTTATGCCTTTACTGGGCATTCACCCTAAATGCTCCATGCTTCACTGTCGGGCACTGCCAGGCATAGGCTGAAGCCTTCAGCAGTGGGGCCTGAGCTTCCAGGCAGGGCTAAGGACCCACAGGCTACAGGAGGCCATTCCACCTTAAATCCCAGCACATCTGAACTTAGGCTCTGCCCATAGCTCTGTGACCTTTGGCCAGTTGCCTAGGAAACTCCTTATCAGCCTTCACATAGCCCATCCTCCTGAGATTCTAGATCACCTGACCCTCTGCCATTTCCTACGTGCTGGAATGAACATTCCCATATGCTAATTAGGCATCAGAAATGAACTTGGTACATCCAATCCTCTCAGGGTTCTTCCCCCCACACTCAGATGCTTATAAACCCATTTCACTGACAATAAACAGAGAGAGATTTTCAACTTTCTCTCAGGAGTGTTTCTCTTGTCTTGTGCTCCTCTACCCCAGTTGCCTGGGTGCCTTCAGGGGGAACAGTGGCTGGCACCTGGAGCAAGAATCCAGGAACCCACACTTCACTAAAGAGATATTTGGTCAACCATATTTATAGCTGTTCAATTCTTAATAGCTACGAATTTGATTCAATTCAAGTGCCCATCATTGGACGAATGTATAATGAAGTTGTGGTACACAGACACAATGGTACTCTACTCAGCAGTAAGAAAAGTGACACAATGAAATTTGTAGAAATTTGGATGGACATGAAACAGATCATACTCAGTGAACTCACACAGTCACAGAAAGACAATCACCACAGTGTCTCATTCATTGCCAGTTCCTAACCTGGATCAGCTTGAGTTGCCGGCATACCTGATAGGCAACTTGAGGCCCACACAATAGGGATAGAAGGGTTCGGTGGGAGGGTAAGGGTAGTTGAGGGGAAATAAACACAAAACTAAACTCAAAATGAATTGGTACCATAGAAACCTTTCTTGTGGAAGATTTAACCCTCAACATGAGTATAGGTGGAATGTCTGAAAAGAAGTTCCCTGGAGAGGCTGAAATGAAGCCAACTCTTAAAAACCTTTGTGTCTGACCTGTAACTGGTATACTCATGATCCAGACATTTTGATCCCACAGTTCCTTTGTATTGTGTTTGCATAATTTTTTTCTCAATTTTTATTAACATTTTCCATGATTATAAAAAATATCCCATGGTAATACCCTCCCTCCCCCCACTTTCCCCTTTGACATTCCATTCTCCATCATACCCCCTCCCCATCTCAATCAGCCTTGAAGGTATCATAGTGCTAGAAAGAAGTGACTAGAATACCGAGTAACATCTCGATCACACCTTCCAAGGCTCCGGGTCTAATGCGGAAGAGGTGGCAGAAAGAATGTTAAGAGCCAAAGGAAGGGTAGGACTCCTTACAACGTGCTCCCTCCAGACATAAAATGGCCTGGATATCCATGACCTCATAGTGCCTGACAATACCTACACAAGACCATCATAAGAGGAGGAAAAGATGATGACATCAAAATAAAAGAGAGACTGATTGCATAATTTTTTTTGAAGTTAGCATAGCTTTGGACTCCTGGTCAGTTGCCTCTGTCTTCTCTTACAGCTCCATCTGTCTCCCTGGTGCAGGTTGTCCGTCTTGCCATAGAAGCAGCACTCTCATTCATCTTGAAAGTTCCTCTGTGGTTTCATGTGGGCCCTAGCTACTGTGCCAAGGGTGGTTCATCTCCTGCCAGGGAGGCACCTATCTATTCTTGTTCTGTTGATAGACTTTGGTTGTCCTTTGTTCTCGTTGCTTTTGGAGTGCATAGGCCCCAAACACGGTAAACTTGGCTTCTAAACTTTATCTCTCATATCTGTCATTTGTTATTATTCACATGGTTACTTGCCACTTGTACAGTTTTGCCTCCCTACCTTATTATTCTGCCTCCCACCTGAGGATGGTTATTTCTTTATGTGTCAGTTTCAGGCTCATTCCGCCTTGAAGCCTGTACTACTGACTTTTCAAAAGTCTCTCATTTCCTTGATCCATATCCAGCCAATTCTGAGTCAGCTCTGCCCTCTGCATACTTAGATTCTATCAATGTTAATAACTCTTAATAAATATGTTCAAAATCTTAGAGCATCTGCTTAGATTAAGAGATAGTAGTTAGTCAGACGATGAAACTTAGCTATCAGAAAAAAAATTCTGGTGACAGAATTGCTCACTAAATATCCTGGTATGAAAATGGCCATCAAAAAGTATTAAGATGGGCTGGAGAAATGGCTTAGCGGTGAAGCGCTTGCCTGTGAAGCCTAAGGACCCCAGTTCGAGGCTCGATTCCCCAGGACCCACGTTAGCCAGATGCACAAGGGGGCGCACGCGTCTGGAGTTCGTTTACAGTAGCTGGAGGCGCCAGTGCGCCCATTCGCTCGCTCTCTCTCTCTCTCTCTCTCTCTCTCTTTCTCTCTGTCGCTCTCAAATAAAAAAATAAAAAAAGTTTTAAAAAAAGGTATTAAGATGACTGATGGGCTGGGGAAATGATTTAGTGGTTAAGGCATTTGCCTGTGAAGCCTAAGGACCCTGGTTCAGCACCCAGGACCCACGTATGTCAGATACACAAGGGGTGCATGTGTCTGGAGCTCCTTTGCAGTGGCTCAAGGCCCTGGCATGCCCATTCTATCTGCCTCTTCTTCTCTCTCTCTCAAATAAATAAATAAATAAAATATTCTTTTAAATGATGACTTACAATCACATATTAAATCCCACTGCAAAAAAGACTAATAAAAAATGTAGCTTAAGTAATTAAAATGGTAGTTAAGAAGTAGACATCCATATGTCTAATGAGTACACTGCTAACAAACTTAAGAAAGAGCATAAAATTTTCCTTTTATTGTACAATAACTATTCTAAGCACAAGACTAAAACTGGAAACAAGTCAATACTATATATTAAATTCACATGCTAATAGAGATTATAATTAGGTAAGAGAAGAATGTGACGATTCCATAAAATACACAAATATATCGATTTACATTGTTCTCCAGTTGATAGTTGCAGTTACCTTCCTTTCCCATTATGAGGTTCCCAAAATTTGCTCCTTTGAGTTCTTACTTATGAAACTGAAGTTGTATGTTCAATATCAAACCAAAGCCATGAGAAATAAAATCTCTTTTAACTTGTACAGCCAAGGAGAAATGGCTTTCCTTTTGTGAAAGTACAGAACTCGGAAAGAATTAGTTACCAGACTTTATGCTTGATACAGTATGGAAAATTACAGAAGCGAAGATGGTATACATATGGATTCCTACTGTGTATAATTATCAAAACAAACCAATGGACTAGACAGCAAGGGGAATAAAAGACTACTGGAGAAGAGCCCAAGAAAACAAGACAGTTTAGACAAACTGCCAGCCAGATGAAGAATTTGTTTCCCAAGCAAAAATTTTATGTAATTCTGAATATTTACAGGGCACTTTGCAGGAGAGATTGGAGCAGAGAAAAGTGTGATGAGTGGGTCCACACCTTTCTGGGAACTGCTTTTTCATGCGTACCTACCTCTTGTCTTCTACTTAAAGTTAAGCCTCATTTCAGGACCCCCAAAGATGAACCTTGCTCAGTCACTGAACTTCTTGATTCATTCTTCTCAGTGTGGCCACACTGGTTAAATATCCCCTGTTTCTCACCATTACTTGCCACTTTAGCTTCTCTATTGTTGGACTGGTGGCTGAAATAAGCAGTAACAAAACACTGATTAACAGTAATCAGTAAAACTCTGTGATTAATTAATTCAGTGTGAGAGATAAGAAAGGGGGAGATCTCAGGAGACCCCTGCATTGAAATAAGAACACCTGAGGAGAGTTTCTGATAGCTGAGGGTCAACAGTTCTCAACTAGGTGGTGTCATCGAAACAATTGTAAATGGACAATTTACAAGTACAATAAACAGCTACAAAACAATTCCAAGGGCTGGGGAGATAGCTTAGCAGTTAAAGGTACTTGCTTACAAAGCATATTGTTCAATTTCCCAGCACCTACATAAATCCAGACTGAAGCTGGCCCATGTGTCTGGTGTTTGCAGCAGCACAAGAGCCTGGCATGTCCACATACACACATGCATGTGCACACATACACATTCAACTAAATTAATTAAACTTAAAACATTCAAATGGTAATTTTAAGCACTTGATTGAATAGAAGCATCTGATCAATGTTTCAACACATACCACTGGGGAAACAACACTACATAAATGTGTACTTAGGGCTTGTTAAATTAATAACTAGTGTCCTCAAGTTAAACACAAGTTACCTGGAAGAGTTAAATTTAAACCCACATCTTATGACTGTTGAATGAACTGAAACAAAGAGCACAGATACAGAAGGACTGGAACTGTGCTCTTTGTACACTCTGTCATGGTGGGAAAAGAATCTTCCTTTGGCACACCTCAACCTCTTGAACATTTGGAGATTAAATTTCATGCAAATGAAAAATTAACATAAACGTATATATATATAAATATAAAGCATACAATGGTTATCATAAATATACATATTATTCCATAAAAAGATACTTCTAGAAAATGTCTGCATATTAACATTAAAGCTTTATTTATTTATTTTTGAGTCAGGGTCTCACTCTAACTGAGGCCGACCTGAAACTCACTCTGTGGCTCAGGCTGGCCTTGAAATCACAGTGATCCTTCTACCTCAACCTCGCATGGGCTGTGATTAAAGGCATATACCACCCTGCCTGGGTTAACATAAGAGATTTATAAAAATAACAACTGAACACAAAGTTGAAAACAAATTTACCATGAAATTAGACAAATGAAACTAAGAATAATTGGCAAAACATGCAAGGGTGCTGTTTTCTTGGTGAACCAGGTACCAGCACAAGGGTGAAAGAGATCAACACAAAGAACAATCAACTCCTACAAAATCAGATATCCAGAGACCCAGAGGCCCCCAACACCTTATCACTGAAGCAGACCAAAACTGAACCCAACATGGCTCAGGGAAATTTTGCGGAAGAGGGGGCGGAAAGAATGTCAGAGTCACATGTTGGGTCATGACTTGCAGAGACATTTCTCCTACCCATAACTGTGGGCTAACTCCACAATGCATGACACATATACCTCAACAAGGAGGGGCCAGGGGGAGGGGGTAGGACATGGACGAGCCTAACAATGGTACCAACTTGACTGTATTCACTGAGTACAAAACTAATTAATAATAAAAAAAATGGAAATAAATATTTCCATGGGATATACTACATATATGACTATCCTACTGTCAGGTTTAAGATGTATGCAAGATACAGGATATTTATGTGAAGACTTTGGTCTTCTCCTTACTTAGACACATTAGATACATCTTTCTATCTTCACTTTTACCAACACACCTAAACAAGTTTTACTGAAGGACATCAGAGGGCCCAAAAGAGTTATCAGAGCTAGAATAGTAGTTGGCAATGAAAACCACACCAGCACAATCATTAAAATCCCTTATGGATGAAGTGAATGTAAAATGGTATTTCTTCCTCTGATAAATGTAGTAGCCTTTTCTCAATCACAAAGGGCCAAAAGCTCTGAAAGTGTGGTAAATTATACCTGTTATTTGTCAATAAAACACCACCTTCTCTGAACTGTTTTTTGTATGAACTTTCACATCTACCTGACTTATTTAAAATATTATTCCTTCATAACATATACAGGAATATGTTTTTGTGATTACATACTAAATTGGATGGTAAGGGTATTTCCCATAGATATAAGCTTCATATTATGGATTCTGTTACCTTTTGCAGTAAACGCTTTCTAAAATATGAGGCTCCAAAAATTATATCTGTGAAGTTCCCAAATTATCAAGCTCTCAGAATTGTGTTGGGCTTCAGAGAGGTTAGGGTTTACAAGGGTTTGTCACAAGCATGTCTTACACTGAAAATTTATGTTTAGTTTCTTTACTTATTTGTAAAAAAATATTTTCACCCCTATTCATTTTTTTGTTGTGGTATGTGTGGTATGTGCATGTGTATGTATTCCCAGGAAAATTTAATGCAACAAACAGTACACAGACGGAGACCTACAGAACCAAAGATGAGTTGGGGAAGAGTGCTTGTGTGGTCCCTGTCATGGGTGTTGACATGCAACTGAGGCTGACCATGTGAGATTGGAGCATCTGTTGAGTCAATCCCAAAAGGAAGCCTTTCCCCATATGATATGGGATGGTATGCCTCCTTGCTGTAGTGGTGGTTGCATACTTCTTGAAATGAAAGGATATGTAACCAAAAAAAAAAAAAAAAAGACCCAATTGCAATGTGAATGGAGTATTCACAAATTGGCATGGACACTGATGTGGAGAAAGAAGAAACAGACCTGAGTGAGTGGACATATTGTGGTAGAAAAGTAGCTAAAAGTTCAACTGAATCCCTGAGTTACTAAGAGTTAATTGCTGAGGAGCTAAACTCATCTTTGTCAGCAGATGGAAAAATCTCAAAGAGGGAACTGTGTAGAGGGAAGATGTATATATATGGCTTATAATAATATTATATATGTGCATATATATATATATATATATGTACATATATATATATATGAGAGAGAGAGAAACACTTATGCTCCCTTAGAACCGGAAAGTACAGAAGCTTTGGGAATAAGTAAAGTATAATCCGGAGGATTATTTCAACCACTATGGCATGGCCATAGATGTAAAATGAAGAGCATCTGTGTATAAAGTTGTACCTGTCTCTTGATAAATCATTCTCTTTATAAATATGAATTCACTTTCTTTCTCTCTTCTGATTAATTTTTGTTTGAAGTCAGCTTTTTCAGGTATGAGTATAACTATTCCTGCTTGATTTTTGGATTCTGTTTGTGTGGAATATCTTTGTCCATATTGTCACATTCAGTGTCACTTGTCTGCCCATGAGACGTGTTTCTCATTTTACAAACAATCCAACAAATCATTGTCATGCTTGATATTGGCGGTACATATGCGCATCTTCTGTTGTCTATGCTTGGTCATGTCACAGTGCTCATCTCCTTCTCTACTTCTCTTGTGAAATTTAGCCTTTCCTATTTTTCCCATGTTTAGGTTTGCATTCTTTTTCTTTATGTAGTATTTCTAATTTTCATTTTGCAGTGCCTCTTTAACTGTCACACATTCCCTTATTTTATCAGTTGTCATACTTTTTCTCCATCATTTTTGAAAGGTACTATTGCTGGACACAGTATGGTCTTTTAGGGATTGAAGTACATCATTTCTTGACTTCTTGGTTTTAAGAGTTTCTGCTTAGCAATGTGCTATTAGTATGCTGATGGGTTTGCCTTTCTTTACATGTGACGCAACATGTTTTTCCTATTATATTAATCATTCTTTCTTTATTTTATATACTTTATTTTGTTTTAAATATTTTATTTATTTACTTGATAGCAAAGTGAGGAGAGAGAATGGGCATTCCAGAGCCTCTAGCTACTACAAACGAACTCCACATGCATGCTCCACTTTATGTATCTGGCTTATGTGGGTACTGGGGTCTCAAACTTGGCTCCTTAGGCTTCGCAGGCAACAGCCTTAACTGCTAAGCAATCTCTCCAGCCCTAATTGATGCATTAAGTATAAAACTTGTGAGATGTTTTTTTGGTCATGTGTGTTTGGGATGCTAAGACCCTATGATGTATATCTTTTCTACAAGATTTGGGGATTTTTCTGCAATTATTTATTTATTTATTTATTTGAGAGTGACAGATAGAGAGAAGGAGAGAGAGAGAGAGAGAGAGAGAGAGAGAGAGAGAGAGAGAGAGAATGGGCATGCCAGGGCTTCCAGCCACTGCAAACAAACTCCAGATGCATGCGCCCCCTTGTGCATCTGGCTAATGTGGGTCCTGGGGAATCAAGCCTCGAACCTGGGGTCCTTAGACTTCACAGGCAAGCACTTAACTGCTAAGTCATCTCTCCAGCCCTCTGCAATTATTTTATTTGATATTTTCTATGACTTCAGCTTGTACCTCTTCTTCTACATTCAGCATTAGTAAGTTCATGGTGTAATAATGTCCCAAAGATATAATATGTTCTGTTCGCTCATTTTCTTCATTATTCACTTTTATTTGTTCTGGTTAGAATGCCATAATTCATCTACTTGTCTTCAAGATCAGATAGTCTGTCTTCCTCCTAATCTGGTCTAATTAACAGTGAGTCATTCAGGACTGGAGAGATGACTCAGTGGTTAAGGTGTTTGCATGCAAAGCCTAACGACCCAGGTTCAATTCCCCAGTACACACATAAAGCCAATCACACAAAGTGGCACATGCATCTGGAGTGGCTGGAAGCCCTGGTGTGCCCATTTTCTCTCTCCCTCTCTCTATCTCTCTGTCTGTCTTCTGTCTTTTTCTGCCTGCAAATAAATAAATGAGATAAAATTGACAAGAGTGAGACACTTAGTGGAGATTTTATTTACTTAATGAGCTTTTAATATTGGAAAGTTCTATTTAAATTTTTCACCATATCAATTTTTATTAACCTCTATCATATTTTGCATTACATTCCCTGTCTCATTAGGCTATTTATTTCAATCTTCTTCTGTTCATTTTTTTGGCAGTATGAGGTAGGGTCTCGCTCTAGCCCAGGCTGACCTGGAATTCACTATGCAGTCTCAGGGTGGCCTTGAACTCACAACAATCCTCCTACCTCTGCCTCCTGAGTGTTGGGATTAAAGGCGTGCGCCACCACACCCAGTTCAATCTGCTTTTAGTTCATTCACATGTTTATTTGTATTCTCTTTGAATTTGTTGATCATTTTCTTTTCTTTTTTAATATCTATATCTATATATATAGATATAGATATTATATATCTATAATATATTCT
The DNA here is from genome assembly GCA_036346955.1 of Dipus sagitta. NCBI lineage: Eukaryota > Metazoa > Chordata > Mammalia > Rodentia > Dipodidae > Dipus > Dipus sagitta. Next base: position 189,147,902 of record CM070771.1, read on the forward strand.
TAAATATACTTAATATAATATATACATATATAATATATACATATATAATATATACATATATAATATATATGTCTATAATATATATACATATATATATATATATATATATATCAAATTATATACTATTATCCCCTTGATCCACTCCTATTACCCTGGGAGCCCTCCTCAGTGGGATCATGGTAATCACTGTGGGGTCATGAAGGTCTTAATAAGTCCCTATGGGGTACCATGGGACCAAGCCTCAAGTATTCCTACCTGCTCTGTGGTTCTTAAAATCTTTCTTTTCCCATCTTCCACAATATTCCCTGAGCCATGGCAAGCCTATTGCCAGTCTGATTTAGTGTTGAGTTCTCAGTAGCCTCTAAACTTCTGCTATAATCATTCTTTTTTAATTCATTTTCTACAGTTTCGTCAGAATTCTTTGAGTTGATATCATTAACTTGCGGAAGAATCTTTTACAATTTTTGTGATGTTTATTATGTTCCAGCTTAGGAAAACAAGCACCCGGACCAAGTCCTTGATGGGAACTTTTAAGGTCCTCTTGAAGAATGTCAGTTTGAAAAAGTCAACAAGGTTCAAGGGGGATTAGGTTGTACTCTAAGCTTAAGCTGCCCTACTCTCAAGGATGTGCTTGGTTGGACCGTAAACTTTTGACGAGTGCTGGTCAGGATGGGAGACTCTAGAGCTCTCCGAAGTATGATCCTGCCTGGGAAAGCAGTAGGAAGCTTCAGCAATCCCCTCAGAGAAGAAGCGACAGTGAAATGCCTGCTTCATCCACCATCCGGGTCCCCAACGTTTTGCGACTTAGCTTCCAGGAGCATCATGTTCAACCACAGTTGACAACGAAAACCACTGTTTACCCTTCTGGAGTTTTTGTAGCTATCTTTCCTGAAAAAAAAAAAAAAAAAAGTAAAAGAAAAGAAATGGCCTTAAAGGTGAAGTCAGTCAGTATCTTCCTGTGCCTCAGACCTGATTTTCATGACGAGGCATTCTCACCTCTGCCTCAGCCTTCCTGTAGCTAGACTGTTCTGAAGGCTGTCACTCATAGGGCCCGTGCATGAACCTTGCTGAGAGTTCCCAGAGAAACATAAGAGTATATGAGACTGGGAGAAAGGAAGTTTGAGCTGCACTCTACCGCTGCTTGTAAGTCAAACATGCATCATTAAGATTTCTCAACAAGCTCTTATGTAGCCTCAAACGAATGTTCCATCTTAAGAGCCACTGGATAGAGCGTCGGCACATTTACTGAAAAGCAGGTTTTGAATTTAAAATTCATGAGCCTTATACACTAATTCTGTACTCATATCCTAACCTTTATCATAGCAGAGAAATATTATGTCCCTGTTTTTTTTCTTTTTTCACAGAACACATTTTATTGGCCATTTTGGACAGTTTATTTGCCAGGAAGGATGACCCCGTCATACTTCTGCTGGATCCAGCGCATGGCCTCCTCTTTGCCGATTCTGCGTTTGGCCCCAGTGCAGCCCGTCCTGCGCTTCTGGTCTGCGCTGCTGAAACCTGGCCTGCCCAGCACCACGCAGAAGTCCAGGCCATACATACCAATGCTTGGGTCATATTTGATGTCCAGGTCAAAGTGTTCCTGGATCCCAAAACCAAAGTTTCCAGCATCTGACAAGTTATGTTTTTCTTAACACTACTCTCGCACCTTTAGACCCTTCTCCAGTCCAATCTTTTCATTTCTCCTAATTCTGAAGAACCTGACAGTGAGTCTAGCTTTGGAAAACACAGGGGTCTGGCCTGTGAGCTGCTCCAACACCGTCTCCACTCACCCCCACAAGGATACTGAGGCAGAGCTTGCCGACAGAAGTCCCCACATGGGGTTCTCCTTTTCCCTGTGGTCCTGCGCTATGTGGGAGAACAGGAAGAGAGATCCAAATAATACCTGTTTTATATTTAAACAAATAGGTGGAGTAAGGTGCATTGACTTAATCTTTATATGAAATCTGTGGTCCAAAGACCAACTGAGCGCAGTGTTCATTTGGCATGTCAACAGATCCTTTCAACCTTAGCATCTGGGAAATTAGGTACAATTATGAAAGCAAAGGTGCCATTTGGGGCAACAGAACCATGCCGATGCTTTAACATACAGACTCTTTTCACAGTTTTAAGTAGACACAATCAAGCTGCTTTCCAATGAACTTATATCACTCTTCTAAAGTCAGTCACATAAGGTAAAATGTATAAACATAAACTGGGAAGAAATATATCCATTTCAAATGAATGTTCTAGACACAATAATGATGAAATAAAGTTATTTGGAAACAAAGCAGTTGTTTGGAGATAAGATTTAAAAGAACATAATTTATATTTTAAGGAAAACAAAATGTTTTCAATGATAATTGTAAATACGTGAATTTTGGTTGGGTTGATCGCTATATTCATGTCTTGTATTTAGTGCAAATACAATTTCTTAATATAGGTTTGTGGGATATAAAGGTTTGAGATTGGAAACTTTAAATTGGTAAAGTGAAAGAGTATGCAAAGTATGTATTTTTTGAGAGTTTTAAGATGTAACTTTTTAAAATAATAATGAGAAATTCCTTTCTGATGTGCCTACCAATTTCAACTTCCACACCAAAAATATCGTTTTGGTGAAATAGATTTATTCCTTTGGATTTAGTCCTATTTGCTCAAGTAGGACTTAATAGTCACGGTTATACCTGTGAATACTAGTTGCAGAATGATAGGTTTTTCAAGATAGATAGAAAAAATAAAAATTCCATACTCTTTTTAAAAATTTATCTCATTTAAAAATGTTTTTTGTAAATCAAAAGTTTAGAAAATTCAAGTATTCAGGCATTAGTTTCCAACAAAAAAATTTACTTCTCTGTCTTCATATTAAATTGCAATAAACTACTGAAAAAGTGCTTCCTCCAACTATACTGAATGTGTAACAGTCACAGATATAACAGTTAACATGTGATGAAATATGTTGTGCTCACCTCTCAAGATGTAGTTTCTAAAAGGTGCTCAATTCATTATAGCTAAGATCTGGAATCAACCCAAGTGCCCATCATTGGATGAATGGATAACAAAGTTGATGCATTTACACAATAGAATTCTATTCAGCAGTAAGAAAGAAAGATGATACAATACAATTTGTAGAAAAATGGACAGACTTGGAAGAGATTATAGTCAGTGAGCTCACACAATCACAGAAAGACAAACACGGCATGGTGTCACTTACCTGTGGTGCCTAATCTGGACCTGCTCGAGTTGCTGACATGCTTGATAGGCAGCTCAAGGCCCAGACCACAAGGACAAAAGGGTTTGGGGGGAGGGGAAGGGGGAAACAAACACCAAACTAAATCCAAAATGAACTGGTACCATAGAAACCTTTATCCTTGGAGATAGACTAAAAGATACGACCCTCAAAAGGAGTAAGGAGGGAGCACCTGAAAAGAAGGGCCCTGGAGAGGGTGGGATGAAGCCTAAGCTTAAAAGAAATATTCATGCATATATATATATATATATATATATATATATATATATATATATATATATTTGTCTCTGGCCTGTAACTCCCAGTACCAGAAATTGGTTGCTGCCCACATTGAGCTATTGATAAGAGACCTATGAGGTCCCCAAATCAAGACAGCTTTCTGTCAAAACACTTGATTACCCACCTGAGGCAAAAGGTAAGACCCTATTGCTTAAGACACCATATATTGCCAACACAGAGCATGGAAAGACCTGGCTGGAATCTGGAGGAGAGCCAGTCCCCAGACAGCCTGTCTAATGCTGGAAAGCACTACATGAGCTACTGGGGAAAAGTGGCCAGCACTGGTCTGGACAACTGGAGGTCTAAGCTTCTCAGAAGAAAACACCTTGACAGGATGAACATGCCAGTGCAATAGTGGCACACAGCCTCAGTGGGTAACCAATAGCTTTCTGATTAGCTAAGAGGTCTGCTCAGTGCAAAAGGACCCATATCTGGAATTGGGAACCAGATCAGAATCCAGAGACAATGATTATGCTCTCCAGTGTCAGGCTCTCACTAGTCTTTGGCTAAAAGAGGGGTCACATATATCAAACTCTCCATAAATTAATAATACTTATCCTATTTAAATTATGATGACTTCACTCTCCATTGGAGAATCTGTTCTTTTTCAGAAGGTGGTTAGACCTGAGGAGATAAACCACCCCTCGCACTTCAGCCAAGCCACAGCTGAATCCACAGAGGAATTGGGGAGATGAGCAAGAGTGGTGCTTCCATTCTATTCCTGATAATCAGTGCCAGGGTGTAGGAGACAGACCCTGATGACACTCAACACCTACCAAAGCAGAGATGCATAGGCTCCTAAGAGCTCATCACTGAAGTAGACTTAAAACTCACCCACCACGGCTCAGGGAATTTTGCGGAAGAGGGAGTGGAAAGATTATAAGAGTCACAGGTTGATACACCATGCCCAGGGGCATCCCCTTCCCCCCAAAATAACTGACTACTGCCCCCACAATGCATAAATCACAACCTCATAGGGAATACCTACAACCCCGCTTAGAAGAGTCCCCAATGGAATACAGGCAGAGATGAGGGACAAGAGGGTAGCAATGTATGATATATCCATATGAAATATGTTATTAATAATAATAATAAAGATTTTTTAAAGAATTTAAAATAACTCTAACTGGCCTAAATATTGTGTCCTGGGGCTATAATATACTGTGTTTGATTTGCTTTTAAAATAGACTATTATCTCTTAGATTTTAGAGTTGAGACTTACATATGAAATAAGGAAATATTGATTAAGATATAATGACTTAAGATGAATTCCAAAACAGTATTATGAGAAAGCAATTACCTTAGTCATGGATGTCTCAACCCTGGATGGAGGACTGTGAACCTGGGCTGCTGCCGTTGTATTTCCAATAGTGCTGAGGTGGTTCATTTAGTTCAGTGCCGTAGTAACAGATGCAAGATGTAGGCTGACAGGAATTAGAGGGTGGGGCGTCATCATAAAAGCAAGTTCCAGTCCCCCCCCAAAAAAGAAAAAAGAAAAAAGGACAAAACACATCGGTCATTATTGTCATTTTCCAAGTAAGATAAGGAAATATAGTATATCTCATGAAAATCATGATGGACATGTCACTAAAAGTTGAAACAATGAAAAATATTATAGTAGTTACAGTTTGAAAAAAAAAATCCCTGTTTTTTATCTGCCTTAAGACCTGTCACAACTTGGGAAAGTTTGTCTTACAGCTAACTAGTTTGATGTCATTATTTATCATGTCACCATTCAATGTGTTTAATACAAATGCTAAGACATTTTGCTCTGCCATTCTTATCAGTATAAAATCTTATAGAAATGTGACAGTTTTCTTTAATGTGACTACTTATATAAGTGCAGTATCTCCCTTTACTATACCCTGTTTTACTATCTAGTAAATAAAAACAATAAAATTTTAAAACATCCATTTTTAGTTCTAGAAATTGCCATTGTACCATTTGGCAGAAGGTGTCTGTGTTGAACATGGTTGAGAGGATGACTAATGGAAGGCCATACAATCCAGGCATGTGGCAATGGGTAGCCTGACATCTCTGGGATGTTTCCTTATCCCAAGAACCACCACTGCTGTCTGTGAGGGATGATATTAATTATTCGGACACAACATTAATACAAATCATCCATTGTTCAATTTTAAATGAGGTACAAAAAAATGTATCCCATTTGAAAATTGGAAAACTGGTTTCCAGGGAAAAAATTCCCTGAACTATATTTCCACTTTTTTGTTTATTTCTAAGATAGGCTCTCAAGTTTGTGAAAAAATAATATTCTTGAAATATTGAACCTACTTGTAAAGATTAATCTTGTTTGGATTTAACCTTAAAGTAGTTCTGTTATATAACTAAACAATTGCTCCCTGGAAAATGAAATACACGGACAGTTATATAAAGCAGTTATTTTTGTAGTAAATGGTAACTCAGTTGACCCTTGGAGTTAAAATACCAAACTTAATTCAACCACAAATGTTAATATCAGAATAATTAATAAGATAACTTGCTAGTGAAAACACAAAAGATCACAAAAGTTCCTTTTATGAAACATAATAATGTCACAGCAAAACATGGAATTTGTGAATAAATGCATCATTTTTTTCTTCAAAAAAAGAGCAAGTGAATATAAGATGGTGACAATAAAAAAAAACTTTTATTTATCCAAGACATATGATGTGAAGGTTCCATAATACTTTTATAAGGATTACCATGGTCATAGTAAGTTATACTTACATTACTAAGCATGTAGTGCATTAGATGCCGAGAGCTTTTGTGAATCATATTTATGTTTGTCTCCTTTCACCAATACCCCCATGTCCTCCACCATTCCAGCACCCATCACCTTATGAAATTCATTTTATTCTTCAGTTCTATGAATTCAGTGGTTTTAGACTGCACACATAAGTTACATGATGTCTTATTTGCCTTTAATATCTGGCTTGCTTCACATGAAATATTGTCTTCTAATCTTATTTATACTGTCACACATGGCTGGAGTTTCTTGTAATTATGTGATGTCATATTATATATGGAATTCTTTATGTATCCAGATACCTTTAAGAGTACTCAATACCTTCATCATACCCTCTCTGGTGTCTTGTGGCTCAGGTGTTCCCTCTAAGGGCCTGGTGAAGGTTCAACTATTTGGTTGAAGACTGACCTTAATCTTCTACAGCTTCTCCATCCCCCTCTCGCTGTCTCTCTTCTCTCTAACTCTTTTATATTAGTTATCTTTTTCTTCCGTCTCTTAGTGGGCACTGACCTGTAACTCCCAGTACCAACATGTGGCTTTCATCCACAATGAGCTTTTGATCAGAGAGACCTACAAGGTTTCCTAAAAGAAAGACACATTTCTGTCAGAGTACTTGATGACCCACCAAAGGTTAGTGGTAAGACCCTACTGCTGAAGACACCATATGTGGTTGACACGTAAAATGGAATGCCATGGCTGTGAAATGGAATGCCATGGCTGGAAGCTGGAAGAAAGTCATTCCCCAGACAGCGCGTCTAGTGCCAGAAGGTGCTACATGGGCGACTGGGGGAAAATGACCAATATCTGTGTAAGCAACTCATGGTCTAACCTACTTAGCAGCAAATAACCTGTCATGATGCCCACACAAGTGCAATAGTGGCACACAGCCATGGTGGGGAACCAGCTACTCTTGATTCTGCTAACTGATCCCCTCAGTGGTACGGGACCCATAGCTGGAGCTGGGAAACAAGTCAGAACCATATCCAAACATAAACCCACTCTCCATTGTCAAGCTACCATCAACTGTGGGCTACAAGAGGGCTTACACCTATTAAATTCTCTATAAAAAAGTAAGGGTTATCCCATTTGTCCTGGTGCTAACGTTACTCTCCGTTGGAGAATCTGCTTCTCTTTTTCAGATAGATGTAGATCCTAAGGAGAGAACCATCCCATCATACCTCAAAAGTGCCCCAGCTGAAACTAAGAACAATTGGGCAAAACAAGCAAGGTTGCTGTTCTCTGGTGAAACGGGTACCAGCAGAAGGGGGAAGGAGATCAACACAGAGAAAACTAAACTCCTACCAAATAAGATAACCTGAAACCCAGAGGCCCCCAACACCTCATCACTGAAGCAGACCAAATATAAACCCAACATGGCTCAGGGAAATTTTGCGGAAGAGGGGGAGGAAAGAATGTCAGAGCCACACGTTGGATCATGATATGCAGAGACATTTCTCCTACCCATAACTGTGGGCTAACTCCAAAATACATGGCCCATATACCTCAACAAAGAGGGGCCGGGTGGGGGGGTAATACATGGATGAGCCTAACAATGGTACCAACTTGACTGTATTCATTGAGTATAAAACTATTGAATAAAAAAATAATAAATAAAAGAAGAGTACTCAATATCATTAGTTATCTGAGCAGTGCAAGTCAAAACCACAATGATAACAAAGGTACCTCTTAGGATAGCAATGGTGGTAAAGGTGAAGAGAAAAGTGACTCCTCACATACTGTTCATAGAAATGTAAAGTAGAAACACCATGAGATAAAATAGCATGAAAATTCCTCAAAATATTAAAAAGAGCCACCATATATAACCCATTAATTTCACCTCTGAGTAAAAGTCTACAGAAAATGAAATCAACATGTTAAAAAGATATCTGTATGCTCATGTCCATTATTGAATCATTCACACAAACTAAAAAGCAATAAGCATCTGTCATCATTAAATAATTGTGATGTGAGTTGTTTACTCTTTACATGTTGATATATTTGCATTTGAATTAATAATATATATGTTCATCTATGACAAAATTACATACACCCACAGTATGTCTTTTTGAAAAAAATCTAATTTTTCCCTGAACATTATGTGTATCATAATAATTTACCAGTTCTATGGAATAATATTTGTAAATCCACTTTATAGAACTGCAAAAGGTTATCAGGTGATATAGTTGGGAAAGAATATTCATATAAAAGATAACATCAGATTTGGGGTATATTAAGGTGATAAGACGATTAACTCCCAAAAGGACAGTACTAAGAAGAACAATAAAAACAAAAATAACGTCAGGACAAAAGGGACAATAAGAAGAGCATCAAAGTACAAAACAATTTGATACTTCAAAACATGCACATTTTCTACTGAATCACTTAAACTAGAAAAGTCTACTGAGTTTCCTGAAATTTCTAAATATTAGAAAAAAACAGGTATGTTTATTAGATTGATTTCATCATACTTCTATACCCCATGATATGTATAAATTATAACCTCAATAGGTATCTCACAAATATATACAATTATATAATAAAATTATATAGTATTATTTGTTAATTTGCTTTATTTTTTTAAGATGTTATACTCTTGTATTTCCTTTCCCCTGTTCCCATTTCCCTGGGGCCCTCCTCTGTATGGTCATGGGAGTTACTGTGGGGTCATGAAGGTCTTACTCAGTGTAAATGGGATAGTGGGGAGACCACGCCTCAGAGTATTCCCACCCACTCTATGGCTCTTACAATCTTCCCATCCCCTTAATGTTCCCTGAGCCATGGCAGGCCTGTTAGCAGTCTGATTCAGTGTTGAGTTCTTTGAAATCTCTGGATTTCTGCTTTGATAGGTTGTTCTTGATCACCATGTCTGCCACTATCATCCTGGAGCTGGTTGTGAGGCTAGCAGTAAGAGCAGTGTTCATCATGCTTCATCCACTGCAAGTACTCCTGGGTCCTTGCAGATGTGGTAGAGGTGGCAGTCTAATGGTGGGCAGTTGGTTATCTTCTTGTCTTATGGATGTATCTCAAATCTCCACCATTTTCTTTACATCTGTAAAGTAAAGCAGATTCTCTAACCAAGAATGAGAGCAGCTTGTGTTAAAGGGCATGTGCAAAGTTATTGGAGAGATTTTTGGTGTGCAAGCCCACTCTTCTTCTCCAGTGAGCTGTGAGGTCTTCTCTCTGAAGTCTGAGTTTCCTGACTATGGAAATCTGACTTGGTTTCCAGTACAAGGCATGAGTTCTCTCCCACAGAGCAGGTGTCATGTCCAATTAGTGATCAGTTGGTTACCCACAGAAGCTGTGTGCCACTATTGCACAACTATGTATTTCTTGTCCAGCTGGTTGAATTTTTAGTCTTCAGGTCCCCTACTTCTTCATGCTGTTGGTGACTGTTGTCTTCTCGCAGCTCCCATAGTGCTTTCTATCACTACTGGGGTTAGCCTAGCCGGGAGGGAGCTAGTTTCCTTTCTGGTTCTAGCATGGTAATTTGATGTCCTGTGACTATGGCCTGGGTGTTTTCAGCAATAGGTCTTACCTTTTAGCTCTAGGTAATCAACTGCTTTGGCAATGGCCTACATTGTTTGGGGGATCTCATGGGTCTCCATAGGCAACAGCTCATTGTAGGAGGCAACCCATCTCTGGCAGTGGGAATTGCCAGTCACAGTCCATGGTTTGAAGTAGATTAAGCTTTTCCACCTTCTTTCCAGACTGCCCCCAACCCCCTTTATTGGTGGTCACAGCTTGTAGAATACTAGTCAGAATTAGGATTTCTATGGGACTGATTCATGTCTTACTTTTTTTTTTTTTTTTTACTGTTTTTGATTTTTGAGGTAGGGTCTCACTCTAGCTCAGACTGACCTGGATTTCGCTATGGAGTCTCAGGCTGTCCTTGAACTCACGGTGATCCTCCTACCTCTGCCTCCCGAGTGCTGGGATTAAAGGCGTGCGCCACCACGCCCGGCCATGTCTTACCTTTTTTGTAGTTCCCTCCATACTACTTCCCCCTCCAAGCCCCTCTCAATATGCTGCCCTCTCCTAACTTGTCAGGTAGCTCTTCTTCTCCCCTCTCTCTAGTTCTTCTCTCTACTGGTCTCTTTCTAGTTTAATGCCCATATTTCTGGCTATCATTTGCACTCATCTCTAATTGATCCCAGTCAGGAAACACAGATGAGAGAGTACATGCCACATTTGTCTTTCTGGGCCTGTGTGACCTTGCTTAGAATGATGTCTTTCCAGCCCCATCCATTTACCTATAAATTTTATTGTTTCACTTTTTCCTTACTGCTTAGTAGAATTGTGTATATTTACCACATCTTCATCATGCATTCATCAGTTGATGGGCATCTGGGCTAATTCTAGTTCCTGGCTATTGTGAATAGAGCAGCCACAAACATGGCTGAGCAGGTATCTCTGTAGTAAAGAGGTCTCTGTAGTAAAGGTCAGAGTTTCTAGTGTATATGCCCCGAAGTGGTTTTGCTAGATCAAATGGTAACTGTATTTTCAACATTTCTGGAGTCTCCATACTGATTTCCATAGTGGTTATACAAGTTTGCACTCCAACCAGTAGTGAGCAAGGGCTCCTCCTTACCCACAACCTCTCTAGCATTTATTGTCATTCAACTTTCTAAAAAAGATTTCACCTATTTATTTGCAAGGAGAGAGATAGAGATAGAGAGGGTAGAGAGAGGGAGAGAATGGGTGCACTAGGGCCTCCAGCTACTGCAAAAGAACTCCAGATGCATGTGCCACCTTGTATATATGGCTTATGTGGGTAATGGGGAATCAAACCTGAGTCCTTAGGCTTCACAAGCAAACACCCTAACTGCTAAGCCATCTCTCCTAGCCCTCAATCAACTTTTTCATGAATGCCATCCTGATTGGATTGAGATGGAACCTCAGAGTTGTTGTAATTTGCATTGCTCTGATGATTAAAAATGTTGAACATCTCCTTAAATGTGTAATGGCCATTTGTATTTCTTCCTTTGAGAATTCTCTCTTCAAATGTCTACCATATTTTTGAGTGGGTTGTTTGATTTTTTTTTTTTTTATTGCTTAGGTTTTTGAGTTCTTCATAAATTTTAGATATTGGACCTTTGTTGGAGGTATAGCTGGTGAAGATTTTCTCCCATTCTGTGGGTTGTTCATTGACTCTGTTGATGGTTTGCTTGTCAGTACAGTAGTGTTTTAGTTTTAAGAGGTCCCAGTGGTGTAGTGTTAATCTAATTTACTATGATAGTGAGATCTTATTCAGGAAGTATTTCCTTTTGCCTATATTGTAGAGTGCACTACCTGTTTGGTTTCTCTTTTATTTTAAATTAAAAATACAGTAAAAAGCCATGAAAGTTAAATAATAAACTGATAGTTGCACTCATGTAACCACAAAGGTAGCAATAAGAGTAGGCCCTAAAACGAGATTCCCGCTTACTGATTCTTATTCCCTATATCCCAGGGGCATAAGCCAACTGCCAACCTCCTCATATTTTCTCTAAATTAAGCTCTTACTTTTGCTCTGAGGACTCAATTCTACCTTCGGCCTATATGCTGTTATAATATTAAAGATAGAAACCAAATTTCCTAAAACTTGTATTGCAAACACTTGTGGTCCCACATAGATAATGATTATGTGTCTGGGCTGAAAAAATCTCTATTTCAAATATGATGACATTAGTGATTTACTGCTGATGACTGAGTACACAAACTGAAAGCTAAATGACTGGTACAGATTTTGGCTCATTTAGTTATTTATATTTCTCCTCATGAGGTGAAGACATTCCTTTAAGAAGGAAGTATTGATGTGGGGACACTCAAGTAGAAAATAACCGAAATAAGCTGGGCATGGTGGCACATGCCTTTAGTCCCAGCATTCAGGAGGCAGAGGTAGGAGGATCACCACGAATTCAAGGCCACACTGAGACTACATAGTGAATTCCAGGTCATCCTGGGTTAATTAGGGAGTGAGTCTGTAGCTCAAAACAAAACAGAAAAAAAAAAAATAACCAAAATAGAATCCCACATGACTCTCTGGATGGTACCAGAGGTGGAAATGGAACAATGCCAAGTTTTTCCTCTCTTGTGCCCAGGTCTCTCTGTACACACAGTTTATGTGCTATGTAATTTCTATGTCATCACCACTGCAATAGAGTAGGCTTTTTCACATCTACCTGATACAGCTAAAGCTTTAGAGATCATTTATCTAAGATGACAAAACTTTAGAAAACATCATGTTGGCATTTGGTTGTAATTTAAGAAGCAGATATGTCTCAGCCATTATGTTTTATTGAAAAAACTAATTTGCCCAAATAATATTTTAAAGTTTTCTTAAAATTCAAGTTGGCCAAAATTTGACACATTCAGTAAGTGAGTTCTTTTTCTTGGTTTTTCAAGGTCTAGGCTGACCTGAATTCACTATGTAGTCTCAGGGTGGCCTCAAACTCACAAGATCCTCCTGCCTCTACATCGGGAGTGCTGGGATTAAAGGCTGTGTGCCACTATGCCCGGCAATAAATGAATTTTGTGAGTAAGCATAATAGCACACTTGATTAGATTTGCTGGCCCCAACACACAGCCAAATGTGCAGAAATGTTTCCTGTCTCCATATGCGGCACATCTGCTGATATTTTATGGGACAAAGTCACAACAAAGGAAAAGGAAACATAACCCAGCAAAACTCATAAATATAGAAATAGTTGACAAATTTAATACATTTAAATCATCAACATAACAAAGTCACTTTATTCAATGTGAATACAAAACTAAAATTATCTCTTCTTCTAATGTTACATTCAGTTCATAGTTTTCATCCCTAGTGTGAAATAATTCCGCATCACTTGCCATTTCTAATGTTGATAATAGAATATAAGGTACTTTCCCTCATCTAAAATAATGATGAATGGTGCCTAACACTGTGTATTAAATGATTTTAACTAGCTCAGTTTTTAATCTGCTATAATGAAACTGGGTGCCTTTTTAAAAGAAAACACTTTAAGGGTTTCAGAGTGTCTCAGTGTATATCACTTGTCTACTGCATGTGAAGCCCTAAATTTTATCCCCTGCATTGGGAGAGCAGTGATATATCCCACAGTTGTGGAAGTTCAAGGGAATGGAGTTGGCATTGGCTCAGCCCTCACAAGAATGAACGAGTTGTGCAAGAGATTATATTAACAACCAGGATACCGGGGTACAATTCAAGAGTCAGACTTTCATGAAAACTAAGGATCCTATGAGAATTACTTTAATCTCTTTCTTAGATTTTCTCCCAGTAGACTAAGGAACTCTCTCTATACCTTACCTTTGAACATCCCCATCACTTCTTATGTCACTATAATGAAGGCTAAGCCTCCAATGTATGGTTACATGAGGAACAGACCAAATTGAAATCATAGCATTTTGCCCCTGGCCTCTAAGGTTCACATTTCTTTCATAATATAAATCCCTTTTTTTCTTTTAAAAAATATTTTTATTTATTTGCAAGTGGAGAGAGATACAGAGAAGAGAGACAGAGAATGGGTGTGCCAGGACCTCCAGTTGTTGCAAATGAATACCAGATGCATGCACCACTTTGCACATCTGGCTTTACGTGGGTACCAGGGAATTGAGTCTTGATCATTAGGCTTTGCAGGCAAACACCTTAACTGCTGAGCCATCTCTTCAGCTCTATAAATTCGTTTATCCAATCATCTTTACTAATTTTTATTTTATTTATGAAAGTGAAAGAATGGGATCGCCAGGAAATCCAGCCACTGCTAACAAACTCCAGAAGCACGCACCATCTTGTGCATCTGGCTTATGTAGGTCCTGGGGAATCAAACTTGGGTCCTTTGGCTTTGCAGGTAAGCACCTTATCTGCTAAGCTATCCCTCCAGCCCTATCCAGTCATTTTTAATCCCGAAGTCTTACTTTATGACACTTTCACTCAAAAGTCTAAGTCCATGGTGATGTCTTTAAACAGCAATCATTTTAAAGTGTAAACCTCTGTAAAGTCAGGAGCCAAGTCTTATATTTCAAAGACATTATAGTGGGATAGGAGCAGAGTAGATATCCTATTCCAAAAGAAAGAAATAAGAAACTAAAAAGCAATAATCTGCCCATAGCAAGACCAAAACATAACAGAACAGCCATTAAATCTGATTTAAGTTTAAAGTTCTAAACCTGAGCACTGTCATAACACATTGGCCACCCAAGGTCGTGGGAAGCCCTGAACCTACCAATGGCTTTGCTGGCCATAGTCTGCCTGTTTGTGTTCTTGGGCAGGATATGAAGGCAATAGCCTTTAGGGAGTGAGCAGCGCATGTTATTCACAGCTGTACCTTTCTGCGTTCCTTGCTATGGGTGTACTCCAAGCTTCTCTAAGGTGTCACCTCACTAGGACCATTCTGCCGAGGCTCCGATGCTGCACACACTTCTGCCTGAGCTTCCGGGCTTTCCTTTGACATCTTGGTGGAAGGCTTCATTTCCCCACAACTCTCACATTCCGCATGTCTGCAAAAGCAGCTCCCTATAGTCACTGCTAGGATCCACCACAGATAAGGGCTTCCAATGAACCAGTCCCTGGAACAATTTTGCGCTCCTGGGAATCTCAGCTCTCAGATGCCCTCCAGGTCCTTTTGCTATTGACATAATGCAAATTACCAAGCTCTATTTTATCTCTGCCAAACGCTTTAGCAGTTTCTCAGCTGCAGCCTTGTAAGTTTTCATTATTATTATATTTTACTTTTTTCACTGATTAGTCTGCAAATGGCTCAAACTGTTCTGCTATTTGGCTCCTGGGTTTAATTGCAAATCTGGCAAAAAGCAGCTAGCAATGCCCATTCTGAAACCTGAATGCTCTGTTGTTGTTCTTGAATCTTCTGCCTCAGATAACACAATATTCTTTTATTTATTTATTTACTTTTTTTTTTCTTTTGGTTTTTCAAGATAAGGTCTCTTGCTCTAACCCAGGCTGACCTGGAATTCACTATGTAGTCTCAGGTTGGCCTCGAACTCATGGCGATCCTCCTATCTCTGCCTCCCAAGTGCTGGGATTAAAGCTGTGCGCCACCACACCTGCTTTACATTATTCGTTTATTTGCATGCCAAACAGTATGCATGGACAAAATGTAGCCAATTTTTTACAATTATGGCTTTCAGCCCAATATATAATAGAATCCTTATTTCCATCTAAGATTAGCTTCTTCACTTATCTTCTGATTCCACCCAGAATCGTACATACTGTTCTCTTTTCAGCATTCCTGGTGTTTTACTAGCCTCTTCATCCACATTCTAGCAAGTCCTGCCTGTTATCCAGAGCTGCTTCCATACTGTCGGGTACAGTTATAGTAATGGCATCATTCCCCGTGTCGATTTTCTCTGTGTATCAATTATCTGTTAAACTAGTGAAGTTCTTGAGACAGGCTAACTTATGTTTTTTTTTAATTTCATAAACTGAAAGCAGTTATTTGGCTAATAGATCAAGGGATTGAAATTCCAAGCTCAGGTAAGCCCCTTTGGTTTGGTATTTGCTGAGGCTTAATGATTCACATGGATGGTGTCACTACAGTTGAAAAAAGGGATTATGTCACCAGACCAGCACCACCATGATTCGGGGTTGTGTTTGTTCTAATAACAGCTCTCACCAGAAGCAGTTGAGGCACCATAAAAACTAGCTTAATCCCTTCTGAGTGCATGTCCTTAATTGCTTTAGGACTCCCCTCTAGGCTACACATCTTAAAAGTCCCACCACCTCTTATATCACCATACTTGAAATTTAAGCAAAATAAATAAATAAGTGAAATACTTTTTAAAAGACACCAAAAGGGGGCTGGAGAGATGGCTCAGCAGTTAGGGCACTTGGCTGCAAAGTCAAGTTCATTTCCCTAGTACCCATATAAGCCAGATAAACAGAATGGCACATGCATCTGGAGCTTGTTATCAGTGGCTAGCGGCCCTGGCATGTCCATTCTCTCTCCTTCTCTGTTAAATAAATAAATGAAATTTTTTTAAGAATCTATGCTTTAATACATGAAGCCTTCTTTGGTCCACAAACTACATTCTAACGACAGGACTTTCCTACAGTGTCAACCCCTCACAGGCAATCAGGAAGCCTTGATGGCAGTCAAGTTCTATGACTAATGCTTGCCCTCAGCAGCAAACCTAAAAATCATTCAACAAAGAATGGAGTTTGTAGTCTTTCTATTGAGTGTGGCTCTATGGATTATTCTTACTGAGAGATGCTTTCCTTTGCTTCCACAGTGGAATAGTCAAGAAAAACTCCTTTCCTTGGAATCAAAAGCTAGAAGGCACCATCAGAACCATTCTTAGAAATTAGATGGTCTGGCTCCCCTTTAATCCCAGCACTTGGGAGGCAGATGTAGGAGGATAGCTGTGAGTTTAAAGCCAGCCTGGGAATACAGAGTTAATTCCAGGTCAGCATGGACTAGAGTGAGATATTACTTTTTAAAAAGCATAAAATGGGCACCAGAGAGATGGCTCAGTTGTTAAGATGCTTGGCTGCAAAGCCTAATGATCCAGGTTCAATTCCCCAGATGCACAAAGTGGTGCATGCATCTGCATGCATCTGCAGTTCATTTGCAATGGCTACATGCTCTGGTGTGCCAATTCTCTCTCCCTCTCTCTCTCTCTCTCTCTCTCTCTCTCTCTCTCTCTCTCTCCCATCTCTCCTTGCAAAGAAATAATACAAAAATATAAAAAGTACTTTATAATTTATTTTTGACTTCTGTTTATGAAGTACACTTGTTTATATGTATCTGGATCCTTAATCATGGGGAAAGAGATGCAAAAGTGAGATGAAGACAGGATGCAGAAATCAGGAGGCTTTCAGCATCCATTGAATGTTTAAAGACAGAATTTCTCATAATGCAAAAGCATATAGCAACAAGTAACTGAACTTGATCAAGCAGAGTCAAAGGTAATTATGTTATGATTTGGATAACTGTCCCTAAAACTCAATGGCGTATTCTTGCTCAGAAGATTTGAATGCTAACTGAAGTAGTGTCATTGTTTGGATGTGACATGTCCCCTCACCCTCCCAAGCTGAAGGCTTGGTATCCAGACAGTAGAGACATTGGGAAATCATTATATGATATAGACCTTGACCTAATCAAGGAGTTTATCTACTGATGGAGGAACGAGAGATGGCATTGTTGAGAGACGGTAAAAACAATGAGGTAGTCTATTTGAGGAAGTAGGTGACTGCAAGCATACTCTTCATGGGCATACCTCCAACTGTTTGTGTATTTAAAAGACTGTTTCTCATGTTGGTGTTATTAGAGGCAGTGGGCTCCTGAGGAGGGGGAGCCTGTGGAAGGCCCTTAGACAATTGTGATCATGTTCTACTTTGCCTTTTTCTCCAAGTCCCAAGAGTGAGTGTAGGATGGTTTTATGTGGTTTTGGTTTGCCATACATGTCAACCAGGATGCAGTAGGACCAGTCACAGACTGGGACCTTGAAAGCTGTGAACCAAAATAAACCTTTTCTCATCCTACATTAACTCTCAGAAATTCCATCATAGTGATATAAAGTGGGCTAACAAAAGTTGTTGCACCTTTACTATCTAGAGAGGAAAGTAAATTAAGTTCACTCAAGGGATTCTATACTAGACGATATCTTAGGATGAAGCATATCTACGTGGTCTGTCCTTAGAACTCCCACAATCAATATTCACTGGAAAAAGCAACTAGCATCAGATACCTGTTCCATAAAGGACCACCATCAAATACCTTTCCAGTGTCATCCCAATTACCTAGAAGGTTGTTTTTCTAAATAAAATATAACTGAAGACATATTTGCACACATTTCAGAGTTTCATTATCACAATTAGAGATCCACATGGAAAAAGAGGAGGAGAGTACTTCAAGAGCATCTCTCCACAGGAGATACTGACATCTGAAAACAAGTGAAATAACAGATCACAGTTATTACTCTTAACAAGACATTCCATAAAAAAAATACAGTGGCGAGCATGACAGTGTTTTTATAAGTATGTGCACTTCCCATCTCTGCGTGAGACATACAGTGAAGCCCATTTTCCAAACCAATGCCAGATTTGGACTCTGCTCATTCTCTTCTCCAGCATTGCAGGAAGCTCTTCTTTCCTGAGCATGATTCTATACCTTTGAGATTCGAGCAGTGGTGTAGTCCTGAATCAGTTCATTTTGGAGTAGAGAGCATGCAACTGTTTTGATGAATCTCATTTACATTCACCAAGGTGTTTTCAACACACGCTTCCCTTTTCTATAGATGCTCCATCCTGGCTGCGTTATTTACAGCAAGGTAAAAGCAGGTCAGTAGAGACATAACCAAAGCCATTGTTAAAAAAAGAAAAACATGTATTTTCAAAGTCCACATCAAACAAATAAGTGAAAGTGATGGTTGATTGTCATTTATCAACTTGACTAAGAGACACTCAGGAAATTAATAAAACATGCTTCTGGGTGTGTCTATATGGGTGTTTCCAGAGATGACTGACATTAGCATATAGCAAACTGAGGCAGCAGAGCAGTCCTGAATGCGGACCGCAGCCTTCAGTAGGCTGAGGTCTTACAACAAACAAACAGTGGAAGAATAAGGAAGGCCACCAGGAACGGCTCGATTTCATCAAGCTGGTGTGTTTCCTGCTGCGGCCGTCACGTGTGGGAAAAGACTCCATTTTCTTCAGCCTTTGAGATGGACTCGCACCAGTGACTGTGGACACAGTCTTGAGCAGGGTCTCTATCATTCGCTTGCCTTCTTCTTGGGCTTTTAACTTCTTCCATCAAGTAGCTACTGGTTTCTCTGGCTCCACCGTTTACCAAGAGCCATTGTGAGGCTATTTAGCTTCTAATTGTGTAAGATAGTCTAATCCGTCCTCATTTGTATACAACACATATAGCATACATTAAAATAGCCACATATTGATAGATAATTGATAGTCAGTAGATACTCTGTTGCTTCTGCTGATTGCTATAATTAGTGAAAAGATACCTTGTTATCCTCATAGGTTCTGGCACCTGAATTCCCTACAGTTCATTTTGTTTGTGCTAAACATTTTGAAAAGTCAAAACCTGGAGTGATTAAAGTATTTCATTTATTTTTCCATACTCCAAAAAAAGAAGCCAGATAGTCTGGGAAATGAGCAATTCTTCAATAAATTTTTGAACTTTAGATACTTTCTCTGGGTCCAAGTGAAGCCATTTAATTTGTAGATTAATTGTGAAGGTCACTTGAGTTGGAGGAAAAAAAGAAAACTTAAACTTTATATAAACACCCACCAATAATATATGAGTTCCCTTGTCTCTTCATCCCTGCCAGCATTATTATGGGTTTTTTGTCTGATTTCTAATAGGCTACATTCTCTGCTGGTTCTCTAGATCTCAGAGATTACAAAACTCTGACTCTTATGCATGCTGCATCGTGAACTTTGCCCTAACATACTGAATGCATGCAGTTTCTCATAGTGAATAACCCTCGGCACAGCAAAATGAAAAAATTATCACCCAACTAAAAATTATGTCAGTGATAATATAGAAAAAGGCTGATTTTTTAAATCTGTATCTAATCCTTGCTTTAAACAAGATCTCTAACAGCAATTAGTCTTGCCATAAATTTAGGGTTTGAGGGATGGGATGAAAAAGTCAAATTGAAGCATACTATAAGTGCTTCCTTTAATAATTACTTCCTTTAAAACTCAAGGTAATAGTTTCTATCTAAACATAGTTTTAAAGCGATATAGATGTCTGTCAATAATAAAAAATGTTCATTTTGTGTGTTGGAAAAATATCTGACAAGTAGACATAAGATTACATAACGTATATGATATATTTTTTTTTTTTGTTCTTCGAGGTAGGGTCTCACTCTAGCCCAGGCTGACCTGGAATTCACTATGGAGTTTCAGGGTGGCCTCGAACTCAAGCGGATCCTCCTACCTCTGCCTCCTGAGTGCTGGGATTAAAGGCATGCGCCACCACACCCGGCTTTCGTATATGATTTTATATGATAGATGTGTTCCATAAGAATTCAAGCTTTCTAAAGCTAATCATTTTTCTAATTAATTTATATCATCTTTCCAGAGATTGAATCTATTTTATGTGCCTGATATATATACCTAGCCCTGGGTAGATGCAGTTTATATATTTAAGAACCTGAAATTTAGGGAAACCTAATGACCCATAAACTTTCTAAAGAAAAGTTAAATTATAAGAAAAAAAATCACATATATTTAGTTAGTTAACTGAAACACTAAGGAAAGATGTAAAGCAGAAGGGACAAGTTGAGGTGGACTTTGAAGATGCTATAAACCTGGAAAAACATTAGTTCAAATTTGTGTTGGGAAGTATCATTTTATTTTATTGTTTGGGTATGCATTTTTATTGCATGGATCTTTAGTATGTGTAGTGTAATGTGTATGAGTGTGCGTGTACAGATGTGTGCATCCCAAATACACACAAGCAGAAGCCAGATGGGTTGTCTGCCTCTATGGTTCTTCTACCTTACTTCCCTGATTGAGTTTCTCATGGATCCTGGAACTCTCCAGTTTTTGGTTAGACTGACTAACCAGGGAGCCCCAGCAATCCTTTCAACTCTACCCTACACAGAACTGGGGTTTCTAGCAGGCACAAACAACCATGCCTCACTTTTTAATGTGGGTGCTAGAGTTTGAACTCAGGTCCTCATGCTTCCACAGCAAGTGCTCTTGTCCACTGAGACATCTTCCAGGCCCATGAAGCATGACGTGAAAAAGGGAGAAGCACAAGCGATGGAGTAGGTAGAAAAGCATGCGTTAACTGACATAAATGGTGGAGGACTGGATATTGTCTCAGAGGACAATAGGCAATGTGGCTAGATAAAACTTGTAAACTCGACCGACAGAAATATCTAAATTTATTTACTTTAATCTTTATTATACTGTGTCTTTCTTTTTTTTATTTTTTTATTTATTTGACAGAGGGAGGAGGAGAGAGAAAGACAGAGACAGAGACAGAGAGCGAACAGGCACGCCAGGGCCTCCAGTCACTCCAGCAAGTGACCTCCAGATGCATGCACCCCCTTGTGCATCTGGGTAATGTGGGTACTGGGGAATCGAACCTGGGTCCTTTGGCTTTGCAGGCAAATGCCTTAACTGCTAAGCCATCCCTCCAGCCCTATATCCCCTATATCATGTTTTTCTACTGTCACACTTTCCACTGCCTTCTAGAATACCCGGAGTTTAATTATAACAGCCATTTTTTTTTTTTTTTTTTTGCTATTTTGCTGTAATTGTAATTTCTAAGTGTACCTTAATTATTTTATTGTGAATTCATGTCACTCAGCCATGAAAAATTTACTTTTTATAATTTAATGAGGTTATCAATTTTGCTAATGTTTTATGGAATTTCAAAGGAACATTTTCTAGTTACTTGGCAACATTTCAGTACTCTAATTGTTCTTCTAACTTCCATTACTAGGACATACTTCTTTCCTGTGCTGATTAAGCTGGCGTGACTTTCTCCTGTTTATCTCACACATTTGTGTTGATCATTAAATACATAAAGTTTGCAAGAGATTTCTTTGTTTTTTTTTTTTTTTTTCCAGGTTTGTTCTTTTCTCTTCATCCAACAGGAGCACTGTAAGGCAGCAATGGTTTGTTTTGACACACAGTTTCAGAGGATACAATGCATCCTGGCTGGAACATTCCATCATTGCAACAGAAGCTGTGAATGCTGCTTCTTTTCATGATGCTAAACAGAGACCAGAGAGAGAGCTAGGCTAAAGCCACAGATGCATGTACTCTCTAGAGGCCTGGCCCTAGTGACCCACCTCCACCAACTAGACCTCACACACATCCTAAAGGTTTGAATACCTCCCAAACAGTTAACACCCACAGGTGACTGGGTGTTCAAACCTGTGAGGAATATTTCAGATGAACCAAAATACCAGTAAAGTTTACTGTTTAGCAATTGCATTTTATTTTTTTAGCAAGTGAAATGGTCTCATGATTTTTTTCATAATTTTATTGTATTTAATACTTTTGCTCAATAGTTTGCTATTATTCTCCTTTTAATTAAGATGCGTAGATTCATAGAAAGAGCTGATTACAACCCATGGCTTCAGTTTGTCTCCTCCATAAACTCTAAATACCAGCGTGATTAGATATGCCCCTGTCTTTTCAATTCCAACCGCTCATTAAGAAGGTAGTGTTTCAGCTGGAGAGTTGGCTTAGTGGTTAAGGCATTTGCCTACAAAGCCTAAGAACCCAGGTTGATTGCCCAGTACCCACGTAAGCCACATATACAAGGTGACATGTGCATCTGGGTTGTTTGCAGTGGCTAGAGGCCCTTTATGCTCATTCTGTCCATCTTCCTCTTTCTCTCTCTTTGCCTGTTTTTCTCTCTCAAATAAATAAATAAATAAATAAACAAATAAAAATATCTTTTAAAGAAGCTAGGGTTTCCTATGCTGACAACTCAATGCTGGCTCTCCTCATCTTTCCTGATTGAGGTAAGGCCATGTGACACATGGATTACTGCCTCTTTGGCATTTCTTACCAAGACAAAACATTCACTTTCTTTTTTCTTTTTTATTTTTACTTATTTATTTGAGAGGGAGGGAGAGAAAGAAAGATGGAGGGAGGGAGAGTAGGTGAGAGTGAGCAAGCGAGGGAGAGAGAGAGAGAATGAGTACTCAGGCCCTCCAGCTGCCGCAAATGAACTCCAGATGCCTCTTGATTGTCCACCACAGTTGTGACTCCTCTGCAGGCCCTCTATATTGAATTCAACCCTTGATGACCTTTTAAGTCATGTGTCCTTAAATACTTTATCACTGTTCATCTGGTTTTTTTTTTTTTTTCATAATCCTTTTGCTTACCTCAGAGGGTTTCAGTAGCATGTGAACAAATACTCCCATAAGAAAAGAAAAAAAGATGAAGGCTTCCATCTTAGCAATTTTGATTGCATTCTTCTTACTAAAAAGTGATCTAGCTTTCTTTCATCTCCAGACTTACACCTTTGTCCTCAGAGTACACAGCCAGAGCAGTGAGTCATCTGCAGGCCCTTAGAACCACCCAGCATTTACTTGCCTCTACACTTTCACACGTGCTCTTACCTCTGCTCAGTACACTTTCCCACGCATTACTGTGGCACATACACTTTTCCTAGTGGACCACTTTAATACTGTAGTGTCATTTCCCATATACCTCTTTGCAGTCTCCACTAAGCTGTAAGCATTAGGGACCAAATAACCTATTCTGCTATAGGTTGTTTACTTAAAATCAAGAGTAGTCAGTCAATAACTCACTTTAGTCAATACATGAATCCCAAAGAAAAGTTCCACACCAGAATTATGACAAGATTCTGTGCGTGATCCTACACTCAAGGCAAGTTTCTCTCTGCTCCGCTTTCCTTCAGAGAGCCAGAGACAGAGCTTAGTGGGCTTGTATATTTAAAGCCAGAAACAGAGATGATTCACCTGTGCACTTCCAGGTGGTCTGAAGGTAGGCATTTAGACTGTGCTGAATATGATAATCAGATATGATAGCAATGAATGTCCTGTTTCCAACATGCGCAGAGAAATTCCCTGGAGAATAATGACTGCCTTCATTAAATCAAAACATAAAAGTTTTGCTTTCCACATGTTGGCTCCAATCAATGATTCCCTTATTTATGCTGAAACAAGCCAACTTTCCCTCTTAATATAAGTTTTAAAAATCCAAGAAGCTGTTAACAATATCTAAACGCTCACAGCACTGAGCTACTTCAGGCAACTTCAGGCTAGGCATCCTTGACAAAAATATGGTGAATAACAGAAAATATATGCCTGTCATAGACAAGAACCAGCGTTTACCCATAGCTGAAGATTATTTTGGAACAATTTGGCAAGATTAATTTAAGGTGAATTAATTTCTTCAATTTTGCTTGGCTTTTATTGTCTTCTCAAAATTCAGTCACATAATATCAAACAGATGGCTTGAACCAGTGAATAAATAGGTCATAAAAGAGTTCTGTATAGTTCATTGTTCTGGTTTATGGCTAAACACAGCAATCAGATTTTGTTGAAACCTGGATAAAATTGCAAGTTTCACTTTGTTTTAGTTCCAGGTGATCTGGAAGAAATAAAACTTCTCCAGGAGCATGTGTTTTTGGAATCCCTACTTCATGTAATTTGCCCAAGAAATTGGTTCAACTTTTTGAGTGTTTCTAAGCTATAGTTTTGTTTTTCTTAAAGACCTAGGAGAATCCTGTTTTATTATTGATTATCCAGAATAAGCATGATAACTAATGATCTACTTTAATAATTTTATAAATGTCAAATAGAGAGAGTACAAAGTCAGAGAGTGGGAGATAAAAGTATAGAAAACATGGAGAGTTTGCATGGGTTCTACTGGGCTTCAAATAACAATATACAATGAGTAATCTATTAATCAATGAGCAGTCCTTCCAGAGGGCAACTTGATGCTCTGATGAGTGAGCACTACATTTCTCCAGTAATTGCTTATCAGCCAATGCATTACATATGCCTTGGTAAATATAAAAGCATTTACTGCAATGCTGCGGCCTGGATTGGATCTTGGAAGTGGAATAAAGGATAGCAAGAATACAACTGATAAAACTCTAATAGATTATATGGCTCACATATAATTTTAAATTACTTCTTAATTTGGACAAGTGAGTCATGGCTGAGTAAGATATGAATGTCAGAAGAAACTAAGCGAAAAGTATATGGTATCTATGTCATTCCCTTACGATTTTTCTGGAATCTAAAATTTTTATACAATAAAAATTAAAATGAACACATATTGTTTTAGAGCTTCAGATTCTACATACTTGTAGCACCAACTAAGTGAAAAGTATCTCAAAATAGAATGTGTTACAACATAAATAAGGAAATAAGTTATTCTAATTAACAAAACTGAAGGTACTTAATGATTAGCCAAATAATGGGAGCCATAAACCAATCAAGTTGATGAATTAAATAAACCACAAGGCAGTTTGCTGACTCTGGATAACCTACCTAACTGAAAGCTTTCTCTGGTGATTTATTTACTTTCTTTCTGTTCTAAGTTCAATCATGAGTGTCAAAATGCTTACTGTGGTGGTTTGATTAAGGTGTCCCCCATACACTTAGGTGTTCTGGATGCTAGGTTCCCCAGCTGATGGAGATTTTGGAATTAACACCTCCCAGAGGCAGTGTATTGTTGGTGACAGGCTTATAGGTGTTAAAGCCAGTTTCCCCATGCCAGTGTTTGGCACACTCTCCTGTTGCTATTGTCCACCTTATGTTGGCCAGGGGCTGATGTCCACCCTCTGCTCATGCCATCGTTTTCCCCTGCCATCGTGGAGCTTCCCCTAGAGCCTCTAAGCCAAAATAAACCTCTTTTCCGACAAGCTGCTCTTGGTTGGGTGATTTCTACCAGCAATGTGAACCTGACTGCAACACTTACCATTCACTAAAAACTGCTGGGCAAACTGAACTAGCAGCATTTACCTTCCTATCTGGATACATGAAGTCGATCAGTCTTTCATTACTTTATAAGCAGAAAACATTCATTTCAGTATCATTCAACAATCTTTTTACCTCACTAAAAAGAAAGCTTATTTAAAATGCTTAATCATTGATATAGTGTAGTGATGTGAGAAATACAGTGGACTTGGCGGGAGAAAAAGTGGGGTTTTCATCCCAATGTCTTACTTACCATTCTAAGAACCATAAAATGCAAACCATCTGCTAGTTCAATTTGGCTTGCATCCCAATTGCAGCCTCTTGCCAAAGCCCAAAGCCCTTTCCAAGACGTTTGCTCAATCCCAACTGCTTCCTTCCTCTGGTTTCTCACTGACTCAGCATCCCGACTTCAAGTAGATTGCTCTAATGTAGCTCACACTAGTCAGAGACCATTAGGACATACTTTGAAATACTTTGAAATGGGCACACTGAACACTGAGTACCCTGAATAGTCCTCCATTCTGAGCTCACTGAGCTCTTCCAGTCTTTGATCTGTTTTACAACTCTCTAAGTTGTAGAAAACAATAATAGTAATACCAACTGTTCACAGGAGAACAGGAGAGGTGAACAGGAGAGGTGTGATTATTTCCTTTTCCTGCTAGAATATGCTAGTTTTGCTTATGTGGTACTGGTACTCATTTACCAATCTTAATATCCCTGATTTCCTCCACAATTTGAATATTTGTCCCTACTATTTCCTTTTTTAAAATATATTTTACTTATTTATTAGAGAGCAAGAGAGAGAGAGAGAGAGAGAGAGAATGAGCACACCAGGGCCTCCAGCCACTGAAAATAAACTCCAGACACATGTGCATCTGCCTTAGTTGGGACCTGGGGATTCGAACTGGGTTCTTTGGCTTTGCAGGCAAATGCCTTAACTGCTAAGCCATCTTCTCCAGCCCTCCTATTTCCTTTTGAATGACTGATGTGGTGGTTTAGGTATGGGATGTCCTCTGTAGACATAATGGGCTTGAATACTCAATTCCCAGTTGGTGGCACTGCTTGGGTGGTTTGCAGAGCCATTGAAGGTGGAATTTTGCTGAGGGGGTGTTTGCCAGGGTAAGGGCGTGGGGTATTACAGTCCAGCTCTGTTTGGTGCTTTCATACTGTCTACTTCCTCCCTGGTGATAGGAAGAAAGACTCTGGCTGTCTGCTTCTGCAATGCTTTCCCCACTACAATGGAAACATCCACTCAAACCTGTGGAATAAAATTTGCCCTTTTCTTCCACGGGGTGCTCCTGGTTGGCTGCTTAATCTTGCCAACCAAAGGGTAACTGAAACAGCTTATAACATCTTCCTTGGTCTCATATTAATCAGTGCATTATAAACTTGACAACAAGCCCTTTTTATTTTTGTGCAATTCACAAGTTTACATTTTAATCAAATTATCATTTAACGAACCCAAGCTCATTACCTTCAAATCAAACTAAAACATGTTGACCATTAGCATGTCAAGAGTTTAGTAAGTTTTCTTAATCATGGATATGAGGGAGGGGAACAATGAAGAGGAGCTGAGGCTAGACTTTTCTTCACGTCTCCAGCTCTCTGACATCCTTTCCATCTAGCATCCTTGATTTAAAGCCATCGTCCACAGTTTATACAAGCTTCCACATGTAGTTCACACATGTCCTGCAGCCTCGACAAGCACTCTAAAGAGCTATCCTAAATGAGATTTTACTAACTGATTGAAAGAAATGGCCCTTCTTATTTCCATTACACAATTGTGCAAATTTTCTGAACCTTCATTACCCCATCAGCTAGAAAGGACGACGGTTACTATCTCATAAGAGTGCTTAAGAGTTAAAGGTAATAATATTCAGAAAAACGCTTACAGCAGAAGCAGAGAAAAGAGTTGCAAACATCTAGGTCACATGCGACAGTAGTTTGAATGTACGGCTCCATAGACTCTGGCTGGAACTCGAGTCTCCAGTGGGCAGAGTCTTACTGGGGAAAAGGTATGTCACTAGGGGGCGAATCTTAAGTCCAGCTCTAAAGTGCATGGAGAGCAGTTAGAGCTCTGGCAGTTGGTACATGCTGGTGATAGTGTTTTCTGGGTATTTGGTGAGAGAGAATGAGAACTGGCATTCCAGGGCTTCTAGCCACTGTAATCAAACTCCAGGACACATGTGCCACCTTGTGGGCATGTCCAACATTGCATGCTTGCATCACTTTGTGCATCTGGCTTTTGTGAGACCTGGAGAGTCAAACATGGGTCCTTAGGCATCCCAAGCAAGCATCTTAGCCATTAAACCATCTCTCCAGGCCTCCAGTGTCTGTTTTTTCTCAGCATTTCAAACTCCAAGAAGGCCACAAATGCTCAAGAGGCCTCTTCAGAAAAACGAATGGCCTCAAGAAGCAACAAACTAGCTGAGGAATCTTTGCAGCCATGAAAATAATCCCATGGGTGAGCAATGCTGGCTGTGGAAGCAGCAGAATCAATGTGCACAAAATGAATGGACGAGAAAGAAAAGTTCTGACACTAGTTCAAGCACCCTGCAGTGTAGGACCTCAGGGTTTCTTTGACAATCTAGGAGAAAGTGTAAGGCTCTACAATGGATTATGATTTCCAGGTAATTGTGACATGTAGGAGATCAGTCTTTTGACTAAGCTGCTGTGCCCTACAAATTTGGAAACTATGATACTTGTCAGGAGCAGAAACAAAGAGAATTAAATATCTTGTCTTAAGGAACTATAGACTAAAGTGGAAGAAAATATGAAGCCATAATATAATAACATTTGCAATAATATACTATATAATAATATATGTTATAAAACAATAATATACTATGAGCCACCACAACCAGCTGTTGAAATATCTTTAAATTTGATTTTTCTATGAAGATGTTTGCCAATATAAGTTATCATTTTCATGTCTTCCTTTTTGGGTGGATTATTTTTCCCTGATCTTTTGGAGAATACTACTTCAGGGACTGTGTTGGATAGAGGCAGTCTTTCAGCCCTTCCGTTTTCTACAAAGCCAAGGCTGTCTTTCTTTCTTTCTTTTTAAATTTTCCTAAAGATTTATTTTTATTTATCATACACAGAGAGAAAATCTGGTGGCTTAAGGGTCTTCCAGTTTTTTTAAGTCTTTTTAAAACATATTTAATTAGTTAGTTGAGAGAGAGAAAGAGGCAGAGAGAGAGAGAGAAAGAGAGAATGGGCACACCAGGGCTCCCAGCCACTGCAAATGAACTCCAGATACATGCACCAGTCACCTTGTACATCTGCCTTATGTAGGTCCTGGAGAATTGAACCAGGATCTTTAGCTTTGCAGGCAAATGCCTTAACCACTAAGCCATCTCTCCAGCCATTTTTTAAGTTTTTTTTTAATATTTTATTTGTCTTCCAGTTTTTAATAATCTGTTTCAGTAATGGTAATTTCAGGAAATTTTGTGTGTGTTTTCTGCATAGGTGGCTAGTAAGTTTCATTAGATATGCAAAAGCAGGCAGAATTCAAGCAGATACGCACAAATATATTATACGCACACACAACAGGATCATGTGCCCATTGTTTACATTCATCAATGCACACATCTGCATATGCACTCATGCACATATACTTCGTCAGTAAGCTTATATTTGAGGGAAATGAATGACAATGTTTCCTGAGTTCAGCCATGACTTGGTATGTGATGGCATTTTGATCAACAAAGGATTTTTACAGAAATGTTTATTATCTCTTGAGCACCAATTTAAACAAGTATTCACCTTTAATGTATAAACATGCACGATATTTTTCTCAGCACAACCTCAAAATAAAACACCCATTTAAATCCTACATACGGTATTGAGGATTTATTCTATGTGAACCATATGCAAATAAACAATCTAGGTTACTGGCATGTGAGGGACCCCAGTACTGTTGCACAGAAAATGGCAAACTTGGAAGGGCCTTCCAGTTTGTGGATACTCAAAGAGATGTGTGAAATGCCCACGTTACTCGGTAGTCCAAATTCTACATTCTGGATTTTTGATCATCCTGCTGATGTTAAGAAATCATTTGAGTTAATAAGCAGAAGCAAAACAGTTGATCCCAAAACAGAATGCACCCACAAGGAATTAAATCCTAAAATGCCTTGAATTTTCTATTTATATCTTTTAGAAGTTTTTTTTTGCCTGGATTTTAGGCCACTTTTTGGCCAGTATCATTGACCAGACAAGAAAACTTGTCTGTGATTTCTATTTGCATTCATTTTCCTTGACTTCAAAAAAGTTCCACATGGCCTTGTCTGATAATAGCTTAGCATGTGGCTGACTTACTTGAAGGTTATCTCTCTTTGTTCCTCCATCAACAGAATCAACAGCTCTTCTTTGCAGGAATGAATCATTAATGTATTCGTAGAAGATTTCTAAAATGTTTAATTATCATCACTTGGACAGCATCTGGAGTGAATGCGCATAAATCACAAGAGGGAAAAAACGCATGCTGTTGGTGCTGCTTCTGGCCTTATAAAGAAGCACCATGCTCTTCGAAGACATATGGTTGGTGAGTGCTATTGCAAGGTAGACTGAATAATAATCAATCTAGAATGAAAGACTGTAAATATCCCATACTTCTACTTTCCCATTCTAAGAGGAATGGAGAACAGAGAATTGGGTCATTACCTGATGATAAACATGCAATTTTATAAATAAAATTGAATGGAATGATCAAAGAAACAAAGACTAGAACAGAGCATGACGCATCTAAGAATAGCTAGAAATAAACTATTTGCATTTATTTCTGGATGTATTACAAAGAGGAATCCTGAGACACTGGTTGAGAGCCAATTAACTAGACAACCATCACTAGTTTTAAGGTCAGAAACCCAATATAAATAATGGGTGAAGCAGAGAGCTGTGTATAGACTATTTCTCCGTAAAATGCAGAGTATACAGTGTAAAGAGGATATGTGACTTTGGGAGCAAGACACCGCTGTGTTCCAGTTCCAGCCAGCTCAGTCAGTTTGTGGGAATTATTTGACCCACTGGTCAAAATATTAACCACTTATTATTATGTAAAATAAATCTGAAAATGTTTCAGAAATATTAAACACATAGCCTGACACACCCATAGTTATTTACTAAGGAAGAGACTTACTGTGACATCTCCCTTGGTCTCCCATAAATCTCCCATCACTAATTAGACCAATATTCCACTGTGGTATATGCAGTTTACCTCCATTGGAAGATGACCCTTGTGAATTTCAACATTTTCCAGCAAAATTTTGGAGAAAGCTAAGGAGACCATCACAGATGATCCAACAGGCACCAAGATGGTAATTCAAATATCCACTTTTATTATAGGGAAATAAGTGTGTTTGGAAGTTAATGGAACAATGACTCAAAATAAACGGCCTGGGGCTGGAGAGATGGCTTAGCAGTTAAGCGCTTGCCTGTGAAGCCTAAGGACCCCGGTTCGAGGCTCGACTCTCCAGGACACACGTTAGCCAGATGCACAAGGGGGCGCACGCATCTGGAGTTCGTTTGCAGTGGCTGGAGGCCCTGGCGCACCCATTCTCCCTCTCTCTCTCTCTCTCTCTCTGCCTCTTTCTCTCTCTGTCTGTCGCTCTCCAATAAATAAGAATAAACAAACAAAAAAATTTAAAAAAATAAAATAAAATAAAATAAATGGCCTGATAGAAGATATGAGGAATCGAAGTACAGTATGATTAGTCCAAGAAAGGCAGCATGCTGGGCAGAGCACATCCCAGGTGCCTATCGGTTTCAAATAACATATTCTGATCACTTCCAGTTTCCAGGCAAAGGGTCATATTTATTTTAACTTCATTTAATCCTTACAGCAATCGTGTGGATTGAAAATAGTCTAAGAAATCAGTTCTCATAATCTTTATAGAAACAATAGCAAGAAAATTTATACAACACTCTCCTTCCTCTATCCAGCCTCTTGACCCGCTAAGTGCCAAGGTCAAGAGATTCATGGAAGGGAAGTTCTTGTTAACAGACTTAAAAGGTCGATGGGTGGAAGGAAATAGGTCCTACAGTGTAATGGTGAGCACTCTGAACTCTGATTAGTAAGAGGAAGAAAAGGCTACAAAGATAACGTCTGTTCCCTTCTCCAAACTTTTAAACCCAGAAGAGTAGTGATGAGGGTTAAAGAACCTTTCTTTCCTGAGGCTGAGACACAAATAATGCAGAAATGGCCAAGAAAATCATAAATCTTTGATGTCACAACATGTCCTACAGTTTTGTTTTCTTATTTTAGCAAGTTCTCCTTACTGATAGAGATGGATAACATAGATAACTTCCCCTCATGTATCCATGATTGGATAATTTAGATAAGTTTTCCTTATGATAGGTGGTAGGTAACTGACATGCTCTTATTGATAAGTGATGGATAACTGACATGCTTCCTATTGATAGATTATGGATAATTGACATGCTCCTTATCGATAGATGGTGGATAACTGACATGCTTCCTATTGGTAGATGATGGATAACTGGCATGCTCCTTACTGATAGAAGATTGATAAATGACATGCCTCATTTGCTGCACAAGATTTATTTGCTGAGCCTCATCCACAGGTTTTGTGCTGCTACTCCAAGGTGCTTATTTATTTTCCCAGAAGCTTGATAACTAAAGTGTCTTCTGGAGAAACACTAGGGCCAAGAGTATACAAAAAAGCACACTTCTTTGAGCACATTCATATGTAATTATTATTCCAAAATCTGTTGTCAACATATTTAGAACAAATATGAATATCACGCACATTATCTTCTCAGTATATTTAACAGTATTGGTATCATCAGGAAAACAACATGTCTTCCTTCCATCTCTCATATGAAGAATGAGCACTTGTAAGCCACATAAACTAGAAAAGCAGATAGATGGTGATAAGCACTGTGTGAAAAATGCTAGTCCCTTCTAGAAGTAATACTGGAATTTTAATCTCATTGTGATAGAGTTAAGAGGGGAAGCCTTTAAAGATGAAGAAATCACGAATGGTATTAGTGACCTTATAAAAGGACTAGAAGAAACTGGGTAGCACCCCCACCAACCTTTAATTTCTTTTTACCTTCTACTATGTAAGGAAATAGCATCAAGGTGCCATCTTGGAAACCGAGACAAATGCTAGGTCTTTACTTTTAGATATGCCAGCCTCTGGGACTGTAAGAAATAAATTTATATGCTTCACGATTTATCCAACATAAGACATTTTGTTATGCCAGTCTTAACGGAATGGCAATGAGATAAAATGATTGATAGATAACTAGATATATGTTAGAAAGATAGCCAGGTGATGGAAAGATAGATGACAGCTGGTGATCAGCACATACATAAGTATATGCAGAGATGATACACAAAGGACAGATGACATGTTATGTACATACATAGTCTATAGTTTGTCACACAGACATAATTTCACATAATTATTATTTTTAATATTAGATGAATTAAGGAATTATATGTTATTAAATTTTTTAAACACTATGTTCATGCGTGCATGTATGTTACAAGAGATCGTCATCATCAGACCATGTTTTGGCCATAATCAGTGTTAAATCTACAAAATTACAACCTAAAAGTCGCATTATCAGATCGCATGAGTGAGGCCCAGGGTCTTCTTACCTCAGAAACTTGGTCCTGCACAAGACAAGGATCAGAGCTCTCTCTGCGTGAACATTTTCCTTGCTATTCCTTTGTTCTGCTTACCAAGGAGACAGTGGTTGAGGACACTGAAACCGGAACAGGATGCCCCCCAACTTGACTAGTATCAGCTTTGGCATTTTAGTACCCCTGTCCAATCTCCATTGAATAACTACTACATGGGAAGTTTTTAAAAAATATATGTTAGTTATATTTAAACAATTATCCCCAAAGGTCATACAAGAGGCAAAGGGAAAAGGAAATGATACATTTGACTCCTACCCAAGAACTCACATGAAATCTCACAGTTCTGATCAAGTTAGTTGCTTTCAAAATCAGCATAGCATTGTGTCCTAGTAACGTTTCCTTTTCTCTCCTTTTGCCACATAGCTCAGTTTAGACGTTTTCCCCCTATTCCTGCACTGGGTTCAGCTTTCACCACAAAGGTAAATGAGTGTAGAGGTAACATCTCACATTGCTTCAGGAGTTGTCATTGGTTAAGGTTTTGATGGTCCTTTCCCACAAATAGACATATTTCTCTATTATCTCTTTGTTCTATTCCCATGGTCTCTCAAGTGTTCCCTTATTGTTTATTATTTTATATTAAAT
Organism: Dipus sagitta; assembly: GCA_036346955.1. Lineage (NCBI taxonomy): Eukaryota > Metazoa > Chordata > Mammalia > Rodentia > Dipodidae > Dipus > Dipus sagitta. Next base: position 189,181,814 of record CM070771.1, read on the forward strand.
TCCTTTTCATAGTTTTTTTTTTCAGAGGTAAGTTCTTACTCTAGCCCAGGCTGACCTGGAACTCACTCTGTAGTCCCATAATGGCCTCAAATTCACAGTGATCCTCCTGCCTCTGCCTTCTAAGTGCTAAGATGAAAGGTGTACACCACCATGCCCTGCTTCACAGTCTTTTTAATGAACAAATTTATTGTAGGAAAAGCAATACCTGTTAAAGGAAAAATTGCATTCAGTTTTTTTTTTTTTTTTTTGAGGTACAGTTTCACTCTAGTCCAAGCTGACCTGGAACTCACTATGTAGTCTCAGGTTGGCTTTGAACTCATAATGATCCTCCTACCTCTGCCTCCTGAGTGCTGGGATTAAAGGCATGCACCACCACACCCAGCTGCATTCAGTTTTAAAAAGACATTCTGGATGCAGAAAACCGGTACATGGGATAAAGGAATATTTCTACTTCTTTCTGATTTCTTCAGTGACTCATTCATTGTATAACAGTGTGTTGTGTAAAATATTGTAGTTTTGCTTCTTATTAACTTCTAACTTAGTGTATTGTGGTCAGATAAAACGCATTTACTTTTTTCAACTTCTTAATTTTCTTGAGACTTGCTTTATGCCCTAATAAGTGATCTAGTTTTTATTAAGTCCCATGGACTAAGAAGACTGTGTCTTCTATAGATATTGGGTGGAAAGTTCTGTATCCATCTGTTAGACCTGTTTCCTCTCTTGTATCCTTTAACTTCAACATTTCTCTAGGTTTTTTTTTTTTTTGGTCCGATTGACTTCTCTGCTGAAGACTTTGGCATGTTGAAATCACCTACTATAACGGTGCTGAGATTAATCACCTGTTACTTCACATCTAATAGGATTCATTTTATGAAGTTAGATGCCCCTGTGTTCGGTGAATGTCCATGCATATGTCAGAATACATAAGGGCTAGAATGCCTTTTACATGCCTTCTTTGTCAGATGTTACGATAATGATAGCTGCTCTTTTCTTGCCTGTGTTTGCCTGGAGTACTTTCTCCCATGCTTTTATTCTAGAATAGTGTTTGTCTTTTACTGTGAAGTGAGCTTCTTGAAGACAGCAGAAAGATGCAGCCTGTTTTTTTTTTTTTGTTTGTTTGTTTGTTTTGTTTTTTTTTGTTTTTTTTTTTTTTGATCCAGGCTGCTAGTCTATGCTTTTTGTTTGGGAAATTGAAACCATTAATATGCAGAGCTATTTAAAGGTATTGGTCAATCCTACCATGATAATGATTTTGTAGTGTTGGGTATTTTCTTTGTCTTCATTTTCTTAACAACTACATTAGTATTCTTTTTTTCCTTCCAGTATCACCTTTAAAATGTTTGCCTAGTGGTCATAATGTCCATCAGTCTGCTTTTTAGTCATAGAAAGTTTTTCTTTCTCCTTCTATTAAGAGAGATAATTTTGGTTGATATAGTAGTTCGGATTGACAACTATGATTTTGTTTTTAATACTTGAATTACATCATCCACACTTTTCTGGCTTTTAGAGTTTCTACTGAAAACTAGGCTGTTAGTCTGATGACCATAATTTATATGTGGCCACATGATTCTCTCTTCCAGCTGTCAGTCCCCTTTCTTTTGACTACTATAGGAAACTCGGAGTTTCTTGCCTGGTCCTGTTTGGTATCCTGTATGCCTCTTATACCTGAATAAAAACCTTTTCCTACTCTTGGGAAATTTTCTTCTATAATTTTATTAAAAATATATTCAGTTCTTTTGGCCTAAAGTTCTTCTATGTTCATTATGCATACATTTGGCCTTTTCATTTTGCCCAGAGGTCTCTCATGTTCTGTTTATATATTTTTTGAACTTAGTGATTATGGTGAACTGAATTATTTCCTCTATCTTGCTCCCACTCCCAGAACTTCTATCCTTCATATAGTTTCCTATGTTGTTCAGACTTTGCATGGAGATGTTTTAATTTGGTTTATTGCATTTTTCATTTCAGCTTGGTTTTCCTTCCATAATTTTTTTCAGCTTCCCATATGTTTGTTGAATTCCATTTTCATATACTGGTTGGATTTCTTCATTGCATTTTGCTGTTGTGTTCTCTTATAGTTCATTCAGGCAACCATTTCTGTGTTCTTCAGATGTTTAATTGTGTTCTTTTGGATTTCATTCAGGTATTTATATTCATGTCTTCTCTAAGTTCCTTGTATATATTCATAAACATGCTTTTAATTTTTTTTGTGTAGCCAGACATGGTGGCACATGCCTTTAGTCCCAGCGCTCAGGAGGCAGAGGTAGGAGGATCGCCATGAGTTTGAGGCCATCCTGAGACTGCATAGTGAATTCCAAGTCATCCTGAGCTACAGTGAGACCTTACCTCAAAAACAAAACAAACAAAAAATATTCTTTGTCTAAACTTTTCTTTAAGTAGCTCTCATGGGAGAATTCTACTATGGGAAATTCTACTATCTTCATTCTTGGAGAAGATACAGTGCCACGGTGTGTGTAGGTGTGTGTGTATGTGTGTGTTACTGGTTTTGTGTTGTAATTTGGCAATTGGAGATATTGTGTTGGTTGATTATGCCCAGATTCACATGTGGTAGAAGTGCTGAATGGAAGTACAAGCATAGTTTGAGGGTGTCCACAGGCTACCACAGGAAGGCAGTGGAAACATGGACAGGTGAGAGATTCACACAACTTATGAGTTCACACACATGTGATATATAGGGAGATGGGAAAGGGATGATTGGAGCAGGAGTAGCATGCCAAGTGGTGGGCGATATATCTGACAATGGCTCCAACTTGATATCTTAAGCTACTTATACAGACAAAACCCACAGTCAACAAATTGAAATAAATCAAGACAGTATCCTAGAAGAAAGAAATGGATATTCAAAGGTTATCTTCTGTGTGGACAAAGCCAGTCAGGAAGCTATTTTCTTTTCATGGATGAAGTAGTTAGGAAAATCCGGAAAATAAAAGTTATCAAAGTAAAATTAAAATAGGCAACATAAACCAGGCATGGTGGTACATGCCTTTAATCCCAGCACTTGGGAGGAAAAGGTAGGAGGACTGTCATGAGTTCAAGGCCACCCTGAGATTACATAGTGAATTCCAGATCAACCTGGGTTAGAGTTGAGACCCTACCTTGAAAAACTGAAAAAAAAAAAAACCAATACCTAACATAGAATGAACATTTACCATACACCAAGTACTAAACTACAAAGTTAAGGTCTGTTATTTAATTCTCAAAATGATCTTATTAACTGATTATTCTCATTTTTTGGTGAGAGAATCCTACCCAAGTACATACCACTAATATTTGGTACACCCAAATCAAATATCAGTTCTACCAGTCTCAGAAACCATACTCTACAAACAATAGCAATTTTAAAATAAGATAGTGGATTGAAAGATGTTATAAAATAGCAAAAATGAAATTTCTGACATGCATGTTGTATTTGTCTGCAAAAAAAATACACACACACACACACACACACACACACACACACACACACACATATATATATATATATATATATATATATATATATATATGGAGAGACAGAAAGAAAAATGTGTGTTTCTTATATCTTTATATCTACTATAATGGAAATATAGCAGAGTAAGTGATTTCTCTGAGTTACGTCATCTCTAAAACATCTAGAATCACTTTTATGAGAAAAATTGGGGGCTCTTATATAAAATAACTTAAAAATTATGTGCTTAGTGTTCCTGACACTGAATATCCATTGTAATCCATGTTGCTCTGTCCAAGGCCCCAGTGATAACAAAATGTATAAGTCCCTTTGAATCATTTCCACTATTAGCAAATTTCACCCACAGATGATCATTTAGCAAACTGATAATACTCTTGGATACTCATTTGCTGATTTAAGATTCTGAATCTACCAAAAACATGATTGAGAGGAACATGCAAAAAAAAAAAAATTCTGGCTCTTCTCCAATTTTCTACTATACCACATTGCATAGTCTCTGTTCTAAAAAGTTATATATCAGCTGCATATTCAAGCCCCAAACCTCCACTGTCCTAAAGACATCTTGTTTAAGTCTTCTCTACATCTAACAACCACAACAATTGGTCTAACCTACTTTCTTTCCAACCTCAAGTAGGTTGCCTGATGTTGGCACTAACAAACTCAGGAATCAAGACTATGGTACAACCTTTGTAATTTACCTGTTGTCTAAATACTCAAATTTGAAAAATACTACAGAAGTGAAGAGATGGAATGAGAGGGTTGACAAAAGTAAATGTCAGAGTAGCACATATGAACTAAGTGTTAATGACATGAAAAGAATTCATGAAAATTCATTTACCTTCTGTTAAGAATAAAATCTTAAGATTGTAGTGTCTAGTTGTTTCAAGAAACTAAACAAAATCATATGAAGAGTTACCTGTCTAAAATGATTCATGCACATGATAGAAGGAAGAAACACAGGGATCTCCACTAATGCACATCTAATAAAACAAATAAAGTGCATTGGACTCAGAACCACAAAAGGGCCCACAAGAGCTGATCAGATAATATAATCCCCTGCTCTAGGAAGGATGCCAGCGAGAGTGCAAATATTTAGGGAAATATTGAAGCTATAGCTAACTAGCCAGGGACTATGGCTGTTTGACATCAATTTTCTATATGTGTTAGAAATTCACTCTCCCATTTTGTTTATCTCGAATGGATTTTTTTTTTTCCTATGGAGTGTCTTTACTGAATTGTTACAGTGGTTTAGGAGCCAAGGTATTTTGGTATCTTACAAGTTTAATATAAAAATTCAACTAAAGATAAATTTCTGTTAAGGTAAGATTCATTTCTCTATCTCTTCAAATAGCCAGATGTTTGGCACCATATGGAAGAATATCAGAATAATGGCCTGCATTTTCCCTTATCTACTCTACTCAAAGCAAGCTCACCTGTCAAAATCTGAGACCAACTAATTTCAAGGTATGTCTTATTCAGAGTTGGGATCAGAACGATGCCTTCCTTAGGGAGAAGTAATAAATATTCTGACAACAGACACAGGTCCAGTAATTCTTCCCCATTCAGAATCTTATAGAGCACCAAGAAACTTAAAAAAAATGTATAGACCTTGAAACTGTAACTAAGAAGAGGAAATTATCTTTCTTTTTTCTTTTTTCTTACTTTAAGGAGCATCATATTATCTCATATTTGGTGATGTGTGAGAATTTTTGTCATGCTTAATAAATTAAGGGAATGCATAGCTAAGGTAATCATGAAAGAAAACCTCTGACTGTCACCCTGGAAGACTATGGGCAGTTTGTGTCTCTACAGTTACTCCTGGGCAGTACTTAAGATGGCAACATTGGGGAAAGAAAACATACACGATCTGGGGCCACTGAGCAACAGTGGTTTCAGAAGTCAAATGATAAAAAGAAATCAAGCAGAGATCTTAAGATCACATGGCTCAGACTTCATCTAGAATTCACTTGAAAGAAAACAACCAGGAATGTGTCAGTCCTATTCTACCTTCAGAGACTCACTCTGCAGTGATAATCTCAGAGCCCAGTCTTATGCTCCAACTTTCAGCCCCATTCTGATCTTAAACTCATCTCCATTGCAACAGGAAACTTAGGGGCATCAGCTTACGGGGATGAAATTTGTGACATGGCTATCCTCACTGACAAATATTCTCTCATGGATACTGATGTCAAATGACTTATTAATGCAGTAAGACAGGCTCAGCCACCTTGTCTCAGTTCAGCTCAACTCTAAATGGCCACCCAAGAGCTATAGCCCAGGATGGGTTCAGCTAAGCCCAAAACTGCAGCTGCATCACAACTCAACTGCTTCTATTCCTCGCCCTGCTTACTTCTCTCTTCTATAAGGTATTGAACTCAAGAGCCATGTATTATTCTCAAGAACGATGTGTTATTCTGTAATAATCCTCTATCTCAGAGGTTATAAGGATTCCTATTAAACCTTCACATTTAGTGGTATATGGTGGGCCAGATTTTTAATGAGAAGTTTAAAGATTGTGAAGTCTCCTGTGCCTCCTAGGCCATTGATTTCTCATTAAACTCACCAGCAGTGGGTAGGGCAAACCCATAACACATTCAGAGCCTCCCGCTAACCACAACTTGCAGATGGTCATATTAAGAAAACAACACCCAAGTTACCTCTATCAACAGAATTCTAAATATTTGTTTAAGTGTAGAAACTATTGTCTCACTTTGACGACTTATCCCAGTTCATACATACTAGAAATAGAGGTGTCCCTTTCAACCCTCAAAAGGCCCTCATTTTATTAAACAATGTATATGAAATGGGCTCTCTTCGTTCCACAATTAGTACATATGAACACTGCATGGCATGGGAGGTGGTTGATGACTATTGAAAAAATGTGCTGACAATAAAACCCTGATATTTACATAAATATCACTTTCTGTCTCTGAACATCAGCAAAACTGAACAGAACGAACTTAGCAATTATTTAAAGTTTGAAGATTTCCAGAGATGTATACTGAGCCAAAGATTAGGGTTCCTGGCATACCAATGTTATTACTTTTTATTAACTCGTGTTTTACCATTTCTGCTTGAACAGATAAACTCACCAGTTGTCTGCTAGTTTAGTAACAGTAATGGAAAGCATTTGTTTTGGAGAAATTACACCACTTGAGAGCTATTAGTGTGCCATCAATATATTACAACATGTGAAGCTGTTCTCAGATGTTACCAAAGAGGTGAAATTCTTCATGGACTAACTGGTGCTCCTCTTGCCTTCACAAGGGATAAAGCCCTCATAAACACAGCTATTGAAATAAAGAGGAGAGAAATTTTATTTTGCTGAGGAGGAAATAAAAGATCACGTAACATAATATTGCTCCAAGGTTTTACTATGCAGCATATGAAATCAGATAAGTAAAAGATGGAAGTTATGATTATAATATAAAAAAATTATAAAGTAAAAATCCAGTCTAACTTTAATGTTTCCCTAGAGTTTACTTTGTCAAGTCATAATACGTATTTTCTGTCTACCTACAGCTATTGGAGACACATGTTTTAGAAATGTCCTGTGGACAAGTCACCTCTATCATACCTCTCAGGGCTCAGGTAACATCGCACAGGAGGTGGCAGAGAGAATGGAGAGCTGCTCTCAGTGATAGTCAGAAAAGCTTCACCACAGAGATGGCAGTCGACACAGATGCGACTCCAAACTCATCAAAGCTGAAAATATGAGAGCTCACCACTAAACAAGACATCTCTGTCATGCCTCTCAAGGCACAGGAAATATGTCAGAAGGATTGGAAGGCTCTTGGGGCACTGTCACCCTGACATGAACTGACTGCTGCATTCGTGAGCTCAGAGTGGATGTGATTACCATCACAGGACCTGCATAGCTTTGAGTCCATCAACACTCTGACACAGAGGATGGAGGAAGACAGAATGAGGTAAGAAAACAGAAAGAGGACCACTTAGATATTGGAAGCTGCTCAGTGGAATAGAAGTGGGGTGTGAGGACAAAAGAGGGTAATAGGAGGGGAATATTATCAAATTAAAGTATATTTATGTGTTAAAATACTCAAGAAAGGGTTGGAAGGATGGCTTAGAAGCTAAAGCATTTGCCTACAAAGCCAAAGGACCCAGGTTCAATTCCCCATAACCCATGTTAGCCAGATGCACAAGGGGACACATGCATCGGAGTTTGTTTGCAGTGGCTGGAGGCCCTGGCACACCTATTCTCTCTCTTTCTCCCTCATTGTCTGTAAAATAAAAATAAATAAATATTTTAAAAATGAAAATATACTCAAGGAAAGGTTTGTTTTAAAAAAGGGAATTGACTAACAAAATGGCTGAATAAAACATAACAAAAATGAATGACTGACTTTAGAAAACTGAAAAATAAAACAAAATAACACACACACACATACACACACACACACACACACACACACACACATTGAGGGCTAGAGATATGGCTTAGTGGTTAAGGTGCTTTCCTGCAAAGCCAAAGAACCCAGGTTTGATTCCCTAGGACCTACGTAAGCCAGATACACAAAGTGATACATGTGTCTGGAGTTCATTTGCAGTGGCTGAAGGCCCTGGCACACCCATTCTCTCTCTCTCTCTCTTGCTCTCTCTATCTCTCTCATTCTCTTTCTCTCTCTCTTCCTATCTGCCTCTTCTTCTCTCAAGTGAATAAGAATTTTAACAAATTAGACACACACACACACACACACACACGTTGACCCAATCATCATTTGACTACTTGATTATTTCATTAAAGTGGTAGAAGAATATTTATCATAACTTCTGAGTTCTCCTGACAAGGTTATCAACTGACTTGGAAGAGAGAGAAATGTATGCTTGGAAACAAGTCAGTCAAGGTCGAATGCTGTCCTTGTTACCTCGGCTGTCCTCTCCAGGCCCCATGTGACTGCTCTGAGTTAGGTTTGTCACAGTTGACAATCAGGGAACAAGTAGGCAGAATGATTCTAAGAACAGGAGCAACTGTTAGAAGAGAGGGACTTCTTTAACTTTTAAATAAACTTTGATAAAATGAGTAGTTATGGGAAAAGCAGATGCTTAATGACCTTAAAAAATGCAATCTTGTTTGGCATGGTGGCACATGCCTTTAATCCCAGCACTCAGGAAGAAGGCAAATGTAGGAGGATCACTGAAAGTTTGGAGCAACCTTGGGATTACAGAGTGAATCCCAGATCAGCCTGGGCTAGAGTAAGGGTCCACCTTGAAAAAACAGCAACAAAAACACATTCTTCTCCAAGGACACCAAAATGTTTGACAACCTTGAAGGAAGAATTCTCTAGGGTTCCAGCTGAGGCTGACTTTACTCGTATCTAGAATGAAATACGATAATTTCCAAAAGTCCATTATCCCCTTTTATTCAAAGTTGAACCTAGATGCTGATCATCAGGCTTAGCATCATCCAATACAAGAAATATCCCAAAGGATGAAAAGGCCAGATTTTATAAGAACTGCCACTTCTGGAACTGAGAAGAAGTAAAGTTCTAGCTGTGCAAGCATGAGGAACTGAGGTCAGATCCCCACCACCAACTTAAAAGCTGGGTGTGGCACCACGTACCTGTAATCCCAGTGCTGGAGAGGCAGAGAGAGGATCTCTGAGGCTTGCTAACTGGCTAGTCTGGGTGAACTGGTGAGCTGAGGTAAGCAACAGTCCCTGTCTCAAAAGCAAAATGAATAATGACTGAGAAAGGCACCCTATATCAACCTCTGACCTCCACATGCGAGCTTACACACACACATGCACACACACACACACACACACACACACACACACCCCAATAGAATTAGCTCTGCACATTATAGGGACTATACTTTGAGTCATCTGAATGCCCTGGAGGAAGGACTCTGAGGTTTCAGAGAGCAATGAAGTGGAAGAGAAAGCATTTTCAAAACATCATATAGAATTCTTGTAACTAAACATATATTTCCCATTAATTAACAATGTAAGAATCTGAGGTACCATAGAAAGAAAGTCAGATGGAAGGAAAGAATACAATAATTTGATAGAGGACTTGGATAGATCTTGGTGTAGCATTTAATAATTTTTTTTTTCAGAAGACACACAAGAATCTCAAATAGCTGGTTTTCCAAATAAAGTTCAATGTTATTTTTGACAAAACACACACTTCAACAGAAACAACACCAGGAAACATATAAGTTTAATCCCACCATCTGTGAACGTGGCCTCAACTAGTTGTGTGGAGTAAGTATGATGATTATTCTCATTTGATATATGAGGAAACTGAGGTATGGAAAATTACAACGTAATCAAAGCCACATAAAGAGTAAGTGGACATGCCAGGACTGAACTCCTGGATGTGCCCAGTCTCCATGTTCTCTCCCTTTGCAGGTAAAAAGAGCAAATAGATGTTGAAGGTAGCAAGTCACACAGATTTTAGATATCATATTGATGTTTATAGAAAATAAAGATCTTCTGTTCAAAAAAAGTACAAATGAATTAAATGTGTAGCACTTGTATGGTGGCTTGAATATAACATGACCTCCATAACCTCATGTGTTTAAACACGGAATCCCCACTTGGTGGCACTGTTTGGAACCTTGCTGAGGGATGTATGTCACTGGGGGTGGGCCTTGAGATGTTACAAGCCCAGCCCCGCTGGCTCTCTCTTGCTTCCTTCCTGTGATGTGAAGATGTGGCCCAAGTTGTTTGCTCCTGCCATTCTTCCCCACCATGATGGACACTTCCCCTTGAGACTAAACAGGAATAAACCCTTTCCCTCTTTAAGCTGCTTCTGGTCAGGTATTTTGTCCCACCAATAAGAACTGATAGACCTTAGGCTGATCCGTTACATGTATCATGTGCCCTTCTACTTGCCTTTCTAATTCTTTATCAGAGATTATTAATGCAAAATGCATATGATACTCTGAAGTATAGGAAAACGTCATGGGGTGGGCTAGCGGGAAGGCTCAGTAGATAAAGAACTGTCTGTGTAAGTATGAGGACCAGAGTTTGGATCCCCAGAACCCACATAATTACTGGGTAGGCATGATAGACTGTCTGTGATCCTAGTGCTCAGGAAGCAGAGATAGAAAATTCCTAGAATAAGCTGAGTAACCAGACTAGCCGAACTGATAAGCCCTGGTAAATAAGGGTGATTGAGGAAGTTATCCAACATTAACCTCTGGCTTTCTCAGGCATGTATGAGTACACACACCTGCATGCACATGTGCCCACACAATGATACATGACATCCAGTCAGTCAGGTGCACTACATAAGTATAAAACACCATGGCATCTGCCCATTTCGACAATGATAGAGAGAGACAAGGAAATTATATCAACAAACATAATTTCACAGCTGGCTTTACAAGGTCAGTGTCATATATTTAAATTCACTTTCTGAATGGCAACAAAATAATCCAGTCAGATTAAGCAATGAAGTTACTGGAGCTAAGGGGATTGATCAAAAGGTTAGAGCATTTGCTGCATAAGTATGATGGCTTGAGAGAACCTGATACCACCTGAGTTCAATTCCCTAGCACCCACATAAACATTTGATGTGGCCACACCTTCCTGAAACCCCAGCCCTGACAAGAGATGTCGACCAGAGAATTGCTGGGCTTGGTGACTGAAAAGAGCAGCTCTGGGTTGAGTGAGGGACTGTCTCAGAGACACATATGGATGATAAATAGAGAGGGACACCTGATGATCTGCTCTGGTCCCCACTGTTGCATACAGGGTGCACACGTCTGCACCCATGCACACACAATACACATACACAATGCCACACATATTACACACAAAGAAATGAAGTGACTAGAGATGACAAGTGTGTTGTAACACTGTAGAAATAAGTTAATTCATTTAACCTGACTTCTCTAGATTGATGTCTGTGAGCTTCACACTTATCTCCTGTGTACTTCCTAAATGTTTGACTACATAGAGACTCAAGTCATCCTCTAGACAATAGCCTTGGTTTCCAAAATGAGATAAAGTTGTATACTCACTCCATAGGTCAACATATAATTCCTTTAACATCTATAATTATTTCCATCTACATGAAAATAATATCTTCAGGATGGAGCTTAAGAAAATCTCTATAGCAATACAAATGTTCTTTATTTTGACAGCTATGTTAGTTATATGCGCTAGCTACTCAAAATTGACTGGACAATGGTCTTAAGACATATGCATTATACTGTGCACAAATTATAACAACAAAACTATGGGATAAGGAAATAGCAGATATATTAAGTAGATTTTAAGAAAATGCAATGTTTTCACAGTTGCTGAGGATCAAATACTTTATTAAGGAATCCTTGTGCTCTGCTTGACAATGTAAATTAGTCTAAGACCAAAAACTACAATCAGTGGCTTTGCATAAATGGAACTTGCTTTGTAAGCACTTGTGCAGTTCCCAGAAAGATGAGGGGCAGGGGAAGTGAAGAACCAGCTCTGGCATCTTTATGTGTTCCCCACTTGGTATTCCCCAGAAGCAAACAGGATTTGGCAGACTCACACACAAATGAGAAGGAAACCCTGAAAATGTTTAGAGGAGAAATCCTAAGTGTTTCTGGATTTATACTGGATAAATTCACAATCTCATCAGGCAAGTTCCTTCCCTAAAGAGCTGCTTTTTTTCCAATCTGTCCGATAGGGGTGATGCATAATGTCCTGCATGCATAACGTCGCTCTTCATAATGACTCTTTAGACCTAGTGGGCCAGATTCTCATGCTGTGTAGTAGCTTTTCTGGGTGGAAGGGAGCCTGTGTTAACTGCTGAGAACTGTGAATCTCCATCCACATGCCCAGTGTCAGTTTTCAAAATCTTGCTGCATACAGTGGGTGACCAGAAATGCATTGTTCTATAGACTCTATGCCAACAAACAGCAAAGCTTCCCATGAATAGTTATTCCTGTCTCAGCAATAAATTGGATATAAGTACACTCAGCTACTACAAATCAGGGTAGCTAGTATTGCCTGCCGGTGACGTGTTGCTAGCAGTTTCAATAGAAAATCTATAGAATCAAATTGGGGCTGCATGACAGCTCTAATCAATTGAATGTAGTGATTTCTGTGTGGTCAAGTGGTCAGCTGAATACTATGACATCACACTAGCAGCACAGTTAGGACTACTACAGAGAAGAACGTGGCCATGAAGGGATCTGAGCTCTAGCCCTTCACCTAACTTACTCACTGTTGTAGTCTGCTCAGCGCTGCTGGGATGAACTTCCACACAGACACAGTTTATGGGATTTATTAGAGGTTTATAGATCCAGGGGAAGTTCCATAATGACCCAAGCAGAGAGACAACCAGATAGCCACAGCCGGCAGCAGGGACCCAAGCAGAGCTCAAACTACTCTGCATACCCCTAGGCTGGACCCCAGGACCCCCCCTCAGTGGACCCTCTTCCAGCCAGTTGGCTGGAAATCCAAGTTACAGTTTGAATAAAATATTTGAGTCTATCAGAGAACATATATTCAAATTATCACACTCACTATGCATCATCTTTTTTTTAATTTTTTTGGTTTCAAAAATTGATTTGAAGAGGTAAAAGAATTCAACTGACTAAGAAGCCGGGCATGGTGGTGCACGCCTTTAATCCCAGCACTTGGGAGGCAGAGGTAGGAGGTTCACCGTGAGTTCAAGGCCACCCTGAGACTACATAGTAAATTCCAGGTCAGCCTGGGCTAGAGTGAGACCCTATCTCGAAAAACCAAAAAAAAAAAAAAAAAAAAAAAAACAAGAAGAAATCAACTGACTAAATAAGTTATACTCTTCTGATATTTTCTTTAATAAGAAGAATAATAATTATAGCTAAGTATATCATATTTTAAAAGGGTAAATTTGTAAACATTTAAGGGTGTTTTTTTGGGGGGGTTGAGGTAGGGTCTCACTTTAGCTCATCCCTGGAATTCTCTATCTAGTCTCAGGGTCACCTTGAACTCACGGTGATCCTCCTATTTCTGCCTCCCGACTGCTGGGATTAAAGGCATGTGCCACCACTCCCAGCTTTTTAAAGGTGTTTTTAAGAAGAGGAACTACCCTTTCTGGGAAGAGGCGACAATGCCTTCAATAAAAGATACAAAAGTCAGGGTGGGCAGATGTCTCAGTGGTTAAGGCACTTGCCTGCAATGCCTAATGACCCCATGTGATTTCCCAGTACCCACATAAAGCCAGATGCACAAAGTGACACATGCATCTGGAGTATGTTTACAGGGGCTACAGGCCATGATGTACCTATTCTTTCTCACTCTCTCCTCCTTCCCTCTCTCTCTCTCATTCTTTCTCTGTTTCTCCTTGAAAAAAAAATAAAATATTTTTAAAAATATAAAAGTCACAAATGAGGTAATGCAAAAACTATTAACATGTCAAGTTGTATTATGGTTGGATTCTATTTAACAATAAGATGGCAAAAGTAAGCAGGTATTTATGAACAAAAATATTTATTTTCCTCCTTGGTTATAAATGACACCAATGTTAGACAGGGAATGAATTTAAACTGATGTGTGCATTGTATTATTGTTTCTAGTGGTTTGAATGAAATGACCACATAGCCTTAGATATTTTTGATTAAATATTTTAGTCCTCAGCAATTGTCTTAATGTCCATACCCACATATTAATGCTACTGTCACTTTTGGTTAGAGAACCTTCTCTTTTCAGATGGCAGTGACCTTGGGATGACTCATAAGGCACCATGGTGCTGAGAAGAAGTGACAGAGGAGTGCTCAGCACTGAATTATCTCAATCACACCTTCCATGGCTCAGGCTCCATTACAGAACAGGTGGCAGAAACAATGTAAGAGCTAAAGGAAGGGTAGGACTCCTTACAACGTGCTCCTCCAGACACAAAATGGCCTAGATATCCATGACCTCACAGTGCCTGACACTACCTACACAAGACCATCATAATAGGAGGGAAAGATCATGACATCAAAATAAGAGAGACTGATTGAGAGGGGGAGGGGATATGATGGAGAGTAGAGTTTCAAAGAGGAAAGTGGGGGAAGAAATGGAATTACCATTGGATACTGTTTATAATTATGGAAATTGTCAATAAACAAAAATTAAAATTAAAAAAAGAATTTGACTTGCATAAATTATGGAAAATACCCAAATACTGGCATACTGTTGGATTCCACATGACCACTTTGTACCACTCTGCATGTAATGGCAGAGCTGGCCTCCATCACAACTTGTCCTTATATCAGACATAAAAATAAAAATCCAAATCAAAAGGAGGCACTAAGTCCCTAATTATAATTTCTTTAAGTGCGAACATAATTATTTAGTCTCTAGGTGCTGGTGAGATGATGGAAAGGGAATTCATATTCATAATTTATTTCAAACTTTTAGTACTACATTAAAAAGTTAAAAAGTTTTCCATTTGAGGACCATAGAGATGGTTCAGCAGTTTTGTACTCACCTGCAAAGCCTAATGACCTGGGTTCAATTCCCCAGCACCCACATAAAAGTAGACACACAAAGTGACACATGCATCTGGAATTCATTTGCAGTGAATGGAGGCCCTGGAGATCCCATTCTCTCTATCTCTCTCTGATGGCAAATAAATAAGTAAAAAGAAAAGAAAAAGAAAAAATGTTTTCCATTTGAAAATACAATTAAAAATTTAAAAAACACTACTAAATACACAACTACCTAGAACATGGAAAAACCCTTAGCAAATCTGACCAAAAGAAAGAGAGAAGAGACACAAATTAATAAAATTAGAGATGGAAAAGGCAACATCAAAACAGATACCAGAGAAATTCAAAAACTCATAGGGACATACTATAAAAACATATACTCCATTAAGTAAGAAAATCTGAAAGAAATGGATGATTTCCTTGACTCATATGACCTACCTAAATTAAATCAAGATGAGATTAATAACTTAAATAGACCTATAACAGGTATGGAGATCCGAGCAGCTATCAAAAATCTCCCAAATAAAAAAAGGCCAGGCTCAGATGGATTCACTGCTGAATTTTACCAGACCTTCAGGGAAGAACTAATGCCATAGCTTCTTAAGCTTTTCCATAAAATAGAAAAAGAAGGAATCCTACCAAACTCCTTCTACGAAGCCAGCATCACCCTGATACCAAAACCAGGCAAAGATAGAACAAAAAAAGAAAATTACAGACCAATCTCCCTCATGAACATAGATGCAAAAATTCTCAACAAAATATTGGCAAACAGAGTACAAGAATATATCAGAAAGATCATTCACCCAGACCAAGTAGTCTTTATCCCAGAGATGCAGGGATGGTTCAACATACACAAATCAATAAATGTAATACATTATATAAATGGACTGAAAGACAAAAATCATATGATCATCTCATTAGACGCAGAAAAAGCATTTGACAAAGTCCAACATCCCTTCATGATAAAAGTCCTACAGAGACTAGGAATAGAAGGATCATATCTCAATATAATAAAGGCTATTTATGATAAGTCTACAGCCAACATATTACTAAATGGAGAAAAACTGGAAGCTTTTCCACTAAAATCAGGAACAAGACAAAGGTGTCCACTGTCCCCACTTTTATATAATATAGTACTCGAAGTCTTAGCCATAGCAATAAGGCAAGAGAAGCACATAAAAGGGGTACAAATTGGAAAAAAAGAGATCAAATTATCATTATTTGCAGATGACATGATTCTATATATAAAGGACCCTAAGGACTCTACCAGCAAACTGTTAGAGCTGATAAACACCTACAGCCACGTAGCGGGATACAAAATAAATACACAGAATTCAGTAGCATTCCTATATGTTAACAACAAACACACAGAGAATGAAATCACAAAATCACTCCCATTCACAATTGCATCAAAGAAAATAAAGAACCTTGGAATAAACCTAACCAAGGAAGTAAAGAATATCTACAATGAAAACTATAAAACACTCAAGCGAGAAATTGCAGAGGACACTAGGAAATGGAAAAACATCCCTTGTTCCTGGATCGGAAGAATCAATATTGTGAAAATGGCAATCTTACCAAAAGCAGTCTACACAGTTAATGCAATCCCCATCAGAATTCCAATGGCATTCTTCATGGAAATAGGAAAAACAATCCAAAAATTCATTTGGAATCACAAAAAACCTCGAATATCTAAAATAATACTGAGCAACAAAAATGAGGCTGATGGTATCACTATACCCGATTTTAACCTATACTACAGAGCCACAGTAACAAAAACAGCATGGTACTGGCACAAAAGCAGACATGGAGATCCATGGAACAGAATAGAGGACCCAGATCCAAGTCCAGGTAGCTATAGCCACCTTATATTCAATAAAAATGCCAAAAATACTCATTGGAGAAAAGACAGCCTCTTCAGCAAATGGTGCTGGAAAAACGGGATATTTATCTGTAGAAAGATGAAAATAGATTCTTCTCTCTAACCATGCACAAGAATTAAGTCCAAATGGATTAAAGACCTTAACATCAGACCTGAAACTCTGAAACTGCTAGAGGAAGTATGTGATAAAATACCCCCCCAAATTTGGCAAATGTGATATTTGTTTTTGCCAGCTTTGCTTCTTGGATATCTTTTACCATAAAAATTTTTCTCACTTAATTTGCAAGTTGTTTTTTTTTGTTTTTTATTTTTTTCACAAAGCTCCTACAGTGGTATATCCATAAGCTATCACACAGAAATGCTGTCAATACACATAGGGAGCTATTTCTTCTAGAATTCCATTAGCAGTAGATTTAAGTTTCACTTGTGTGGTGGTTTGATTCAGGTGTCCCCCCATAAACTTAGGTGTTCTGAATGCTAGGTTCCCAGCTGATGGTAATTTGGGAATTAATGCCTCCTGGAGGGAGTATATTGTTGGGGGCGGGTTTATGGGTGTTATAGCCAGTTTCCCCATGCCAGTATTTGGCACACTCTCCTGTTGCTATTGTCCACCTTATGTTGGCCAGGGGGTGATGTCCACCCTCTGCTCATGCCATCGTTTTCCCCTGCCATCATGGAGCTTCCCATCAAGCTTGTAAGCCAAAATAAACCTCTTTTTCCCACAAGCTGCTCTTGGTTGGGTGATTTCTACCAGCAATGCGAATGTGACTGCAACAACTTGTATCATTACAATATTTTGTTTCTCTTTATGACAGCATTTTCATGCAGAAATTGTTCTTATTCATTCTCCTCCCCCAGAGTCATCTTCTGATCTGCCCCCTGATCTCATCACACTGGTTTCTTTTCTCCTCCATATTAGGCCCCTTCTGTTTTCATGTCATATGTATCCCACTATGATAGATCTCCTCCACTCAGCTGAGAGTTCTTCTTCCCTCATATAGTCCCATATAAAGCCACACATACATACATGAACATATATGCACATTCTAATAGAAAAAGCAAACAATGTTCGTCCTTCTGAATCTGCATTTATTCACTTAGTATAACAATTTCCAGTTCAATACACTTTCCTGCAAAATGACATAATTTCATTTATCCTCATAGTTAAATAAAATTCCACTGTGTGTATCTATGTCTCACATCTTCGTTGGCCATTTATCTTCTCAAGACATCTAGACTTGTTCCACTTATTGGCTCTTGTGAATAGTATAGCAATAAACATGGGTGCTTGGGTATTACTGTGGTATGTTGACTTCAGTACCCTCAGGTATATAACCAGGAGTGGTAGAGCTGAGTCATGTAATATTGATTCAAGTTACAGGCCCTTTTCACTTTGTGAAATTATTTATATAACATGGATATAATTCCTCTGTTTAATGTATCACTGGAAAATATTCATGTCCATTTGTTTAGGCTGTCTCTTTGCTCTATTAATTGTTTCTTCTGCTATAAAGAAGATATTTAATTTAATACAATCACTTTTGAAAATTGTTGGGATTATTTCCTATCCTATTAGAGTCTTTTACAGGAACATTTTGCCTATGCTTATGATTTAAAGTGTTTTGTTTATGTTTTTCTCTACCAGTTTTAAAGTATCGTGTCTTTTTTACTGTCTTTGATCTATTTTGAATTGATTTCTATGCAAAGTGAGAAATGCAGATCTTGTTTCATTCTTCTACATGTGGATATCAAATTTGCCTGGAACCATTGGTGTAAGATGACATCTTTTCACTAATGTATCCTTTCTGTACTTTTGTCAAGAATTATATGACTGTAGCTAAGTAAGTTTATTTTTGGATCATTTATTCTATTCTGTCTTCATATCTCTATTTGTACCAGTACCATGCTGGTTCAGTTACTGTGGCTCTTTAGTTTAATTTAAGAATAGGTATTATAAAACTTTCATCATTGTTTTCTCTGCCTAGAATTACTTTGGTTAATTTTGGTCTTTTGTATTTTCATTTGAATTCCAGAATTCTATGTATTTTCATTGTGATTATTCATTACTTTTGTTGTAAATAAAACAATTTTTGAACCAAAAAAATTGAGACTATCAACAACAGTCTTTACAAAGTATGTATAAAGATGTTCTTTTGGCAGAAGAGCATACTAATTTGGAGGTTTAAAATTCAAGAGCTAACAATCTTTCTGCCCCCTCTTAGATTGTTAGAGCCACAAGTTGGGACATTATGCACGGAGACATTGCCTCTTACCCATAACTGATGGATACCCCCACAATGCATGACCCACATTCCCCAACAAGGAGGGTCCCTGCAGAGGGGGGAAGACAGGGAGGAGGCTAATGATGGTACCAACATGGCTGTATACACACTGTGTACATAACTAATAAAAAAGAAAAAAATTCAAGGACTAAAAAGTCAGAAAGGCTTTAGTAAATTTCTATGTATTTTGTAAAATATGTAGATGAACAAGAGAAACTTGAAACATTCTAAAATCTTATGAATCTTGAGAGATGGAAATTAGAATATCTATTTGGCATAGTACATGAAGATTAAATAATATATTTAAAACTAACTATGACATCCCAGGTCCATACCAGGCACATAATAAATGAGTTTGATAAGATCTGAAATTCATCATGCATGTGGGAAAGAAGAGGAATCTACTTCCAATGTCCAAGAAAAATCTTACAGCCAGATGTTATTTCAAAATAAGTGAATGCAGCATTAATTATACCACATTAACATGTCCTGTTGCTAGAGTAACAAGTACAAGTTAGGTGACAATAGAATGCTTATCCATAAATCAATTTGCATGCCTTCTTATAAGTTGGTGTTAGGTCTACCAATGCAACTCCTGGATGGCCATAGTTTTAATATTAATTCTTAAGATTGATAGGATTCTAGCTCTTCCTATCACCAGCACAGTTTCTCACTAGGTTTGTGACCATCTTCAGGGTGAAAATGCATATGCGATGTCTTCATTGTAGAGATCCTATGATATGGGGGGAACAGAATTTATCCCTCTTTTGATCAAAACTAAGGATTACTGCCTCGGATTTAGAATTTCTTTTTGGATCAGATGATTGAGGTGAGTTCTAAGTTCCAGTGTAGTGCAAAGGAATTAGTAGCTTGTATAAATCCCAAGGAAGGTTGAAATTACTGGACTTCAAGAAAACAGCTCCTATGAAGACAACAAAAGAACCTTGTTTCTCACAGGAAAAGGATAAAGATTAACACAGAATATGAGAAAATTAATAGAAACTCCACACTACAAAAGACCATTTTTCAATTTTCACTTAAAAATATGCATGGTAACCAGGTCTGACAGTATAACCAGCTAGCTCAGCTGCATGGGAAGCTGAGACAGGATAATTATAGGTTCAAGAACTGCTTGGGCCAGGTGTGGTGGCACATGACTTTAATCCCAGCACTCAGGAGGCAGAGGTAGGAGGATCATTATGAGTTCAAAGCCAACCTGAGACTACATAGTGAACTCCAGGTCAGCCTAGGCTACAGTGAGACCCTACCATGAAAAATCAAAAAATAAAAATAAAAATATAGCTTGGGCTACAGAGTGAGTTCAAAGTCAACCTGATCAACTTATAAGACTTTATCTCCAAATAAAAAGTTAAAAACAAAAGGTGCTGGAGAGATGGCTTATCAGTTAAGCCATTTACCTGCAAAGCCAAAGGACCTCAGTTCCATTTCCTAAGACCCACATAAGCCAGATGTACTAAGTGGCACATGCAGGAGGCCCATTCTCTGTCTCTCTCCCTGTCTGTCTATCTCTCTGCCTCTTTCCCTCTCTCAAATAAATAAATAAATAAAATTTTTAAGTAAAAAAAAGGTAAGGAATGTCTTACTGGTAGAGTGTAGACTAGTATGTGTAAGGCCCTAGATTCAACCACCAGTACTGGAAAATAAAATATATATGACAGATATTTTCATAAGGTGGTAAGCATAGATTTCTGAATATGAAAGTGGGTTAAGAACAACATTTACAAAAAATTACAAACTTTGTTCTGTAGACTTTTAGAGAAAATTAATAAAAGAAGCATCAATATAGCATGTGATAAAATTTACTAGGAAATATAGAGGCATACTTAGATAGATTAGATACATGATAGATAATAGGTAGATATAAATATAGATAGTAGATGATGGTGACAGGTAGATTGAAGATAGATAGATCAATGATAGATATATGGACAGATGATAGATACATACATATATAGATAATATATAAAAGATAATGATGATAGATAGATTGATTGATTGATAATAGAGAGATGATAGATATATGATAGGTAGGTAGATAGATAGATGATAGATTGATAAAGATATTTGAGGACATCTCTTAGAAATTAAAGTACTCAATTTCATTTTTTTTAAATTTTCTTTGTTTATTTTTATTTATTTGAAAAGGACAGACAGACAGAGAGAGAGAGAATGGGCGTGCCAGAGCCTCCAGCCCCTGCAAACAAACTCCAGATGCGTGTGCCCCCTTGTGCATCTGGCTAACGTGGGTCCTGGGGAATTGAACCTTGAACCGGAGTCCTTAGGCTTCACAGGCAAGCGCTTAACTACTAAGCCATCTCTCCAGCCCCTCAATTTCATTTTTAAAGTGAGCTTAGAACCTTCAATGTCTAGCACTTTGCTGAAGGTCATACTGCGACACAATGAGTGGTCATGTTCAAACTTAGGACTGCCTAATGGCATTCCCTTTGCCCTTTACTGTGCCTCATGCCGCAAGTGTGGTTATGCTGAATTCAATCCCACTCGGTGAGTAATTGGGTTGTAGACAATCCAAGCATCTTCTTGTACAGGTAGTGGAAAATCTTCTCTGTAAAGGGAAAGACAGTAAATATTTTACGTTTCATAAGCCATATATTCTCTTTTACAACTATGAGACAATTTTGTATGAAAGAGTCATATATAGATCCAAATGAATAGGGGTAATTGTGCACAATGCAATTCCAATGTCGTATCATTTTCTGGCTCTCACCAAGAATACATTATCTTTGAACTTTTCCCTAAACATCTACAACTGTGCACAATATTGTTAGCTCTTGGGCCATCCAAAAAAGGGAGTGGCTCAGCAGTGGCTCATGGGCCATAGTTTGTCATCCCCTGCTCCAGGAATAACCCAGGGGAGGCCATTGGCCTCTGTGGCTTTATTGCCCACTTGAAGGAGAATCAAAGAAGTTTGCTTTGGTAGGACCCCTGGGTGTAATGTGGCCAGGAGCCTGTTGGAAAACAAACCATTTTAATGAACAGTCTTCCTTTGTCTGTGACTGGCAAGGTTATTTGCATTCAGGCATGCTCTTGGGATTAAATATAGCACTTGGAAAGTCACTGCACTAGGCATTGGTGTGTTAGCCTCACAATCAGAATCTCAAAGCATCCAGGACTTTGCAGTATGAAAACAGAACAGCCGTTGGCAAGAAAGAATGAGAACTAAGTCATTAATTCTAAATACTTCTGGAAAAAAAATCTAAGTGAATATAATTGACAAATCACTTCTCAAAAAGAAATTTGTTTGGGGAAAAAATATGAAATTTGTGAAAATGAAAGCTTGATGACTACAGACATATATTGGGATTCAGGGATTTAAAAGTAGCAAGATGGTTTTTCTTAAAGGTCTCAGGGTTGGGGAAGGGCACATCGTCATCAGAATCAAGGGCTCAAGTTGTTTTCATTCATTTTTCTTACAATTCAAGCAAAGCTTGAGAGTAGCAAATCTGGCCCTGTGAGGTTTGCAATAGTGAAAGAGTCATGATAATTTTAGATTTACTAGTTTACTGAGATCACAAAAGGTTTTTTTATATATTTTATTTTAAATAATTAAAATTTATTTGGTAGGGAGAGAGAGAGGAACAAAAAGAAGTAGATAGAGAGAATGGGTGAGCCAGAGGTCCAGCCACTGCAAATGAAGTCCAGATGCATGCACCACCTTGTGTACCTGGCTTACATGAGTCCTGGAGGATAGAACCTGGGTGCTTAGGCTTTGCCAGGTAAGCACCTTAAGCACTAACCAATCTCTCCAGCCCAACAAAAGTTTCAACAGGGTAGAATGTGAAAATCCATGACTTTTATTTAAATCTTCACTTGATCAGTCAAAGCAAGTATTCTGAACATCTTGAGATTCATTGTCTCCTCTAAAACCAAAGGTTTCCACTCAAAATTAAGTCTCTGTTCAAGAGCATCTGACAAAGTGAGGACTACCTACTGCTTATCTCCTCTAGAAAGAGGCATAAGGACATTATTGAACCTAAATATCCCTGCCATTTATCCAATAAATATTTACTTAATATCATTTGTGATAACACAGACATAATA
This sequence comes from Dipus sagitta, assembly GCA_036346955.1. Classification (NCBI taxonomy): domain Eukaryota; kingdom Metazoa; phylum Chordata; class Mammalia; order Rodentia; family Dipodidae; genus Dipus; species Dipus sagitta. The sequence continues at coordinate 189,204,942 of CM070771.1, forward strand.
ATGTATAATACATTTTCTCACATATATAAAGTAGCTTATTTTATTTCATCCCGCATCCAGACATGTAAAACTTGTCAAAATAAAAACTTTAATTTAATAAATAAAATTTAATAAATAAATAATTTAATAAATATTTTAGTAAAATAAAATTTAATAAATAAAATAATTAAATAAATAAAACTTTAATTTAATTTAATACATAAATAAATGAAATAACAAAGAACGATTTTGTTTTATTATTTGACAAAGTTTAATGTCAACATGGGTGCATGGCTTGTCTTTCTTGGGAACTTTTATTCTTAGAAACTGCTAGACACTATTGAACAATTTCCTTGGGCCAGGAACTCACTTACCTATAAGATAAGTACTAATACAATTTTTATTTTATAGACAGGCAATTGAGACTATGAAGATATGTAAATCAGCCAAGGGACTATGAATGCAGAAGGAACTATACTAAGACTCAAACCCACTTCTATTTGCCTCAAAAACTCTAATAACTTAATCACTTTGTGCAGCCCATTAGTCACAAGCTTGTTGATGTTCTTCATGGGAAAGCTGATAAGAGAATGGTGACTTTTACCCATGAATTCACTTTTTACATTGTCACGTAGTCCATTTGTACTTCAGGAAATCTCTGGGGCAATTGGACAAGTGTCAAGATGCATAGGCAAATCCAATCTCCACCACAACAATAGCAATCAGATCTGCCTTCATGTACACATTTCTCTGGAAATCTTCCCTTCATCTTTTCTTCAGCTATATTGTCTAATACATGGGCTGTGTTTGCCAATTTCCCCTTGTGTGCTGATCATAACATTTCTTTACAAATGGTCCTTTACTGCCCTAGTAGATTTGAGTTTTTCTTTGGGGTAGTAGAGTACTAATGGGAAAAAACAGTTTGTTTTGCACTTAAAAACAAAAACTGGGTAGAATCAAAATTGCAAGGCCAGGCATAGTGACACACACCTTTAATCCCAGCAATCAGGAGGCAGAGGTAGGAGGATCACTGCAAATTCGAGGCCACCAGGAGACTACAGAGTGAATTCCAGGTCAGCCTGAGCTAGAATGAAACCCTACCTCATAAAACCAAAAAAAAAAAAAAATTAACCAATTAACTAATGCAGATGAAAGTAATGTGCAAGTTAAGTGCTGGCTTTAGAGTTGAATGAGAATTTCAAATGGATCCAATGAATGCTCTCATTCAAAAGGAATTTACATTTTTAGCATCAGATGTCCTAAATGATCCTATTCCTAAATCATGATGAGCAAAACAATGCTGGACCCACTGCCTGGTTCTTCATTTCATTTATAAGCAGGGGTGTTTTCAACTGCCTCTCAGCTTGGTACTGCTTCTTCCACTTACACCCTGGAATAAGGATTCTTCCAGTTATACTCTGGAAATCTTCTACCAATGTTTACACCTAACAGGAAAACCATAGGTGCTAGAACATTGGAATTCTTCAAATTATTTTTTATTTGCTCAGTGGAAAAATCTTTTATATTACTAGGCCATGAATGTATTATTAGAACCCTGTTGTTCTTACAAACACAGAAATGGATCAGCGGTTTTCTAGAGGAAGCATCGAGACCATTCACATTCTAAGATGGTTACCTTGGGCTGGCTCACTTCGTCTCTCTTCAATTTCAAGAAGTCCATGAAATGTAGCTAAGACTAAGATTAGTTAAGAAGTTTGATTAGAAAGGACTTGGTTATATTGTAAAAATTAGTAGAGGAGACGTTGAAAATTTTTCTAGTTATAGAAAACACATTGGGATGGAGATGGGAAAATGTCTAGTGGCCTGGGGAGCAATGCTAGAACATTTTCATTGCAGGTGGGGAGGAGGAACAGAAATTCAACAGAAGAGTCAACAAAAGATATGGAAGTAATTATCAACAAATTCTGAAAGACTGTAAATCGAAGGAATGAGTCAACAAACAATTTTGATTAGTAATCTGAATGGAAATGGACCCACAGCTGCATATTAATCTAATTTCACACACATAGTGTAACTGAGTTAAACATACAAACAGACTCTGGACTGATCTGGTCATTCATAAGCTCAAATTGCCTACGAGTCTATTGAAGAAGCTTGAAAGGTCAATTTTATCAGTTGTTAAAACCATTTCAGGTAATTTCTGCAAGAACTATCATTGAAAAAATATGCTTCGTATATTCTACTGTCAAAAGCACACGAAAGGGAAAAAAGAGAAATTAGTGACATTGTGATTATTTTTCACACTTAAGAGGGGTGAAAGAAAAACAAGAGACAGAAAAGAAAAAGTGTATTTCTTTTAAAGAAAGAAGACTCTGAAGTGATGAACTAATTTGAAGGAACATTTTTTTTTCTTTAGACATTTAGGAAATAAACAACTTGTAATTGGTAAGCACTGTATATGACCATAGAAAGGAGTATCTCTTTTGACTCACTGAATCTATGCCTGATGGAAGAGGCTACATGAAGTTGCATATTGGCAGTTTTCATGAAGCAGTCTATGGAGAAGTAGCTACAAATTTAAATTTAGATCTTTCTTGGCTGCTCCAAGCCAGTGCTTCCTGCTGTGTTAGTTTTAGTTCTGAGAAGCAGAGCCTAAGGCAAGAGTCTACATGCCAAGTGCTTATTAAGGAAGAGCTGGGGGGGAGGGGGACGACTTGTCAAACCAGCAGAGAGAACAAGATAGGAAAGAAGTAAGAAGTCAAGAGGAGATAAGATTACACTTGTGCTGCTCTGATCTCACACCATCCAGTCATGCGCTGGTGGTAGTATCCAGCAGCGAGAAGGTAAGTTCCCAAGTAGGACTGGGAAGGTTCTTGGCTCAGTAGCTCAAGGATCTTCCTGAGAGAAAGTAGAAAGTTCTAGTTTTGCAATTAAGCACACATAACCAAATGCCATGGGTATATAGAATCAAGATAAAGGATCCAAGGTGATCTGGAAGGAACACCAATACTGTTCACGCTTCATGATGGTTACATTGGACTGGGTAAATCAGCCCTCTATTGCAATACCTGTTCAGGCTACAAAGAAATGTTTGGTAGAAGGAACACCCATGTAGCATATATAAGGCCCTAGATTCAATACACAATACTGCAGAAAAAGAACTAAAGAAAAAGAAAAGAAAGTGTGGTAAGAAATTTTTAGTATGGTGTATTTTGATGACAATATTGTTTAGAAACTGTAGGAAACAACATGGAAAATCTGGGGGAAAAATACTAATATGCATTAGATCCAGAAATCCCACTACTAAGTATATAACCATAGTAACAGGAATGAGCTCAATGAGACAATTGCACCCCCATGTTCACTGCAGCATAATTTACAGTAGTAAAGAAGGGGAAGTAATTTAAATGGCCATCTGTGGATGAACTGGTGAAGAAAATATCTGACTTAGAACAGCCTTCAAAAAGAAATAAACTCCGCCTACATGTTGTAACATCGATGAATCTTGAGGACATCACGCAAAGTGACATCAAAGAGTCAGATTCTGAAAGACATACACTGCAAGATTTTATTTAATGAGATAACTGGACTAGAAAATGCTTAAAAATAGAATGGTGGTTGCAAGGAAGTAAAGAAAAAAAAGGAGAATTGTTCAGTAAGTAAAGAGATTCAGTTTGACAATGTGGAAAAGTTCTAGAGGTATACTGCACAATGTATGTATAGTTAAAAATAGCGAACTGGATACGTCAATGGTTAAGATAACTAACTTTATGTTGGTTATATTATATCACATTTGGGGGGATGTTTTGAGACAGGGTCTTACTCTGTCCCAGAATGATCTGGGACTCACTGTGTAGTCCCAGGCTGGCTTTGAACTTACAGTGATCCTCCTACTTGAGCCTCCCAAGTACTGGATCTAAAGACATGCATCACCACACCTATTTATCACACGAGTTTTACAAATATTTTAAAACATTTTTATATATTTATTTAAGAGAGAGAGAGGCAGATAAAGAAAAAGGAAATGGGTACACCAGAGCTTCCAGCCACTGCAAAGGAACTCCAGACACATGTGCCACCTTATGCATATGGCTTATGTGGGTCCTAGGGAAATCAAACCAGTGTTCATTGCCTTTGTAGGCAAGTGCCTTAACCGCCAAGCCATCTCTCCATCCCTAGCACATGTTTTTAAAGCAGAGGCAGTGATAGAGTCTACCTGTATTGGCTTCATGTCCCAGAACTGAACCTTGGAATCTCCTCTTCCAGTTCTGACAGCAGCCACTGGGCATTACGACTTAGCTAACGCCATAGAAGGGAAGCTCTGGAGTCGCCTTTCTCAACCTCAAGGTGGGGCACACAAGCCAGTTGGGGATTGCCCTAAAACCAAGGTAGGTTCTGATATAATCGAACCCCCACTGACACAATCCCATTGATTCTCTGATCATAGTTTGGGTATCACAGCTCCATGATCCATTTCCTATATTTCAAGTTCAATCCTAGGTACTAATGCTTGAATGGTACAAAATAAGGCAAGGTTTATGTTTGTATGAAGTGAGGGTCAGTTGTCAACACAGTAAACATAGTAAAAAAAATAGACTCAGGTGAAAGATTGACAGGCTGATCAAGAACTCGCAATCAAATGCAATAATGCCTGAGTATTCAAGAAGGAGCAAGCAAGGCAACAATGATTGTGATGATGGGAACCCCGCCTTCCCCCCTCATGAAAACCAAGAATGGAAAGTCAGTTGTTGATGATCAGGTGATAAGAAGTCAGTGAAGAATGACAAGGGCGTTATCTCCTTCACCCTGAAGGTATCCATCAGCAGAAATGAGTCCTCCAAAACTGAAAATTCAAGCAATCCAGGAGACAGCTCACAAGGCTTGGTAGTCTGGTAAAACCTTTATAGTTGTAGACTAGGGACTGTGTGACAGTAAAGTCAATGTGAGGCAGGAAAGAAGGGGAAAGATAGAGGGGAAAAAGAAGGAAGAAGAAAAGAATGGGTGAAAAGACTAAAAAAAGACAAATACCACACATTTTCTCTCACATGTGGAATTTATGTGTGTGTGTGTGTGTGTGTGTGTGTGTGTGTGTGTCTAGGTGTGTATTTAAGGTATAAGGTGTATGTGTATAAGTCATTAAACTAGCAAGGGAATTGTGAAAGAGATACAATATATCTTAAGAGACAGGGAAATAAAACAAAGTAATGGATACATACATATGACATGGAATCAGGAGTGACTACCTAGGGGGAAGAAAAACAATGGGCAGAGGGGTCACAGGTCATGAAGGACAGTATGGGGAGGGTAATGAATTAGAACAAAATATAATGGCACTTGTGCATGAAAATTCCATAATGAAATCCATTACTTTGTATGATAACTTCCATAATTAATAAAAGTTTTAAAGTTCTTAAAAGATGATTCTGAAGCAATGGGTCAGAAAGCAGCTGTCTACAAGTCAAGAAGTGCCACCTACTGATCAGAGAAGGTTTTGCATTAAGCATTGATGGAGGTAGAAACTAGAGATCTAGGTAGATCTAGGAGGTAGAAAAATGAGGCAAGTTGGGCTTGGTGTTAGAATACCTATACTTCACTCCTATGTGAATAATGTCAAGCTAGCTGCAAGTCCAGTGAGCTTTGGAAGTTCAACAGATGTGACCACACCTAAAAAATGATTGAAGAAAGTGTTAGTAGAGATGACAAATGAGGAAACTATGACAGACAAGAGAACTCGTTAGCACTGACACATCATTTACTCCTTTGCTACTCCAAAGTCACTCTTTCGGGTCTCTGTCGGACTCAGAAAGTCCTGCTTGAGCTAAGGACGGTCAGTTTTATCTCTAATCAAACAAAACAGGGCTCTGACCCACACTGCTTTCATTCCACTAGAATCAGAGGTGGATTCTCAGGAGAGGAATTTGGGAGCCATTTGATTGTATAGGTGCAGCTCAGAGTCAATTTGGAGACTGTAGGCAAGTGTTAGCTAGAGCTGTGGAGTCTCACTTCTCCAAGTCTCAAATGAGAAAGAAAGAAAACATTACTTTCTAGGATTAGGTGACGTATGAAAATGCATCCAGTAGATTGTCAGTCACATCTTATCTGCTGTAATTTTTCTTTCTGTGTTCTTCACAATGCCTAGCATTGCTTTCATAACCCTGTATGCTCAAGGACGTGCAACCTGCATGCAGGCCTCTAAGGTATCCTCACACTACATTTTCCTGAGGCCAAAACTGACTCAAGCCTATGTCCCTTGGACCATCCTTCAAATTTAGTTTCTTTGGTATACGATGCTTTGTGTTAGCTCTTGATGCAAGGTAAGCAATCCTGTAATATTTTGTGGACATTGTGGTAGGGCAATTTTTGAAGTTTTCTAATGATTCCAGTTTTCTGATACCCATGCCTTTGTGTGACCCCATAGCTAAGTGGTAGAGCTTGGATTTGAAACCTAGATATTTCTGAATACAAAGTCTAAGCAGTTAGTCATTTCTCTTTGCCCCGTTTCAAAACCATAACCGCTAGCCATGCAAGGAATCTAGAGTGCCTATTCTAAGTGGAAAGGAAGTGATTTGTCATTCCACCTCCACCTGCTGCTTGGAAATGGAAAAGAAAAATGGCTTCCTAGCCCCTTTATGAATGAAAAAGCTAAATAAATTAATGAGTGATAAATAGCTGAAACCCCACATGGGTAATTCTTTCTGGCCTTCTCCTAAGTGTGACAGAATTTCTGACATGAACAATGTAAAGCAGAAAAGTTACTTTGGTTTCCAGTTTCAGAGGGCCGAGTCCCGTGCGTGGAGAGGATATCACTGCAGAGGAAACATGTGACAAAGAAAGATGCTAACCTCGGGGTTGCAAGGAAGCCAAACAAAGCCAGAACAGTGAGGTGCTCGGGCAAGATAAAGGGCCCCTTCCCAGAAGACATGACTCCAGCGGCCTGCTGACTCCAACCAGGTCCCCCTTCTACAGTTTCCGTACATTATGAGAGTGTGTTCACATCTTGAATCTATGAACAGACTAAACCCTTAATTACATAATTCTGGCGGTTTGAATGTAGGCTCATAGGCTAAGGTATTGAACGCTTGGTCCCCAACAAAGTGGCACTGCTGGGGGAGGTTGTGGAACCTTTAGAAGGCAGAGCTCTGTGGGAGAATCGTGTAGCTGTTGGTGAGCCTTGAGCTCTCTTAGTGCAGCCAAAGGTGACGTTCTGCCTCTACTTCCTCCCTGATGACGTGACAATGCAACGCCAGTTCCATGTTCCTGTCGTGCTTCCCTTGTCATCGTGGACTCTCGCCTCTGGAAACGTAAGCCAGCATCAACTCTTTCCCTAAGCTGCCTCTGGTCAAGTATTTTTGTCCTAGCAACAAAAAAGTAACTGACGCATTCAGAGACTCTGTGCCTGACCTAATGTCTCTGGAGATGAGCTCACAAACATACTTGCTGTTACTAATCTCCTAGATGTTCCTCAATCCAATCAAGCTCCATCCAGTCCATAAAGGCTCACCATCAGAGATGATATCATTGTTAGCTTGAAAAAAAAATCCATTATGGGGGAACTTTGCAAGCTGTCTACTGCCAATTTTTCATACTAACAAATATATTAAATACTGAAAATTACTTCAGTTGTTAATATTTTTATATTGCTGACAAAGAAAGTAATGCAGAGGCCACCTTATTTACCATTCCAAGGCTCAGTTATTTATTTTTGTTCTTTGCTGACCTGAAAAAGCCTCTGCCTAAGATAAGGAATAGGACCCACCAACTCCTCATATCTTTTTGCTCCTTTTAACAGACTGGCACAAGATTATGTCCATGTCTATACACCCCACATAAATATATATTCAGTCTCTCTTCCTGTCTTCAAGGTCAATATAAATTCATATACACATATATGTGTGTATAATATATTACTTATAATATATAATACATAAAATGTATATATATATATATGGAGATATATATGTATATGTAATATATAATTACATATAATTAATTAAAATATATTAATATATAATATATATTAATTAAAATAATTATATATATATGTATAAAATTTTCTACCTGGACTCAAGGACAAACATCTCTGGCTCTCTCTTTCCTAAAGGTCCCTTAACTCTCATGTAAAGACAGTTTCTTGTAACTGAGCAGATATTCTAGTCATAGCCCTTTCTTACCTTTCCCCTATTAAATCCTCCCAGTCCAGCATATCAAAAGAATACATTTATCAAAAGTCAGAAAGGCCCTGGTGATTTAGTCTTGGCAATCTATTCTGGAAATAAACTTTGCCTGAGGACTTACCAGCTTAATACACATGTGTTTCTGTGTCTCTTGCTTCATGTGAAGAGGATAGATGATGATATGGGCATACTTGCATGTTTGCACGAATATTGGATTCATTTGCAGGAACTGATGCTCTACCTGAAGGAGTAGTTTCAAAAAACTGAGCACAGAAATCATATTGTAGTGGTGGGATGCTACTGGCCTTGAAAGACTTGATCTGTTGCCATACCTCTAAGAGACTATGTTTCCTCATTTTGGAAGGAAAAAAAAAATTAGATGTCTATGAAGCTATACAGACATAAACCACCTTTATATGTACACAGTAGATGCAGATCAAAAAGTAATTATCGAGGGTTGGAGAGATGGATCAGCAGTTAAGGGGCTTGCCTGCAAAGCCTAATGAGCCAGGTTTGATTCCCCAGGACCCACATAAAGCCAGATGTACAAAGTGGCACACGTGTCTCGGGTTCATTTACCATTTGCAGTGGCTAGAGACCCTGGTGTGGCCATTCTCTCTCTCTCTTTCTCTTTCTCTCTCTCTCTCTCTCTCTCTCTCCTCTTGCAAGTAAATAAAATATTTTAAGAATAATCATTGAAATAAAAAAGTGAAGTCTTTAATTTCCTCATTGCAGTTCTTTGTTGAATACAGATTACCCTTACCATCAAAGAAAATGATTTTGTAAGATTGAAAAGATCCATTATGAGGGGAACTTTGTGAGATATCTACTACCAACCATTCATACTAACAAATATATTTAAAACCATTGAAAATTACTTCAAATGTGAATGTTTTTGTTATTTTGCTACTTTTTCACCTATATGTTTTCAAAAACAGGCACCCAAGTGTAGCAGAAGAATCATTTTCCACTATATCTAAGGCTTTTATGTAATTTTTTTATGTATTTTCTTACAAAGTTACTAGCTCAAATGACCAAGTCAACCAGGTTTCAAACCCCTGCCAATTTTAAAAACATTTAAGACAATGGGAAACTGGATAAATTAGATTAGTGTAAATTTCTATAGTGAAAAAGAAAGTTAAGGACAGGATACAAATTTCATTTATCTTCTAAGCTGCCTACAATAGTGACTACAATAACAGGGACACAGTGCTATGCAGGACAGCCTACTGTATTTAACAGCAGTCTTTCGAAGCAACATTTGTAGGTACAATGTGAGTTGCTAACTCTAAGCCTTATAGATAAAACGGAGCAGGTATGCCATATGAACGATAAAGTATGAGGAGAGGGAGACAGAAAGGAACAAGCGGGGAAGGAGAGCGAAAGGAGAAGATGATTAAGCCTAGAGTGGGAGAGAAGAACTGAAGGAGATAACAAAATTGTAGCAAAGAAATTAAAAGTGCTGCTGGCAAGTGTCCTACAGCGTGTGGTACGAAAAGGCTTAGGTTGAACGTGTGCCTTTTTGCAATAATTTGTCCCCTTAAACTCTGTCTTTTGCATGTGGTAGTGGCAGTGATTTCTGTGGCCAATGCCCAGTTTTCCTGAGTGATTCAACTTGTGGCCCCAGCAGCTGCCAAGGACTAATTGCTTGTCACTCTGTTCTGTCCAATAGTAATGACAGTCACCAATTACTGAGTGCCTGAAATGTGCCAAAGCAGTCAGCCGAGTGGTGGTGACCCTCCTCTGATTTGTTCCCTGAACAGTAAGAGGAGCCAAGGGGTGTGCTATTTATTATGTGATTTCAAATTATAAAACTTAAATAAAATTCTAACAGAAGGTCTTTTTCCTAGCCATTCTCTATAGAGATAGGAGTCTTCCCTAGTTATGAAATGGAAGTCCATGTGTCTTCCTGGAGGTTGGCTGCTAATAGTCACAGTCATCTCCACCTTTTAGGGTGTCCTATGTAGCATAAGTCTGAGACTGAGGAAAACACACTACCCACAATACCTTGCCACCAAAGTCAGATTCAGGTAATGCAGGGAATATGGTGGGAGAAGAGATTTGGAGGGCAGAAGAAGAAAAAAGTATGTCTTTACCTCTCAGCAAAACACACACACACAAACACATATACGTGTGTGTGCATACATGTGTACATGTGCTTAACATTCCATTGTTTGAGAACAAGCCTGTCAGAGATTCATTCCTCCTAAGGGCCAGATACAAAGTGAGGCCCTAAATCAATGGTTCTGTTTCACTTATCCCGGCACATTCAGTAAACCTAATCACTATTCTGGCTGGGACACACTGACTGCTATAAAGTGGCCTTTGATCCATGGTACATTGGGAGCATGAACATATTTATGGCTGGGATTCTAAGTCTTATCATAAACTTTATATTTTCAAGGAAGAAAAATCCCAACCAAGGGAATTTTCCACAAAAATGCTATTGCCTGCCTTATTCTTTCCTTCCAAGGTTAGTCACACAAAGCCACAACACCTTGAAAGCTCAGTAGATGAAGATAGATAATAAGGACATTCGAGAGTAAGAAAACACCATGATAAACAAGGAAAAAGAAAGACAAAGTGTTTTTCAGAGACAGAAAGAAGAAAGACAATGATGCATTCCGTTCAGGTCAAATGCTTGATTCCCTCGATTTATACTTCAGTGCACTGTCCCAGCACTCTAATTAGGAAAGAGTGAGAACATGATTCTTAAAAGAATTTTACTATACACATTAATTGTTCAAAATGATGGGCTTTATGCTGATATTTTCATTCAAGGATCGCCTACTGTGTGTTCATCTTTCACCGACCACATCCTCCCCTTCCTTGCTCCCATATCCCTTTCCTCTTTGCAAATAACCCACTCTATATTCATGTCAGACAGAGAGATGATTGATAGATAGATAGATGATAGACAGACAGACAGATAGATGATAAATCGATAATTATATTTTATGCTTAACATATAAGAAAAAATGTGATATTCATCTTTCTGTTCAGGGCTCATTTTGTTTAATTACAAGGGTTGCCAGTTCCATTCACTCACCTGAAAATTGTTCTTCTTTAAAACGGAGTAATTCCTTTGTTTATATGCACCACATTTTAAAAGAAATTTGAGGGCTGGACAGATTGCTTATTGGTTAAGGTGCTTGCCCACAAAGGCTAAGGACTCAGGTTCGATTCTCCAGAACCCACGTAAGCCAGATGCACAAGGTGGCACATACATCTGGAGTTTGTTTGCAGTGCCTAGAGGGCTTGGTGCACTCATTCTCTCTGTTTATCTCCATATATATATATATATATATATATATATATATATATATATATATATATAATTTATATGTATGTTTATATATATATAAACATACATAGAAAATAATTTTTCATTTTCAAAATTTTAAATTCAAGAAATTACTGAAAATTGATTATACTCCCTTCCTTTTGCCCTCTTTTGTTTCTCCTCCCCACTCCAATGCCATTGAGCACCCACCTTTCTCCAAGTAACCCTTCTATTTTGATGGCTCATTCCTTTTGTCCTTCTCCACCCTGTGTCAGAATGTTGATGGGCTCAGCACTGTGCAGAGGTTATGTGGGTAACAACAACCACTGTGAGATCATGAATGAGACCCAAGGCTCCTCAATGTGATGACAAGATGAGAAAGCCCAGGGCTTAGAACTGGCTGAATCATCTCTTATCACAACTCTATCATTGTAGGGGAGGTGTCAGAAAGAATACGTGATCTTTATCCGTTCATCTGTTATGAGCCCCTGGGCTGATTACATAGCTTATCTACTAGGACTAACGGCACAATAAGCATGTATATGCATGTATCCTTGGAGTGCGCTGCTTTCCACTGACAGTGGTATAGCTAGGTTGTAGGGTAGAACTGTTTTCAGTTATACAGGGAATCCTTCCTACTGATTTCTATTCCTGCACTAGTTTATGTTCTTGCCAGCAGTGTATAAGGCACCATTTTCTTATATCCTCAATGGCATTTTGTTTCCTTTGTGCTTTGACTAGGGGGAGTTGGAATCTCAAATAATCTCTACATCCTTGTTCTCTAGCTCAATGTATACATTTACCTTATGGCTAAGAATGTGGAAAATATTTCATGTAGTAACTTCATTTATATTTCATCTTTTAAGAGCTACCTGCTCACTGCATTTGCTCATTCATTGCACTGTTCTTTAGTTTCATTTTGCTGAACTCTAAATATTGATCCACTTTCAGGTGCTTAGTTATTCCCTTACTGGGCATCTACCCTAAAACCTTCAAACCACAGACTAAAGAGATTTGCTCAACCATGTTTATAGCGGCTCAATTTGTAATAGCTAAGAGCTGGAATCAACCCAGATGTCCATCACTAGAAGAATGGATAACTAAGATGTGGTATATCTACACAATGGAATTCTATACAGCAGTAAGAAAAAATGACACAATGAAATTTGAGGAAAAATGGTTGAACCTGGAACAGATCATTCTCAGTGAACTTACCCAGTCACAGAAAAAAAATCGCCACATAGTCTCACTCATCTACAGCACCTAACCTGAATCTACCGAAGATACCTTAAATACCCAGCAAGCATCTCCTAGATTAGACACTAGGATGGAAGGGGAGGGAGGGGAGGGCATCAAAGGGGTGGGAAACACAAATCTAGACCCAAACGGCAATGGTACCATAATCTTCTACTTACTAAAAGACAGACCAAATGGCTGATCCTTCACCAGGCCCTTACAGGGAACACCTGAACCACAAGACACTGGAGAGGATAAGATTAAGACTAACCTTAATCTCCTACATCTTCCCTCCCTCACTTCCCCTCTCCCTGTCTCTCTCTCTCTCTTATCTCTAACTCTTGTATATTAGTTATCTTTTTCCTCATTTTCTTAGTGGGCACTGACCTGTAACTCCAAGATCCAGCATGGGGCTATCATCCACAATGAGCTTTTGATCAGAGAGATCTACGAGGTTTCCTAAAAGACAGACAGATTTCTGTCAGAGTACTTGATGACCCACCAAAAGTTAATGGTAAGACCCTACTGCTGAAGATACCTTATGTGATTGACATGCAAATTAGAATGGCATGGCTGGAAGTTGGAAGAGAGTCAGTCCCCAGACAGTCAGCGCGTCTAGTGCCAGAAGGTGCTACATGGGCGGCTGGGGGAAATTGACCAATATCTATCGAAGCAACGCATGGTCTAACCTACTTAGAAGCAAATAACTTGTTGTGATGCCCACACAAGTGCAGTGGTGGCACACAGCCATGGTGGGGAACCAACTGCTCTCAATTTGGCTAACTGATCCCCTCACTGGTATGGGACCCATAGCTGGAGCTGGGAAACAAGTCAGAACAATATCCAAACATAAGCCCACTCTCCGATATCAAGCTACCATCAATTGTGGGCTACAAGAGGGCCTACACCTATTAAATTCTCTATAAAAAAAAAAGTAAGGGTTATCTCATTTGTCCTGGTGCTAACTTACTCTCCGTTGGAGAATCTGCTTCTCTTTTTCAGATAGATGTAGATCCTAAGGAGAGATCCACCCCATCATACCTCAAAAGGGCCCCGGCTGAAACTAAGAAAAATTGGAGAAACAAGCAAGGGGGCTGTTTTCCTGATGAACCGGACACCAGCACAAGGGGGAAGGAGATCAGCACAGAGAAAAATCAACTCCTACCAAATCAGAGAGCCAGAGCCTCAGAGGCCCCCAACACCTCATCACTGAAGCAGACCAAAAATGAACCCAACATGGCTCAGGGAAATTTTGCGGAAGAGGGGGCGGAAAGAATGTCAGAGTCACATGTTGGGTCATGATATGCAGAGACATTTATCTTACCCATAACTGTGGGCTAACTCCACAATGCATGACCCTTATACCTCAACAAGGAGGGGCCAAGGGGAGGGGGGAGGTCACGGGTGAGCCTAATAATGGTACCAAACTGACTGTATTTACTGAATACAGAACTGACTAATAAACTAATTAAAAAAATAATAATAAATAAACTAAATCCAGCACTCAGAAAAAAAAAGGCAAAGATATTTCTCACATTCTGTATGCTATACCTTTACCTTATTGTTTCCTTTGCCATGAGAATAAAAGCGTTTTTTAAGATTTTATACAACCTTATTTGCCAATTCTTGCCGTTATATCCTGATCTGTCTGAGTTCCTCTGAGAAAGTCCTTGTTGCCTTTGCCTATATCTTGAAGAATTTTCCCCTGGCAGCTGCAAAATTTCAGGCCTTAAGTCTTTGATCCATTTTGAATCTATTTTTGTACATGGTGGTAAATATGGATCTAATTTCATCCTTCTTGTATGGGAATATCCAATCTTCTCAGCACCTTTTGTTTGAAAGGCTACTTTTCTCCACTGTATGTTTTTGGCAACTTTGCCACGATTGAGGTGGCTATAGATGTATGGGTTGACTTGTTGGTCTTTGATTCTGTTCCATTGCCTTGAGTGTCCGTTTCCAGCCAGCACCATACTCTCTTTCATACTATAGTTTTTAGAATTTGAAATCGGCTATTGTAAGACGTCCAGTATTATCCTTTCTGGTTAGGAGTGCTTTAGCTATTTGAGGTAAATTGGACTTCCATATGAATTTTAGGATGATCTTCTCTAATTCTGTGAAAGATATCACTGGGGTTTCGATGATGATTGCACTGGATCTGTGGATTGCTTTGGTAATAAAGATATGTTTTGCAGTATTAATTCGGCTGATCCATGAACATGAGAGACCTTCCCATTTTTCAAGTGTTTTCTGCCAGACTATAGTTTATCCCAGAAGTCAAATAATAAGTAAAGAAAAAAAAGCAGATAAGAATGATTAAAGTAATATTATGGTGATAGTGAAATGTGTCCTTCAGGAAAGGATTTACTACATGTACCAAATTGTACAGTTGAGGTGAAAGGTGCAAGTCTCACCTTCACTCTACCACCCAAGGCAGGAGCCACTGCTTGACTAATGGCCAAGTTTGTGTTTTGCTAAGTGGGGCTCCGGAATCCAATTCCAAACTCATTCACCTAAGAAAAATTGAATTTGTAGAAAGAGAAGCATCTAACAAAATCAGGAGAAAGGTTTAAGTAGCATAAGTGGTTATAGTAATAGGAGAGGAACTTTGGGAAGGGAAACCCGAGATACTGATTGCAAAGTCTAGCTCTACGCATCCTCCTAAGACATTCTCAATAAAATGTTCACCCATTTTTAATGAACATAGCATTAAGCCACATTTTTATGATGCACCTGAGTGGATAGAAAAATTGTCCTGTGTGCATTGTATTAAACTTTTCTGTAATAACTTCATAAACAGTCACCAAGGATCCACTCAGACCTAGGTACCAAGCTAGTGTCTGGAGACAGAAAGATGAGAAAGACCCAGAGGGAACTCCATACAGTCTATTCCAACAGAACTATTCCAATGTCCCATTGCCCTGAGTGAAATTAAAGACACGTAGGAACTATGATTTCTGATCAACCAAAACTCCCACCTCAAAACAATATATCCTAGGTGATTCCATCTCCTGAACTACTTTTATGTGTTTACATGAGGCATTATTGAGAATGGAAACCTCAAAAAAACTATAAACGTAAACAAACATTAATCCAATAATTTGTAACTGACATAATTCATCTAGGATGCATGTCAATTACCTTCTATGACTGAACAAAATTCAGACAAAAGCTACATAGTGGGACAGCCAAGGAGAGCTATGAACTCTGTTCTGCTCAAATGTTGAAATGTAGCCAGCCCATTGCCTGTGAAGCCTAGTCCCCTGAGCTGAGAGTCCACCTGTCTTTTAAATTCATCTAATTTACACTAAGGCTCAGCTTTTCCTCAATAGTGCCTGTGATCTAGTTTAATGCACTATAAGTGAAATTTAACAAAACATTCTACCTGAAAACAAATAAGAGCTAGAAGGGACATGTAAAGAGTACGTTTTCCTGTGTTGGAGACACATTTGGAGTCTATAAATCATGTCAGGAAGCTTGAATGAAACATTATTTGAGAGCCTGTTTTTACTATTTCTGTGAAGAATGATATTGGAGTTTTGAGGTAAGTTTCATTGATTCTGTAGACTACTTTGGGTAAGATAGCCATTTTTCTCAACATTGACTCTTCCAATAGTAAGAATCAGCCTAGATTTCCAACAATGAATGAATGAATGAATAATGGTTCATCTATACAATGGAATGCTATTTAGCTGTAAAGGAAAATGAAACTGAAATTTTCAGGAAAATAATTTGGAACTGAAAAATATTATATTAAGAGAGGTAACCCAGGTACATAAAGACAACTAATGCATGTTCTCTCATAGGCAGATCCTAGCTTTGGATCCTTATATGTGTGTGTGTGTTTATGTAGGCTGAGAATATGTAGAATAAGAAAACTATGAAGAGGCCCATAAATAGGGGGAAAAATGATTTGAGGATGTGAAGTAAGGAAGTTACTAGAACTCATGGACATGAAAATCAAGGGGGGAATACTTCGGATGAGAGCGTGTAAGCAGGAATAGAAGGTAAGGCAATAGGGAAGAGGAGAATCAACCAAAATTAAACATAAAGAAAAACCTCTAAAAAAATAAAACAGATTTGGGTATATCTAGTATAACAGGCTTTGCGGGGGGGGGGGGGGCTTCCAGAAAAAGTCCTTGAACTCCAAACCCTGAGATCATGTCTGTTTTTAACCAAAGAATTGGATAAACCAGACTGAGAATAATGATTTTATACCATTAAATTATATTCAGAAATGCCAGGGATATGAGGGAATGTGAGGACTCAACAACAAAGGAAGGAAAAGTGGATGCTTGGGAGCCCATGTAAGAAGTGAGCGTGAGGATGAACCATGAAAATGGATTTAGAGAGGAAAGAGAAGAACGTGCAGAGAGCTCCTGCCATGTGGAGGGCGGTGTGTGGGGGGTGGGTAAAGAGTCCATGTGGGAAGAGAGGGAGGAGGCTTTCCAGGATCTGGAAGTTCGGAAGAGATGAACAGCCAGCATGAAAGGAGGCCTGCCCACCTTGTAAGCATCTACTTATAACCGTATTGTGGTGAGCCTTACCTTCAGGCTCAGGTGAGCCACACTGAGGGCTGATTGGTCTGGGCTAGGGGCTGGCTCAAGAAGAGGCCAGCCATGACACCTAGTTTTGGGGCTGGCCTTAACCAACTACAGTGCCAGGATCAGATTCAATTCCTAGGAAATGGGAACTCGCTCCCAGGAGGGGCTCAAGTAATTTTAGAAAACCAGATCTACGGAGCTCCTTTAGTCAGGAGATAAGAAGAGAGAGATCCTGCTTTGATCTCTAGTAAAAATACAGATTGTCAGAGTAGATTTAAGGCCATTTTTACTTTTTTTTTAACTTTTGGGGCCCAGTCACCCTAAACTTCCTAACAAAGCTACCTGACTCCCTCTTGGTAAGATAAAGAAACAAATAATTTTCTAAGTCTCACAATAATTATTACTACTTTAAAAATACAATATTGAGACTGGAAATACAGACAATGGTAGAATGCTTTCCTAATAGGTGGAAGGTCCAAAGTTTTATATACATTTACCCAAAATAATATAGCAGTAACTATTCAAGCTATAAAACTGGAAGCATATATGATTCTTGCTCTTTAAGAATCCTAAAAAGACACAGCCTTACATACAAACTTTATGTAGTACCTATAAATGGAATCAAAAAATGTCTAATCTTCAAACTTGTGAAAAAGTCCAAAAAGCACTATCTATTTAGATATACCTTCAGTTCAAGAACACCACCAAAATCCCAAACAATTACTATCACACAGTGTTCTAATGTCTGATCACACAGCTAGAAGCCCTTGAGTTTATCAACCATAAGAAAAATATATACATGATGAAAAACATAATCACTGAGCTGGTGAGATAGCTCCGTGGGTAAACTACATGCCTTACAAGCATGAGGGCCAGAGTTCAATCTTCAGTACCTACATAAAAAGGCCAGGCATGGTGGCAAACAGATAGGAGGATCCCTAGGACTCACTTGTTAGCCAGTGTAGCCTACTTGGGTGAGTTCCAGGCCAAAGAGTAACCCCGTATCAAAAAGAGGTGGACAAAGTACTTGAATAACAATGCCTAAGCTTGTCCTATGGTCTCCACATGCATATCACACATGGAACCATACACACCTATGAACACGGGTACACACATGCAAACAAATCATCACACAAAACCAGACACTATAAAAGATTAAAAGCATGTGGACATTAGCACAAGAATGGGCTTGAGTTCCAAATTGCTTTATCACCTTGAGGTTAAGTTATACAAAAACTTAGTCTCAGTAACCCCATCTATAAGTGTGGAATGAATGATTTCATAAGTTTCATCTTCTTTAATTGAACTCTGAGTGAATTTATAATGAAACCTAAAATCCCTGTCAATGAAAGAGCTGAGAGATAGTTAGCTCATGTCTTAGAAGTGACAAAACCCTAAGCTGGTTACCACAACTTATAGGGAGATCTTGAAAATTTAGGTATTTACATACAAAGTAAATAAACTCTCTGTAGTTGTCCTGTATCTCATCATTTGAGAAGTGAGCAAACGTGCTAGAACTTTGAAAAAATGTTTTAGACATTATAATGGCTCTAACTTGACAACTTATACATATATATATATACATACATATATATACATATATCATATATGATATCTATTAAAATAGTTACTAGGGCTAGAGAGATGGCTTAGTTGTTAAGGCATTTGCCTGTGAAGCCTAAGGACCCAGGTTCAATTCCCCAAAACCTATATAAGCCAGATGCACATGGTGGCATATGTGTCCAGAGTTCATTTGCAGTGGCTGTAGCTCCTGGCACGCCCATTCTTGTCCTCCCCCCCACCTCATAAATAAATAATAAATACTTTTTTAAAAAAAAAAGTTATTATAGTCATTTTTTTCACTTGAATTGTTTGTACTATCATAGCATATTGACTTGCCATTCCAATTTGCCATCGCTAAGACATTCACATTGAGCTTTGTTTAAGGAGTAAGGTGATATCTTTAAAATTAAAAAGAAAAGTAAGGACATTAAAATTAAAAGATTCTAATAAACAAGCATTAGAACACAATTTGGAGTGTCAGTTTGCCTCTGAGCTTCATATCCTCTCCTATAAGTTGTGAGTATTAAATAAAGTAGTGTATATAAAGTAAGTGCCCTGTGGCAGCTTGTGACACACACCAAGGAGTATTACATTGCTGTAATGTCCATTTCTCAACTAGGTTGGGTTCATGCCATGAGCTGAGTTATGTCCTTCTATGATGGTTAAGTTCTGTTGTCAACTTGATCTGATTAGGAACCCACAGACATTACCCTTGGGTGGGTGTTGCAGTCAGCTTTGCATTGCTGAAAGAAATCACCTAACCAAAAGGAGCTGTGCGGGGTGGGGGGGGGGGTATTTTGGCTTACAGACTCAAGGGGAAGCTCCATGGTGGCAGGGGAAAATGATGGCATGAGAGGAGGGTGGACATCACCTCCTGGCCAACATCAGGTAGACAACAGGATCAGCAGAGTATGCCAAACACTGGCAAGGGGAAACTGGCTATAATAATCATAAGCCCGGCCCCAACAATACACTGCCTTCAGGAAGCATTAATTCCCAAATCTCTATCAGCTGTGAACACCTAAGTTTATCGGGGACACCTGAATCAAACCACTACATTCTGCCCCTGGCCCCCATAAACTGATAACCATACATGCAATAAAATATAATATATTCAGTCCAACGTTAAAAGTCCCATAGCTTTTATCAATACTAATGATATTCAACCATTCCCATAACTGAATGTCTTTTAACTGAGCCATAACGCCAAAAAAAAAAAAAAAAAAAAAAAAAAAACATAATGGCACAAAATAAACACTCACACTGCACAAGATGGCATTGGACATAGCAAAGAAATATTCAACCAATACAAGATTTAAACAGGTCAGGGACTGGATTTCCTGTGCAGATAGTGTGTGGGCAGGCACAGAGGTCTGGAGTGAGTAGGCCAGACCCCTGTTTCCTGGCTCCTCCCACCTCCCCAGTCTGGGTACACTGCACCAGTCTGAGTGTTGGCAGGCAAGCTGCAGTGTGGAGTAAATAGGCAAGACCCCTATTTCTGGGCTCCTCCCACCTCCCTGATATGGGTTCCCTGAATGGACAGTGTGCCTGCTGGGCCCATTGGTATGGAGTGAGTAGGCCAGTCCCTTCCTTCCTGGCTCCTCCCAGTTTCCTGGTCTAAGTTCCCAGAGCCAGTCTGTGTGCTGGAGGGCCCAGTGCAGAGTAAGTAGGCCAGATCCCTGTTCCCTGGCTCCTCCCAGTCCCCTGGTCCTGGTAGGTCTCATTGTGCTTTCCTTGGGGAGGCCTGGTCCCTGTGTGAGCTGTGGAATCAGACTTTTTGCTCTGGTTTCCTTACTGGCCACTGGGTAGCAACATCCCTGTTCACCTGGGTCAGAGGGTGCATGGGCCAAAGGACAAACATTTGCTTCCTCCTCAATAAATAAAGAATCTTCCCAAAATGGGTAGACAAATGCAAAAAAGCAAACGAAAGTCAGAAAACTTAGAGATCTCCACCAAGGATGCCTACTCCTACAATGGAAGTTCCAATGAAATCATAGAGAAATCAACAGAAATTCATTCCCCAAATGAAAACACAACAACTCAAAGGACCAACAATCATATCAATGGCATTGAACAGAATCATCTCCTAGAGTCTTCAGCTTTTGACAGTAGGCTTAACTTGATTGAAGAAAATGTTAGAACCCTTCAAAGAGATATGAATAAATTGAAGGTAAGACAAGAAATGGAAGATCTCAACAATTGGTTGATTATGCTTAACAAAGACTTGATCAAATGCAAGAACAATCTCCAGGAAGCATCAAGAAAATCAGAACTTGAATTGAAATCATACCTCAAAAAAGAAATGGACAACAGAAAACAAAAATCAAATAGAAATTATAAAAATAAAAACCTCTCTAGAACCCTCAACAACAGAGTTACTCACATGGAAGACAGAACTAGTGACCTGGAAGACAAGACAGAAGAAATTGATCGGGAGGCCAAAAACTTTGCTAAGTTCAAAAAAACAAGTGAATGGAATATGAGGGAGCTGTGGGATGCCCTAAAACAACCAAACATCCACATCATGGATGTACCAAAAAGAGAAAATTCAGGCCAGAGGCATAGAGAACATATGCTGCCAGTCTGGTCCCCAAGATATTCAATAACTTATTGAAGAAAACTTTCTACATCTCCCAAAAGAGAGGCCCACTAAGATACAAAAAAACCCATAGAACACCAGACAGGACCAAAGAAGAAACTCTCCAAGACACATCATAGTTAAAACTCTTAACAACAAAAACAAAGAGGGAGTGTTAAAATCAGCAAGAGAAAAACAATTCCCAATATACAAAGGCAATCCCATTAGCATAACATCAGATTTCTCAATGGAAACCCTGAAAGCCAGAAGGACCAGGAATGGAACACTTCAAAGTCTAAAAAACTATAGCTTCCAACCCAAGCTACTCTACCTAGCAAAAGTATCTCTCATAAATAATAGATGATGAGAGAAAAACTTTCCATGTAACAAGTCAACTCTATGATTACATGAACACAAAGCCAAACCTACAGAGAATACTTCAGGGAATATTCCACACAGAACAGTCAAACGACCAATCTCCAGAGCCAACAAGAAGATCACAATAACCAAAATAGACCAGGCTCAAAATAGTACAAAACACAGGAAAGCACCAAACCTGATAAAACACCTCATCATGGCAGGGATTAATTCAATCCTCACAGTAATAACCTTAAACATTAATGGTCTTAACTCATCTATCAAAAGACACAGGTTATCCAGATGGATCAAAACACTGGACACTTCTATCTGCTGTCTTCAAGAAACCCACCTCACCACTGAAGATAGAAACCTCCCCAAGGTGAAAGATTGGAAAATGATATTCCAAGCAAATAGAAATAAAAGACAAGTGGGTATTGCTATATTAACATCTGATAAAATAGATTTCAAATCAAAAGTAATCCAAAAAGACAAAGAAGGCCACTTCTTATTCATCAAGGGAATGATCCAACATGAGCACATCACAATCATAAATATATAGGCACCAAACCCAGAGGCACCACAGTTTATAAAACAAAATCTACTTGACAATAAAACAGAAATAAACACCTACACCATCACTGTCAGAGGCTTCAATACTCCACTATCATCAATAGATCATCCACGCAGAAAATCAACAGGGAAATAATAGAGCTCAACAACTTCATAAGTCAACTAGACCTAACTGACATCTATAGAACTTGCCACCCCAACTCTACAAAATACACATTCTTCTCAGGAGCCCACAGAACCTTCTCCAAAATTGACCATATATAGGCCATAAAGTATGCCTTCATAAAGTCAGGAAAATTGAAGTATCTTCCTGCATCATGTCAGATCACAATGCTTTAAAATTAGAAATTAACAACAAGAGACACAAACTAAGACCTAGGCTAAGTAGTATGTAGCTTCCTCTGTTCAAGCAGAGAAAGCCAAGTCTTTGTTTTGAGAAGTCTCACATGTTTAAAGAACTGGCTGTCACTGAATGATCCAAGAAGGGGTGACGTTAGAGAGACCACATAAGGTTTTTGTACAACAGGACAAGAAATTTTTGTTGCTGTTCTGAGTGTAATAGAAAACATCTAAGGACTTCAACCAGAAGCATTTTGTAGTTTATAGATTTATGTTTGGAAAAAAAAAACATTTCTATATGGAGAATGAGTTGTTTGGATAAGAAAATAATTTTACCAGACAGCAAATGTGAGTGAATGTAAGTAGAAACCATGGACTTCACATGTGCTCCCACCATTTATGAGAGAATGTTTAAGTCAGGGCTCATTTCAAGTGAAAAAGGGAGCTGACAGAAACTTACACTCATGGATATCTCACATCTATCACAATGTGCATGTTCAAAAACTGCATCGATAAATGAACTAAAATCCTAGTTGTATGGGGCAAAATGCCTATTTCCTCTCCATACCCAGCTACACCATGTGAACAAAAGTGCAGTATTAGTTGCCATATCCTTTACCATCATCTCAAAAGCAGAATAAATGAGGGTTCACAATAGTCACGTGTACCATTAACAAAGTCTTTGTGTATATTCCAAGGAAATGATGAGTAATAATATTGGATACAAATAAATGACTTATTCATGATAATCATAAGAGATTTAGACATGCATATTTCAGGATTTGTATTTTTAGTCTCCATAAGCTACAGCTTTCTAATATATCACAGTGACTGTGTTTTATAAGAGCATCAATGGAATTGATACCGGAACTATTGGATACACAAAAAACAAGTCCTGAGATCCAAATTCAAGGATTCTTTTTTTTTTTTTTAAGTTTCTTTCTTTTTTCTAATTTATTTTTCATTTTTATTTGTTTGAAAGAGAGAGAAAGAATGGGCACACCAGGGCCTTGAGTCACTGCATATGAACCCTAGATGCATGCACCACCTTGTGCATCTGGCTTACATGGGTCCTGGGGACTCAGACCAGGCCCCTTTGCCTTTGCAGGCAAGTGCCTTAGCCACTCATATTACACATGCATACAAATTTAATTATGTAAGATCACCTAGTGTCGCTATCCCATGTCATTGCCTATTATGCTGGGTGAAGAAGGGGAAGGATCCTAAGAGAAAAATATGCAAACTATGTGCTCTCCCAGGAAGAGTAGAAAGTTCTGTAAAACCATGTATACAAAGTCCAAAGTCTCCACCTCCAAGACCACAGGACCCAGAAAAACATAGAACCACATGAACACTGCACAGAAGCTGACCTGAATCGAAACTGTGGAGCAGAAACAGCCTTAAGCTAAGCTCATGGATGGGCAGAAAGACAGTCTAAGTCCTGGTACATCAAGAGGATTTAGCATCAAAGTAGAAGAAAGACCAAATCAGAAGTTCATGCATTGAAATCCATGGGGAAGAGAGGGACCACTCGTCACATACAGAAGACAAACAGGAGCTGGCCTGGTGGAAAGTATTCTGAAGTGATTACCCATATGGACAGCCGGGAAACTACTAAGGGAGGGGTGACAGCTGAGGTGAAATTCAACACCACAGCAACTGGTGGAACTCTGCTGAGACACTGCATACCAGCCAAGCTGGTCCAAACAGTTGAGCAGGTAGAGGAAGTGACGACTTGTTCACATGGTATGGACCAGGAACAGAGGATCTAGTCTGGAAACAGAAATGGGTATAACCTTCAAAGGCCCCTACTGACCCACTTCTTCTGTCCAGGTCCCCCTGCCTAATGGCTCCATAATCTCCTAAGACAGCACCAGGTAGAGATGAAGTATTCAAACACATGAACCTGTGGAGGATGTTTCAGACTCAATCAATAATGAGGGTAGGCAAAGAAGGGACTGATAGAGTAAAATGAAAGGGAGAGTTAATTAAATATTTATAAAAACATATATGGCATTGAGGAGATTACATGGTCAGTAAAGTGTTTGCTTGCTACACAAGTGTGAAGACCTGAGCTTGAATCCCCAAAGGCCACCTAAGAGCTGAGTATAAAAGTGTGAACCTCTAATCCAGCATAAAGGAGGAAGAGACACCTGATTCCCTGCGTCTTGATAGATAGCTAGTCTAGCCAATCTGTAATCTTCAGCTTAAGTGATGGACATTGTCTCAAAAAATAGAGCCAGGCTCTTGTGGTACACACCTTTTATCCCAGCACTCAGGAGGCAGAGGTAGGAGGATCACTATGAGTCCGAGGCCATCCTGAGACTACACAGTGAGTTCCAGGTCAGCCTGGACTAGAGTGAGATCCTATCTTGAAAGACCAAAATAAATAAATAAAAGATAAAGTAGTGAATGATTAAGGAAGACACCCAGCATTGACCTCTGGCCTCCACGCATACATGCTCACACATGCATGCACACATAAACGTGTATACACACCTGCAATGCTTGTATGCACATGCAAACAGAGCACATGTGTACATAGCTTAGTATAGTTATTTTTTTTTTTGTTGTTGCTGTGACAAAATACCCAATTGGAATCAGCTTCTGGAAAGAAAGAGTTTATTTTGGCTTAGAGTTCTGAAGGGAAGACCCAGCATGGAAGAGAAAACATGAAAGAGCAGGAAGCTGGTGTCACATCAGCCAAAAGCAAGTTATACAGAGAGAACAGAAAGGAGAGTCCTAGGCTAGGATACCTCAAGGCCCACCTCCAGTGACACACTTCCCCAAGCCAAGGGTCCACTTTCTAAAGGTTCCACAGCTTTCCTGAATAGCACCACCAACTGGGGATTAAATATACAATGACATGAGTGTATGGGGACATTTTATATACAAACCACCACATGTACAAACGCACAAAAAAAGTAGATGTGAATTCAGCATAGATTAAATGGGATAAGCATTATAACAATTTAATGGGTATAGTCCCTCCCAGAAGCTTTGGGGAAATGAGCAAGAGTGCTGCTTTCTCGGTGCACCTGATAATCAGCACAACGGTGAAGGAGACAGACACTGAGGACACTCAACACCTACCAAAGCAGAGATCCAGAGGCTCCTAGGAGCCCATCACTGAAGTAGACTTAAAACACACCCACCATGGCTCAGGGAATTTTGAGGGAAGAGGGGACGGAAAGATTGTTAGAGCCACAGGTTTGGACATTATGCACAGAGACATTGCCTCTTTCCCATAACTGACTGTTGTCCCCGCAATGCACGATCCACAATCCCCATGGGGATAAACTGCATCCCCAATGAGGAAGACCCATTTTAGAAAAGAGACAGGAATGAGGGAAGGGAGGGTACCAACATGTGTTGTTTCTATACTAAGCATGTCCATAACTTAAAAAAATAAATTTTTTAAAAAAGTAAGTGTGAACTTGGTGGGCAAACATCACAAAGAAAGAAAAGAAGAAAGGATAAAATGTTTGTGAAAGATGTTGTATTTGGAACTAACCATAAAAGTTATACCAAAAAAGTGCCTTCAATGCCAATTATACTTGAAAATAAGAAAAACTAATTCTAAATAGACATTCTAAATGAAACCAATTCACATTAACAACCTTGAAGCACAGTACATCATAGCAAAGAAATTTGTGATCAATGCAGATGATTTCCAATCACAGACACGTTGAGAAGATTTGCCAGTAGAAGTAAGTTCACTGTCAGTTGGCAGTTACACCTGGCAAAATGGCCAGTGCGTTTTCGCCAAGAGCCTCCAAGCTGTACAATTATCTTTCTTAAAAAGATGAAACTAGGGTTGGAGAGATTGCTTAGTGGTTAAGGCACTTGCCTGAGTAGCCTAAGGACCCAGGTTCTATTCCCCAGGACCCATGTAAGCCAGATGCACAGGTGGTGCATGCATCTGTAGTTTGTTTGCAGTGGCTAGAGGTCTTGATGTGCCCATTCTCTCTCTATCTGCCTCTGCCTCTTCCTCTCTCTCTCTCCTCTCTCTCCCTCGTAAATAAATATATAAAAAATTTAAAAGATGAAACCAATTTTTATAATTAATTCTCTATATTAACTTTTGTAATCAAACTATTCAAACTAAATTCTGAGATATTTAATTATACATAATTATAGATAATTATGAAATTAAGAACACAGAACAGAGTTTGATATTAGAATGAGGATTATATTTAATTTTGTAAGAGTTTTGGAAGGACTATATTTTTTTACATTTAGATTAGAATATCTTGCAAAACTCTATTCACAAGATAAACACAAATGGGATTAGCAAGGCTGCCTGAGGTCTAAGGCACCCACCAGAGGACCAGCGGGATGGAATTTAGTCCTTGATTCCTGTGATGACTTGATATGTCATCAGGACAGTTTCCCTCATGGCAGCTTTGGCATTACCAGTAATGTAGATACACCAGGAAAATTTCTGTTAAACTTGTTCAATGGTAGTTGTAATCACATCAATCATGAAGTGGTTTATTTTCTATCAAGTGGGATATATGTTTTGAAGTAGATTTTAGTGCATAAAATTAATGTTTTCCTATTGGTGAGAAAGTTTATTTCTCATAGTGTGATATATTTATTCTCACAAGATAATTGTCTCTGATAGAGGGGGATGTGGTAATAATTGTTCACAGAATGATTCAGCTTGACTTTGACCTTGTCACACTACTTCAATGATTAATGTTTCATCAATTGTTCCATGTGGACAACTTCACCCCAGCCACAGATGAAACCTGGAAATTGGACTTGTCAGCCTCCTTTTAAACCTTCAACAACAGCTGTTATTTAATGGGTGTATTGGGCATGAGGAGAAATCTCTTCTAATTCAAGGTAATACAACAACCCTTTGAAATAAGGACTCCTTTGACATCTGAGAGAGACTTCCCTCGTATGTGGAAACTACTAAGGAAACACTCAGCTTCAAAGTTTTTGCATATCACTGTCCTTCATAAGAAGTAGCTAGCAGAATATTGGTCAGACACCCTTAAGGCACATTCCCTTTTTGCTTGATAGTTGTGAAAGCATGGCTGCATGTAGTATAACCTTGATGTGCTTATAGAGGTGTCCTGATTCCCAACACATCTTTACACAATGTTTTCTTGTTATTGTAGTACATTTGGTTGATAAGTACTTTTCTAGTTTCTATTAGGTGCCAAGTGTTGGGATATGGTCTGAAGATGGGATGATAGACAATAAAGACAATTTTTTACTCTCAGAGATTATATACACTCAGAGGGTAAAGAGAAACTGAAATAGAAAATTCCAGAAATCAATTATAAATTCTATAATAGAGGAAGTTCAAAGCAACTAACAGACATACACTACAAGACCAACACTAGTAATTGAGGTGTGTATTTTCCATCCTCATTATTAGTGGGTTCTGCTCTTAAAAAATATCAAAAAAAAAACATCCAGTTTTAATCTCATTATAATGGTGGTTGATTGTCTATGAGCAGAGCAGTGAAAAGTCATGAACCCAGGTGAGTTTGAACCAGGTAAAATTCTGCCAACTTTTTTTTTTTTAATCTCTGAGAGATGAGCAGAGGACGGAAACTGAGGGGAGCTTTGCTGAATGATGCGTGAAACTCAGTGTGCCAGCTTCTCTCTGCTTGTACCAACTTTGGCACTGGTAAGTGGAGTAGCCTCACATATCATACCTCACATTACTGGACTTCATTTAGTCGCTTTCAAATTTGAGAAAAAGTACTTAAAATGTGTTAGTAACTATGACAAAAGAAAATAAACAACTTATAAGGAGAGAAGAGGCAAGTTTTGGTGTATTATTTCAGAATTTTCAGTCCACAGTCTCTTGACCATGATGTCTTTGTGCTGGTGGCAAGGTGAAGAATCACAGTGGGAAGCTTGTGGCAGAAGAAACTTCTTATCTCATAGCGACGATCAAAATACTTACGAAAAGCAATTTAAGAAAGGGTTTATTTTGGCTCTGATTTTGAGGTTACATTACATCATGGCAGGAAAGGCATGATGGCAGGGGCCTGGGTCAGCTGGTCACATTGAATCCACACTCAGGAAGCAGCAAGAGATGAGTGGCAAGGTTCAACTTGCTTTCTCTCTCTCTCTCTCTCTCTCTCTCTCTCTCTCTATCTCTCTCTTTTTGGGGGGGGAGGTGTTAGGGTCTCACTCTAGCCCAGACTGACCTGGATCCCACTCTGTAGCTCCAGACTGGCCACGAAGTCACAGCAATCCCACCTCTTCCTCCTGAGTGCTGGGGTTGAGGGTGCGCTCCACCACACCCAGCCTTGTTCTCTCTATTGTTACAGTGCAACCCTCCAGCCCATGAGCTGGCACTCCCCACATTTACGGTGGGTCTCCCCACCTCTATTTACCCAGTCTACAAAGTCCCTCCCAGACATGCCCACATGCCTCTTTCCATGGTAATTCAAAACCCCATCAAGTTGACAATCAAGATCAATCCATCAATCACATGGGCATACCTTCTGTTAGTGCACATGCTGTAGGGAACTCTAGGTAATAACGTCTTCTCTGCCATTTTGAGACATACTTCTTCCCACTTTATAACCCAAGAGTGCCTTTCTCTATGATATGAAAGTCACCCCTTTAAAAGTAGTTACCGGTGAAGGTAGTTCCTCCAGATTTCAGCCTCTGTGGGATGGTAAGAATTGACTTCCTCAGGCAATAACTGAGACCCACAGATGCCCTGATCACCTTGAATAACCTCCTCCTTAATGTCCCCTAGTACTTTTCTCTAGCTGACTCCATGCTTCTTATTGGTTAAGTTTAATGTTGCTCGCTTCACAATAGTCTTTAATGAAGTCTTTAACTGTCTTACCTGCCCAGTGCAATTTTTCTTTGGCAGATACTAAGGATATTTGCTTTATTTGAGGGAGGAACAAGTAAGTCGTTGGTGAGTGGAGCAGAAGGACGCAGACTGCACGCAAGAAGCTACTCAGCAAGATCTCTCGCTAGCTACGTGGTCACATGCACTAATCAAACAGAAGTAGGAAATATGCCAAGCAGGAGAAAGTCATGAGGGTGACCTGCTTACAAATGGCTTGAGAACACTGGCAGACTGCGGAAGTGATGATACATTGTTGTGAACATTCCTATGACTCTTGCTTTGTATCCATTTTCCAATTCTGGCTTTTTACACTTTAACTTAATAATGACAAAAATCTATGCAATTCAGTAATTAAACTCATGTTTATTGAGGAGCTACTTGGCATAAACATTCTTGTCACAGAAAGAGTTAAGAGCATGGCACCTATGGACAGACAATCTGGCTTGAGGCAGATCTCTTCCAGTACTGTGACTGTGTAATCAAGTTATGTGGTCTTTCATGACTCGGTTTACTCCTCTGTAAAACAGTTGCCTAGGATTTCCTTAGCTGTTATAAAGACTGTGGAGATGTAGAGAAAGTATTTATAACAATATCAGGCCCATATGAATTGATTTCAAATTTATTGAAACCAAACCTAAGTCAAATTTATGACTAGCACATGCTCATATTATTGAAAAAGCACTATTGCTATAAGAGGAACCTTGGGAGAAGTAATTAATTTTAAAGATTGTATTTTATGTCCCCCCTTTCTGAATAATCTCACATTATGAGATGATGTCCTCAATTCCACTCTCAGCACAAATGCACGTGGTACAAGATATTGCATTTTTATTCTCCCCACAGTAAAACTATCCTGATAAATGTCGAGCTTGCCTCGGCGTCTTTTCAACTTCTACTAATTGGTGTCTCCTTACTGCTTGGCCCATCACGGCTAATTAAGGACCATCCTGAGTTTTCTTCTTGCCTCTTCATGGTCAGTGCAATATGTTGTGTCTTCAGCATCTTTATCATTTCTCCATTCTTCAGCAGAAAATGAGAACATGAAGAAGAAAGACAGAATTGTACAGATCACAAGCTTATGCAAATAAGGACAAGCTTGTGATTAACCTGCGAGCCAGTTTTGCATTATCATTACACCTATGGGCTTAGCTGCCTGGGAAAAAAAATAAAATATCAAAATAAATAAAATATAAAACCAGTGCTACAATCCATGTAGCACTGGGGAAATGACTTGTTACTCTGCTCTTTGGTTTTCTGACTTGTAAACCCTGTATAATAAAAGTCTCCATGGCATAGAGTTCCTGACTAAAAGTAATGAGTCACTACATAATAAAAGTCTCCATGGCATAGAATTCCTGACAAAGAGTACTGAGTCACTACATCTCACATATAACACACACCCAGACATGCAGCTGCTGCATCATCTCAACATTAATTAAAGTGGAGAAATTGTCCAACATTATTCTTCCCTTAATAATAAGCCTTAGGATTCCTGTATGATAAATTCTTCAATTAAAATTAAAATTAATACTTTGGCAGGGTGTGATGACACTTGTTTGCATTCCCAACACTTAGGGTGTCAAGGCAGGAGGATTCAAGGACAGTGAGACCCTATCTCAAAAAAATGTAAAAAAGAAAAATATTAAATAATTTAATTGTCTAAGTATTATACACTGAATGCAAATCTCTTATCCTACAACTTATTATCAAAACCATGAGTTTCTTTGATATTTACTTCTCCCACTAAACTTTAAGTTCCTACCAGCAGTTGTAGTATGCCTGGCATAGTCCATTATAGAAAATTCTTCCTAATTTAATTATACATGTTAAATATATGATGCAACTTTGATTTTATAAATAAAACACATCATGCATACCTTACAATTAAAAATTACATTTTAGAATTATTTAAACATACCTGTTATTAAAAATTCTTACATTACCAAAACACTTAACAAATCAAAATGATATTCTTTTAATTCTTAAAAAGGATCTTAAATAAAAACAGTTTACTAGGATGACATTTTGTGTGATTTTATATGCTGCAAAATATATATAAAGGTATTCATTTATAATAATTTGGGAAGGAATAGTTTGTATATTATTGAGTAACCTTCCTTTTGACCAGTTCTAGAATTGTTAGCTGAATCTAGGTACAATGAATTCTGCCCTGAGAAAACTAAACACGTGATGGATGCTACTTTTAGAGCTCATCTGATGTACTATACAGATAGAGAATGTTGTGGAAAGAGAAGCTGTATCAGGTGAGAGGCACTGCCTGTGCTATGAAGAGTCTTGCCTAGAGAGTAGAAAGCATTGTCTCCAGACGATGCTTTTTGTGATTAGCAGAGCACCTGTAAACACATGCTATTAATTAAAACTATTCAAATTGTCTCAGTTTGCACAGATGAATAGAAGATCCATAAAACTAATGATTCCTTCTAACTTGCAACTGAATTAGGATCCTAGGGAAACTTAGAAAGATAAAGGAAATTGGAGGCGCATCAAAGTACCCATGCATAGAGGGCTAAAAGACATGCTTATGGAAGGAACTTAAACAACATGGTAAGCTGAATCAGTCCAAACATCTGGGTGAGATGTCAAGACTATAGGCACCTGAAAATTATTAAAGTTGAAAATTATGTTTAAGATGTATGTATACTGCTGTTGCTCAAAGACAGGGAAGATGATGGATAAAATGATCATCATAAAGTTTACAAGTCCATTGGATCATGCAATTATCTGTTTTCAGACTTATGGAAACAGTCAATGCTATTTTTATCTACTCACCTCAATGCAATTACATTTAAAAAATGAAATATTCAAATAAAATATCTGTTATCAATTTCTCATTCATCCCCTTAAATCCCCTAAAATCATTAGGGATACAAAGAGCAGAATGACCTGGTAAATTAACCTAAAATAATAGCCTGGGAATCTAGAAAATTTGTCCACATGTCAATCATAAATCTCATTCATAGATAGCCTAAAAGTTGCAAGCCAAGTTCCCTGTCTACTATTTCAAGTCTTCTGAAATGACAATTCGCTCTATTTTTTGATGCCGATGGCTAAATTTAGGGACCTGCAGCATGCTAAGTACATGCTGTATTGCTGACCCACGCACAAAGCCTTGTTTTAGGTTCACAGCAAAATTGAGAAAGTAATACAAAGATTCCCCATGTGTATGCTGTTTGCACAGAGACATACCTAGTCTTCCTCTATCACCAGTATCCCCATCAGGGTGGTACAAAATGCTGCAATTATTTTTGTCATACTGACACATTATGATCACTCAAAGTCCATAGTTAACTTGGGATAGTATGTTCTATGGCTTTGTGCTTAATGTAAAATGGCATGTATCCACTATTATAGTCTCATACAGAGAGATTTTCAGCCCTAAAAATCCTTATGCCATGTCTTTTTTTTTTCTTTTTTTATTTATTTTTTTTATTTTTTTTTATTAGTCAGTTCTGTATTCAGCAAATACAGTCAGTTTGGTACCATTATTAGGCTCATCCGTGACCTACCCCCTCCCCTTGGCCCCTCCTTGTTGAGGTATACGGGTCATGCATTGTGGAGTTAGGCCACAGTTATGGGTAAGATAAATGTCTCTGCATATCATGACCCAACATGTGACTCTGACATTCTTTCCGCCCCCTCTTCCGCAAAATTTCCCTGAGCCATGTTGGGTTCATTTTTGGTCTGCTTCAATGATGAGGTATTGGGGGCCTCTGAGGCTCTGGCTCTCTGATTTGGTAGGAGTTGATTTTTCTCTGTGCTGATCACCTTCCCCCTTGTGCTGGTGCTGGGAAACAAGTCAGAACCAGATCCAAACATAAACCCACTCTCCAATATCAAGCTACCATCAATTGTGGGCTACAAGAGGGCCTACACCTATTAAATTCTCTATTAAAAAAAAAAAATGTAAGGGTTATCTCATTTGTCCTGGTGCTAACTTACTCTCCGTTGGAGAATCTGCTTCTCTTTTTCAGATAGATGTAGATCCTAAGGAGAGAGCCACCCCATCATACCTCCAAAGGGCCCCGGCTGAAACTAAGAAAAATTGGAGAAACAAGCAAGGGGGCTGTTTTCCTGATGCCATGTCTTTTTAACACTTCCACCTGCTTAAACTCTGGAAACCATTGATCTTATTACTGTCTTCATAATTTTTTTTAGAATCATTTAGTTTATTGAATGGATTAGTCGCTGGAATCTTTTAAGACTAGTTTCTTTCACTTAGTGAAATGTATGTAAGCATCTTCACTTACGGGAAGCTCTGCATAATACTCCATTGTCTGGATGTACCAGAATTCATCCATTCTTTCCCTGAAGAATATGTTGGTACAAGATTTGGCCATTTCAAAAAAAAAAAAAAAAGCTTCTTTAAAAATCTTCACACAGGGCATAGCGGCAGATGCCTTTAATCCCTACACTCAGGAGGCAGAGGTAGGAAGATCGCTGAGAGTTTGAGGCCACCCTAAGACTACATAGTGAATTCTAGGTCAGCCTAAGCTAGAGCAAAATCCTACCTTGGAAAATTTAAGAAAAAAAAAAACTTCACCCAGGTTTTCTTGAGGACCTAAGTTCTTACTCCCCTTGAGTAAATACCAAGATGTGAGTACTGGACTCTATGGGAAGAGGTGTTCAGTTCCATACAAAAATGCTGTGGCTTGAGAGATGGCTTAGTGGATAAAGCACTCACCACTCAGGTCACAAGTCCTAGGGTTTGGTCTCCAGACCCTCAAGAAAAAAAACAATCCAAAAGCTGTGGTGGGCAGCCTGTAATCCCAGCATGCTGATGCTGAAGGAGAGACAGGAGCAGAGACGAGAATTACCCAGAAAGCTCATGGAGAATGCAGCAAGGAAGCCAAAGGGAGCCAGAATCCAGAGAAACCTGCCTGAAATGTGCAAAATAGAAGAAAACACAGCAAGAATTCAGAAAGAGAGACCTTGCCCCAAATGAGGTAGGAAGGCAAGGGCTGACCCGAAAGTTGTCATCTGGGCTCCACACATGGGTCATAAAATGCAAGCACCCATTCTCATGCATACATGGACATGTACACACCACACACTAAAACATGCACACACAAATTTAAAGGAACACCACACCATTAGCCAAGGTGGAGGCATTAATTTGCATTTTGCCAGCAATCAATGAAGGTGCCTTTTGTTCTGCACCCTTATCAGCACTTGGTATTGTCTGTGTTCTGGATTTCATGCTTCTCATAGGTCTGGGCTAGTAACTTGCATTTCTCTGATATCTTTTAATTTGGAACATCTTGTCATATGAGTATGTATCATCATATATCTGTTAAGTTCTTGACTCATTTTTAGACAAATTGCTTATTGTCTTATTTTCATTTATTTATTTGAGAAAGAGAGAGAGAGAGAGAGAATTACCATGCCAGGGCCTCTAGCCACTGCTAACAAACCACCTTGTGCATTTGGCTTATGTGGGTCATAGAGAATTGAACCTGAACCCTTTGGCTTTGCAAACAAGCACCTTAACCTCTAAGTCATCTCTCCAGCCCTGCTTATGATCTTTGTAGACTTTTATGAGTTAAATGTATATTTCAGTAACATCCCTAATATGTCCTCCAATTATATTTTTTTCTGAAACATACTGAATTTCTACAACATGCCCTCCAGTAATTTGAGTATCACCTATGAGCAGAAAAATAGTTCCTTTGGAGAACTTAAACTCTAGTGAGACTGCAAACAATACCATGTAACCCAAGAGAACCCCACACATGCCAACCTATGTAAGTGTAACGTGTAGAAGAGGGTCTGGAATGGGGCATGGTCAGGTGGGTATGTATTTAGGCTGAAAAATCTGAAAAGATCTCTGTGATTTAAGGCCTGACCTAAGAAATTAGGAGAATTCAGGCAATATAAAAGTACATCTTTACAGTTCTGGAAATGGTTCAGAGTCAAGAAGGAACTTGGCCCCAATTTATTGAAAAACTGGGAAACGCTACAAGTGGTTAGAATCTACTGAGCTATAGCCAGCCCACGACCCTGTGGGCCAAGAAAAGTACTTGAGATTTTATTCTGATTTCAGTGTCAAGTGATTTGAAACTTGGAAAGGACATGGTCCAATTGAACATGGTAAAAGAACACTCTGGTGCTATGTAAATGGCAGACTAAATTCAAGAGCCAAGAGTAGACCTGGGGGAACTTAATAACTATTATTAGATTCTGGATATGAGGAGGTCACCTGAACTGGAGCAGGTGTGGTAGAAAAAGACATGAGACCAGATCACAAATGGTTATGCATCCCAAAGGCTCAGATTTGGTGATCAAGTAAATATGGTGTCAAGGAGGGGAGAGACCAGGATGACATCCAGGGATTTGATTTTAAGTTTATTAGTCTGTGATTAATCTGCAATTCCTTTAAACTGACATGAAGAAAAGAGCGGTTAAAGATTTCAAAGGAACATAAAAATGTTGAGATTCAGAGGTGCTGAGTATTCACTAATGCTGATCATCCAAAGAAGAAATGAAAATACACAGGCCGACAGTGAGATCTAAATTTCAGAAAAACAGTCCAATCAGAAGCTAAGTTTAAAGACTCTTCAAACATACAGGCTTGTAGCTGGGCATGGTGGTACATAATGTAATACTAGCACTTGAGAAGTAGAGGGTAGGGTATCAGGAGTCCAAAGTCGTTATCAGCTAAATAGTAAGTTCAAGGCTAGCCTGAGCTACATAAACACCTACCTCAAACAAAGCCATTCAGCCTTGGAATAGAATCACCATGGGTGATTATGTGCAAAGGATGAGCTGATGAAAAGGCATCTATCTTTGTGCTTAATTGAATAGGAATGTCAGTAGCTTTTAATATGTTTTTTTTTTTTTTTCCGGCACATTGACTTTGGTTACTTCAATCAGAAATTCTTCACTTACCCCTACCTGTGAATGGAAATTTTGCTCTTTAAAACCAAATTAGCTAAATAGGCTCTTCAGTTTAGGTAGTATTCATTCAGAACTCATGGTAATTAGAACATGTGGCTCAAAGAAGTTTACTTTTGTAGTGTATAATGCAAACAATAAGTGGTTTACACTATTTAAGTAGCTAAGCCTTTTTTATTACTATCTAGAGACATAAAATAGTAATTAGTATTTATGAAAGCCTTATTTTGTGCTAAATAGTATACTGTTTGTCATGCATTAGTTTATTTCCTTACCCACCAGTTTATTTTAACATTGTCTAATGACATATGTACGTTGTACATAGTAATGGGTTTCATCTCAGGCATAGAAAGAAAAACACTGTGTGTTCTCTCTCATTTGAGGCTCCTAGCTTAGAACATTTGTACATTTTTTATTGTGAGAGTTATAGATGCCAGAAAACTAGAACAGAAGGGAAAAATAGGTTCTAAAGGAGAAGAGTAGGAAGGAAGCAGATCTTAAGTGATGTGAAAATTGAAGAAGGAATATCTGCTGTAGAATGGTGAAAGCAAGGAAGGGGCAGGGAGACGGGAAGAGGAGGGGAAGGAGCAAGCAAAGGTGAGTATGTGTATTAATTTAAAAAGTTATTTTTTAAATGCATAATAGATATCCAGGGATGGACAGATGGCTCAGTAGTTAATTGCCCTTCATGCACAAGTCTGAGAACCCACATCTGGGTTTACACAACTACACATAACCGTGCATGCCAATAACAGGGGCTGGAGTACTGATCAGAATGCTTAGGAATTAGTAAGAGACTCCATCCAAAGGAACAAGCAAAAGGGTGAATGATAGATGACAGTGAATGATCTCTTCTGGCCACCACAGGCAAGCACAAGGGGCAGCACTGGTTAGCACATGAGCACACACACATACACATGTGCACACACACACACACACACACACACACACATGAGTGCACATGCAGTACACAGACACCAGAGACACACACAAATATTTTCACACAAGTATCCCATGTATTATTCAATCAGATTCACTCTATACCTTGTTCCTTCTCCATCTTCCTGCTAGTCCTCTTTGTTCCCCCAGGTTCACTTGTATTTTCATATGTATATGATTTCATGTATCCATATACAAGATACAAAATGAGATAAAATATGTACATGAGTCTTTCTGAGTCTGAAATATCACTTAATATGATGATCTCCAGTTACATCCATTGTCCTACAAGTGACATAATTTTGTTCTTTTTGGTTGAGTAAAATTCCATTTAGTATATAAAATACCACATCATTTTCTCTATCAGTTTATCTCTTCACAGCTACCTAAGCTGATTCCACAACTTGGCTATTGTGAATAGTTATGAAAAAAAAAACAAAGATCTGCAAATATCTCTTTAGTATCTTGACTTAAGTCCTTTCAGCATATACAAAGTGGTATTGCTGGGCCATACGGCAGCTCTATTTTTAGTTTTTTCAGAGAGCTCCATACTGATTTCCATAGTGACTAGAATAATTTATATTTACTGGTAGGGTTTAAAGTATTCCTTTTCCCCAAATTCTCATCAGAATTTTTAGCAACTTTATCAGTCATGCAATGTTATTGTCCTGAGTGCACAGAAAAACAAATTAGCACAGACAGAAATTAAGAAATTGGCACACACAGAGGTTAAGAAACCTTACTTAAGGCTGAGAAGTCCACATGGAGGACCTCTGAACCAGAATATCAGGATTTATTGGACCATTGAGCTAAACCACTTTTATTTAATTCTAATTTCTCTGTGTTTTCATTTAACATTAAAGAGATCTCAGATAAGTTGGAAAGACAGCATATAGATATTAGAACTTTGAGGCTCATAGCTACTCTGCTATTTGCCTATTGTCATAACTGAAGAGTTTTTACCATAATGATGCTAGCCATTCACATTAAACTGGGAAAAGCCTTTGGAGACATCAGAAAATGAGCATCAATTGTAGGCATACAGAAAAGGACAATGAGTGATGATTAACTGAGATTTCATTATACCTCTACTTTACCAGAAAACTCAAAGGCTTAACTAAATATCTTAGTGGTATAAACAAAAACTGTCTTATAAACCTATGAAACCACATACCTCTCTGGTGTACAAATTACTGTATTCTTATGACTTGCAAACAAATTTTCTCATATGAAAAGAAAAGATGGAAAAAGAGGAGATAAACAAAAGCTAATGTTGTGCTTACAAGATTAAAAATAATTCATGCATGGGGCTGGAGAGATGACTCAGAGGTTAAGGCACTTGCCTGCAAAGCCTAACAACCTGGGTTCAGTTCTCTAGTACCCACATAAAGGCAGAAAGTGCACAAAGTGATGCATGCATCTGGCATCCATCCTCTCTCTGCCTCTCTCCCTCTCTCTTCCTCTGCTTGCAAATAAATGAATAAAAATATCTAAAAATAAAAGATAAAAACATGCAAATTCCTTCCTTATAATAGTAATAATAATAAAATAATTATAATTAATAATTAAGCCAGGCATGGTGGCTCATGCCTTTAATCCCAGCACTTGAGAGGCAGAGGCAGGAGGATTGCTATGAGTTCAAGGCCACCCTGAGTCTACATAGTGAATTCTAGGTCATCCTGGGCTAGAGCAAGACCCTACCTTGAAAAACCAAAATAATAATAATGATAATAATAATAATAATAACAATTCACATTTAAGTTGATATAATGAAATGCCTCCCATGGAGACATAAAAAGTAAATATTGTTCTCCAATAAAGCCCCTCAAAATGGTTGCTTGGTCTGTAGATGTCCTAAATCCTAAAAATCCAGCTGATGAACAATTTCTTTGGATCCTCATTGTTCATTTATTTAAACGTGGTAGAGACAGATAATCCTTATTAATTTTGAAGTTTTGATCTCAAACAGCATCTTTCTTTTCCGACAGATGATAGATACCTCAATTTGTACGAAATCTCTGAGGTAGATTTTGTGACATTCCTGGAAACCACTAGAAGAAACAAGCGATAGGTAATTCCCTAACGTCTGCACTGTGAGTCACCCGTTTGTTTTGCTGTTGTGTAAACGTGGCCTTCAGGACCAGTGATGGATGAATGACGGAATCGGCACGACTCTTTACAAAGTCCACGCTCACCGTGGCAGCCAAGGTCAAAAGACAAAGCTGGCGGCAGCTCATCACCTAGTGTACAGGATTTGTTCTTTCTTTGGCCCTGGGGACCCCTTCCATGTGTGGGGCCAGGTTTCACATCAAACCACTCTTTCTCCTAAACTCTTAGTCATGATACAACCACACCTCATTTCTATGATAGATTTGTCTGTTCTGGTCACCTGTTAAACATGCCACCCACATTCAGTGCCAGCATAGAAAAGAGGGTTTTGTTTAGCTAAGTTCACATGAACATACTCAAAATTGCCACATAGCAAACACTGTCTGATTCAGCCATCCCTCTTCATCCCAGTCTTATTTTCTGAGAAATGTACTTTGGCTCAGATGCGTATTAACAAGGAGATCTATGTTTGTGGTGACCTGCTTTGAATGGGCCCCATTCTCACAGAAAGTCTTATTATACCAAGGGAAGAAAAAAAGAAAAAAAGAGCCTGATAGGTTGAGGATAGTAATTCATAGAGAAAGATGTGCTGACAGCTCTGAATGAATAGCTTTCCTCCTCTAGTGCTCTGACTCCAGTTGGCCCCCAGGCTCAGGGAACTTACTCACTCCCCAGAATCCCAGGACAGCAGTCACATCCAACTCAGTCCTGGAAGTGATTAGGGAAGAGACCTCCTTCCTGAAAAAGCAGCCTTTCAACTCTCTACATGTGGTAGTTTTTTAACTAAGGCGTTTTTAACGAAGGGGTAGAATAGGATGAAGTTTTCAAGCTTCAGGTTTTAATAAGTCCCTGATTCTGTAGCTACAATGGCCTCCTGTGTTTGATGCAGGATGATCCAGGCGGAGCCACCATGTTGGAACGGTTAGGAGCTATTCAAGAGCAGATTGAAAGCATGGGCTTTGAATGAACCAGGCTTAGGCTTTTTAACATGTTGATTATCAGAACAACAACAACAAAAAAAGACAGATGGAGGGTGCGAATGTAATTAGAGTTATTTCCTTGCTGTATAGCATAGTACAAAAACAAGTCTTAAATGCAATAAATAAATTCTAAATCCAGTTCTAGACAGTTGAGAAATCTAGAAGACGCATGACAATGTTCTGGGATGATTTTAGCCTTAATTCTAGGTAGAACAACAGGTGGGTCCTTTCTAAAGCTACACAGCTGGCTTTTCACTTTATTTTAACTCAGTTTCTTTTATGATTTGTTTTTGTGTTACTATTAAAATATGAATTTGGGTGTCATAGGGTAATAAAATCGTTCTTGTCTTTTCCAGGCCACACTTTTTTTCCCCCCTTGGCACCCAGCACCACCATGCTTACATACTTTGGTGAAGAAATTCTTATTGAGTACCCACTATGAACTAGGCACTATTTTAAACAATAAGAATTTGCTAACAAAAAGTACACAAAATCTCTTCCTTTGTGCAGCTCACATTTTACTGTGGAGGGGAGACAAGGGTGCAGCAATAACACTTCAGAAAATCATTCATCAAACACATAAATGTTATGGCAGAAACATAAGAAGGTCAATGCTGGAGACAGGTGGCAACTAAGAGGTTGAAAATAACAGATCATTGATCTGGTAGTACCTGAACACTGTCAGAAGGAAGAGGAGCACACCATGGACATAGCTGGAGAATGTGTTCCCAAAAGAAGGGACACCAGATCTTCAGTATTGAGGAGGAAAGTGTCCCGGAGTGGACTGGAACAATGGGCACTGTCAAGGAAGTGATGCCACACAAGGAGAGGAAGGAGGCCAGATGTGCCAAGCCAACGTACACTGGCATTGACTCTGATTGGCATGAGGAATTTTCATAAGTTATTTTTTCTGAAAAATACAAGGTTTTGGTGTTTGTATTTATTGTTATGGTAAATACATGCATCATAAAATTCAAGTCCACTCGTATTGTACAACAATTACCTTTTCATAAATCTTACAAATCATCACTCTAATTCCATTAAATACCAGTGATCCACACCCTCCTTCCTGTTGCTGACAACCACTGTTTCACTCTACTTTGCCTTTTTGTAGATGACTATTCTAGATATTCCAAAAATTGAGAATTATACAATATTAGTCCCTTTGTGTCTGGTGTATTTCACTCGCCATAATATCTCAAGCTACTCTTCCAAGTTGTATAAAATATCAAAAATATTCCTCCTAGTTAAAAGCTATATATATATATATATTGTGTGTGTGTGTGTGTGTGTGTGTGTGTGTGTTTTATCACATGCTGTTCACCCAGCAATAAGTCCATGGGCACTCAGGTTCCTTCCACCTTTTGCCTTTTGTAAACAATAATGTTGTGAATATGGATATAGTACTACATAGTTTGACTTTACCATTTAGAAGAATTCCCTTACTTTTGATGAATCTGTGTCATATCTAACAATCTAATTTCTTTCTTCCAAACTTAACATGGGAATAACAAGTTAATAAACTTTCCCCAATGATACCCTTTGTCCCACCTTTCC
Organism: Dipus sagitta; assembly: GCA_036346955.1. NCBI lineage: Eukaryota > Metazoa > Chordata > Mammalia > Rodentia > Dipodidae > Dipus > Dipus sagitta. Next base: position 189,246,864 of record CM070771.1, read on the forward strand.
ATAGACAACGAACAGTATCTCTAGGCAGAATTTTCTCAGGGATATTGCTACTACAACTATCATTATCAACAATACTGAAGCTCCTCTTTCTAATAATTTTGAGTCTGGAATTTTCTCTAGCAAAAAACAAAAATTATTCCTACTTCCCATAGTGCTGATATTGTTAATAGGAATTGCCACACAGTAGTGTACTCAGTAATAGAGAATTCATAAACTGGATCTACTTCCTCATATAAATGCATAACACAACTAAGCTAAATCTTCATTTGCTGATTATAATTTCTCTAGTCATTAACAAGAATTGAGGGCCTACAACTATTAAATTCTCTCTAAAATAATAATTGTTATCCCATTTATCTGATGCAGACTTCACTCTCCATTGGAGAATTTGCTTCTCTTTCTCAGATGGACACAGAACTTGAGGAGAGAATCAGCCCATTGCACCTCACCAGGGCCTCAGCTGAAACCATAGAGTAATTGGGGAAATGAACAAGAGTGCTGATTTCTTGGTGAACTTGGTACCAGCACAAGGGTGAAGGAGATAGACACAGAGATCACTCAACCCCTACCAAATCAGATATCCAGAGACACAGAGGTTCCCAAGACCTCATCACTGAAGCAGACCTAAAACAAACCCAACATGGCTCAGGGAAATTTGCGGAAGAGGGGGTGGAAAGATTGTTAGAGCCACACGTTGGGACATTATGCACAGACATATTGCCTCTTCCCCATAACTGATGGCTACCCTCACATTACACAACCCACATTCCCCAACGAAGAGGGTCCCTTCAGAGGGGCGAGAACAGGGAGGAGGCTAACGATGGTACCAACATGGCTGTATAAACACTGTGTACATAACTAATAAAAAATGAGCCAAAAAAAAACCCCACCCTGGCTGAAGTGTTAAAGTACACTAGAGGTAAGTAGATGAAGAAGAAAGTCAAGTGTAAGTGCTGCTACATCCCAGTGAGAAATAATGGTATCTAGGATGGGAAGGGTGGCTAAAGAGAGGTGCAAAGTGGCCATGGTATGCATGTATTGTGAGAGTACAAGTCAACCCACTTGCTGAAGGACCACTGATGGAAATGTCTGACTTTTTCAACCTGATAGACCACATTCATGGAATCGTTATTTATTGAAAACAAGAAAATCTCAGAACTGGGAAGACAGCTCAGTTGCTAAAGTGCTTCCCATGCAGGCATGAGGAACTTGAGTTTGGATCCTTAGCTCCCATCTAAGAACTAGGCGTGGTGTTGCAAACTTATAATACAAGCAATGGAGAGGTAGATATAGGAGATGCTTACGGCTTGCTGGCCGGCCAATCTAGCCTAATCAGTGACCTCCAAGTTCATTGAGAGAGACTTTCTCAAAACATAGGTGGAGAGCAATTAAGAAAGACGCTCAGTGTTGACCTATAGTCACCAGATGTGCACACACACACACACACACACACGTGTGCGCACACACATCTGCTTGCACATATACAAACAAGCATGCACATATGCATGCACATCACCCACACATAAAAAAGGAAGAAAGGAAGATGGAACCAAAACTGAGGAAAAGAAAACACTTTGTGTTTGGGGAGAGAATATCTGGAGTTTCTTACATGTTGAATGTGAGTACTTACTCAACACCTAAATGAAGAAGTAAAGTACATAGCTAGATATAGCAGTCTGAAATTCAGAGAAATGGTTAATTGGATACTTCTTTGGAAGTTATCAGTATGAGTTGGGTGTGGTAGCACACACTTTTAGTCCCAGCACTTGGGAGGCAGAGGTAGGAGGACTGCTGTGAGTCAGAGGCCACTCTGAGACTACACAGTGAATTCCAGATCAGCCTGGACTAGAGTGAAACCCCACTTCAAAACAACAAAAGAAAAAAAAAAGCACATGAGGTTCTAAGGCTAAATAAGGTCATCTAGAAAATGGATATAGATAAATAACAAATGTGATCAGAAAACTCTCCTAGGAAGATAAGAAAACAGCCACAAAGAACACTGAGCTTGGGCTGGAGGGATTGCTTAGTGGTTAAAGTGCTACCCTGCAAAACCAAAAGACCCTGATTCAATTCCCCCAGGACCCACATAAGCACATGCATCTGGAGTTCGTTTGCAGCACATGGAGGCCCTGGCATGCCCATTGTCTTTGTCTCTCTGTCTCAAGTAAATTAATTTAAAAGATTTTTAAAAAATCATTTCAAAAATTTAAAATAAAATAAAAAAGAATGCTAGGCTCCTTGGCATTGACCCAAATAAGTTGAAAAATTTGGTTCACACAGCAAACCTGCCAAGGCTTTGAAGCAGCTAGGATGTCCTTCAGTAGATGAATGGATGGATTAGAACTACAATACACCCAGAAATAGAATAATATTCACAACTGTAAATAAATGTTAACAAGCCATGCATATTGCTAAGTGAAGCAAACCATTCTGCAAAGACTACATATTGTATGGCTCTCCATATACATTCTGGAAAATGTAAAATTATGAAGATAAGTCAAGAACAAGTAGTTTCCAGGGACTAAAGAAATCAGATGGATAAATGAGTAGAGCACAAAGGATTTTTAGGGGAGATAAAATATTCCATGTGCTACAATAATGGTAGATACATGTCATTATGTATTTGTACAAACCTATAGAATACACATCAAGAGTGAATCTTAATGTGTGATATAGACTCTGAGTGATAATGATCTTTTCAATCTAGGTTCAATAAATTGTCAAATGTAGATATTGAATGCACTGTTTTTTTAATTTTTTGTTTGTTTTTATTTATTTATTTGAGAGTGACAGACAGAGAGAGAGGAGAGTGGGCATGCCAGGGCTTCCAGCCACTGCAAACGAACTCCAGACGTGTGCGCCCCCTTGTGCATCTGTCTAACGTGGGTCCTGGGGAATCGAGCCTCGATCCGTGGTCCTTAGGCTTCACAGGCAAGTGCTTAACCACTAAGCAATCTCTCCAGCCCTTGAATGTACTATTTTGGTGGAGAATGTTCACAATGGGGAAAACTGCATGTGGGAAAGCAAGTGATATATGGGAAATCTGTATATGTTTTGCTCAATTTTGCTGTGGACATAAAATTTCTCTAAAAGTGAAGTGAGACAAGACAGAAAAGGAGAAACAGAAAGAGTGAGGAATTTGAAGAGGAGGAAGAAAAAGAAAAGAGAAGAGGGGAAGAAGAGGAGACCAATAAGTTATGAAGGATCCTGAGAAAATATGATGTCCCTGAAGTTATCAGAGCTATCAAGATTTCAAACTTTGATGTCAATGACTTGCCTCCTGCGCTCATTAAATCAGTTTATTAAACCTTTCCTTTGACTATCACACAGCAAATATTGTAAGCTTTGTAGGCTACATAGTCTTCATAACAACTACCTAACATCATCATTATTGTACAAAAGAAGCAATAGGCCATATATAAGTGAAAGATAATGGTTGTGTTTCAATAAAGCTTTACTCATAAAATAGGCAACATGCTGCATATAGCCTTACGTGGTTGTTTCAATGGATGTACCCCAGTAGATTCAGAAGTTTATTAAAGCTTGTAACTTAGATTTCCAGCTGCTTGACTGGAAGAGGTGTCATTGTGGGCAGATCCTAGGATTCAGCCCTAAGGTATGTTCTTTTAGGGGAGGATCTGGAACTCTAACTTAAGGTATGAAGACTGCTTGAGCTCTGCCTAGGGTTCCTGGAGTATGTTTACAAAATTATGGTGCTGGTGGTAGTGTTTCTCTCAGTGCGGACCTGTGAAAGGGAACCAGCTTCTTCCATCATTATGGAACTTCCCCTGGTTCTGTAAGCTTCAATAAATCTTGTTCCTCCCATAAACTGTGCCTGGTTTGGAAGTTCATCCCAGCAATGTGAAGCTAACTATGTATGATACCATAGGTCATTCATTCACCTATTCATATATAATATACTGGATTTAGAGTGATTAAGTGATAAAAATTATACTGACAGGGGCTGGAAGGTGTTTCAGTAAAAGGCTTGCCACACAAATCTGAACATCTGAGTTTGAATCCCACAAAACAACACTGTAGCACAAGCATCTATAATCCCAGGATGCCCACAGTGAGAAGAGAAGGAAAGGTGGAAGAATCTAATGGAAGCTTGCAGGTCAGCTAGGCCAGGGAACACAGTGGTGAACAATGAGTGGCCGTGATCCCAAGAAGGTAAAAGGACAGGACCAACATCCAAGTTGTCTTCTGACCCCATTGTGCACACCATGGCCTGCACATGCCTACACACATGCACACACACACATACACACACACACACACACACACACACACACACACACAAATTACACTCTAAACTTTTACAAATCTATGCCTGTAGTAAGGCAGATCTCATCAATCTATACAAATAGCAGAGAACTCAACTAAATTTCTCATTATATTAATGACTCTTCCCAATGCTATGATCAAATACTTAACAGGAAGCAACTTAAGGAAGAAAGGGCTTATCTTGCCTTACAGTTTAAAGGATACAGTCCATCATGGCAGGCAAGGCAAAGCAGCAGAAGCAGGAGGTGGCTAGTCACACTGTATCCACAGTCGGAAACAAAGCGAACAGAAAGTGTGGCTGGGCTATAAAACCTCAAGGCAATCCCACAGTTACCCCCTTCCTCTAGAAAGATTCTACCTCCTTTGGTTTCCTCCCTTATCTACAACCATGGACAATGTCCCTGCACATTCCCAGGTGCCCCACATATGCTCTTGGACATGTGAGGCATACTGCTGAATACAGTTTAATTCTCCTCATACTCAAACCACAGTGACACCTCTTAGCATATCCTAACTTTCATGACCTTCAGCTCATCTCACAATGGTTATTCCATCTCACCATCCATCCCTTCCTGATGTGGTAAGTAGCTGAGCCCCCAAGCCCCTCTCTCAGTATTTGTTTCCTCCATCCCTGCCCAAGAACAAGGCCATGGGGAGCTATATAGGTTGCAACACTACTGTGACCCCTGGTAAGCCCCAGGAATAAGAGAAAGAAAGAATTCTAGGGAAGATAGGTCTTGGAAATGAGGACTCACATGAAGTGGCAACCAAAGCACAAAAAGCAGGGCTAGATTTCAGCAATGGATGAACCAACTGATCACAAAGATGCATGTTACAGAACATGGCAGGCTGAGGAGTTGACTCCCTCCCTATTTTGTACATGGAAGTGATGGATGCATTATATTTACTATCTGCCAGGTAGTTTAGGTATCACTACAGAACAGCACTAATGGCACTGGGTGCTCTGTGCATGCTGTCACGATTAGGTTTTTGTTTCTAAGATTAACTTTCAAAACACAGTGGACTTTCTCCTACTTGGCACTCAGTTGAGGATGAGCACATCACAAGTGGTATTTTTGTGAGGAAATAAGGTACAGTCCTAGGGAACCAAACATGGATTCAAAACTCTACCCAGATACTTTCTGTGTGGTCCTGAACAAGTGGCCTTACATATCTGAGCTTCAGTTACTCTTTCTGCAATAAGAATAATTGTGCCCACTCTAGTAGTTCTGAAATACTTACAAAGGATATATATGAAATCTGTGCCACATTAAGGAGATCTATACATTATGTAAATCTAAAAGTGTGAGCTCAAAAAAGTCCATAAGCATTTTTATCTTTTTCTTAAAAAGATGAATTTGAGAAATATACATTTTAGCAAACAATACCAATAAGTGCCAATATGTTGGCATTCATTAACAGTCACATTCACTAGATCCAATATAGCTGTCTAATTAAACACAGCTATCTCTCCAACTCAGCCAAGAATTATATCACCAGGAATTCTTCAAAGCCCAAAGTCATGTTTACACTTCTGAAATGTTTTCAATTTTCAGGAGAAGTTCAGGCTTCTCACACATACAAGAAGAACTTGAACTCAAGCTTAGAAATTTGATGTATTATATCCTTTTCTTCAAGAACACATCCCACCCTCCCATTTCTCTCCTACAAAGTTTAGACCAACCACTAACACATCATTTATATTCCCTCATTTTCTTCCACTTGACTACAACTTCCTAAGTAACACGCGTTTTGTAAAAGATGTACCACCTTCATGTTGACATCAGGCAAGGCTCTTATCACTCAGAATATGCTGGCTGTTTCTGCTACCAGACAAAGGGAGGCAATAGGATAAATGTACTTCACCATCTAATGAGTGCCTTATTTTTGTAATTTTGCCACTCACCATCTATGAGATACGTGGTTCCATTCCATGGACCGAAGTCCTGGACTGTATAAAAAGGAGAAAACTAGCTGAATAACAGCATTCATCTTTCTCTGCTTACTGTCTATGAATGCAATGTGACCAAAACTTTCCAACATTGCCAGACCTTTCCCCTCAAGCTGTAAGCCAAAATAAACCCTTTCTCCCTTAGTTTCTTTTGTCAGAGCCATGAGAAAAGTAAAGTGTGCATGTGTGTATATATTTGCATATACATTATATATATTCAGATATACATATTTCTACTCTGTAATAATGTATTGGAAGAAATATGGAAAATCAAAACAAACATTTTTTTAAATCAGAATTGCCTAAAGTTTTACATGAAAGATTGGTTGAGAGAAAGATAAATTTTCAAGTTGTTTTGGGGATATTGTGATAAAACATGTAGCCTGTAATCCAACTTGAATGTGTTAGAGTTATTTCATTGGTGAGAAAACATTAGCTAGCATTCAAGTTTTAAGTTATATAGTTGCTATTTTTTGTCCATTCCTTGAGTGAGTTGGCTAGTTAGGTGGCTGGATGACAGAGGACTTAATGTACCATTAGATTAAAAATAGCTATTCTTGGGCTGGAGAATTGGTTTAGTAATTAAGGCACTTGTCTGCAAAGCCAACAGACCCATGTTCGACTCTCCAGATCCCACATAAGCCAGACGCACAAGGTGACCCAAGCAGGCAAGGTCGCGCATGTGCACAAGGTGGCATACTCAAGTTTGATTGCAGTAGAATCCGCAGCATGCCAATTCTCCATCTCGCTCTATCTCTCTCATAAAGATAGCTATTATTTAATCCCCCAGAGCATCTCAGGATCCTTCAGATAACTAGAGTAGGAGATCAGTCTCTATCTGCTTCCTGGCATTTGTGTTACATACTCATAGAAGGTGTTTATCCTAATTTGCATTAAGGACATATAATAGGCCAACATTGGCTTTGCTAGTCATTGGATTAGTTTCCTTTCATTTTGTGACAATTTCTGTGATGACTCTATTGGGTTACCTTCCTGTTTACTTGTTTGCCTATTTAAAGACACTCAAAATAATTAAACATAGCTTCATCTGCAAATATAGCAGAATGACCATAGGAACAATGGCAGCTGACAGAAAAAAAAACAGAGACACAAACTTCTCTGAGGAAAATACCAAAAATGGCTGCAGAGCAAAAGTCACAGAATCAGTGAGAGGAGCAAATTTTCCTGCCCTCCATGTCATCATGAGGACACAAAACTTAAAGTGATATTCCTTGAATAGAAACAGAGCCTTATGAAAACAATTGCCAGATATGCCAGTACACTGTGGTTTTTTATTTACCAAATCCAGAAAATCATGGTATTATCAACAACTCACACTCAACCTCCCTACAGCCTCAGACCTCCACTCTTTTGTCTCCTTACTCTTCACCAACACTACCAAATATTTTCTCTCTTTTTTTAAATGGCTGTGCCCCATTACCACCAAAGGAGAAGAGCATACAATAGAGGTTTCCAGGAGAGGGAGTAGAACCAGAGTTATTGTTTTATGGCTATAAGGTTTCACCCATGTCTGATGAATAAGTTCTAGACATTTTTTGAACTTAGTTTCAACACAGTATTAGTTACACCGTACGATATATTTTAAAATTTGTAAAAAGGGCCAACCTTATTTTTGGTTTTCTTACCACCAAGGGGGCAGGACGAGAAAGAAAACATTGGGAGGTGTTATATGTGCCTGTAGTCTTGATTACAGTGATGATATCACAGGTGTTTATGTATTTCCAAACTCATCAAAGTCTACATATTAAATGTGTTCAGTTCTTTTATGTTGATTGCACCTTAATAAAGTCATTAAAATACACCATGGGTTTTATGAGTCTTAATGTTCACTAAACAATAGATCTTTAAATGACTTGCATTACCGGGGAAAGAAATAGAGGAAAGAATTTTAAAGATAAGTTTGCATGCTCTTTGTCATTAAGGAAACTTTAAATTCTTTAATCCCATGCCCTGGCATCCTTCCATCATTATAATTACTGTCCACATTTGCCAAGGTCTGAAATATGACAGACAATAAGCAATTGTGCAATGAATAGATCATAAGGAGATTTTGATGTCCTGTGGAGAATTGGTAACATCATAACTACCCACAACTCTACCAGGCAGAACTCAGTTGTTCACTGCAAAAGATGTTTTTAAAAAATGTGTCTGTTTTTATTTTCCAGGAAAAAAAAATTATATTGATTTCATGATGAGTTAGCTGGGTATTACTACATCCATGTCTTTCCTGTGACATGTTCTCAACTCAAATTAAATGCCACTTAATTCTGTTCAACCCATCTTGTTCCATCTACAAAGGGATCATAGGCATCAAAATTGACACCAAAAAAATCTAAGTTGCCTAAGCCATCTAAGAAGAGTGACATGTAATTTCACCAAATGAGGGAAAGAAATCCTCTATTTCCTTAAAGAAAAACTTGTGTAAAATCAACAATCATGTGTTTAAGGTGTCAGAGGAAAAGCATTGAAGTTGATGAACAGAATTATAGAATGTAGTTTCTGATTTAGAAAATTTTTACATTGACTGAAAATCAATAAAATAGTGTGCTGTCTCTCTTAAAAAGAGAAACAATAAAATCTTTGTGAGTAAGGCCCATATGTTTTTCAAAAGCACCTAATGAAACAGGATGGAAATTATATTGTTTTGCTAGATTGTCTCCAGTGTATGGCTATGAACAAGGACTGGCACATTTTAAGCATGGAAAATAAGACAAAGTAGGGAATCATGTTTTATGAAAATAGTCATTGTTAAAATCACCAAATGAGTCAAGAGGAAAAGTTAATCCTCATGATGGGACCATGAGTCAGTCTAAGTTAGCTTCTCTATTCCCTCTGCTTTTCCTTCAGAAACCAGGAAAGCCAAAAAGCAAATGCCATACTTACAATGTGATAGTAACTTCAGAGATTAGCGAGTGGTATGAGTCATACTGGAAATGTCAAGGATGAGAGAGATCACAAAGGAAGAAGTAACAGAATGATGTGCACAGAGTACTGGTCCAGGAGCCAAGAGGCACAGTCCAGCCCTGGAACTCACTTGTTGTATAAGGTTCAACAGGTTACCCACCTTCTCAGGTTTCCCATGTGTATTAAATAACCTGGAAGTCACTTTGACTCTAAGAAAATGCTTCAGCCTTCTCAGGTCCCTCTCAATCCTGAAACAACTACTTGAAATAAACAAATAAGCGAATTTATTCTTGTTTTAAGGGCTATAACCACTGCGGACATCACTTTTTCAAAAAGATGTTGCTGTTCAAAGGTCTTCTTAAGTACTCAGAAGGTTTCTCCAGAAGGCAAAGAAAAGCATGTCTGTTCAGATAAATAACATCTATAAGCGAATGATGATTGAACATGATTCAGAAAGTGATCTACCAAATGAACTAGCTGTGTAACCCAGCTTGAGTCTCACCACCCTAATTCAGTTGCTTCATGATTAAATTGCTGAAGGGATAGGAGGAGGCATCAGGATCACCATGGTAACAGGCGAATAGCCATATATGATAAAATTTTTGTGTTTCAGTATTTAAGAACCAGAGCTAAATATGAAAGGAAACAACATGCAGATATACTTTAAGTTTCTCTTTTAAAATAATGAACACATTTCTAAGGCAAGCCAGTGAAAGCTGGAAGTTTCTACTCTGTGTGTGTTGCTCTTCTGCAATATTTACATGTTTTTTTTTTCTTTTGAATGCTAAGCCCCTATAATGCAAATCATTGAAAGAACCATTGGTTAGTGAACATTAGAAAGTACGACAGGCTGCTTTCATTTCTTTTATGTGGATATATATAATAATTGCTTATGCATAATTGTGGGGAAAGTCCCTTTGAAAAGTCTAAAGCCCAGTTGTAGATAGAAAGGCTAGCTTTACTGCATTTACATTTTGTTGGAAACCTTTGAGGAAACAGAGCCTTGAAGATGAGAAGGCTACAACCATGAGCCCACGGGCATGGCTGCTATTATTGATACCCATGCTTGGTGCCAAAAAATTGTATCCTCTCCTACTTGAAAGAAAAATGTTTAGTTTTTAGAAAATATGATTTTTCTGGTCTAATTTCTGAAGGAAACCTCCCATTCTTTCTTAAGTGATTAACTAGGAATGCCTGTGAAGGTTTGCACTCAAAATATACACCAGTGAAAGTTTCTAGGAATTGGATACTGTGTGCATTGGTACAACTTGGAATAAATAAAATCTTTTTCCTAATAGGTTTGTAATAATTATTCTTGATAAAAATGGAATCACCACTTTTAGTAGTATGTTCATAATTTTATTTGCAATGACTTCCACAAAGTGTCTGTCATCATAAAATATGCTAAAGTTATTGATAATGTAAAAAGAAGAATGAAACTAGATGGAGAGCAATTAATATCACTGTGAAATTTTCTGGTGATTCCTCCAAGCCAGGTTGATGAAATAGACCAAACCTGGAATGTCAAGATTATAGTTTGAGAGGTTTTTTAAAGAAATTACATAGGTTATGTATATGTAAAAAGGAAGGAAAAGGTTAGCCAGAGAAATAATTGTGACAAAAAATTTTAGAATATAACTAATAACTGTTTTCTGAACCTGTGTAAGGCTCAGTAGACATAGTTATATATAGTTATTAATTATATGTATTATATATAGTTATAGATATATAGTTATAGTTATATATATATATGTATATATATATATATATATATAGAGAGAGAGAGAGAGAGAGAGACATATATATTGACATAGTCACTTATGCTGAAGCATGTAAATACCCGGGATCTAGTCCTGCTTTCTTTTACCCTATTGGATAGATTAGATCATCATGAGCCGGTCAGGCAGCCACCCTGCTCTCCAATTTCCTTATGTACCAAGTCCAGAAAATGTCCTTCTAATGACCAATAGCACCTTCATTCAGAACAAATCAGAGCATTAGATTGCCTAGAGTGCATACACCTGTTAAATTCTCTCTAAACTAATAATGGTTATCCCATTTATCTGGTGCTGACTTCACTCTCCATTGGAGAATCTGCTCCTCTTTTGGACACATATCCTGAGAAGAGAATCAGCCCATCACACCTCACCAGGGCCCCAGCTGAAACCATAGAGTAATTGGGGAAATGAAAAAGAGTGCTGCTTTCTTGGCGAACCTGGTACCAGCACAAGGGTGAAGGAGAGAGACAGAGAGGACACTCAACTCCTAACAAACCAGAGAGTCAGAGACACAGAGGCTCCCAAGACCTCCTCACAGAAGTAGACCTAAAATGAACCCAACATGGCTCAGGGCAATTCAGAGAAGAGGGGGAGAAAAGATTGTTAGAGCCACATGTTGGTACATTATGCAAAGACATTGTCTCTTCCTCATAACTGAGGGCTACCCACACAATGCAAGACCCACAATCCCTACAGGGATAACTGGCACCCCAAGAGAAGGGTTCCTTTGGAGGGGGGACAGGGATGAGGGTAAAGATGGTACCAACATGGGCTGTTTACACACTGAGTATGTACATTACTAACAAAAAAAAATATGCCTGGGAAATAGACACATTTTTTAAAATTAAGTTTTTAACTTAAGAATGAGGCAAAAACATAACCTTGGAATGACTAGCCCAATTCAAAGCAGGAGGACGGAGGGCAGAAGTAGAACAAGTAAAATAAAAATAGAAATAAAACAACAAAAAAATTTCCTGATGGCCCACGCCTTTAATCCCAGCACTTGGGAGGCAGTGATAGGAGGATGGCTGTGAATTTGAGGCCACGCTGAGACTACATAGTGAATTCCAGGTCAACCTGGGCTAGAGAAAAACTCTACCTTGAAAAAAAAATCCTGATGCATGCTTGCATATAAGAGAAAAGTAAATTTCTATCACTTAAAAATTGACAGGAAGGATAAGTATTTGGAGCTACTGTATATCATATACTGAATAATATCGCATACTAGGGCTGCAGAGGTGGCTTAGGAGTTAAGGTGCTTGCTTGGAAAACCTAAGACCCAGGTTTGATTCTCCAGTACCCACGTAAGCCAGATGCACATGATGGCACATGTATCTGAACTCTGTTTGCAGTGGCTAGAGGCCCTGGCATGCCAATCCCCGCCCCTCTCTCATAAATAAATAATATTTATATTAAAAATATTGCATTCTGCACTAAAAATTTGCTGGAAGAATGGATTTTATATGCTCTTACTACCAAGAAGAAGGAGCTATTGGAAATGATGAATATGTATGGTTATTTAACTGTAACAAACATTTTGTTGTGTGTGTAGATTAAAATATATTAATACATACAGTGAGGAAAAGCAAAAAATACAGCTGTAATTGCATCAAACCATAAAGCTTGTACACAAAAAATTGAGATAATAAGCAAAGTGAGATGACAATCCACACCTTGAAAGAAATAGTTATAATATATAATAGTTATATATATATATGGCTAATATCCTACATAAATAAGACTCAAGCAGCTCACTGACAAAATCACAGATAGCCCTAACTAAATAAATGACTAATGAATAAGTGAACAATAATCTACCTAGATATTTTTTCAAAAGAAGACATATAAATAGAGAAAAGACATGAAAAAAGCTGTTCAACATCACTAATCATCAGAAAAATGAAAATTAAAATCACAATGAAATATTACCACAAACCTGTAAAAATGTCTATTACCAAAAGATGAAAGATGACAAGTTTTAGTAAGAAGGTAAAAATAACATACAATATTAGTGACGATGTACATTAGTGCATCCATTTGGGGGTGGGGGGGGTAAATTAAGGAGTTGATTTCAAAACTAAAAATAATAGTTGCTTTGTGATATGGCTATCTCACTACAATACATATATCCAGAGGAATTAAAATAAGTATGTCAAAGATGTAATTGTATAACTGGGTTCATATACAAGTATTACTTTATAAATTAAAACCAGAATAAAGGCAAGTGGAAAAATTAAGATATTTCATATAAAATACACATCTTAGTCTTATCCTGAATAATTACACATTTGAGCAGTTGTGGCGCCATATCCCTTCCTGGCACACTTGTCTGGAAATGCACATAAGACCCTGTAAACAAAGTGCTCTTTAGCCTTCATGGCTCCTGAAATTCCACAATGTATTATGTGAATTATTCCACACACCCACATGACCAGCTGGGGGCAGATTTACCTGGCTCTTCACCTTCATAAAAAGGAAACATGAGTGATTAAAACCAGCAGTCAATAGATGCCAAGTAAAAATGGTTGTTTTTATCAAGTTGTGACTTGGATTCATCACACTTTGATGCCGAGGTTCCACTGGCCTTTAACAAAACAATCCACAACCCACGTGTCTGAGGCAATTCCCCCTTCCCCGTTACCACACTGTCATTGCTTAGCATTACTCCATGTGACTGTGTTCAAATAGTCACCTCCACTATTTATCTGGAATTTTATTGACATGAGTAGATTTTGAGTCTGAAATCATTAAGGAATTAGGGGAGATAATCTATATACTATCCTTTATACAGCAGGAAAGTAAGGTGTGCCAATTTAAAAAAATACTTTTGAGAATTTAGTTATTCAGGTTACCAACAACATTAGGAGACAAACAGCTTTGCCAGTAAGCATTGCAACCACTTTCCTAATTTAAATGCAATCATTCTAGGCAGAAAATGTTAAAATCTGAAAAACACACACTATACAGTTGGGACATTATTTTAAATTCCTTTTTTAAAGGCTTAAAACATTCATTAAATTTCAATCAGGAAGTTTAGCCCCAGACTCTCAAAAATTGCTAGACATTGTACCCTCCCAAGTAAAACTTTGTTTTTAACTATAAATAATGCTTTTATCTTGGACACACAGAAAAATTAATTCTTCAGTGCCCAAGCCAAACTCTTTTCACTACTTCAATCGCCAGAGGTTTCTTAGACACAGACAAGAATAATGCCAGCCCATACTGACATTGCCATCTGGAAGCATTTCAGACTACGCAGTAGAAATTAGTCAGCTTACTTCTTTGCTAATGAAAAGGACCATGGCCACCCCAAGCCAACAGGCCTTAACAACAGGCTCTTCAGAATATGCACAGGATTGAGAAGGAGGCAAAACCTGTGAGATGAAGGATGCCCTAGGTAACCAGGGTTCCAAGGACAAGACATTCATCCAAGTCTTAATTATGAGTAAGAGTGAGTGATTCTGCCTTATGGACCAAATGGAATCAATCAAAGGTAACTGCATTACATACATATGACATTAATTCAACTTGTTGGATTTCTTTGTTTCTTCTTCTATTTTGCTTTTGAATGCTCTGCTCAGCTTCAAAGACTTGTGGTTCTTGGGCTTCCAAATGTCAACTTTTTATTTGTATAGTCTGCCTTCTGTATGATCTACTCTCCGCATGATCTATCTTCTGCAAATTCTGCTTTCCATGTGATTTACAGTCCCATATTATTTACTTGCTTTCTGTGTGAGCTACCCTCTCTGTGATCTGCTGTCTGTATGAGTCTCTGTGTTTGTGACACTACTTACCTCCTAGAAAGCTGCTACTGAGAAGCAAGGGAACAGCCCATCCCTTTCCTGCAACTGGACAACAAGCTTCACCTGGCTCCTATGGTTTTTTGAATTTAAATGAGTAAGCACAGCCACTTTTCTCTTCAATTTTAGAGTCCATTTTTCTGGAAGGATCAGCCCCTCCCATGTAGGTGAAGCTCTTGGATGAAGGCAAACAAACCAGGAGAGACCAAACCTCAGGCCCCGGTGTCCACTGGCACACTATCATTTGCTAAATGCCTTTCAGGCTTTGACTTTCTCAGGATTGATTGGTTTGGTAATTAGAGATCCTATTTAGTCTTACATAACTAGAAATATGAAGCTATTTTCTAAATAGAAAATCCAGACAATTGTACAAACCCTCTCCTGCCACTAGTGTGTAGTCACTAAAGAACAGAATAATGAGAATTGCAGGGCAGCAGGAATAGCGGAGACATCAGGCTCACGGAGTAGGATCTTCAAGTTCATTTTCTAAAATATGTAAATAGTTTTAAAAATATGGGGATGAATCATGGAGAGGCCTTTAGGGTACTGAGGATATCCTAAGCCTCCTCCACCAAAAAAAAAAAAAAATGATATTGAGCATTTAAGAATTTTCAGCCTAGTCCTAGACTTTGAGAGCTGGTGTTTACATACTAAGTATGTCCCTAATTAATAAAAATAAATTTTAAAAATCAATAAATAAAAATTTTAAAAAGTCTTGGCTCTGGCCTGTAATGCATAGTACCAGAAATAGGTGCTACCCACAATGAGTTGTTTATCAGAAAGATCTATGAGGTCTCCAAAACAAGAGAGGCTTCTGTCAAAGCACTTAATGACCCACCTGAGGTAAAAAGTAAGACCCTGTTGCTGAAGATACCAACTGCCAACATGGAGATACCCAGATGGAAGCCAGAAGATAGCAGTCCCTAGACAGCCCATCAAGTGCTGGAAAGCACCACATGAGCTACTGAGGAAAACTTGCCAATAACAGTCTGAGCAAGAAGGGATCAAAGCTCCTCAGAAACAACCAGCCTGACAAGAAGCACACCCCCGTGCAACTGTGGCACACAGCCTGGTTTGTAACCAATGGCTTTCTGATTGACCGAGATCCACTCAGTGGAAAGGAATCCATATCTGGAAGTGGGTACCAGATCTGAATGCTGTGGAGACAAAGATTATGCTCTCCAATGTCAAGCTCCCACTAGTCTTTGGCTAAAGGAGAGATTACATCCATCCAACTCTCCCCAAAATTAGTAACGCTTATCCAGTTTAACCTGTGCTGACTTTATTCTCTGTTGGAGAATGTTTTCTTCTTTTTCAGAAACTAGTGAGACCTGAGGTGATAAACCACCCCTTTCACTTCAGTCTAGGCCCAGACAAAACCACAGAGCAAGTAGGGAGATGAGCAAGAGTGCTGCTTCCATGGTGAGCCTGAAAAGCGTTGCCAGGGTGAAGGAGACAGATGCTGAGGATACTCAACACGTACCAAAGCAGAGATCCAAAGATTCCTAGGAGTTCATGACTGAAGGAAACTTAAAACTCATCCACAAAACTCAGGAAATTTTTCAGAAGAGGGAGGAGAAAAATTGTTAAGAGTAACAGATTGGAATGTCATGCCCACAGACACTACCTTTCCCTAATAATAGGAATAATAATAATAACTTACTGTTTCTCCTAAAACTCATAACCCACAACCCCATGGGGAACATCAGCAACCCCACTGAGGATGGGCCCTCTGTGAAATGGGGTCAGAGAGGAGGAAAAGATGGTACCAACACCATGATGTAACCTTACAAAATATGTTCTTAATAAATAAAAAAGAATGTATTTCAAATCTTGGTAACAATACTTGTTAGAATAATCACATAATTTTCACAGTTAGTTTACTTTCCTATTACTGCTGACATTAACTGTATTTACTAGGAAGCCATATTTAATTAAGACAATATTTACATACAGTAAATTGTAACTAATGACCAATTGATAGACTAAAATGTCAATGCAACTTGGAGTCAAAGCATTGACACGTTATAGTAATTATTATTCCCACTTTCTGAATGAGAAAACTGAGGCCTAGAAGAGTAAGTAATTTGCTCAAGTTTCCTGGATAATGCATAATAAAACAAGGGTTCTAGCACAGCAAGAGTCTGTTCATTAGGATGGGCCCACTGTGTGACTCACCTCAAAATATACTGATATCATCTAAGCATTGCTCCTAGGTAGTCAGATCTCTTCCACCTTGCTTTATAAGCATTACTCAATCTACACACAGGCATTTATATCTTGTTCTCATGCACATTCAAATTATCTATAATATCTGTCTATAATGTATCTATAATCTGAGTAGGTAGAATAAATAGCAAAAAGAAGAGGTACTGAATCTCTCCATATCACCACAGAATCTTGTCTATACACCCTACCAAGAGTTGCTACCTAGAATTAGGGATGATAAAAGGCATGGTTTGTGGCCTAACCCTTTTACCGGGTGACTTGCCCTCTCTGGGCTTTGGTTTTCCTATTAGACACCTAGGGACTGCCTAGTCCCCATTCAATTACAATAGACCATAATATTGAATCTCATAGTGTCATCTAATAACCACCTAGTTGTAAGATGATATACCATTAGTTACTGAGTAATTAGCAAACTCCACTGACGAAGCACATTACATACATCTCAGCTTTGAACTCTTGTGATCCCAGCATGCTTTCTTCAAACACGGGTAACACAGCAGATTAATTTGCCAGTAGGTTACCATTAAACTGTTTTCTCAGCTGGGCTGAGGGACAAGAATCAGTTCCACATGCTTATCACATAGACTGTGATTTATGATTCCTGAAATAAATATGGCACTTTCTTTCACTGGAACTAATTTCTAATTTTTGTTTTAACTCTATGGCAATCTGCACCAAAAAAGTGGTTTTCTGGTGAAATGTTTCCTTAATGGCTACATCAAATTTCAAGTAAAATCTTCAATTATACTCTCATGCTACTTCAAAAGATGTATTGTTTGCAAGCCAAGTAGGATAGCTCATACCTTTAATCCCAGCACTAGGAGGATTATAGTGGGTATGAGGACACACTGGGCAACAGAGTTAGTTCCAGGTTAGCCTGGGAAGAGTAAAGACCTACCTCAAAAAAAAAAAAAAACTGTATTATTTGTAGATTTAAAAAAAAAATGGAGTGAATGAGGGCTGCAGAAATGGCTCAGTGGGTAAAGTGATTGCCTCACCAGCATGAGAACCCAAGGTCAGATCCCCAGAACCCGTAATCCCAGTGCTCCTACAGCAAGATTACAGGCAGAGACAAGCCAGTTACCCTGGTATACACAGCAGTGAACAGCAAAATCCCCTGACTCTAACAAGGTGGAAGGCAAGAACTGACAATTAATGCCCTCTCTCCCTCTGTCTCTCTCTCCCTCTCTCTCTCTCTCTCTCCCTCTCTCTCTCTCTTTCTCTCTCTCTCTCTCACACGCACACAACGGCATGCACACACCCACATTCATACACATGAACACATACATACACATGAACATACACATTACACATATGCAGACACAAAGATTAAAATAGAAAAATGCACAAACAGCAACATATAGATTTACATATATGTTTGCCTGGAATCTGATAAAGCTGCTCAAAAAATCTATTCTAACAATTGGTTCTGTACAGTCTCATAAAAAAGTATCACATGCCAACAGCTAAAAATGTGTTATCTTCTGTGTTAACATACTTTAGATAAACCTAATGGTAGAGAAAAATCTTATCAGTTTAACTCTGTGAGGAAAAGGTACCCAAATTTCCCCATATAGTGAGATGGGGGCTGTTTTCATAGGTTAAATATTCCTTAGATTTCTATTCAATAACACCATAATTTCCTATAGGACTTATTCATCCCAGCATCACTTCCACTACCAACTACATCCAAGAGTGGCTAATCTACTGGGAAACAAAGAATCAGGTAGCTAGCCCAAAGAGGCAAATATTCCCAGGTTCTCCTTATCAGACCCTTTTCAGTTGCTTTTCCCAAGGTAAACAGAAAGGACTAGAGCATAATTCCAAAAGAGGGATGATTTGATTGATTTGGCTAATATTCATATAGCAATTGAAAACAGTTGATAGGAAGTAGAGTCTTGACACTTAAAATAAATTAAACACTAGAATAATTCAGGGATGGCAGGGTCAGATAAATTTGTTTGAGAAGGAAGAGGAGCAAAAAGTATTGTTTTAAAACATGTAGCATTTACAAGAAAGCCTATACTTTCTAAAGCATACTTCTAGCACTGACAAAAGAAGTCAAGGATTGGAGGAGAGTCATATTGTTTGGGTTTCTTTCAAAACGCATGGCTAAATTGATTGGAGTCATCACTTCAGTTTTCCCGATGTTTTTAATACACTTTGTACTACTCTGCAGGCATTTCCCTCTACCTCAACCGGAGGCGCTGGGGCACAGTGGCTTTTGTAACTAAAGCTAAAGAGGCAAAGGCTATGGTTGGTCTAAGCACCTGAAAGGAGAAATCTGGCTGTTACAAATGAGCTGTTCACTCCATGAGTCATCTGGGAGACCCTCCTTGTGCTGCCTCCCCTGGCGTTGTAACAGGCTAATAAAAGGTTTTTCTTGAGCAGTCTTTTTTTCCACTTTTGTTTATTTTTATTTATTTATTTGAAAGTGACAGACAGAGAGAGAAAGAGGCAGAGAGAGAGAGAGAGAGAGAGAGAATGGGCATGCCAGGGCCTCCAGCCACTGCAAACGTACTCCAGACGCGTGCGCCCCCTTGTGCATCTGGCTAACGTGGGTCCTGGGGAACTGAGCCTCGAACCCGGGTCCTTAGGCTTCACAGGCAAGCGCTTAACTGCTAAGCCATCTCTCCAGCCCTTGAGCAGTCTTTATTGGCCTACGTTCAGGATTCCAGGCTGAGCAGCTGACACAAAAGAAGCGGCGGAGATGGAGATGCGAGAGTGAGGGTAGAGCCAGGGGAGTTTCGGTCAGGCTCACTGCTGGTCACGTGACAGGCCAAGCTACAAGGCAGTCACCTGCTTGAGAGATGGAGCAGAAACCAAAGAGCTCAAGAGCAGCAAGGACAGAAAGAAGGGCGGCAGAAGTGGAGAGAAGGCAAGAGAGGGCAGAGCTGAGCCTCAAGGATAAAAGGCTGTTAAGCAACCAGAGAAGAGAAACTGATGGCCTTGGTCACTGGAAGAGGTGCAGCAAGTTTTCAAGTGTCTCGAGCTAAGAGTCTCGGACCCAGGGCCAAGAACTGCTATTAACAAGGCTAAGAAAACTCAGCTTCCTGCACCTAGAAAAGAGCTATGGCACCGGATACCCTCAAGGACTAAGGAGTCCTGACAACTACGTGTCCGTGGAAGCTGTAATGTCAGCCACGTCCAAGGGCTCGAGAGTCCTAACTTACTAGGCATATGCTGAAGCTTTAACGCTTTCAGGGCTGTGACCAGACACCATAGGCCTGCAGAAAGGCTGTTACACTAGGAGATGCCACGTGCCGCTGCTGCTGCTCCCACCTGCCAATGATGATAATTTACAGTAATAGACTGCCCAAATAATAATCAAGCATCATTCGTAAGCTACGAAATTTAATTCTCATTTTTTGATCTTTTTTTTAATTTTTATTGAATTATTTATTTGGGTTTTTTTTAAGTATTTGTTTTACTTATTTGTGTGTGTTCGTGTTCAAGTAGAAAACTTTTGGGTTGATTCTGTACCTTTCCACTCATTTAATGCAGGGTTTCTCTGCCTGGATTTTTTTTTTTTAATTCTCATTTTTGTGGGATAAATATCATTATTCCCATTTCATACACAAGGCCACTGATTTTTTTAAAAAAAAAAAAAGCTAAGCAATTTTCCCACACTAAATTTAAACAATCTGTAACTGGCAGAGCTAGGATCAACAAGATAATCCAAGAATTTTTCCCATGATAGGGTAATTTGGGCGGTATCTGAAATGTCCCCCACAGCCACATATTTTAAGCACTTGGTCTCCAGCTTCTGCCACCACGTTGAAAGCTGCTGAGTCTTGAAGAGGTGGGGCCTCTCTGGTTATGAGGAGCAGGTCTTTGAGGAACAATACCCCAGCCCCTCATTCATACCGCTCTGTTTCCTGCTCCCCTCCCATTACCACAGGTGGAGCCACTCCCACGACCAAGCTTTATATACCTTCCTTCCTTCCTTCAGTTGTTTCTGACACACATTATGGTCACAGCAATACAAAAGAAAATAAAAATAACATGCACTTTAAAAGAGCAATCTGTTACAGATTTTGAGAGAGATGAGAAAGAAAGGCGTTCTAGGTCTATAGAATGAATCAGAGCAACAGTTATCAGTGCTGACATCATAGCCACAGGTATCTAGTACATGCTGTTATCCTTTATTCAAGAGAACATGGACTGGAAAGATGGCTTAGAGGTCAAGGCGCTTGCCTGCAAAACCTAAGAGCTCCTCTTTGAATCCTCCAGATCCCGCGTATAGCCAGACGCAACAGTGAGGCAAGCATGCAATGCGAAGCAGGTTCACAAGGGGGCGCAGGTGTCCTGAATTTGTTCACAATGGCTGAAAGGCCCTGGCGCACCCATTCTCTCTCTCTCTCTCTCTCTAAACAGAAAGAGAACATAAGGAAGAACATAGAGTAGTTAGAGTTTCTAATTGCATGTTGTCATGGGTCACCAACTCTTGCCCTAGGTTTATCCAAGGCTGAAACTGAGGAGTAATAAGATTAAGAAGGAATGAACACTCTAACAAAAAAAAAATTAAATCATAAAACAATAGACCTGGGCTTGGTGGCTCACACTTGTAAACATAGCACTTGGAAGGTTGAGACAGGAAGATCACCACAAGTTTAAGAATAACCTGGTATACATTAAATCCCTGTATCAAAAAAAGAAAGAAAAGAAAAGAAAGGAAAGGAAAGGAAAGGAAAGGAAAGGAAAGGAAAAGAAAAGAAAAGAAAAGAAAAGAAAAGAAAAGAAAAGAAAAGAAAAAAAGGGGAGGGAAGGGAAGGGAAGGGAAGGGAAGGGAAGGGAAGGGAAGGGAAGGGAAGGGAAGGGAAGGGAAGGGAAGGGAAGGGAAGGGAAGGGAAGAAGGGAAGGGGAAAACTAATAACACATTCAGTGAAAATACACAAAAGTTTCTTTGGTTAATGGTTTCAATTGGCTAAAATGACTTAAAAGGAAAAAGATTTTCCCACACTTGTATGGTATAAAATTGACAAGATTTCACTCAAGATTTGACAGCTCAGAACCACAATATCAACAGTGAAGGATATATTGTTGAATCATCTGCCCATTACTACAAAAATGTTATAACAGGCTTGTTATGCACAGAAATTTCTACATGGTAACTCATCTTGAAGCTGAGTGAGTATCTGTTGACTAGTGTGACCAAGTCAGATGATACTCTTATTCTTCAGAAGAATGTGTCTTCTGGAAAATTCTTTCACAAAAGCTCTGAAACTGACACAGATTAAGACATCTCCCAACTATCCATAAAAACTGTAGAATCTTGTCTTGGCGCCTTCAAAGGAGAGTTTTCATCCTCTCATACAGTAACAGGAAGTAGCTTGGTTCACCTGTATTGCAACTTATCTTCATAGAGGATGAATTAACGTGACTGTGAGCCTGGCAGACAAGTGGGAACAGGTCAAGTTCAATGTCCCTTTCATACTACTTTGGACTTCGTCTATTATTTATAAATTGAATTTTCTTTATGCAATTCTTTATGTAAGTTTTTATTAATTTGTTAAAAAATACGGGGTGAAAATTTAGACAGAGAAGTAATTTTGTAATCTTTCCTTAAAATTTACCATAATAAGACAGGTATGGGGTCACACATCGTTACTCTCAGCACTAGAGAGGCAGAGGTAGGAGGATCTTTGTGAGTTTGAGGCCACCCTGAGACTACATAGTGAATTCAGAGTCAGCCTGAGCTAGAGCAAGACCCTTGTTAGAAAAAAAAAAAAAAGACAGAAAGAAAATTGCCATAATAAAAATTCAAAGTTAAGGCTGGAGGGATGGCTTAGCAGTTAAGGCATTGTTTGCCTGCAAAGCCAAAGGACTCAGGTCCGATTCCCCGGGACCATGTTAGCCAGATGCACGAGGGGGCGCATGCATGTGGAGTTCATTTGCAGTGGCCAGAGGCCCTGGCGTACCCATTCTCTCCCTCTCTCTCACTCTCCCACTTTCTCTGTCAAATAAATAAATAATTTTTTTTAATATTCAAAGTTAAATCCTAACAAATACAGAAAGATGCCATAAGAAATGAATACCCCTTAGGCTTTGTCATTTATACCCATATTCATATTTTTTTCTCTAAATCTTAAGATCTCTGTGGTCCCAGAATAAGACTAACCCACATAAATCTTCTCGCTCACTTGCACAGGCGTGTGGGTGTGTGTGTGATATAATATCTCCTGCCTAAAAAGGTTACTAAGGGGCTTCAGTTAGCCAAGGATGGTGGCTACAACATTGAAGTGTGCGTGATAGCTTTAGCCACATACTCATTATGAAAATGTTTCCCAGACAGACCAAAATTGCATGTTCTCTCTGGTGTGTGAATCTTAGCTTGTTATATGTATAAATATGTATGTAAGGGTGGGCAAATGTGAATAAAACCTATAAACCTAGAACAGTTGCCAAAAGTGCATGTAAAATGGTGAGCTGGAAGGGGACAAGGATGGGTGAAAGAACTCCCATGGCATGTAGGGCCAAACAGAAGGTTGAAAAATACAGGGGGAGGGAACTGAGAGGAAAAGGGGAGCAGAGGCAGTAGGAGGAGGGAATAGGAATTAATCAAAACAATTTGTGTTTGAAAATGACACAAATTAGAAAAAAAATAAAAGAAAATGAGTTTCTATTTTTATTTGAATAAATAAAAACGTACCATTGGTCCCGAGGATGAGGAAGGCCAGGAAGGGACACTGATGGAAAATAGCACCTCACTTTGAAAATAGTCCTCAGCGGTTCAAGGGCATAATTAAGAGACGCAAGACATGGGAAAGAAGCTCGGATCTCAGAAGCCACGCTTGTGTTGTATTGGTTAACCACAAGTTGTATTGCTGACGCGTACACTGGCTGACTCACTTCAGCCCAGTTTCAGGCTATGTATGGGAAGGGAGGTAGGTGCACATAGGGAAAAAGGAAATGACAGTGGCCACCTTTAAAGCTCACCTACGGCAGCTATGGTCTTTTTCTCATGCCGTCCATGTTCCCACCATGTGCAAATTACACTCCCTTCCAAAATGTCCAAGTTTTCACCAGATCAAAGTCTAGGAGAGTGTCTTAAATCATAGATGACACTAATGAGCACAGCTCCTGGGTTGAAGCAATTTGAGTACAGGTCCTCTCAAAACCTGTGAATTATAGAGCCAAAGTGTTTCCCACATACCCATCTAATACATAACGCTGATAAGTGTAATCAGCACATTCATTCACGCCCAGGGGGTAGGAGTCGTTTTGAAGCTAAACTGTTAGAGCTCACTGTCACTTCTCCTCTCAGATCCTGGCACTCGGTGACCATCGCTGACCTTTTCGTGGCTGTGCACCAGCAACACAAAATTCTCACCCTTTGATAATTGGTTCCTGAAAGAGTTTGTCACCATTTTTAATTTCTTCCTTGACAGCAATAGCCTGTACAGGGGTTAGAATGTTTGAGCCTGTGGAGAGAGAAGAAATTATCTACACCCCAGCTAGATGATTTGCCTAGCATTATAGACTGATTCTTTCTGGAATATTTTTTTATCAGTCAAAATTCTTTCTCTACCAGTTTTAGTATTAAGTATCTAGCGATGAATTTTCTGAAATTCATTAATTACTATTCTTAGTTCTAGTTATTGCTAGATCTTGTTGAAGCCCAAATGTCATGTGCTGCTTCTTCTCAATACTGGAATTGATAAGAGAAATGAGAGGGAGGAAAGGAGAGTAAAAGAAAGAGAAAGATGGAGAGAGGGGGCAGGAGAGAGAGAGAAACATGTAATAGCTACATACATAAATGCATAATATATTCCTTTTATGTATTTTTACCCAGACCACCAAAAGGCCCAGCCTTCTGTGTGTGACATTAAGCTGTAATATTTTAATGTCTGCTTCACAAAGGATCTGAAATGGCACAGCTCAAAAAGGCTGTTGAGACCAGCTGTGTACTTTTCAGATCTTTCACATCTGTACCTTCATACAGTTCGCGAAGTCATGATCATCATCCTTGCCCCTTTAGACACATTGAAGTTTCTCTGAACTGCAAGTAGTTATCATTTGTCAACTCTGCAAAATTCACTCTTACTGTGCACATCACAAGGCAGGTAACAAACTCTTCCTCTGTCACAGTTAATTCATAGCAGGAACTTAAGCTATATTTGCTAAAGGAAGGGAAGAGAGGGAGAAGGAAAGAAAGAAGAGACAGAGGAATGTTTGAATAGGGACCTCTAATTTTCATGGGACCAGGATTTTAGCTACCATGGAGAAGTCTAGCCTTTAGTCCTAACAGGAACAGTTGAAAAGTATACAGCACTGTGGTGGTTTGATTCAGGTTCCCCCATAAACTTAGGTGTTCTAAATGCTAGGTTCTCAGCTGATGGAGATTTGGAAATTAACACCTCCAGAAGGCAGTGTATTGTTGGGGGGTGGGCTTATGGGTGTTATAGCCAGCTCCCCCTTGCTAGTGTTTGGCATGCTCTCCTGTTCCTGTTGTCCTCCTTATGTGGGTCAGGAGGTGATGTTCACCCTCTGCTCATTACATCATTTTCTCTGCCACCACGGAGCTTCCCCCTCAAGTGTGTAAGCCAAAATGAACCTCTTTTTCCCACAAGCTTCTCTTGGTTGGGTGATTTCTACCAGCAATGCGAACCTGACTGCAACACCCACCCCTGGTTCAATCAAGATGAGCCCTCCAGGGTCTTACTGCACACAGTGAGTGTTTCCCACAGTCAGACTGTCTTCTGGGTGGCTTCAGGGCACAATAATCTGAAGCAACTCCAATCTTCCTAGTCAAAGAATGAAATCACAGTGTCAAAGACCATTGGGAGACAGGTGAGCCTGACCCCTAGTAAATGCATCTTAGTAAATATCCTGAAATCCAACTAATTTTTGAGACTCCTCATTCTTCTGAGCAAACACTGAGTAGAAAACAAACTCTATTCTTTAATTGACTGGGCATTTTAAGAGGATTTCATTTTAATTTTTACCTGGAAATATAATTCAAGCATTTCATTCATGGATAATTTTTATATTAGTAAAACTGAAATAGCTGAAGTATTTTATATCGTGGTTGTTTATTTGTGGAACATGCCTGCACACTATGCTGTGTTGAGCTAAAGGACAATGAGACTGAGCACAATTAGACTTAGTAAAGTAAATAGAATATTGTTCGCTAATGGACCAGGGGGAACCTGAAATTTATTTAATGAATATCCTTTATGACTCATTTTAGGACCTTGTGAGAGGATCTAACTCCTCAATGGCAGAGTAAGACCAGGTGGGAATGCGAAACACAAGTCCCACCGATAGCAAAGTATCACAGCAACGATTCATGTATATCCCAAGAGCAAGTCTGACTGTAAATTTAGCTACACAACCCATGTGGTTAAAATTCCAAATTACTGGGCAGTGTTGAAAGAAGGAACCTGTATTAGTTACCTTCTCATTGCTGGCACCAAATGGCTACACAGAAGCAACTTAAAGAAGAAAGAGGTTTTCGACTCATGGCCTGTGGGGCTGGGGCAATGGCTCACTGGGTAAGACCGCTTGTGACACAAGCATGAGGATCTGAGAGGGTTTGAATTTAATCCGCAGCATACATTTTTAAAAAGTCTGACATAGCCGTACATGCCTATAACTCCAGTCCTATGGTGAGGCAAACATAGAAGAGCTGCTAAGGCTCACTGGTCAGCCAATACGACCAAAAGCATAATTTTTTTTAAGGCAGCTCCTGAGATAGAGTAAACAACTCTATCTCAAGGAAACAGCCTAGAAGAATGACAGAGGGCACTTGACAATCTGGTCTCTGCATGGGCGCACACAACAGCACACACTATGCATACACACACCACACATTCTACACTACACACACACACACACACACACACGCAATTGTTTTAGCCTACCCCTAGCAACTCACATCCTCCAGCAAGGCTCCACCTCAGAAAGATTGTGCAACCTTCCCAAACAGTGCCACCAGTTGGAGACCAAGAATTCAAATATATGAGCCTATGAGGAACATTTTAAATTCAAATCGTAACAGCAACCTTTTTATATTTTTCCTTAAAGTATTTTTTATAGTGAAAGTCAATTATGATAAACCTCTAGGTTTCCCTACCCATCCATTCCTCCATCTTCTCAGGAAAATTCAAGAAATGTGTACTTTCGATACTCTGATCACCTTGACTCTGGTGAGCAGCATTTCTACTACTAAGGGAGAGGAGACTTTAATCCCTGCCTTTGCTTCTAAAGGACTGGGGAGTCAAGGGGTAGTGACACATCTGGGATCCTGGAATGTGAGTGTCCACACCTGTGACAATCATGGGCCTGACTCACCTCAATAAAAAGAATTGAAAGTCCATGTCTGTGATGTAGCTCACAGCAGAGCATTTTTCTATCATGCACAAGGTTCTGTGTTCAAACCCCAAAAGTGCAAAAATTTGAAAGAAATCGGAGATCCAGTATTATCATCCGATCTAAGTCACATGCTTTAACAAAGTTCTCCAGAACTAATAAGTTCAGAGAACTTGGAATGCAACCTGCTCATTAATTTTTAAAAAAATACATTGGAAACTATTGCTATAGGTCTTTGTGTGTATATTCTATTAGCTGGAGGGCTAGAGCTAAAGAGAATCCTCAATTACTCACTTAGTTTCACTCATAAATTAATTGACTTTGCCAGTGACAATATTCATTTTTCCAGCTATTTTGGAAACAGAAATTTCAGAAAAAAAAATATTCTACCTGTTATGTCACACTAATTCCATAGTAGTAATGTGCATTGTATTTTAAAATAAAATTCATAATCAGTTATGTTTGGAGAACAAGGGGTAACATGCAAAAGTAGTGTCTTGTTTTCATTTCACTTCTTGTTCCTGTTGCTACTTTTGATATCTAACATACCCTGTGAACACCCAAGATGCGGATGCAGTTTACAATGGTTCCCATAATTATTGACCACAGAGCTTGCTTGTTTTAAGCCAAGAATATAGAACAGAGAGTCCTCCACAGAATCTAACAATGTTGAGAAATTCTGATATAGAGCTTTTAAAGCAATCACAACTTCTTCTTTTTAAAAGACTCACTATGAAACTGCAATTGTACTTGGCATCTCTTTATCGGTCATCCTCTCTTTGGTGGGACAAAATACCTTACACCAATCAGTTTACAGAAGGAATGGTTTATTTTTTGTCTTACAGCTCCAGGTGATAGTCCACTGTGGTGGGGAGACATGGTGGCAGGATCTTGAGATATCTGGTCACGTTTAGTCCTCAGTGAGGACTCTGAAGACAGAGATGAATGCAACTGCTCAGCTAACCCGTTTTTAATTTTTATTTATTTATTTGAGAGAGAAAGAGAGAGAGAGAGAGGCAGACAGAGAGAGAATAGGTGCACCAGGGACTCCACCCACTGCAAATGAACTCCAGACACATGCACCATCTTGTGCATCTGGCTTACGTGAGTCCTGGGGAATGAAACCTGGGTCTTTTGGCTTTGCTGGCAAGCACTTTAACCACTAAGCCATCTCTCCAGCTCGCTCGCTCTCGCGCGCTCTCTCTCTCTCTCTCTCTCTTCTCCTTTTTTAAAAATATAAAAATCAAGTTAAGAAAGGTAACTAAGCATCTGGGTACTGGGGAATCTAACCCAGGGCATTAGGCTTTGGAAATAAGTGCCTTTCACCACGCAGCCATCTCTCCAACCTGCTCTTGATTTTCTGCAGTCCAGGACCCCAGTCCATGGAATGGTGTAGCCCCAAGTTAAGGTGGACATCTTAATTAGCCTAATAAAGGCAATCCCTTACAGACTGCACACAGGTGTGCCTAATCTACATCATCCCTCCCAGGTGATTCTAGGTCCTGCCCTAAACCTAAATCTAAACCGTTACTTTGGAGACCACAGAGATTAGATTAAGTTTCTTCCTGCTGGGAATTTAGAACCTAGTAGATACTCCAGACCCAGAAAAAACTTGAAGGAAAACACAGTTTAGGGTCTTGGTATTCAATCCTGCTGTGACATGAATCTCTTGCTTAAAGCCGAGAAGGGGAGAGGAAGAGTTCCAGAGAACTGAAAGATGCTTCTAGAATGCATATTATATGCAAGACCAAAGAAATTTTGTCAAATGTTTGATATATTTCTAATTCAAAAAGAATTTCATGTGAATATATTTTAAATAGAATTCTGGCATATACAAAATCCTAGGGTCAATCTCAGAACCACAAAACAAAACAGAGAAAGATGAAGAGAGAGAGAAGAGAAGACAGAGGAAGGGGGAGGGGTAGGGAGGGAAGAGAAGGGAAGAAAGGGGAAGGAAGGGAAAGGAAGGAAAGAGAAGAGTAGGGAGAGGAGGGAAGGGGAGAGGAAGAAGAGAAAGAAAGGAAAGGAAAGGAAAGGAAAGGAAAGGAAAGGAAAGGAAAGGAAAGGAAAGGAAAGGAAAAGGAAAAGGAAAAGGAAAAGGAAAAGGAAAGGGAGAGTAAAAGAAAAAAGAAATTTTTGAAGTGACCACAGACTGTATTGATAGGAGGATGTGGATGAAATCAGAATTATGTTGTGGGTTAGTCAGTCACACTCAGAGCCACAGCAATGAAATGCTCACTCAACCTCACAGACACATAACCCTCGTGGTGGAAGAATAGACTGATAAAAATTGTAAAAGCATGAAAAGGGAGCAATATTGCCAACGTGGAATCTGGCAGAAGAAGCATTTGATGGAGCAATATTTTTAAGATAAATGTTTTAAAATAGGAAAAAGAGTATTTGTAGTGACTCTGCTGAAAGTAAATTATTTCCACATAATAAAATGTGGCCTAGGGCTGGAGAACTGACTTAACAATTAAGGTGCTTGCCTGCAAAGCCTAAGGACCCATGTTCTACACTCCAGACCCCACATTAGCCCGATGCACAAAGGTGAGGCACATGCAAGAGCACATATGCCCACTAGATGACGCAAGTGTCAGGAGTTTGATTGTAGTGGCTGAGGCCCTGGCACACCAATTCTCTCTCTCTCCTCTCTCTCTCCAGCTCTCTCTCTCCCCCTCCCCCCAAAAGGAAAAAAGTGATTTAAGAACCACAACAACAAAAATCTCCTTCATAGTTGTAACAGGAACTAGAGGGCACTCCCATGCACAGAGTATTTTATTGAGCTTACTACCAGGACACTTGCTCAGAGCAGGTGTGTTATATAGCAATTAGGATATGAATAGAGGAATAAGCTATGAGAATTAGACAAGGCAGAAAACTGGGAAAGCATGAATTTTATTTATTTTTTTTTATTTTTTCTCCATTTTTATTAATATTTTCCATGATAACAAAAAAAATCCCATGGTATTACCCTCCCCCCTTTCCCCTTTGAAATTCCATTCTCCATCATATCCCCTCCCCATCTCAATCTTTCTACTTACATATATACAATACCAACCTAATAAAAGCCCTCCTCCCTTTCTTTCTCTTCCCTTTCTATCTCCTTTTTTAACTTACTGGCCTCTGCTACTGAGTTTTTTCCTTCTCACACAGAAGCCCAATCATCTCTAGCTAAGATCCACATATGAGGGAGAACATGTGGCGCTTGGGGAAAGCATGAATTTTAAATAATCATAGGTAAAGAGAAATCAATTTCTGTGTAATGTAACATCAAGCCCAAAATAAATTATGCACTTGTGTATGAACCTCATCATGGACCAGGATAAAGCATACTAAAATATAAGTATCCATACACGTAGAACTAAGGAGACAGATGACAGAGACTCACAGTAGATGGAAGACCAATGCTGCTGACCAAGCACTTCACCAAATGCTGAGTAAGGGTTTTAGTGGGCCACGTAGAGCTTATGTCCCCTAAACTATCTTTCTTTCAAGAATTTCAAGAAAAAAAAAAAAGTGCAACCTTTTGAGAGTAGACCCAAGTTTCTAAACGACAGACACTTCAGACTTGAACAAAGCAGATTTAAACAAACTAGACTTAAACAAGGTTCGCAACTCCCAAGGGCAACCGTTCTATCAAAATGGCTGTGCTCGCTTGGGAACAACTTCATCCCACCCACAAATCCTTCATATTTAATGCTGAAATGGTTGTTGTCTTTGTTTTTTAAGCAACAAAACCCATCTTTGATCTCCAAAGTTTTTCAACTCTGTTTCTTTTTCTTTTCTCGGGTTTATGCAAGAAGAGTACACTGAATGGACCCTCACCTTCTTACAGCTTTGTCAGGCCACTGTCTTTGCTTAGCTCTCAACTCACTTTGCAGCATGCGTGTGTATGCCACAAGTTATCACTCCTTTCAGTGGTCAGTTGGACTGTTCTCCACTATTCAAAACCTTCTTGTGATTTAAAAAAAAAAAAAAAAGAGGGCTGGAGAGATGGCTTAGCAGTTAAGTGCTTGCCTGTGAAGCCTAAGGACCCAGGTTCGAGGCTTGATTCCCCAGGGCCTATGCTAGCCAGATGCACAAGGGGGCGCACACATCTAGGGTTCGTTTACAGTGGCTAGAGGCCCTGGTGTGCTAATTCTCTCTCTCTCTCTCTCTCTCTCTCTCTGTCTCCCTCTTTCTCTTTCTCTCTCTGTTGTTCTCAAATAAATAAATAAAAAATAAATGAAAATATTTAAAAAAATAAAAGAAAAGAATGGAAGGAAAGAAGAACAGAAAAGGAAAAAAAGGAAAGGAGGAGGAAGAAAGATGAAAGAAATAAAACAAGAAAGGAATGAGTTGGGTATGGAGGCACATGCCTTTAATCCCAGCACTTGAGAGGCAGAGGTAGGAGGATCACCGTGAGTTTGAGGCCACCCTGAGACTACATAATGAATTCCTGGTCAGCCTGAGCTAGTGAGACCCTACCTCGAAAAAACCAAAAAAAAAAAAAAAAAAAATGAAGAAAGAAAGGAAAATTCAGATTTCCCTACTATAATCGCCTAGAGCATGACTCTTTTAATAGAGCTATGAGAAGGATTAGAACACCAGCCCCAAGTCCTTATCCTTCTTTAGCAAAGAATAGAAAAATGTAGACACAACGAGCAAATTATTAAATATTTAGTTTAAGAAAGAACAGGAGAGAGGTAAGCCTTCAAGGCTAAATAGCTGTCAAGGGTCCTGAGCAGGTTTCCACATGTGACATGATTTGGTCATCTTTATAACCTGGAAAATGTAAATTAAGAGGCACTTAATTAAGATGTGACTCATTATCCAGCATAGGTGTATAGCAGAGATCTTAATTAGCTGGTGGCACACAGAAAAGTTTCTTGTGATGAGAAAGAGCCCACCCAACTGGGAGAGGGTGGAGATGTAGGTTTCAAGAAAGCTTTTCTAAATCAAGGACCCAGAAAGTGGTTCCTGGTGGCCGCTTTCTAATCTGGCTGGGATAGGTTGATATCTGTGTCCTTGGGCTTCTGTTCCACACTTCTCCTATTTTCTGTCACTTCTCACCACATGTCCCTGCCTGCCTCTTCCTTCCTCCTCTCTAGCCATGCTGGATCTTTGCCTTGCCTACACTAAGCATTCTCCAGCTTCCTGGTTTTGTACTGACTGCATCCCTTCCAGGAAGGCCCGACCCCTCTCCCCAGACTCTAACTCCCTACATTCGGTGTCTGTTCCAAATTGCCTCAGCAGAGAGACCATTATTAACTGTGTTAAAGGACATTCCACACTAATTTCATTCTTACCCCATGAACAGTGTTAGATACTAAGTTACCTTTTCACTGATGGAATAAAACACCTGACCAAAAGCAGCTGATGGGAGGAAAGGATTAATTTTCGTTTACAGTAGAGAGGGTAAGGTTCACGATGACAGAGGAGAGCATGACATGAGTAGAGGCTGGACATCACCTGGGCCACAGCACATGTAAACAGCATAGGAGAGTGAACCAAGCTCTAGCAAGCAGGAGCTGGCTATAATAGCCTAAAGACCACCCCCAACAAAAACACCTTATCCAGCAAGGTTTTGCCTCCAAAATTTTCATCAGCTGGGGCCAAGCATTCAAAACACATGATTTTGTGGAAGACATCTGATTTTAACCACTGTGAGTGTCTACTTATCTGTGTGTTTATAATCTCTTTCCCCAAGGATCACAATATTGGCATATCATGTTGAATTAATAGAAAGCCCTCTAATTTTTCCCTCTCTGCATATCTTACTTGATTCCTGCCAGCTTCATCAATTGCATGCAAAGAGACCTACTGACCCCTTTCATCATCCCCCACGTGGAGATAGATAACAGAAATCAGCCTGCCACTGACATAGCTCAGAACTCTGTCAGAGAGCATCTGATCTATACTTAGTCACTTACCTCCACAAGCAACCTTCTCTCTCATCCCATACTTCATGTCAGAGAATCCTCTTGCTGGCTGTCCTCCTTGGCCAGGGAGCACCCTGGTCTTGCCTGTGTGTGAGTGAATCAAAGAAGCAGACCAAAAATGAACCCAACATGGCTCAGGGAAATTTTGCGGAAGAGGGGGCGGAAAGAATGTCAGAGCCACATGTTGGGTCATGATATGCAGAGACATTTATCTTACCCATAACTGTGGGCTAACTCCGCAATGCATGACCCGTATACCTCAACAAGGAGGGGCCAAGGGGAGGGGGTAGGTCACGGATGAGCCTAATAATGGTACCAAACTGACTGTATTTGCTGAATACAAAACTAACTAATAAAGGAGAAAGAAAAAAACCTTCTAATCAAATGTGGAAACTGACGTGGATGTGGTGTGTATTGACATCTGGCACCAGAAAAAGAAGGGGATGTCAGCCCTAGCTGCAAGCCAGGTAAGACCTTGATACCCACTGCACGGATCAGGCTCTTCTAGGGAAAGAAAGCTAGAAGTCTCCTCTCCTCACTGCCTTGATTCTGAATCTCTGTCCTGGACGCATCCTCCGTCTAGACCCTCTGGCTTTCTACCTGTCAGCTGCCAATCTGATTTATCCTCTACTGCTCTCTGCAAGCCTAACTTTCCCAGGGAAGGTCTCAGTGTTATTCTAGTACTTGAGGTAGACACTGCCTGGTGTGTCATTTTGCCTAACACCTAACACCACAGCAGATACATTCTGATCCCAAAGGGGATTCTCCTACAAGGGGGACAAGTGAGAATCTTTGCTTCCCTAAAAACAACCATCTTCATCCTTTCGTTTATGCTTAGTCTTTCTCAATTCATCTTTCTCTTGCTTTTATACAGTGTTGAGCTTGAAAATCCATTTGAGTACCTCAACAATCAAAAACCCAAATGCCTGGAGCATTCAGGCAGGTGTCCTAAGTGTGAGAAGTGGCAAGGGTATACCACCAGGGTTCGGTTTATAGGCTACTAGAATGGAGCCCCTGAGGTACAGTTTACAAAAGATGCCTGAATTGAGCAGGACATACTAACATTTTAGACTAAGGGGGTGTTTCACAACCTTGGCCACACAATCATCTGCACACTATATGATGCTGATGTTGGGATCCCATATATGGTAGAATCCCCCACATGTAGAAGTCAGCATTTCCTTAAAAGATTAATGAGTTATCTTGATATATAGGTAAGTAACCATCCATTCCTTTCAGGTGCTAATTGTAACATAATTTGCTATTCTATGGGGACCACAAGAAACATCCACCCAGATAATGCCTGCTTTCAAAGTAAACATTTTTTTTAAATAAGTAATCCATTAAACTTAGAAAAAAAAAACATTTCATTGGAAATGAAGCATCATAGTAAGTAATTAAGGGACTAGAGTTCACAGGAGTTCAGGACATTACTAAGTTGTTAATATCTAATCAATTTCTAACCCAAAGTTTTCCTAACAGAACCTTAACAGGACAGAATGCTTCAAGTACATGGTGTCCCCCACTTCACTCCATGCCCAAAAGAACTGATATTATTTCATAAAGAACTCCTCATCTCTAAGGGACTAAATAGCATTTCTGGAATAACTTAAAAGAAACCATGTTTTCTTTGGAAGACAAGTGGGCATACATACCCAGGGGTTCATTTCAGTCCAGTCCCATGGACTTACCCACAGCTGTTTTAAGTAGCAATGTCTTTGCTATCTTGTGGTGGAAATGGTGCCACTGAAATTCTTCAACACATGAAAGATAAGGATATTGTGTTCTTTAGTTGGGTCATGGAATGGGTTCACTTCTTCACCTCTTTTTTCCACAGCCTTATGAATCACACATGTGGGCAAAAAGAAAACATGGTTTATGGAAATTGCTTCCATAAATAGTCAAGAATTTACATTCTTGACAATTGTATCATTGAATTCTTGGATGTCTTCACTTAGCTTCTTGTAATGCTTTTCTATTCACGGTCCAACCAGAAGGACAGAGGTGATGGTGCTGGGTGAGCATGGAACTAATCTGAATGGTGCTCCCAGATAGAAATGGAATGAAAGAAAGATAACCACATCTTCAGACACTTGTAATGACAGAAATTACTGCCCCACTTGTGTCCACCCAATGTGACAATCACCACAGTTTTTGTTGTATAGAATAATGTAAAACAGAATGTCCTGGTACTATGTGATATGTTCTCAAAATATGGTCAGATATGTATAGGAAAGGCATGTCACCTATCTGCCTGTTGTAGAATCACAACACTTAATTAGAATACTAAAAATCTCTGAAGATATTAGAGGAAAGGTCATCTGTGATAGTATGAATGGTAAAGGAGCTTACTATGTAAAGTGAAGTAAGTCCAGCCCTAGAAAGAGAAGTGCCACATGATCTCACTCATTGGTGGAATCTAAAAGAGTTCATTTCGTAGAAGTTGAGAGCAGAATGGTGATTGCAAGAGGCTGTGGAGGAAAAGCTGAGAGAGTGATAGAAAGAGGTTTATCAACAGGTATGCCATTGCATTTAGATAGGAGCAAGAAGCTCATGTGTGCTATTGCTCAGTGAGTTGTCAGTAGTATACTGGATATTTCACAAGCCTAGAATGTTATTTTTGTTTTCATCTTACATGTGTTAGAGAAGTTAGATAGCTTTAATCTCATTTAAACATATAATGTCTGCATGCATTAAAGCATTACATGATAGCTCATTAATGTGCATAACTTTAATGTTTATGTACCAACAAAAATAAATTGAAAAAAAAAAGATTATTTTTCAGAACACAAACGTTTGGCTTTTTCTCTTTACTTCCTGTTGTTCAAATTTCATGAAGAATTTTTTTAACTTTATTTATTTATTTATTTATTTGAGAGAGCGAGAAAGAGGGAGAGAGAGAGAGAAAGAGAGAAAATGGGTGCGCCAGGGCCCCCAGCCACTGCAAACAAACTCCAGACACATGTGCCACTTTGTGTATCTGGCTTACATGGGTCCTGGGGATTCAAACCAAGATCCTTTGGCTTTGCAGGCAAATTCCTTAACCACTAGGCCATCTCTCCAGCCCTCATCAAGAATTTGATTCCATGTATATAACAGTGTTTGGGGAATAAGCTTTGGAAAACATTTGTTCTTAGTATAGACCGTTTGTGCTCAGCTGCAGGAAGTCCAGAATCTGGCCCCTTATTGGATATGAGCAGCTGTGTGCTTGTGAGCACCACTCAAGTTGTTTGTGTTCAGTTTGCAAAACATCAAGAGGAAGAAGAATTCTGGCTGAAAGTCTAACATGGAGTTGGGAAATTTCTGAGTTCTAATCATTTTGTTACCACTTATTTAATAGTATTTCAGAGCCACAGTTATTAACCATAATTTTAAAATAAAATGAGCAGAAAAAGTATGGTTTTGTAATGACTAAATACCTGTCCTGTATCTATCCTGAACTAGTAAGGCGTTGTTTATATCTTCACTGTTTCCATTTACCATGACCCTGCGGAGCTGTCAA
The DNA here is from genome assembly GCA_036346955.1 of Dipus sagitta. Lineage (NCBI taxonomy): Eukaryota > Metazoa > Chordata > Mammalia > Rodentia > Dipodidae > Dipus > Dipus sagitta. The sequence goes on from CM070771.1 coordinate 189,283,574, forward strand.
TGAGTTTGGCTTCAGGGTACCCAGGCCCTGCTGCTACTGTTACATGAAGCAAACGTTTGATTCATCATGCCTTCCTAAAATCTGAAAACACATGAATTCCCAAACACACTATCCCTCGGTGTTTGAGGTAAGAAACTATGAATCCAGAGGAGATAATGCTTACTTTGATAAAGCCTACGCTAGCATTGGTCTAAGTGCTTTAGAAGTATTAACTCATCCTTACTCATCAGTATATATTCAGATGCGACAACTGAGTCATTAAAAGGACAATATGCTCATAGCAACATATTCAGCAATGAGCCCTGTTTTTCTGATTGAGGTAGCCTATTTCATACTTAGTCTGGCTTGCTAACCTCTATGCTAGTCCATAAGAATTCACAAGTCTTATTTAAACAACATTTGATTTTCTTACCCACAAAATAGTATTAATAACAACTACTTTCCAGGGAAAGCTTGCAGCAACTCTTGTCAGCCTTTGCAAAGGAGATTCCACTCTGAATAGTCAGTGACTTTGATATATTTTACTAGCCATACACAAGACTGCAGGGGGCAACACAGCGAGCTGAAAGAATATCCCATGAGGACTGGTGACCCCTGTTAGTCTGAAGCACTCCCACTCTCCTGTGTAATTTAGAAACTAGCATAAAAATGGTGCTGTGCCCAGAGGCACATGACACATCACCAAAAAGCACCTTTCAAGGTGCCATTTAAAATTTAAATGAGACATTATATAATCTTCAATCAAAGAAGTTTAATATCAGGAGCTGTGAAATTTGGGAGTTCATACATAATGAAGGCATTGAGGGTCCTTTTACCAGCAGTTGCTCTCATGGGCACCCCATGATAAACACCTAAAAATCCAAGCATAGGAGCCCACATGCCCAAACTGGCGAACAGCTGGACAAGCCACCAGGGAAGTAGAAAGGCAGTAAACTAAATAAGCTTGATTTATTTTTACACCTCCCCAGGGTTCTGTATATTTTGGGGTTCAAATATACTTTGCCATCCAGGTGCATTTGGTTTCCATCTTTGACTCTGATCTTTGAATCCACTACAGTCTTACCTTCTTCCTGATTTCCACACTACCTTTACCTCCAGTCTGTTCAGCATTACCCTCCTGACCTTAGGCTGATTGTCTTCAATTAAGCCCAAGGATTTCCTCTTCCTTCCTGAACCAAAGTCAGGTTACTGCACAAGAATAATAAAGGGCTCAATGGACTGTGCTGTCCTAGCGAGGGCCCCAGCATCAACCTTTGGAAAACACCCTGACTTCAGACACCTCCATCCCAGAGGGCCAGTCAATTGCAGCAGCTTTGCTCTGCCGGTTTCAGTGAATTGGTGTCTGTGCCAGGGAGTGTTTTCTCTGGGAATCTGGTTTCTCATTAAAAGAACTGGGCCCAGGGAAGCAAGAAGGGGGAGGGGGGAGGCAAGTTAAGTTAAAATATGATATGAATTGATATTTAAAAAAATACAAATCTGCTATGATTAATCACACTACAAGGTCATTTAATGTGTTTGGAAGAAATTCAGAGCAAATGAATTCATGAGCTGTCAGCAAATATTTACTCTAAAGCATAACTGATGCACAGCGCCTAAGCCAGGAATGCTTCTTGAGGTTCAGTAATACCCACCTTAAAAGGTATGAGATGCAAATACACATAAGGAAATAATTGTGATTCTATTCATTTATTGTCATTAAAAGTAGAATCATATCTATATTTTCAATGTAAAAACAATATGGTTAAACATCTGTGTTTACCAAAGGCAGTGAAAATCTAAGCAGGTAATATTTTAAACAATGTACATTTGGATTCTTGTATGATATGCTCAACAATCCCATCAGTTTAAAAAAAAATCCTCAGAATACTCCTGGGAAAAATGATAAATAATACAGAATAGTTTCTACTCTAAAATTAAATCCTATCTCTATAGGATTTCCTAAAATTATAGCTCTCTCTCCTCCCTCATCTCATAGGCAAATCTCCATGGGAAACCTCAAACTGGGGAAATAAGATGAGGAAGGGATGACTGGAGATAGCCTTGATAAGGTCAGTAAATTACATATAGTTATATTTGCCAAGGAACATCTTAAACACATTTTCTTCTCCATTCTTTCTTTCATTCCAGCAAATTAGGTCATGTACTGTCATTATTTTCTTCACTGACCATTTCAGTACCACTCAATCTTATCGTTACACAAATTTCAAGTTTTCCAATTTTTGTTTATATAAGTAAGCATGCATTTCATCTCAACCATGACCAATTCTACCCATCCTATGCTCTCATAAAGCACTCGCTGTCATGAAGCAGTCATACCCAGGCAAGGGTTCTCTCAGACGGCTCAGCCCTCGTGGAATAAACACCTGTGCCTGTGAATTCCTGGAGATGATGTCTGTGTGCTTTCCTCCTGCTCACCTGATCCCTCAGCCGCCCTTGCTTTGATATTGTTTCATCCACAGTTATTGCCTCACCAGGCCAGTGCCCAGCAAAGGGAACAGAGGAGAGGAAAACCTAGTGAATCTTAAAGATATAAGAAACGTGCCTAACAATGGACTGAATGTTTTCAATTCTCCATAAAGACGTTTGGTATCATGGATTTCAATGACAGCCACAAATAATTAAGAGAAATTTTTTTTACCAATTTAAATAAGCATAAAAATACAAAGAAGCTATAATATTCAGCTTGATTAACAGTCTAACAGAGCCAACCATCTCAGTGACTGGTTATTAAAATTGTTTTCAAGGTTCATTTCAGAAGGCATGTGTTACCAAATGTGTCAATGAAAATCAATTCAAAAGGAAAGAAGATCAAAGTAAGAAACTATTGATAAAGGCAAACTTTTGGAAACCTATGCACAGTTCCCCTGTCAGGAGGATACCATGCAGACACAGGCAGGGTATGCTTTGTATAATGTATGGCTTTGTCTTGCTAGAATACAGAAACTTCACTTTACATCTACATGGTATAGTATGAGCTCTATAGTCTAAGGGTGGATGGCTATCCCTCTTAAGTCTGACCATAATTACTTGCTCCCCAAAACATGTCCCTTAATAACACTTTATTTGCCAGTGGTTGAGCATTAATCCCAAATTAGACCAATCACAGTCTTTTCTTGGAATTTCAATGAGAAATAAAGAGTCATTTCTTGCCAGTGATATAAGCTCTGAGATGAAAATATGAAAGCCATGAGGTACACAAAATTGATAAGAAGAACTGAAAAACCAGCATGCAGACATCAACAGAAACAAAAGACAGAATTCCAGTAGTGCTAAATCCTCGGGTTTGTGGCCAAACAGAATACTGGCAAAGCAGGATCTACAAGTGGATAGAAAGATCTGAAGCTCTCAAAGAACAATAGAGTTGACAGATACTCCATGGTCCCCCAGCCAGGGTTAATCTGGAAAGACCCCTTGCCTCCAAGCCAAGAGGATTGTCAGAGTCTGCCCAGTGGGATTTCAAACTTACCTCAATAGTGACTATTGTGTGCCTCCCATTCTCCCCTCATATGAGTGGAAGTGTTGCTAGTACCGAAGTTCCTATTCTATCTTATATATTGTGTGAGGTAGGTGTCGATGAGAAGAGTAGAGGCCACTCTTCCAGTTTTCATGCCTGTGTATCAAGAGGAACCACATCCTGATCTGCTAGAGCAGTCCTCCGCACCACCCACAATAAAGAAATCCCCTAGTATCCTCAGAGGTCCTAGGTTTCAAACCACAGGCAGAGAACAAATTGATTTTGTGAATTGATTCCTTTGAGGAAGCAACAATTGTGTATATATATGTATGTATATATATACATGTGTGTGTGTCATATGGTACTCATCATTTTTGACAAGTCCATATATGAATATAATGTGCTTGAGCATATGCAGCCCCCTTACCCTTTATTATCCCCCTCCCACTCCTGCAGATAGCCTTCCTCTGTCTTCCTGCCTGCTGGCCTCACTTCTAATTTTGTGTCTTTTATTAATTAATTCATTAATTTTAGTAACATAAGTTTGGTAAAGTTTACTCATATAAACTTGGATGAGAGGTTATGTATTTTGGATACTGATTATTAACTGAAAACTTCAAAAGCATCCCCATAAGTAGATAAAGCTGGATTAGTTTACTGCCTTCGATTATTGGAATATATTCCAAGGAAATTCCTATCACATACCAAGCAATGCAACAGAATACAGAAAATGTTGCCAGCGTCCACAAATTAGCTTAAAGAAATTTCAAAGCAATGAAATGCTTTTGTGTGCTGGTTTGACTGAGTTACACATCAATCGGGACTGCCATTATCTTGTCTAGTATCAATTTGTCAATGTTTCCCTGTGGCTTTGAACAAAAGCTGCTTAATTCCTGGCTGGCAACATAAAGTTCAACGAAAGAAAAAAATCAAAGAGGGAAATAAGTCTGTCAAAACTGAAGAAAGCAAATCTCTCCCAGGAGTAGGGAAAGGACAGGGAGGAGGCTAACAATTGTACCAACATGGCTGTATACACACTGTGTACATAACTAATAATAATAGAAAAAGACACTCTGAGTCCAAACAAGGTAAAAAGTAAGTAAGTAAAAATAAAAAACTGAAGAAAGCATGTCAGCAGTCGGAGGATATCGATGCTACTGGGGACCAAAGAGTTAGTCTGCTGAATTTAAATGATGAAAAATATTGGGAAGGGAATATGAAGGGGTTTTAGGAAGAATTTAATGGTACTTTTATGACTATCTTCTTATATATGTGAAAAGGTGATTAGTTTACAAACTCATATGAATAAATAAGTATAAAATATATCCTTTAAAAATATGAATAAAAATTCAAAGTACCAGGAAAGTCGTATGTCATAGTCTAATTAGTAGCATCATGTACTCCTTCTTAGTGATACACAAAGTCATTGCAGTTCTTAAAAATCAATATATTTTACAGTCAATAAAATGCAGTATTAAAAAAGTAATAATATTTGGAAGAGGAATAAGTTCAGTGAAAAGTGAAAGGGCAGGGTACAAAAGTAGGTAACGGGAGAGGATTATGATCTATGTATAAAAATTGTCAGTAAAAATGAAAAAGGAATAATCTTCAGTCCATCAGGTCCATACTAAATGGATGGCATTGCAATGACCATATCATGCCTCAAATTTCTCAACAAATTTTAATTATCTAAATGTATTGAAATACTTTGAAAGTAAACCTAACTATCACATGCCATAGGAGATAAAAAGCCCTCAGAGACCACTATATAGTTTTATACAGTGCTATAGTTTTGTCCACCATGTCCTCCAAAGGCCTGTGTGATAAAGGCTTGGTCCACAGTCTGTGAAGCTACTGGGAGCTGGTAGAACCTTTATGAGGTGGGGCCTAGTTAGAAATTGAGTTATTGGTGCTCCCATTAAAAAATAAATAAAAGTTATCTGGTCCATATTCTCTCACTCTCTCTCCTTTGCCCATAAGCATCCACCATTAAGTGCTGCTTCACTATTGGCTCAAATGTAATGGAATAGACAGACATGGACAGAAACCTTCAAAACTATGAGCCAAATAAATAATACACTTTATCTTGGGTATTTGTTATACAATGGAAAGCTGACCAACGCATTGAATGTTCTCCGTGACATGACACACAGCATCTCTATTTTATCATGGGATAGTGGCTTTGAGAAGTTGCCCAAGTTCTGAGAGTGTTGTGCATTGCACTACAACCTACCACGTGAAGTGTGAGCTGACGTAGGAGTGCTCAGAAAGAAAAGACCCTCAACTAGTTTTCAATAGAAAATGCATCACGTCAAACCACCAGGGTGCTTTTTCCTCACTATAAGCTTCTCTGATCCCCATCCTATCCAAAATTTTGCTATAGCACAATTTCTTTTGAAACATGATGTATCAGTTACTTTTTCATTGCTGAAACAAGACACCTGAGCACAGACAGGTTATAGAATAAAAAGGGTTTAATTCAGCTTGCACTTTCAAGAAGTTTCATCATAGAGGAGAAGGCATGGCAAGCCACAGCAAGAAGCCCATATCGCATCTCACCAGAGTCAGGAAGCTGATGGTGAAGAGCAAGTGAGACTGGACTAGAAACCTGTAAAGTCCTCCTGCTCTGAACCACTTCTGCATACAAGGACTCATTTCCTTAAAGGTTCAGAAACTTACCCCAAATAATGCCATGTTATTGGAGACCAAATATGCAAATGTATAGGCCTATTGGAGTAAGGGTCAGTTTACATTCAAAGTATGGCACACAAGAATTCTCAGGGATGACATGCATTCCCTAGGAAAGTCCATTATACCCTTGTAATACAACACAAACATAAGTAACATCTTAGTATTACTTCAGAACTAATTTTGACCTCACAGACACCTGATGGGATTAAAGTTAACTACTTGAGGTTCTAAGAGCCCAGTTTGAGAAACACTACTGTAAATATACAAGAAAATTGTGCCTTTGATGGTTAAGAAAATTGAAGTGCCCCATTCATGATTGTTTGAGGGTTCACAAATTTCCAGAAACTTACAGCCTGCCATACATGGAGGTCAGGTATGTGCATTCCTAGGCCAGATGAAAAGTCCTAAAGCTGACTGTTGAGGGAGCATCTCTGAGGCATGAGGGAAGAGGAAGTGCCCAGGGAATACATGTAGTATACTGATAGCAGCTCCCATATCTGCAAACCTGTTTCTTGAACAAAATATTTACAGTGTTTAATTTATTCTCACAAAAGCTACAGCACCATTGCACTAGAATCTACAAAAATCATCTCTGGCCTCATCCAATCATATACCCTGTTCTTTTCTTCTTTCTCGTCCGCAGTAGTGATTGCAATATTTTTGTACCAGGGTAATTATTAGTAATTTTATAAAGCTATCCGTCTTGCAGTCTTGAGTGGTACAAAGCTTAACTTGATTAATGACAGTATGGTTCTCAAATGAATTTTTTATGAGATTTTGTTTTCCACCCATAAGCTCTACAAAACTTCTACCACATCACATAGGTTTAAAGATTACTCTCAGAACTGTTTTTCTTCCCTTCAGCATCTATTAATCCATGTCTGTATATCTCTATTACACCAGAACAGAAATTGACAGCTCTATTATTTTGGTACAAATATTCTCCACACTGAGTGCAAAAAAGAAGTGGTTCCTTATAATAAAGATATATCCTTGTTTGGCTCTAACATAGTACTGTTTGTCATAGAGAGGGGAAAGTAAGGTTTCTGTGTTCTCCTAGCTCCATTCATAGAAGTAGTAAAGGAGAAAAGATTTTTTTTTTCCAGAAACAAATGTAGGTACCCGGGTTGTAGTTGCTTTCCGTGGGCAGTGCGGAGCGCCTGAGCAAGGAGGCTCCTGCAGGAGGGATTGGCGCTGATATTCTGGAATCTCCTCTTGCTAACTCACAAGGGCTTTCTACTCGCACTTTTGCCAAATCTGCATTGGTGCTGTCTCTCTGGAAACCTGAAGCCACTCCAGGAGGAAGTACAAGGGCAATGATAGCATGAAAATTGGCAAACACTGAACACCAATCCTAGCTTTTTCCGCTGAGGTCCGAGTGGTTAAACATATACCAGCGCATCACAAGGGTGGATGTCCAACAGAGTATGGCTCTGCTGGCATGACAAGCTGTCTTCTACTTGTGTCAGAATATTTTACAACTTATGTGCATTATTCATCCGGGACAAGCATAGCTACTTTAGGGATACTGAGATACTAGAGTGGTTAAATCATAAAGCCTTCAACAACACCCACACTTCTTATTTCTGTGGATCAGTGGTTCTAAATACACCAGGATGCATGGGGTATTTCCAACCAGTCCTCTTTCCAGGAATTCATTTCATTAATAGAAAAATAAAACGTCAGCTTATTTTTCATAACTTCATCATATTTGGTAAAAAGTAGCGTTCCTTCTCAAAACAAAATAGAAGAGCATCTGATAGGTTCCCAGTGCACACCCCATCAGACAGGTAACAGGAGTCTAGTTACCATCCTCAATTCATAAATGAATGCATTGCTCTCATACGTGTAAAACTTCCTTTCTCTGACCTTTATTAAGCAACCCCTGACATTGTTGTGACATTTTAAGTGTCTGAAAAAAACTTGAACAAAACAACTTAGGAACCTGCCTATGCATAGTCAAAAAGGTTTTATACTATACCTCTTACCAAGTTCACCCCACATCTGAAGCATAATGGGTCCTGCAGAGATATCATTAGCAGACACATGGGTGTTGTATACAGGAAGTCACTGGCCAGTGAGGTGAGCATTCATGCCATAAGGTGGAGCAGGACTGTGTCTGTTCTCAGAATGCATTATGGTTTGATATTCTCTTGTTCCAGAAAGACAGTTCGGTGTATAGAACTGTTCTACTTGATTGTACTTGGTTATGTACACTTGCAGAAAGAAAAGAAGGTGGAAGGGTTCTAAGAATAAACTTGATTCTAGTCTCTCATAAAATCATGAGTTATGACATGTTTGCACGGTAGTGTGATCAGAAATGACGGGCCTCCATCAATCTTGCTGCCAGTAATGTGGACCACAAAAAAGTGGCCATCTTAACCAAATATTTGTGGCCAAAACAGTTCTGAGCTTCTTGCTACCGACTCAATCTTTGACACAGTCTATGTCTCCCTCTATAGGTCACATCTCACATTCAGATATTAATCATTAATAGAAATTCATTCAAAAGTAATTAAGAACAGGCTGAAATAATGCTTGCCCATGACATCATATGTCCCTATCAAAACAGACATCACTAAGGGAAGTCTATAGTATTCATTCCTTTAAAACCTGTGACTTAAAAATGCTTTTTTTAGTTTATAGGAAAGATCAGAACAATCAAAGAAAATACTGTTTGAATCAGGAGGAAAAGGAAGGAAAAATAGCAAAAGCATAGGAAAGTATAGACACAAGTGTCTTGTAGGTATGCCTGGTAAGTATACAAGAGAGAAAGAGAGAGAGAATATGACTCTGAGTAATATGCTACATATCTCAATAAGATTCTCAGCTCTCTTATTGCTCTTATTACATCCCTATTCACTGGTTACATTAGTAGAAAGACTGATTTTTTTTATCCAATCATAATAAAACATAATTGACCTGTCTCCTCCCTACCTTATTATCTTAGTAAAAGTATCAGTGCACTACAGAGTCTTCTGAGAAGTGTAACTATAAACTAAATGAATGTGTTTCTAAATATAGATTTACTATGTTGTACTCTTATTTTATGTAGTCTTTGCATGTTTGTGTTTTTTTTTTAATTTTTAATTTAATTATTTATTTATTTGCAAGCAGAAAGAAACAGAGGAGAAAAAGAAAGAGAGAAAATGAGTAGACCAGGGCCTCTAGCCACTGCAAATGAACCCCGGATGCATGCACCACCTTGCACATCTGGATATACATGGGTACTGGGGAACCAAACATTGCTAGCTAGGCTTTGCAGGCAAGTGCCTTAACTGCTTACCCATGTTATAATTTTGCCTCATGGAGGAAAATATCTGTCTGAAATTTTCAGTACTGGATCTTGGGAAATGTTCCCACCAAATATTGAGAGCTAGAGTTGAACAAAGCCAAGACAGAACAGAAGAAACCATACCCCCAGGAGGTTTTCCCTGAATATACAAGCATGGGAGAATCTAATCACACTTGATTTTAAAGAATTAGAGAAAATGTTCTGATGCACATAAATTCTATTCCCCCCCCCCTTCATGTCTAGACTACACCATACTCACCATCATGTCAACAACTATTGTCTTGACACACAAAAGATATATACAAGAGCAGCCAGGGGTCCTCTCCTTTCAAATTCTGTAGAGGTGCCAGGTTTTTAGTTTAGTGGTATACCACTTGCCTAACATGCTCAAAGCCCTGACGTTCAATCCCAAGTACCGCCATTTGTAGGTAAACAATTTGCTTTCCCAAAGAGGGGTCTTAGAAGTATCTTAAAGTGGAATAAAATTTTTAAAGAAACAGTCAAGGCTACAGTTGCCACGTTTCATAGCGGAGAAGAAAGGAAATGTTGGAGTTCATGAGCTAAGAGAGGACTGAGTCATTACACCAACTCTGTCACTTAATACCTATGGGATTTGGTCAAGGTATATGTTTCTGTGTCTTGGCATTCCTAGCAGAAAATAGAAACAAAGACTCACCCATTGGGTAGTTCATAAACATTAAATAGGATAAATCATGTTAAAGCTTAGCACCGGGCCCGAGGACATTTAATAACTGGCACTATTGCTAAGCACAACACACTCAATGTCCAGAAGTGAGCAGCAAAATATTAGAGCTCTTAAACAGCGATCATCTTATAATGAGAGTTCACTTCTTCATAGAGGGTCAGTGGGGAACTTAAGAGTCAAGAGATGGAGTGGAGGGGTGCTGCCTGTGGTGTTCTGCCCCACCCACAGGTGTGGCCTTCAGCAGTCATCTTCGTACCACATAGTCCTTCCCTCTGATACTAACATGGTAGATTCAATCAGTGCAGGAGTTTTACCAAAGCCACGGCCATCAGTTTTTCCCAAATTTTAAAATGTAAAAATCTCACTGGCATGCTGACCTTGGAACATGTGCACAGAGGAGAGAGATCTTATTCAGAGAAAATAATTCCTCAGATATATCTATATCTATCTATCTATCTATCTATCTATCTATCTATATATATATATATAGAGAGAGAGAGAGAGAGAGAGAGGGAGAGAAAATAGGGGTAGGAAAAGTAGATTTCTCATTCCTAAGGCTTGACTGCAGTCTGCTTTTAGATTCTCTTATTTAGATGCTTTCAGACCTCCAGATATTCTTACTGCCTCTTTGCCTTTCACGCTAATGCTGAAGCAAATTGGTTGACAATATTCTCTAAGGGACAACGTCCAACTCCAAGAGCAGAGCCCAGGAAACAATGTAGAGGTCACAGGGTTAATTACTTCTGAGCTTAACCAAATGCTTTGCTCAAGAAACTTTCCTCTGTAGAGCTACTAGACCCTGTCTCTCAAATCTAGCTTAACTGACTCCCCTGAGTTCCATACCTATAAACCCAATTGCATGCTAACAACTTTAACCATCATGACCACATTGTTCTATGCTGAACATCTACAGAAGATCCAACACTGCCCTAGGCATTTATTTTATTTTATTTTATTTTATTTTATTTTTATTAATTAGTTTTGTACTCAGTGAATACAGCCAAGTTGGTTGTTTTATATAATTGTTACAACTGCATTACATTAGTTCCACTTTGCACATAAGGAAGCACTGTCAGACTATACCCAAAAGCCTGAGCTCTTTTCTCACCACTATGAATCTTTACAGCTCCCCAGGAATGTCTCATAATCCCTCATAATCTCAGTGGATTAAAAGTAAACTCACCAGGTGGGATGTGTCATGGGAAGACCAGAGTCAGAGTCTGGATTCCATTTCTTAACATTTGCATGATTCACAGCAATCACCTAGATTCCCTCAGACTTCTTTAAATGAATCATACCTGTTGTATTGACCCACCTGGACTGACAGGAGGGTGAAGGAAGATATCATGTGGGAAATCACTGAACAATTTTACCGCTCATTACGCTAGTGTTTCCATTTAGATTTTATAACCTTAGCATGTATACAGTCAAGATAAGGTACCTAAGCTAGATTCTTTTCGAACCCTTATGATGCCTAAATGCATATGAAAATACTGTATAAGCTTTGGAGGGTTATCTAAACTTAAAAGATTAGCATGCTAAATTAACTTTGAATTGTTACACAATTTTGCCAAGCTGTTTCAGTGTCTGTTATTCATGTTACCAATGTGAATATATATATTTTGCTTGTGTGCATGCATGTGTTTGTGCCTGTGTGTATAATGTGTTGTGTGTATGTAAGTGTGTGTGTGTGTGTGTGTGTGTGTGTGTGTGTTGTGTGTGAGTCATATTGTGCCCCCTACAGTCTTCTGTGGGGTTGGAGGTGGAATTCACCTACGGTAGCTAGAGAGGAACATCAGGCCTGTCTCTCTTGGGCTTTGTTTAGAGCTCAAGTTTCTTTTTTTTTTTAATTTTTTTGTTTGTTTATTTATTTGAGAGTGACAGAGAGAAGGAGGCAGAGAGAGAGAGAGAGAGAGAGAGAGAGAGAGAGAATGGGCACACCAGAGCTTCCAGCCACTGCAAACGAACTCCAGATGCGTGCGCCCCCTTGTGCTATAACGTGGGTCCTGAGGAATTGAGCCTTGAACAGGGGTCCTTAGGTTTCACAGGCAAGCGCTTAACTGCTAAGCCATCTCTCCAGCCCGAGCTGAAGTTTCTTTAATGGTTTTTGAGCTTTCTGGATTTCTGCTCCTCCAGACCCAGCTCTTTACTCGGGACCTTGCACTCTGGCACTCTCGGATCCTCATTCCTGTGCAGGAAGTGCACATAGACACTGAACCATCTCTCAGGACCACTGGGAAAACTTTTAAAGGAAAAAGTTTAATAAAATGATGATGACTGCATACCTCTAGATATCACCCACAAGTTCTGTGCAAATGTCTTGATGTGCCTCTCCTACTACTGCTTTCTGGCTTCACTTTTACTGCACGTATTCTCAAAACTGTTTGTGCAACAACTTCCAGTGGCCTCGTGCAACTTCACACTCACCTGTGTACGTAATTCCCAGACAAGTATCCGTGTACGGGTCCCAAAGCTCCTGACACAATATTTTGCTTGATATGTGTGGTGGTTTGATTCAGGTGTCCCCCATAAACTTAGGTGTTCTGAATGCTAGGTTCCCAGCCGATGGAGATTTGGGAATTAACGCCTCCAGGAGGGAGTGTATTGTTGGGGGCAGGCTTATGGGTGTTATAGCCAGTTTCCCCATGCCAATGTTTGGCACACTCTCCTGTTGCTATTGTCTGCCTTATGTTGGCCAGGGGGTGATATCCACCTTCTGCTCATGCCAGCATTTTCCCCTGCCATCATGGAGCTTCCCCACGAGCCTGTAAGCCAAAATAAACTTCTTTTTCCCCCAAGCTGTTCTTGGTTGGGTGATTTCTACCAGCAATGCGAACCTGACTGCAACAACATGTAAAGGTTTATAGCTCTTATACCCTTTTTTATTGAGCTCAAGATTCGTGACATCACATTCATTCCAAAGTACTTACAGAATATCTACGAAATGCCAGACATAAGTCTATCCACTAAAAACACATTGATGAATAAAATAGGACATACCTCTCCTCAAGACTTTACATTTTATCTGGGAGGCAGTGAGACAATAAACTGATAAGTAAAATATATATTATAACAGATGACAATAGGTACTATGAATTATATAATAAAGTAGTAAGACCACCACCCCTATACTCTCTCTCTCTCTTGTGAGGTACACTCCCCCACTTCTTTAGTCATGGAATTTCCTATATTCATACATGACCGTGGGCTTCTGGCCACAGTTGATTTCCAAGCATAAGTCTCTAACCAAAGCAGGGTCACTGGGATTTAGAGCATCAAACAGCAAATGGAAGAACAACTAACAGAAGAAATAATGGAAGAAGTTCAAAGGTTCGCAATTCAAGATTCTCCATGAGAAAATAATAAAGGCTATCACCTGAGGAAAACAGAAGAAAGTCAGTCAGTCAGTCAGACACAGCATCAATGAGTACCTAGTTCTACTTGCTTCTGAGGCTCACATGAGTCACTGTCTTTCTCTAATTTTGGGCGGGATTTTTGTTGTCATTGTTGTTGTTTTCATCATTTTCTTGTAATTCATGAGCCAATTAATTCTCTTCAGTTGGGTTCCTTTCACTTATAGCCTACAGTTTGGATAAGTGTCTCCCAAAGGCCAATATCTTATCGCTTGAGTTCTGACACACGGTACTGTAAGGGGTGGTGGAATCCTTAAGAGGTGGGGCCTAGTGGGAAGAAGTCGGTTCATTGAGGACATGCACTCAGAGGGGATTAGAACATGAGCTGCTGCTTCACCAGAAGCCCATAAGCAATTCAGGAACTGAGACCTCCAAAATGGTGAGCTAAAATAATCCTTCCATCCCTTTAAGTGAATTATCTTGAGTATTCTATTATGGTAATGGAAAACACCAGCACAGACTTGCAATGCAGAACTCATACAGGCAGTGGGACCCTAAGACCGAGAGAAATGAAGTCTTTCATCACATGTGTTATCCATGGCTAGTGAGAAGGTCAGGACTCATAGGGTCTATATCCTCCAACTACCCAAATAGTGACCTCTACTTTAAACTATTTTCTACATTTATTAGTTAATATCTATTTCTGCCACCACCTCCTTTGTCTGAACATCCATCATTTCATCATTTTTCACCCAGACTGTTGTTTCCCATTGTATCAAGGGGTTTCAATTAAGTTAGACCTCTCTCTCTCTCTCTCTCTCTCTTGCTTTCTTCAGGATTTAAAATTAACTCCCACCATACATCTAGCCAATCCCCCAAGAAGAAGTAACTTATGGTCCAAAATTATTCTGGACATGAGATTAAAGTTATATGTCAGTCTGAATTGAACAAATATGATAATCCAAGAAAATAGAATATGAATGACAATAAGAAAATGTGTGATTCACTAGATATTTCTACATTGTTATCATAGTTAAGATGTAGAGATTCCTATAATAGAAAAGCCAAAGATTTCAGAGTTCTGAAGCGAAAACATACTCCTGTTGAGATTCACCAAAACCATAGCCTCCTGTGGTTATGAACCTCTAGGCCTACCCAATTTCCCTTGTTTTGTTAGAGAAAATACCCGTGAACAGTGAATGGCAGTGTGTTTAGATAGAATTTATATTATAGGTCTCATTTTCTCAAATTATATCCTAAATATTTCTGCTATTTCTTGAGAGACTTTGCCTATGTTGTTGGAAGTTTCTGCCATTCAAATAACAACCCAATCAATTTGCTTTTAGCCATTAAAAAGAAAAAAATTATGTATTGTATGTTTATCATAGATGAACTTAATAGTCAAAAGGAAAACCATTCTATGCATACACTCTATCATATATATGTCATAAATGCTAATTTGTCTTCTTTATAGAGAATTTTTTCTGATTTTTAATAAAGTAGCCACCACCCCTCTGCCCTTCTTAAAAGATAACTTGAACTGTATTTCTACTCAATTACCAAGCCTACTGATGGTTTTATGTCTTGAAATCCTAACCAGACTCAGGGTGAACACAGTGGAAACATTCAGAGGTTTATAAAATAAAACAATGAACCATCAAGGCCAATATCAAAAATTTTACTTTTCTTGGAGAGCAGCGGGAAAAATAGAGATAGGTTTGTAAACCTGTTACAAACTAGTTTGCCTCATTTCAAGAATAAATTGTCCATACAAACAAACCTGAGTTCAAGTTCTGTTCCATCTCTCACATCTCTCACTGGAGTTATTTAAGAGTTCTTCATTTTCAGACTGGAGAGATCGCTCAATGGTTAAGGCACTTGCTTGCAAAGCATAAGGTCCCAGGTTCAATTCCTCAGTCCCCACATAAAGACAGATGCACAATGTGGTGCATTCATCTGGAGTTCATTTAAAGTAACTGGAGGCCCTGGTGTGCATATTCTCTCTCCCCCAACTCTCCTTGCAAATAAATAAATTAAATTTTAAATAATTCTTCATTTTCTAAAACACTAGTTTTCTCATTTTCCAAACTGAAAAGTGTTGCAATTTCAAATGATGTGCTAACATATCCAGTGAAGTACCTGTCATAAAGAAATATGTAACAGATGGTGGCTATGGTTGTGATCATTAATGCTGACCACCATGTATTCATCCATCCATTCCTCAAGCAATAATTTATGCTACAGTACCCTAATTCTGAGACCTTGTTTCCCATTTCAAAATTCTTGAAATTATAATCACTATTAAATTAACTACACACAATGGATATTGTTCTTCATCAAAGATGTCTATAATTTGGTCATGTATCCTACAGTGACAATATCACAGGTCTAGCTATTATACTTGAAGTAAAAGTTGACAAAAACAAATGCGAAAGGCCATCACCTCCAGAAAGCTGCAAACCCTGATGCCTAGCAAAGGGGTCATATGACGTTAGCTGATGCTACCATACCCAACTATTTCAGACATCATTATCCATTTAAAGAAGATGATCAAAGTTATGGTCTTTCAGTGATAGAAATAGACACATTAGGGGCTGGAGAAATTGCTTAGTGTTTAAGGCACTTGCCTGCAAATCCTAAGGACCCAGGTTCGACTGCCTAGTACCCACCTAAACCAGATACACAAGGTGGCACATGTGTCAGGAGTTTGTTTACAGTGGCTAGAGGCCCTGATGTGCCCATTCTCTCTCTCTTTCTCTTTCTCTCTCTCAAATAAATAAATTAAATAAATAAGACACATTAGTTTCATATAGAATCTTAGGAGTTGTATAGATTCTCCAAGGATGACCTCACTCAAAAGAATCTATGAAACTGAGGGCTAGAGAGATGGCTTAGTGATAGGGCACTTGTCTATGAAGCCAAAGGACCTAAGTTCAATTCCCCAGGATGCACATGAAACAAGATGCGCAAGGCAGTGCATTCGTCTGGAGATGATCTGCAGTGGCTAGATGCCCATTCTCTCTCTTTCTCTCTCTCTCTCTCTCTCTCTCTCTCTCTTTTAAAAAAAATAAACTATGAAGCTGAGATAAGGATTCATGTTTTCCCTTCATGAAAAAATCTTTATTACTCTACAGATCATTTTCATGATGTTATAATCTCTCAAGTTTAACATTCAAAGCTAAGAATCACCGTTGCACAGTCCTTAACAATACTTTACACTGGGATGGAGGCCAAAAGAATCAAATTAAAAGGGAAAGAAAACAGGGCTTCTATCAGCCCTATGAAAAAAACCACTTATAACTACATACTTTCCTCATTCATTTAGTACAAATCACCCAGTCACAGCATCAACATGTGATTTACTTTCCCACTAGGGAAACCCATTTTGTAGCCCAATGTGTGTTACTCCAAACCTCAGCTTGTGGTTTGGCTGTATCTCCATACTGTAACCATAAATGTCAATGTAAATACAAATTTTCTAGAAGGATGATAAAATCAAAACAATCTATTTTCAGGAAACCAATGTGAAAATGTATAATTACAATATAATTTTCCCACAATTTATAAAAATCTAGTCAAAGTGTTTTTGTCAAAAGAAAATTCTTAGCAGGATGCTGATATGAGGCACTGAAATTGCTTTACTTTAATCAAGGCAATTCATCAGCATGCACACAAGCCCTATTCTGTGCTGGTTCTGTTTAAGCAAAGGTGTGGAGCATTCATGGGGGGCTTTTTGAGGAGTCTCCAATCCAAAGAGGAAAGACTCCAAGTTCTGAGCTGTTTCAGAACCAGAGTTTTAAAACAGGAAGTGCTTATTTGTAACAGAGATAAAAACACAGAGATGAGCTAAGCCAGAAACTAAACAAAGACTCTGATACCTAATTATTGAATGCCATAAGAAAGAATGGAAACTCTTTATAAAACCATGAATGGAACAAAAGGGAGGCTCTGGTAGTTCTGAACATGAATGGTAGGTAAAGAAAGTTGCTTTTTGTTTTGGTTTTGGTTGTCCTGTCCATGTTAAAGGACTCTGACTTTGATAGAGATTAGGAGCTAGGTAGCCTTCAAAGAACAAAGATGTTGCCCTGCCCTGTAAGATTAAAATGTGAATTGGAGAAGATGCAGTCCAAGAACTCCCCCACCCCTTGCCCCTAGAGAAGTTAGATTGAGTTGTTGCTCATCTCTTAAATGATTTTAGGGTCTTAAATCTTGGGTGGAGAAATGCTAATGAGGTGGAAGGAATAGTTAGCCCCTTAAGAATATAATGTACTTAAACCTTGGTGCAGTTCTTTTCAGACCCTCTCTGCTGAGCCTGTCTGATTTTCTGAGGTCTTCAAAAAGCATAACTTTTTCTCTTCCTTGAACATCCTTGGTAATTCTAAGCAGGCTTGTCCTGACACTTTGGGCTTTTCCACCTATACATATTCCAAGCCCTTGATCCAAAAAAACCCTCTCTCTTTCTTACAGAAACACACTCTCTCGAATGAATATTTTCCTTAATAAAGTCTACTTTTATCTTCCTCACCTCCTTGGCTGCATTCTTTAATAATTAGTTGGCATACAACGCCAAACTGGAACTTAAACCTTAGCCACTCAAGTCCAACCCATTTGGGCCCAGGGGCCCCATTGCTCTCAAAATCCAGCAACAACCTGAGAAATGATCCTCAACATCTATGTAAATGTCTTGCTAAGACACACCATCTGAAAAGACAGACTTGGCTTAGGAACCTGCAAATGGGGACCAAAACTTACTTTTTTATTAATATGCATAACTATATATATAGTTATGTATATAAACTACTTTTAAAAGTAGTTATAGGAATTTTGTGGCTATGAGACAATCTTGTCATGCATTGAATTCTGAGCAAAATTGACTTAGAGCTACTTCAGCAGAATACATCTGAATATTTCACTTATATTGAAGGTATCATACACTGTCTAGTATCATGTGGTCACCAGAACATAATACTAGATTGGTTGTTCACAGAGTCAAGTTCCCCTATTCATGATTTCTTTATTCATAAGGATGGCTAGATGATAGATTGTTAAATAATAGATACAGAGAGAATTATGCAATTATATATATACTATAAATATATATAGTTATATTTTATTACTGCATTGTTATAAAGATAATATAATGAGTTGAATGATATTGATTTCTTCTTCTGAACTTGAAGGAAACTAAAATATGCTCCTTGTCCCTCCCTAGATAACTCGTACACAATGTCAGTTAATTAAAACACAAAAACTTGGGCTGGAAAGATGGCTTAACAGTTGAGACAATTGCCTATAAAGAAGCCTAAGGACCCATATTCAACTCTCCAGATCCCACTTAAGACAGACGCACAAAGGTGAGGCGAGCACAAGGTTGCAAATGCCCACTAGGTGGCAAAAGCATCTGGAGCTCAATTGCAGTGGCTGAAGATCTGGCCAATTCTCTCTCTCTCCTCTCTCCTCTCTCCTCTCTCCTCTCCTCTCCTCTCCTCTCCTCTCCTCTCCTCTCCTCTCCTCTCCTCTCCTCTCTCTCTCTCTCTCTCTCTCTCTCTGTCAAAAAAAACAAATGCTTTCAAAGACATTTTCAGTTTTCGTTTTTTTTTTTTTTTTTTTTTTTTTGGTTTTTCGAGGTAGGGTCTCACTCTAGCTCAGGCTGACCTGGAATTCACTATGGAGTCTCAGGGTGGCCTCGAACTCACGGCCATCCTCCTACCTCTGCCTCCCGAGTGCTGGGATTAAAGGCGTGCGCCACCACGCCCGGCTTACATTTTCAGTTTTCTAGAAAGCCCAGTCCCTGAGGCTGAGGCTGACACCAGATGTATGATTTGATTCCAGAATTTCTAGTATTTAGGTTCAAGAGGAAAGGTGGCATAGGAAATAATGGAATATTACCCACATATACCAAGCAGGGAAGAAAGAAAGCATCGTCCGTGATGTAAGAATTCTGGCCCTGTGGCCCAACCTCTGCAAAGGTTTAAAATATGGAAATAACATGTCTGAAAAGTGCAAGCATAAATGATATACCTCAGTAGCTCCACACCAGAAGTGGGACACGGCTATGTGCTTTTGGATATGTAGGAAGGGTTTGGTGTCATAGTAACCATGTTTGACAGGAGAGCCATGAATGCTAAATGTCCTGCCAAGAACAGATAGCCGCAATGAACAATAGTCGAGATGGCTTAGTTAAGGCGTTTGCCTGCGAAGCCTAAGGACTCAGGTTTGATTCCCCAGGACCCATGTAAGCCAGATGCACAAGGGGGCACATGTATCTGAGGTTTGTTTGCAGTGGCTGAAAGCTCTGGCATGCCCATTCTCAACAACAAAAAAATTTAATGCCAATAGTCTTGCATAAAGAAATCAGTCAGTTTGATTTGGGAGTTTGTAATGCAAGAAGAGCAAAGAGGAAGAGGAGAGATATCTACCTAGGTGATTTTGGGGAAAAAAAGAAAATATGTTATATTAAAAGAAAGTTAGATGTTTACAAGTAATGTTGTTATTTAACCTTCCTTTCACTTAACTCATCAGGCTTTTAGGATTTAATTAATATATGCAAAGCTTTCTGAAGAGTACCAGCCATATAGAAAACTTTTAAAAAGACTTTTTATTCATTATATCTAAAGAAAAAAAGAACCTTCAAAGTTCCTTCAGAAATTAGTAGATTTTACCTTTGCCTTTGTACAAGAATGCAAATTTGTTTAAATGCCCTTGGCTTCATAATGAAAAGGCTTTCCCCTTTACTGACATGTTATTCACTTCGCGCTCTCTAACCCCACCCATCCTAACAGGATGTGCAAGGAGCGCCCCTTTCACCCAGTCCTCAGTCCTGCTCCAAGTAGAAATGGCCTAGCCCAAGGAGACTGAGAAGCAGTATGCTGCCTCTGTCAAAACCTGATTCCTGGGCTGGCAAGATGGCTTAGTGGTTAAGCGCTTGCCTGTGAAGCCTAAGGATCCCGGTTCGAGGCTCATTTCCCCAGGACCCACGTTAGCCAGATGCACAAGGAGGCTCACGCATCTGGAGTTCCTTTGCAGTGGCTGGAGGCCCTGGCGCTCACTTGCTCACTCTCTCTCTCTCTCTCTCTCTCTCCCTGTCGCTCTCAAGTAAATAAATAAAAATAAACAAACAAACAAAAACCTGATTCCTAATATCATCAGACCTTCTTTGCTACAAAGCAACCGTGAACAGGTAATTAATTAGCAGTGGCCTTCGCCGACCAAGCCTTTAAGGGTGACATCTCAACTCATTCTAAGCTGCTGGCAGAGCCTTCTGAGTCAACTCTTAACACCACAATGCAAGTTCTTCCACTGTATCCAGGACACTTTGTGGGGAGTTGCTCCAAGGAATAAATGTGCAGGAGTTTCACTGCCTTCCAACCTCGGGATCCTCCGTGGCTCCCATGCTGTGACGTGGTCCTCCCCATCGCAAACACTGCATGCACCACAGCGTATCATCATTTGTATTTCACATGACCCTGCCTTTATAAGATAAGGGATTAGGGAGATTTTCAGAGCACAGTGCTAGAAACATATGGGGAGTCACATAAATAATTAGATGCCGATTATAGCTTGATCCATAGCCCCACGGGTGCTGGCTGTAACAACAATCAGCCAAAATGAACTAGCCAACAAAATGTGCTAGTCAGCAAAGGACTTAAGTTTATAAACCTAGAAGCCAAGTTACAAGTCAGGCATCAGTTCGAATACTCAGAGGATGGAGGAGTGTGAACCCAAAGTGAAGAACGTATTATAGCAAGCTCCACCCCCTCCTAAGACAAATAGTTTCCTAATTCTGTGGAGAAAACGATTCCTATCAACATGATGAAGTACTGATAAACAGAAGAGGATTAGAATATTTGCTTTACTCCTTGCAAGGTACAGAATTTACTCAAGCTTTTGGACTTCTCTGAAGTTCCATTTCCTCATTGCTAATTAAAAATAATAATGTTATCTGATTTATTGTATTGCCATGAGGACTGACCATGATACTACACCTAAAGTTCTGAGCAAGTTCCTGGTACACAGAGAATCATCAGTAACAATGGTCATTATTAAAACTCTATTTTTGTTAGTATCATAATCATTAATTATTTACTGCCTTGCCTTACAAGATAATTGGGAAATCACTATTACTTAATTTAGCAAGTATTAATTGAATACATACCATGTGTTTGTCAGTGTCCTGGAAACTATATATGACGCAGACAGAGAAGTTAGCTCCTGTAATGAAATTGACACTTGGCACTGTGTCTTTGTGTGATGCGATTGTTATATGTGTACACACACGTAATTCCTTTCTCCCTGGCTAAGTGCCTGACACAGAACTCAAAATCCTTGTGATTGCCTTAGTAATGGGCATGTCACTTGTCATTTATAATAGGTTCATTTTTCTCATTCCTGAGTTTATGCTAAGAAAGTGACTCACAATATGCTGGTCAGAAGGGGAGATCAGGATTAGATAGTTTCAGAAGACAAGTAGAAATACCATTACAGAAACTTAAGGGAAAGCATGGTTTTTAAAGACAGGCTATGATAGTTTATGGGACTTGTTGAGGTAATTGAGTCCTAGATCCTGGTGACAGGGAAAGAAAGGATATGAATAGCACGTTACACTGACTTTACATTCCTGGCTATTCTTAGTAGTGTTAAGTCAATGCAGTATGAGACAAACTGAGCGGAGTTGGACCAGCACTTGTCAATCACATGAATCAAAGTGATAATAATGCTTTGATGGAGAATCTTTTGAAAGTCTGTTTTCCTGAGGTCTTTCTCTCCAATATTTTGCTGTGGATTAAAAAGTGGATCCATTTATTGGGGCTGGAGGGATGGCTTAGTGGTTAAGGCATTTGCCTGCAAAGCCAATGGACCCAGGTTCAATTCCTCAGGACTCACATTAGCCAGATGCACAAGGGGGCGCACGTGTCTGGAGTTTATTTGCAGTGCCTGGAGGCCCTGATGCACCCATTCTCCCTCACTCTCTCTCCGTCTTTCTCTGTCAAGTACACAAATAAATAAATAAATACTTTAACATCAAATATTCTAAGAAAATGTGATTCAAAGCTATACTAATTGGATGCTTACATACTGAGGAATGATGGTAGAAAAAAATTTAATTAGATTGATTTATTTATTTATTGTATTTAATAACATTTACACTACTGAATGACTCATCTATGTCTGGCACCTAGTCAAACATTAGGGACAGAAAGCAACAAACATTAACCATGTTTTAAAAGATCTTTGACTATTGGACAGAGATAATACTTCTCAATGTGGCCTATGGGGGTATATGGTATTCCCCATGAATTCCAAGAACAAAGAACATGGCAGCCATCTTACTCTAGAAAGTGAACAGAATGATGGGAATATCCTGTAGAAGGTCTTTAACTGAATTTTAAGGAATAAATATCAGCTGACAAGAGACATGCTGTCCCCCCCCCCACCCGGACCACTAGGGAAGCACAGATGGAGTGAAAAGAGAGGGAAAACAAGTAATAATAGTAATAATATTGCTTGGCAGACTGTAATAAGAAGTTTGGAGGAACATACAGGAAAAAAACAGAGTGCAAATGAAGATAAAATTTGAAGAGTAATAATATGGTAGGGTAATAAAGGATTTTTTCACTGCTACATACTCTTAGTTGTTTTTTTAAAAAAATGGTCTTATGATGTGGTCCAGATTGGCTTTGAACACATGACAATGCCTGTGACTCAACCTGTGGGATGCTAAGATTCTCGGCCTTAGCCAGCATGCCCAATTCTAGACTATATTCACTGACATTATTCTTCTGGTCATAAAAAAAAAAAAGCTATTTAAGGTTTAACAGGAGAGTTATACATCAGATTTGCATATAGAATAATCTTCTAAGACAGCCAAATAGATAACAGCTCAAAAACAGGCAAAGCGATGGAGTGTGAGACCCTGAACAAATAGCATGTGCTAATACATGTAAGTGGATATTGAGGCTTAAAAGGGGCTGGGTTTAGGAGGTAGAATTGATGACTTCTAAACAAAGGAACTAACATGAAAAGATTCAGCAGAAGGAATACAGGCAGAAAGTAGTCAAGAGGAAGTAATGGAGAAAGCAGATTATCATCAAAATACATTATTTACATTTATAAAAAATGGTAAATCAAAATGAAAATCAATAAAGAGTAATAGAAAAAAAAGGAAAACCAACCACATGATTTGAAGGATTAGAACAAAGTGGTACATGCATCTGGAGTTCATTTACAGTGACAAGAAACCATTTCATACTGACATTCTCCTCTCTCTCTCTCTCTCTCTCTCTCTCTCCATTTCTCTCTGTTTCAAACAGAAATGTTTTGGAAAAATACGGTAATCTTAAGCAAATTATATTTGTGAGTTCTGTGTCCTTCTACCAAATTATCAAGCCTAAAGAAGAAGTTATGCTTCAAACCACAGGCAAGAGTGATTTGCTCAACCATGTTCGTGGTGGCTTAATTTGTAATAGCTAAGAGCTGGAATCAACCCAGATGTCCATTACCAGAAGAATGGATAACTAAGATGTGGTATATCTACGCAATGGAATTCTATACAGCAGTAAGAAAAAATGACACAATGAAATTTGAGGAAAAATGGTTGAACCTGGAACAGATCATTCTCAGTGAACTTACCCAATCACAGAAAAAAAATTGCCAATAGTCTCACTCATCTACAGCACCTAACCTGAATCTACCCAAGATACCTTACATACCCAGCAAGCATCTCCTAGACTAGACACTAGGATGGAAGGGGAGGGAGGGGAGGGCATCAAAGGGATGGGAAACACAAATCTAGACCCAAATGGCAATGGTACCATAAAATTCTACTTACTAAATGGCAGACCAAATGGCTGATCCTTCACCAGGCCCTTACAGGGAACACCTGAACCACAAGACACTGGAGAGGGTAGGATCAAGACTAACCTTAACCTTCTACATCTTCTCTCTCTCTCTCTCCTCTCTAACTCTTGTATATTAGTTATCTTTTTCCTCATTTTCTTAGTGGACACTGACTTGTAACTCCCAGTACCAGCATGGGGCTGTCATCCACAATGAGTTTTTGATCAGGGAGACCTACAAGGTTTCCTAAAAGACAGACAGATTTCTGTCAGAGTACTTGATGACCCACCAAAGGTTAGTGGTAAGACCCTACTGCTAAAGATACCTTATGTGGTTGACATGCAAAATGGAATGGCATGGCTGGAAGTTGGAAGAGAGTCAGTCCCCAGACAGTCAGCGCATCTAGTGCCAGAAGATGCTACATGGGCGACTAGGGGAAAATGACCAATATCTGTCCAAGCAACTCATGGTCTAACCTACTTAGCAGCAAATAACCTGTTGTGATGCCCACACAAGTGCAATAGTGGCACACAGCCATGGTGGGGAACCAACTGCTCTTAATTTGGCTAACTGATCCCCTCAGTGGTACAGGACCCATAGCTGGAGCTGGGAAACAAGTCAGAACCATATCCAAACATAAGCCCACTCTCCAATATCAAGCTACCATCAATCATGGGCTACAAGAGGGCCTACACCTATTAAATTCTCTATAAAAAAAGTAAGGGTTATCTCATTTGTCCTGGTGCTAACTTACTCTCCGTTGGAGAATCTGCTTCTCTTTTTCAGATAGATGTAGATCCTAAGGAGAGAGCCACCCCATCATACCTCAAAAGGACCCTGGCTGAAACTAAGAAAAATTGGCGAAACAAGCAAGGGTGCTGTTTTCCTGATGAACCGGATACCAGCACAAGGGGGAAGGAGATCAACACAGAGGAAAATCAACTCCTACCAAATCAGAGAGCCAGAGCCTCAGAGGCCCCCAACACCTCATCACTGAAGCAGACCAAAAATGAACCCAACATGGCTCAGGGAAATTTTGCAGAAGAGGGGGCAGAAAGAATGTCAGAGCCACATGTTGGGTCATGATATGCAGAGACATTTATCTTACCCATAACTGTGGGATAACTCCACAATGCATGACCCATATACCTCAACAAGGAGGGGCCAAGGGGAGAGGGTAGGTCATGGATGAGCCTAATAATGGTACCAAACTGACTGTATTTGCTGAATACAAAACTAATTAATAAAGAAAAAAATTTTTAAAAAGAAGAAGTTATGGGTGCTCATGTATTTGTAGCTATACTGGGCAAAAGTATAGGTAGACTGGGCACCCTATTTGTGGCTGGCATCAGAAGAACTGATAGGAATGAGCCTTCATGTCTAGTGTCTACCATGAGTTGAAGAAGTTAGTGTCAAAACTGAGTGGAATTGTACACCCAGTTGGTATCAGAGTTGGTGTGTGAATCCAATGGGGACAAGACAATAAACAAGATATGAGATGAATGGATAAGTGGATGGATAGATGATTGATTGATAGATGACACTTGAGGTAAATGACAGACTGACATGAATAATAACTCTCTAAATATGGTGGTCACACTGATGAGGGTGTCACCCTTCAGCAGGATCCAAGACATTCTAAAATCCCTTATTTTAGTGGTCAGACTGCCAAAACAACGATCCTAAAGGAATTGGAATTTCCCTAGGAATATCATGCAAGAAGAAGGGAAAAGATCACGCCTGGTGCCAGCCAGAGGCAGAACTTACCTCTCAGGAAGAAATTTTGCAAACTTCAGAGAACTTGCCAGACCTCCTACAGGATGAGACTGGGACTGAGACAATGACGGACAGACAGAGCACACCTTAAGCCTTTAGTCATGCACACTTCTTATATCTGGGTATACTAAATCACATACCAGTGTCAGTCCCCAGAGGACGGACTCGGGAACCACTGGACCTCTGCTTATTCCTCTTCCTAATGTGGCCATGGCGAGTAAATCTCTCTCCTCTGTCCACCATCGCTCTCTTCAATGGGCCTCTGGCCAAGCCTCCCTGTAGGAGCCCTGCTTTGACTCTTGCAGCTTACAGCTTGGTAATGGTGTGGTTGGACAAGCTTCTTAGAAGATGAAATCCCCTGACAAGTACAGCAAGTGCCTGGTGATAGGAACCCTGTGCATTAAACTGCAGTTACTTAATTTTATAGGCCAAAAATTAAGGATGAGTGAGTTGGGTCCTGGCCACCCAACTAAAGAGTGGCAGAGCCAACATTCTAACTTGGTTCCATCTCATCTCCCCAATATTCCTTATCGACTTTATTCTAGATAGAACCTTGTTCTCTAACTATGCTCACAGGACTATCGTGTACATGAACTATGGCCACAATGGCTATGGAGCTAAGCCTTTGATCTCATTGCCATCACATGAATTTAGATAGGTGCACATAGCTAGTGACTTCTTTCTTGGAAAGGACAGGCCTAGGATTTTTCCACTGTGTGACGGACCCCATCACTTTGGTCTCTTTTCCTGGTATTCTACAACATTTGAACTCTTCTTCCTGAGAAAGAAGTCACCTGGCTGAAAGAGTACCTACTAAAGGTTAGCTAGCCCAAACCCCACCACAGGCCTAATTGGTCAATCTAGTTAGTTGTCATGTAGTCTGTGTCTATTTCACTTCATATTCTAAATACATGTGTTTTTTTATGTTCAAAATAACTGCAATGTTTAAGGCACACTCAAAAGCCAGAAGCCTATTAAATCAAAAACTACAAGGGAGAATTGGTGATTGAGATTATGTTAGTACTGTGCAGAATAACTGTTAGAGAAAAGAACAGCAGCGTGAAAGGAAAGACTCTGTCCCACAAATAGGCTTCAGGCTCCACTAGTAAGTGAGTGGTGCTGTGGGGAAATCTTTCATGCAGTGATCACAAGAAGCAGGACTTACCTTCCTCTCTCCACACCAGTCCTAAAGCAATGACCCACCCTGTAATTGAGCCAACTTCCAGCCCCTTCTTCATCCACACCAGTTAATGTAAGTCATCCAGTGAGTATACCACCCAATCATGAGGCGGTTAGAATTGCTTGATTTTTAGCTACATGGACTTGAGTTTCACATCCAACAAGGCCATTTAAATTTGTTAAGGGATTGTGAAGTCATTCATTAATCTGAGCCTTGGCCCCACTCTTAATGTTCATACCCATATATTAATGCTACTCTCACTTTTGGCTAGAGAAGCTTCTCTTTTCAGATGGCAGTGACCTTGGGGTGACTCAGTAGGCACCATGGTGCTGAGAAGAAGTGACAGAGGAGTGCTCAGCACTCCAATATCTCTATCACGCCTTCCATGGCTCAGGGTCCATTGCAGAAGAGGTGGCAGAAAGAATTTAAGAGCCAAAGGAAGGGTAGGACTCCTTACAACGTGCTCCTCCAGACACAAAATGGCCTGGATATCCATGACCTCATAGTTCCTGGTACTACCTACACAAGACCATCATAATAGGAAGAAAAGATCATGACATCAAAATAAAAAAGAGTAATGGGGAGGGGATATGGTGGAGAGTGGAGTTTCAAAGGGGAAAGTGGGGGGGGAGGGTATTAACATGGGATATTGTCTACAATTATGGAAGTTGTCAATAAAAAATAGTAAAAAAAGAAATGGGCATAATAATGAGAGCTGCTACTTTTTTTCCGCTTTAGTGTTTGTTGACACTGTGATATTATGAATAAGAGAGCACATAGTGTCTGGCATTAACAGTAAATTTGCAGAGCAACTTTTCTTTGAGGGATGAACAACTAGGAAATTATTGTTTTCGTTGTATAGCTAGTTTATTATGAGTTTTATTAAATATAAAAGAACAAAGTCCATAATTCATATAAGACACTAGCTGAGTATTTATGCCTTATTGACTTTCTTGTGACAACTGTAAAGTGCACAAGGTTCTCAGGGTGGGAAAACTGAGTCTATAATGTTATACTATTATATAAAGACAATCAAAACTCTGTCTAGTTTAAAATTTCTCTTTATTCCTTTCTCTCTCCCCCCCACCCCACTCTCTCTCTCTCTCTCTCACACACACACACACACACACAGACAAACACATTTAGTAATCTTCTTCTTGGTCCTACCACTTCCTAGTATTAGGTCATATTAAAAGATAACTTAAGCATTAAGATTTTAAAAGGTCCTTTTGAGCAAGTGGTGATTCATAAATTAGGCAGTACCAAACCACAAGCTATTGGGACTTCACCAAGAAGGCAGTAGAGGGAAAACAGTGACAAAGAAAGCATTTGATTGGCTGAAGTGGAAAGTCCCTGGCTAGAGGTTAGTTGGTGGTTCTGGTTGACTAAACTTGGGTGTCATGTTGATACTTAAGGTAGAATGGATTCTTGTTTGCTCAGAGAAGCTCAGAGCACTATAGCCATGGTAGTCTGATGGCCTTCCAACTAATTACCCTTCCAGCTCCTCCATTGTTTTAGTATTGACCACTGATTGACATCAAAGGAATAAAAATACTAAGGCTTCCCCTTCTCCAACTTAATTCCAACAACCCAGGCAGAAATGTGGCTCCTTTTTACAATCCCAGTGAATATTTCCTGGCAAGTATTAAACATGTACTTAAAAACACAACGGGTGACAAAGAAAAGGGTATAATTTTGTGATACCTTATTTTTTATTTTCTCTCATATGAAACCAGTGAGTGACACCAGTTTAACTCCTTTGAACTCCACCTCAAATACACACACATATATGTATATGTGTGTGTATTTATATACAACAATAATATATATTATATGTAACAATATATTTAGTTATATATAACAACATAAACAACTATATATTTATATATATGTATATATATATATACATATATATACATGTATATTTTTTTTTTCAAATAAGGTCTCGCTGTAGCCAAGGCTGACCTAGAATTCACTCTGTAGTCTCAGGCTGGCCTCGAGCCCATAGCAATCCACCTACTTCCGCCTTCCAAGTGCTCCACCTTAACTTAATAGAAACTTCTAGATTCTCCGGGATAGCATAGTCCCTGCTATGGGTAGGCATGAACTTCAGGAGTCCAATCCTGACAGAGTTATGTGGCTCCTTTTCTCAGAATCACAGCAGGGGTGAGCAGTGACTTGAAACATCTTAATGAGCAAACACTTCCTGCTCTTACACTCTTTTTCTCTCTCTCTCTGTCGCCACTTTAATAGAAGTTGAATATTTGTAGGGCCAATTTGAAAGATTAATCTTATGAACAATACTACAACATTCAGTCTAAGGAAAATCAACTATTCTTGGGATAATTCTGCCAATTTTTCCCTTAAGTGGTCCTTGAGTTCTACAAACAGAAAGGATTTAGTGGTAAACATACATCAACTATCCAACTAAGCCCAGATAACTTCTCCTCAAGGCTCAAGCTAAAGTACCTACTTAAAACTGAAACTATGAGGAAAATAATAAATTATATAAGATGTTAACTATTCATAAAGAAATTACTTACTGTACAAATTGTACAAAATGCAATATAGAGGTAATTCAGAGTAGCAAAAGCAAGACAATGTATTAGAACATGATCAGCTTTTTTAAAAACAACAGAAGTTTTAACCATAATAATTAGAAATAAATTTTATTTAATAGGTTAAAAGAATATTTAAAGGCTATAACTATGGTATACAGTAAATTTTTAAAAGAAATACTCACTTTGTTAATAGAAATATAAACCAACTCAGTATTCTAGAAGTTATATTTGACATTATCTATCAGAATATACAAGTTGTATCAACATAGATGAGAAGTGCAACTTCAATGACTTAAAAAAGCTACCAAAATATTTGCACTTAGGTGCAAAGAAATATATACAAGGCTGTTAGTTGCAGCACTTCTTATAATAGCAAAAAAATTGGGCTGGAGAGATGGTTTAGCGGTTAAGCGCTTGCCTCTGAAGCCTAAGGACCCTGGTTCGAGGCTCAATTCCCCAGGACCCACGTTAGCCAGATGCACAAGGGGGCGCACGTGTCTGGAGTTCGTTTGCAGTGGCTGGAGGCCCTAGCATGCCCTTTCTCTCTGTCTACCTGCCTATTTCTGTATCTCTCTCTCTCTCTCTCCCTCTCTCTCTCTCAAATAAATAAATAAAAATAAAATATTTAAAAAAAGAAAAAAAGGATAAAAACAACATAAGTGCTATTAAAAATTTCTAGATAAAATTATTTTATAGATTATCTCCTAACCAACTCAAAGGACTCCATCTAGAACTTTTACACTAACAATATAATTTAATATACCCAGCTCACTCACTGTTTAGTATTTTAAGACATATCTATAGTTTTCCAAAAATAGAAAACACCTTTGGGTGAATTGCTTTTATCCTGAAGTCAAGCAAAATAATGTTTACTATTTTTATAAACATTTTTATTATTTATTTGCAAGCAGAGAGAGAAGAGAGACAGACAGACAGAATGGGCACACCAGGATCTCCAGCTGCTGCAAATGGACTCCAGATGCATGAGCCACCCTTTGCATCTGGTTCCACATGGTTACTGGAGAAGAGAACCTAGGTTGTCAGGCTTGGGAGGCAAGCTCCTTAACCACTGAGCTGTCTTTCCTGCCCTAATAATGGTTATTATGAATTATTGACCTCAACACCCTTTCAAAGACACCAGCAAGCTAGTGTTCACTGCATGAAATAAGAGCAGATAGTCAAGTGGCAAGCATCACCCCCAGAATGCACAATGTAAGCACTCAGCCTGCTTGACTTAACCCCCCAAATCCTCCATGACGATGATGATGATGATGATGTGGTGGTGATGATGCAATCTCATATGGTTTCCTGTGTAATCCAGCATGGTTCTTAAAGCAAGCGTAAGGTCTCTTTTCATTCTCATTGGGTGATGTAAGGTTATATGACTTGTCTTAAAACTTCAGATTTCATGTGCTCTCCCACTATTTAAAACTCTCTGTGCAACTGAATACTACTGTAGCTCTGAAGAGAAGAATTCAAAGATTAGATTTGACTAAGACCAACCTGTGTTCAAGCAGCTATAGGACAAATGACAAAAAGCCACCGTCAGTCAGGCACTATTTCAGATTTTGTTAGGAGGCAGGAATGTGGACAGAATTTATCTCTACATACTTGTTTGATATGGACAAAGTTCTTATCTCTTCCATGGTGATATAACAGGTATAGCAGTAGAGAGTTGAAAGTGAGCTTCTTTTGAACTTCATCTAGGCCTCCTCCCACTTTAAAAAGCTTTGTGTTAAATGTTACAACATAAGGAAAGCATGCCATCTAAAAAGAACTCTCAGGGATCGGGATCCAGCTTAGGGCAGCAAATTCCAAAGGATATAACTAGATTTCCCTCTGTTTCTTCTTACTTCCATCATTAACACCATGGATGAGACTAATTAGAGGATTGTCTACTCTTCCCATCCAGGTATAGAATATGGGCATAAAAGATATTTTGTGAATCCCTTCTGAAACTGTTGAGTTATCATAGCAGCATTTTATTCTGATCTGTCTAGTCTATATCAGAGATAGTGGCCCCAGCACAAAAACATAATTCTAACATTGAACAAATCACAGTTTTGGGAAAGTGATTTTCTGTTTTCCATCAGTAGTTTTTCAAAGTACCATTTCTCATGTTCCAAATGATTGAACAATTTCAGATCTCTATTCCTTCTGGTAGGGTCATCCAAAGACACATTTGAGGCAGGGATCGTGAGCTATAGTTTGAAAAAGGTCACTTCAAAGACCCATCATTTCTCTCTTGGCAGTCTGTCATTTTATGGCTCTGCTCACAAGGTACAGACACATCTAACTTTATCTAAAATGTGCAGGTCCTGATAGCAGGTAGAAAATACACAGCTGGGATGTTGCTGTTTCTGATTCTAAGCAACATTATACAAGTCAAAGTATAAATAAGATTAAGAAACTCAGATATTTTTTACATAACTGTGAAATCAAGCTTTAATTGTGCTCAGATGAGGATATATAAACGACTCCCTCAAGACTTTTTATTGTGTATTTTCATAGTGTCTGTCTTAACAGGAGCCAATTCCCTATGCCCCCCCCACCCATCTACCACATAGACATGATCAAATCACAGCAGTGAGCCATACACAGTGCTACAGTGGAGAAGAGATGGTCACCAGGCTGCATCTGAGAACAGGGAAGGGAAATTTAATCAGTCAGAGACAGGTACATCTGCCCTTACATATGTACTAGATTACAGCAAATCACTATGTATTTCACAGTACCTTTGAAGAGTGTATGTTGCTGATAAATACATGTAAATTACTCTTATAAGCACTATTATTTAAGTGCTCTATGATAGCTACCTTTGCAATGAGTCCAATATTAAAATTTTAAAGGCCAATAATGTGGACAAATTATAACATATCAAAGTAAAACCACCCTGTATAACTCAGTGTAAGCACTAAGCAAAGGATAGAAATCATCTCCCTGGTCATAAACTAGTTTTACTAGTAAAAATTGCATTTTTTTGTGGCCAACTAATAATGACTGATTATTGTGTAACAAGCTGTATGACCTAGCACATAATTTATAGTGTATCATTTTCTCCTTTGATTAACTGAATCTCTCAGTGATGTTATATAGTTGGAATAGGAGTAAGGTAGACATGTGTTGCATGCAGTGAGGTTCATATTGCTGGAAGAAAACACCTGACCAAGAGCAGCTTGTGGGAAAAAGAGTTTATTTTGGGCTTACAGGCTCAAGGAGAAGCTCCATGATAGCAGGGGAAAACGCTGGCATGAACAGAGGGTGGACATCATCTCCTGGCCAACATCAGGTGGACAACAGTAACAGAAGAGTATGCCAAACACTGGCAAGGAGAAACAGTCTATAACACCCATAAGCCTGCCCCCAACAATACACTGCCTCCAGGAGGCATTAATTCCAAAATTTTCATAAGTTGGGGACCTAGCATTCAGAACACCTAAGTTTATGGAGGACACTTGAATCAAACCACCACCACATGGAATAGGTACATGAAATACTGGTGAAGATAAAATCTCAGAGTTTATCAGAGTTGTAAGAGTCTTGCACAAGCGTACTCATAAGATTAAGTGGGTAGACTAAATGTTCACTCATTATTTCAAGTTAATTTCTTCTTCCTCAATGCCACTATTCCCCGCCCTTCCCTCAGTCATGAAAGGATCTGATCATGGTAGATTCTGGAATCTTTGCCAAATACCAGGTGGGCTTTGGAAAAGTTCTAAAGAGGACTGAGTTTTACTTGAATGGCTCCAGTCTTCCTCATCAGTGCTATTTTTCCCGTCTCCATGTCCCCCATTTTTGAGAAGAAAATTTTGAGACAAAAGTGATAAGTGACTGTCAAGTCCATGTTTGCCTTACTTTAAACCATGTTACATAAAATGTAGTAAATGTTATATTTGGAATCAAATGAACATATTCCAAATCCTGAATCTCACTAACTACAAACTGTCTGATGTCAGAACCCTAGAAGCCTCAAAAGCAGCATTTTTACATTATTAACTGAGATGATGGTGGCACATATAGTACATTTCCTGCAAAGAAAAAGTGTCTACCTTATAAGTGGAACACACCAAATACTTTTCTTCCCCTCCTCCTCCTCTTCCTCCTTTTTCTTTGTGTGCCCCTCCCCTGGCCTACAACTGGTAACAGTTCTCTGTGTGTGCACTTTTGAAAATCCTGCTTACAACTTTCTAGATAGTCCCTTTATTAAACTGGTCAGTTACCCAGTTTGAATGCACCACAACCTTTTTGTTGTTGTTGTTGCTACAACCTAGCAGCAATGAAGCCTTTATTCTGAAATTATCATGAGCAAAAGTAAAATTCAGAGCCTCTATTATTGAGGGAGAAAGAATGTATTAGATAAGAGAAGAAAATCCCTTTTATCCTCAATATTTGAACCCAGACCACCTGGCCAAAACTCAAGAGGAGATCTAGCCAAACTGGCTCCTTCCCATGAGCACCAGCCCACGCCCAGGCTCTCCCTCCAATTGGCACATCACCCTGCCCCAAAGGCAAGGGCATAAAAGCCCCAAGACGCCATTCTCTTCCTTTCATTGTCTGGCCCTCTTTTCTGAAGTAAGGTATGTATTTTCCATTTCTGACTGTATCTGCATTTCTCGCTGTCTCTGTCTCATCTGTCTCTCTCCCTACACATTCACCTCTCTCATTTTTTCACTCTTTTATTTTCTCTTTCTCTCTCTCCCTCAGCTTAAGAGTCCCAACTTACCAGCTCCCCACCCTCTCCCAACTATGCCATTGTACACACACCTCTCCAGGTTCCTTGTCCCCTCCCTGCTCCTGAACCACCCTGCTTTGCGTGGCTAATAATAAATACCATTAAACTGGTCCCAGAACCTCTGTTTTTGGACCTCTGACACTCAATAACTATACCTTATTTGCACTTAGAAATCACAATTCTATCAAGTAAAAACATTTGTGATTGTTTCCGAAGTTTTTCCACCTCTACTAATATCGCTACTTCCCTCCAAAGCTTTCAAGGAAACTTGAAAGTAGATGATATAACTGACAAATCAGCCAGTTTCCAGTCCCAAAACTAAGTAGAAAGAATTTGATTCCATCTTGATCTCTAATCAGAGATATCTTTTACTAAGTGTTGGTGTGTTGGTGCCCATAACACTAACCACCTGGTCAGTCAGATGGAACCATGGCCTTATAGAGCAGACCTGTGGGTTTTGTCATGGCCAGATAGTTTCCATCCCCTACAGATGTGGGTTAGGAACAAGATAGCCATTTTTCTGGTAGGTAGTTAGTAGGGACTGGCCCATGAGAACATAGATGCCACCTTGCCTACCCTGGTAGGACTAGGGCCTGCATCTGAACCCCTCTCATTCAAGATGGCTACAAGCAACACTTCTCAGGCATGCTGCCTGGCTCTTTCTCAGCTCAGAACACCTGTGGCCTGGCCCTTCCTGAGTCAGCCTCCTGAGCCCACCCACTAATCAGATCTCTCCTTTATATACCTGAGTCTAATGATGGGGCTCGTCGTAATTGGATGTTTGAACTATATAAATGAGCCTCACCAGTTGTCTCTTTGGGATTTTCTTCTAGCTTACAGCCTTCACTTCTTATCTCCATTAGTAAGTTCTTGGTTCTTTCACTATGTGACCGGGATATCTTCTGTCTCCCTTTCCTTTGCCCAACCAAGCTATAAGAGAAAGAATTTCCTTTTTCTCAGGCATTTTCCTGTTTCCTTCCTACATATGCTTTGTTTGGGATGGTTTCCTGCTTTGGTAGGTGTATGATCTCCCAGGTGGGAACCCCTTACGCTCTCTTAGTCTCTGCCCCCCACCAACATGAAGGGATCTTTTGGTTTGGGCTCTCCTGATTGGTTTTCCACATGTTCATAAGCCCTCCCCAGAGGCTTCTTCCCAGATGGGAGGAGAGATTTTCATTGTCTCTCCTTCCTCCTGGCTTGGTAAGAGGGAGAACTTATTTTGGCTTGGGCTCCCTTACTAGCCTTCCCCCTAGGTCCTAACTGTCCACAAAATAAGCCTCATAATTCATAATTTACCCTTCTGTGAGTCTGTGAATTCAACTTTTGCATAACTTGTACAAGGACTCAAAAGTTGGGGTCCATGGGTCTGGGAACTCTTGCATTCATATGGGAACCTAATATCCTCCTCCAGACTTCGAAAATCTCACATTGCTAGGGGAGCTGAAGTGAATTGTGTGTGGCTTAGCTAAGCACTTACATTCTCCATGTCTACCTTCTAATCTCCATGATTCTTTTATGAGGTCAGGTTTGTGGACACCAGCCTATCCTTGGCTCCTGGGCTACATCAAGTTCCCCAAACGATCCTCAACTTGATAATCCTTATTTCTTAACCCTGAATCCAGCCAACACTCATTTTTAGCTTGTCATTATCCATGTAGCCACTTCTTGGTAGTTCTTCTAGTAGAACTACGTTGAAGGCAATATTTAGAGACAATAAAGCTTTCATTTCCCTCTTCACTCCCCAAGTAAACTACCTAGTGCATTTGGAGCCTGCTCTGGGAGAGTATGCATAAAGGACTCTCTGCAAGGAGATGAGATATGTTTGTCAAAGCTGTGTGTCACTGCCATGGCAATTGGTAGACAAATCTCTCTTGTTCAGGTTCCCCAAGGCATGCATAGAGAGCAGGCATTTCCTATGTGTGGGTTGTTGGCTGTTTGCTTGTTGCTACAACAAAAGCCTCTGAAAGACCATTCATTGTTGGGGGTCAGTTTTCAAGGTCCTCCCATGCTTGTATGCAAGTCCCAGTTCACCTCCTAGTGACTGATGACAAAAAAAAAAAAATACAGAGCTCTTCAGTGCTTACAGGAAAAGGACACGATGAAGGTGAATTTGTCTTGGTTTATGGTTTCTAATTTCCGTTCCAGACACTGCACACGAACGCAAGAGAGCTCAGAGAGAGAGGCACGACTTTGCAGAAGACAAAGGTGAGGACCAGAGAAGCAAATACTGCCTGTGGTCCTTCGTAGCAGCTGGGAAGCTGCAGACCCACCACTGGATCCCGGGTTGACCTGGCTACACAGCCCCATCGTGTAGCTGCTACATCTCAATTGTCTTTTCTACAACTATGCAGAAAGCCAGAGGTGAACCCGCATGGATACCATCTCTCAACTCTGGCCTCCAGGGGTTGAAGTGGGCCACACAGCACCTACATAGAATAAAATTACACTGTTATTACAACATCGTGACAATACAGGCCACCTGCCTGGGCCAGATGATCAAAGGGCTAAGCAGGACAAAGTGGGAATGTGGGACAATACAGGCTTATCCATTAGCTTTTCCTAC
The DNA here is from genome assembly GCA_036346955.1 of Dipus sagitta. NCBI lineage: Eukaryota > Metazoa > Chordata > Mammalia > Rodentia > Dipodidae > Dipus > Dipus sagitta. The sequence goes on from CM070771.1 coordinate 189,320,721, forward strand.
ATAGCATCCATTTTAAAGCTTAGGGCTAGAGAGGTGACTCAGTCATAAAAGTGCTTGTCACGCAAGCATGAGAACCTGCGTTTGCATTCCCAGCACACATGTAAAGACAAAGTGTGGCAGTGCTTGTCTGTAACCCTAGTTTAGGGAAGTGGAAGCAGGTGGATCCCTGGGACTTGCTGGGCAGCTAGTCTAGTCCAGTTCTTGAGCTCGAGATTCAATGAGAGACCCTGTCTCAGAAAATAAGCTGGAAAGTTTAGAGAGGTGGCTCAGTGGTTAAAGGTGCTTTCTCTGTGAGCCCGACAACTAGGCTTCAGAAGCCCAGAATCCACATAAAGCCAGATACAAGGACTTTACACATCTGTAATCCCAACTCGCACCTACAGCAATGGGAGAACATCAAGAGAATCCCAAAGGTCTCAGGCCAGCTGGTCAGGCATTTGCAGGAGCAAAAGCAAGGGACCCTGTCTCAAACATCATGGAAGATGTGATGGAGAATACTCAAGCCAGATGTAGTTACCTATACAAGACATGCGCATGATGGAGTCAGTGAACATTTCACTAATGACAGGGAAAGTGCTTGGGAGGCTACTCCCTTCCCTAAGCTAATGATAGTCAAAGGTGTTCCAGGGATGGAGAGTCCTTTCTCTTCCATGGCATAGCCACTGGTAAATGATGAGAAGAAGAGTGCAGTGACACTGAGGGGATAAAGGGAGGTAAGGTGGGACACATATGACCAACATGTAATATGTCAAAATAAAGACGTCAAAATAAAGAGAGAAGGAAGGAAGGAAAGAGAAAGAGACCATGTCTCAAAGAAGGTAGGGGGCAAAGATCAACACCATGATGTTCACTACCTTCACACTCACACACTGGAACGTGTATGTCCATACACACACACACCCCAATAATTAATAATAATGATAATAATAATGTGGAGAGTTTTTGAGAAAACACCCAGAATTAATAATTAATATCTGGCCTCTATACACATATGCATACATGTACACACACCTACACACACATACACTCACATATTTATGAAGACGCATGCACACACACAAAAAATACAGTAAGGGCTGGAGATTTCTCAGTGGTTAAGGCACTTGCCTGCAAAGTCTAGCTACCCAGGTTCAATTACCCAGTATGCATGTAAAGCTAGATGCACAAGGTGGTGTATGCATCTGGAGCTCATTTGTAACAGCTAGAGGCCCTGGTGTGTGTATTCTGTGTGTGTGTGTGTGTGTGTGTGTGTGTGTGTCCTTGGAATTAAATTAAAATGTTTCTTAAACCTTGTGACAATAATGGAGGTGCATGAATGATCAACCAGAGGAATGCATCTGAGATTGTCCTCTGGCCTCCAGATGCACACACGTACTAGTGCAATGCACATAAACCCGCACATACATATGCACATGTACACACACAAAGTCACAAGGACCATAGCATATGTTTTATTTCATAGTTCATGTCATAGTCTCTTATTTTGTTGGATGTTAGTTTTAAACGTATCTTTCCATAGTTTAAAATAGAGCTCTCTTTTTCCTCCTTAGATCTACAAAACACAAATTTTATCAAATCATCTTGTATCTTGGTTGTGTTTTAAATTTTTATGAATATTCCCTGTTCCAAACATGTATCTGTATATAGATAATATAAAAAACTTAAATGTATGACTAGACGTCCAAAAACGCTGGGCAAATTTAGAATTTTCTCATGAAAGAAATCAAAGTCCATGTATAGTTAAATGTTATGTTCATTACTGAGTCTTCATTTCAGAACACACTGAAATTTTACTCGTGTATAAAAGAAAGAAAAATGTAAAGTATCAGGGGAAGAGTTTGTTCTTTTTTAAATATTTTATTTTTATTGATTTATTTGAGAGAGAGAGAGAAAGAGGCAGAGAATGAGGGAGAGGGGAGAGAAAGAGATACAGAGAGGCACGCCAGGACCTCCAGCCACTGCAAACAAACTCGAGACACATGCCTCACCTTGCATCTCTGGCTTATGTGGGTCGTGGGGAATCAAACCTGGGTCCTTTGGCTATGCAGGCAAGCAGTTTAACTGATAACCCATCTCTCCATCCTGAAGAGTTTGTTCTTAAAAGAAAATTTTAAGCAGTATTTATGCAAGTACATTTATATTGAAAGCAAAGTGAAAGGCATTAAGATGAGTGTTTTTTTAAAAAATGTTCATTGTAATGAAATGTTTACTGTATTAAAAGTTAAAAAAAAAATTCAACCCAATTTCCTTGCATAGATCAGCAGGCAGAAATGCTATGAATAAGAGTGCTTGTTGGCCCCATTCAGACCAGTGACTGAAAGAAAACAATACTAAAAATAAGTAAGTGCTTCATCATGTCTTTTCTCCTCTACAAATGGGTTTACAAGTTTTAAAAATAAAATTCTGAGTTGATGCATTTTTAAAAATCCAGTGAAATTAAGCAGCTGCTGTTTATTATTTTTCGTGACCTTTGGCTCACAGACACTTCTGTTCATGTCGTATCTGACTGGGGTCACCTGTGCCCACGCCTTCAGGGGAAAGCTCAGGTGGCGAAAAAGTTCCTGGAAGTTGGTCTTGAAGGTTCAGGGCTTTTGTTGAGCTGTTGCCTGGGACTGAGAGGCCTCACTTCTCTTCCATGCGTTTCTGCCATCTTGTGGGGTTTCAGCCTCCAGTATCTTTCTGTGTCCTCTCTCTCTGAGAGGGCGGCCTAGACATTTTCATAACAAGGTAGCTGATTCTGGGCTCATGAAAATAGAAACCAGTTTCCTGGGGGTCTCTTCCCAGGGCTTGGTATTGGGCCCTGACACACCCATTCTCTCTCTCTCTCTCTACTTTTCTCTCTCTCAAATAAATAAATAATTATTTTTAAAAGACACAAGTTTAGGTGGATGTGGTGGTGCACACCTTTAATCTCAGCACTCTGGAGGCAGAGGTATGCGGATCACTGTGAATCTGAGGCCAGCGTGGGACTACAGAGTGAGTGCAAGGTCAGACTGGGCTAGAATGAGACCTGACCTTAAAAAGGGGGGAGCTGGGGCTAGAGAGATGGCTTAGTGGCTCAGAGGGTGAGGGGTGTGCCTGCAAAGCCTAAGGACCCAGGTTTGATTCCCCAATATACATGTAAAACCAGATGTACAAAGTGGAGCATGCATCTGGAGTTTGTTTGCAGTGGTTAGGGGGCCCTGGTATGCCCATATTTTCTCTTTCTTTCATTCTCTCTCTCTCTCTCTCTCTCTCTCTCTCTCTCTCTCCTTACAAATAAATAAATAAATGACAGATTAACATGTTGGACCAGAATACTATATCCATCCATCTACTGTCTTCAAGAAACCCACATTACCATTAAAGATAGACACCACCTTAGGTTGAAAGGATGGAAAAAGATAACCCAAACAAATGTATATATAAACAAGCAAGTGGGCCTATATTAAAATCTGACAAAATAGACTTTAAACCACAAGTAATCAAAAGAGATTAAAAGGTCACTTTATACTTATCAAGGGAACAATTCTACAGGAAGATGTTGCAATCATAAACAATGCACTGAACACAAATGTGCAAAATTTTATAAAGAAAATATACTAGACATTAATTCAGAAATAAATCTTAACACAATAATAATGGGTGACATTAGTAGCCCACTATTATCAATAGGCAGATCATCTACACAGTCAATAAACAAAGGAGCTAAACACCGTAAGTAAAATATACTTAGCAGACTTCTACAGAGCATCTCACCCAAACACTAGACAACACACATTCTTCACAGTAGCTCATGGAATCTTCTCTAATATAGATCATATATTAGGACATAAAGAAAATACAGGAAAATTTGCATAACTACCTGTATTATATCTGACCACAATGCCATAAAGCTAGAAATAAAAAAAGAAACAGAAAATATACCAACTCCTATACATTGAACAACACACTACTGAATAATGAAAGAGTCATTAAAGAAATCAAAAAGCAAATTAAAAAAATCCCAAAACTAAATGAAAATGAAGACAAAACATATCAAACCTTATGGGACATAATGAATTCCAACCTAAGGTTGAACTTCAAAGCTCTCAATGCCTACATTACAAAAGTAGAGAGCCTTAATGAATAATTTAATGATCCATCTGAGGGCTTTGTAAAAACAAGAACAATCCAATCCAAAAATCACAGATGAAAAGAGATAACCAAGGTTGGGGCAAAAAAAAAATCAATGAACTGGAAATAAAAGAAACAATTTTTAAAATGGTTAAAATAAAGAGCTACTTCTTTGAAAAAATAAGATCAAGAAATACCTGGCCATATTGATCAAAAGAAAAAGAGAAAAGACTCTTAACAAGAGTAGAGATAAAAATGGGAATGTGAGAACAGATAGCAATGAAATTGGGAAAATTCTTAGGACATATTTCAAAATACTATATTCCACTGAATTAGAAAATCTGCAAGAAATGAATGAATTTCTTGACTTATGTAACCTATCAAAACTGAATGCAGAAAAAAATAACTAACCACCTGCAATGTTGAAGGAATAAATAAAAGCCTCCTAACCAAGAAAAGGCCCAGGCCCAGGTAAATTCACTGTCAAATTCTACCCAACCTTTACAGAAGAACCAAAACCACTTCTTAAGTTATTACACAAAATTGAAAAGTATAGAATACTCACTGCATACTTCTATGAAGCCAGCAAAATATAAATAACAAAAGGCAGAAATGTAAGAAAAGTAATTCATGCAACAATGTACCTGATGAACTTAGATGCAAAATTTCTTAATAAAATTCTTGCAAATCAAATCTAAGAACACATCAAAAGTATCATCTACCTGGATCAAGAAGGTTTAGTCCCAGTGATGGGGGGGGGATGGTTCAACATATAGGAGTTGATAAATGTAACACAGCACATAAATAAACTTAAGAACAGAAAGCACACAATGATCGTTTCAATTGATTCAAAAAAAGGGGGGCCTTTAACAAAATGCATCCCTTTATGATTAAAACACTGGAGAGACAATGGTGAAAGAATCATTTCTCAACAAAATAAATGCTGTGTATAGTAGACCAAAAGCCCATAGCATACTAAATGGAGAAAAACTTGAAGCATTTCTACTACAGTCTGGCAGAATACAGGAGAGTCCACTCTCACCACCGCTTTTCAACATAGCACTTACAGTGTCAGCTTGAGCAATAAGACAAGAGAAGGAAATCAAAGGGATTCAAATTGAAAAGGAAGAAGTCAAAAGAGCCTTATCTGCAGATGACATTATTCTATGCATAAGTGACCTGAGAGATGCCACAAAATAATTCCTAGAGCTGGTGAACTCTTTCAGCAAAGTGGCAGGACATAAAATCAACACACAAAAATCAGTAGCCTTCATATATTCCAACGACAAACATATGGACTAAGAAAGCAGAGAAGCAGTCCCATTTACAATAGCTACAAAAACTAAATACCTTGGAATATGCCTAACCAAAAAAGCCAAAGATCGTCACAGTGAAAACATTAACACACTGAAGAAATTGAGGAAGACATGAGAAGATGGAAACATCGGCCATGCACATAGATCAGAAGAATCAAATAATAAAAAGACCACCTAACAAAATCAATACACATTCAATGCAATTTCAGTAAAACTTTTGACACCATTTTAAAAAAATAGAAAAAAATAGTCCCATAATTCATACTGTAGCACAAAAGGACTCAAAAAACCAATAATGTCCTCAGGAAGAGGAATATTTTTGTAGTATTACCATACCTGATTTCAAAACATACTGCATAGTCACAAAAAATAGCATTGTACTACCTGCGAAAACAGACACATAGATCAATGGAATAGAATGGAAGATTCATGTATAAATTTTTTATAGCTACAGCTACACTGATCTTTGACAAAGAGGTCAAAATGCACACTGGAAAATAGACAGCATTTCAATAAATGGTGCTGGAAAAAGCCATATAACCACATGTGGAAGAATGAATCGACTTTCTTCACTCACCCTGCACTAAAAATCAACATCAAATGGGTCAAAGACCTCAAAATAAGACCTGAAACTCTAAAATAACTAGTAGAAAACAACAGGCAAATATTCCAAAATGCAGGCATAGGGAAATATTTTCTAAATAAGACCCCAATAGCCCAAGGAATTAGACAAAATCTCAACCACTGGGTTCTCATTAAACTAAAAATATATTGCACAGTTAAGCAAATCATCAACAAAGTCAATAATCAACCTAAAAAATGGGGGATCATAATAGGAGAAAAAGACAACATCAAAATAAAAGAGAGACTAATGAAGAGAAGGAGGGGATATGATGGAGAATGGAGTTGTGAAGGGAAAAGCGGGGAAGGGGAGGGAATTATTATGGTTTATTGTCTGAAAGTATAGAAGTTGTCAATAAAAATTTTTAAAATTAATTAATTAATTAATTAAAATGGGGAAAATCTTTGCCATCTATACATCTGACAGAGGTTTAACATCTAGAATATACAAAGAAGTAAATGATGGGAATATGAACAATGTTCCATATGTTCATATGATAAAGTTCTCGATTAAAATATATATATGTGTGTATTATATGTGTGTGTGTGTGTGTGTGTATAAAATGAGTAGGGTAGTGCTTAACAGCAGCTAGAAAGGTTATCAGAGAAAGGCAATACAGAGAGGTTGTTTGAGGGACACAAAAACACTTACCTGAGGGAAACAACTTCTGGTATTCTATGGAACAGTAGGGTGATTATAGGCAACAATGCATTATATATTTTATAGAGGACTAGAAGGGAGGATTTTTAAGGTTTCCAACCTAAAAGTGTTAAGGAGCTAGAAACATAAGTTGTCCTGATTTGATCTTTACACATCATATACATATATCGAATTAACACATGCTACTCCATAATTTATGTATAATTACTACATGTCATTAAAGGTGTAAAGGGTGGGACATTATGAAACCAACTATGAACTTTCAGTTGGCTGCCTACTAACCATGTGGATGCTGGTTCTGAAGTGTCACGTTGCATAGAAAACAGTGTCCTTCCATTTGTCTACTTGGAAGAATGAAGAGTCAGATGGAAGGGCTGGATCTGAGTCAGCTCACCCTTAGGAAAGAATCAGAAGAAGGAATGGCACCAAAAAAGACAGATCTGAGCCTAGCAATTTGAAATACTTGAACCAAAGGGAACTGTGGAGAGAGTTACAGATGAGAACTGTCCTCGATGGGGAGGCAAACTGCATATGATCACAAAGAAACCTCCTAAATCCCAGACCTGTTCTGGCCTCACCCTGAAGTTATCAAAGAATCTGAGTCCCTACTGTGTTCAGACATACAGAGCATAGCTGGAGACCCTTTGCCTTACCTCAGAGCCCCAAAGTGGCTCTTAATTTGTAATCAATCTATCTTCCTTATTGCTTTAAATTTTTCTGATTAAGATTAAGTAGGAGAAAATAGGTTATGAAAGAATACTGAGTGGTAACCTTCATGTTCACTCTGAAGGGCTCCATGTACTCTACATCCCTGTAGAGACCAAAAGGACACAGAAACTAGGGACATGCAGGGCTTTGCTAAGAGAACAGATTCTTCTCCAGTTGAATATATATACATATATGAGGGAGGCTAGGGCTAATGTTGCATGGGGATGTCACTGCAAAAAAAAAAAAAAATGATGGTAAGATCTTAGAGCAGCAGCAAAAACACCAGGAGAGTGCCTAAGGAAGCCCAACCTAATCAATGGACCCTGTCTTAATGACCCAACGTCCATTATAGTAGCTTATTCCCCAGATATCATTAAAGCCCACCAGAGCCTGATTGATGCCTTCTAAAGGCAATCTTTCCAAGGTTAAGAAGTCTTCCATCTCACTCCTTGGTGTACATCCAGTAATCAATCTGTCTTCCTGGACACTGAGATTCTAGAACTCTGTCTCACCACTAAAGTAAAAGGACATTGATATCCCTCAGCCAATCTTCACTCCCCACCTTAAATTTATCCACATAATTATCCAATGTTCCCAGCAGAAACTACTCTTCTAATATACTAAAGAGAGGTTCCTTTGCTGTAACAAGAAAAGAAATTGTGACCATAAATCAGAAGGAAATACAAGGGACGATTAAAAAGATAAGTCTCAAGAAATACATCTGGGGTTAATAGTCTGTTGGCAAATAGTCTTGTTCTTGTTTTCCCCTAAGATCTCTGAAAAGAAGTATATTTTAGGAGAAGGCTCTTTTTGGAGAAAGATTAGCTGTGAAATAGTAATTCAAAAGACAAAAGGCAATGACCCAGCTTCTGTTCCAGCTCTGAGGTGCCCAAGACAATTTGTATCAACTCTGTGCTTCAAGACCATGTTCTGTAATTAGAAGAAATTGGACAAGGGAATCTTCTAGCACTAAGAGTCTATTTTTAATGCAGATTTAGATAGAGGAAGATTATAAATTGAAATTCATGATGATGAGGGTCTCAAACAAACTCTCTAGGGTAATGCAATCCCTTTTATTGTTTCTTTGTTCCGTTTCAGACTGTTTGGTATTTGTGGACTATCTACCCTATTGCTTTGAATCAGGAGAAAAATACCATAAAATTTAAAAGTGGACTTATAGAAAAATGGGGTAAAAAAGAGTTGTCTGAGAAGAGCACAGACTGAGAAAGTCTAAGCAAACACATGTTTCCAAATCACTTCCAAGAAAGACGTGCCCAGTAATTGCAGAGCTCTCAGTGGAGACCAGGGTTGAGAACCACCCGTAAATCAGTCCCAGGACAGCTCTGGCCTGTCTCCTGTTTCGAGCTGGCTTCACATCTTCAGTTGGAACCCCGTGTGGTCCCCATTAGACACAGAGGCACAGCCAGGCTGTCACTCACATTCTGCAAGGGTCCCTGAGCGAGTGCAGCACAGCCAGCTACCTCACAACAAATGAAGAAATGAACACTTCTGACAGCAACTTCAGTACAAGTCAGGCTTTCTGCAGCTAATCTTGAAATAATCTAAAAATCTTTTTCTTTTCCACTATGCCCTGTCTATATACCAGAAAAGATACCTTAGTAGGGCCCCAAGTTGGTTAGACATTTGGATGTAGAGAATTTTTGACACTAGGGGGTTTAACCACAAAAGCTAAGTAACTGAGTATTACCTAGATGTAACAAAGATCTTCCTTACAGGCAGAGAGCTCTTATTACAGAGCAATTTATATGGCTCAGGTACCATGCTAAGCATTTGATCCTTCCTGCATCCTCTAAGGAAGCATTTTTTTAAAAAAAAATCAATAGACTTTCTTAGCAGTTTTAGTGTTAATGAAAAATGGCCCAAGCTACAGAGTTCCTATGCGCTCCCCCTCCGTTTACTCTATTAGTAATAGAGTGCATTATTTTTACAATCTCGACCAGTGTTGCTACATTTCTGTTAAGTAACCACCACAGATTACACTCGGGTTAACTCTCCGAGGACATGCTACAGGTTCTGACCAATGACAGGCATCCACCACTACAGTATATGAAAAATACCATGCTCCTCTATCCTTCCCCTTCCTCCAAACCCTGGCATTCACTTTTAAAGGTGGGAACATTTGTAAGAAATTAACTCATAGTTTTCTGGAAGGGAACAGCTATGCAAACCATCAGACTAGAGCTTGCAACCAGAAAATGGTGATCACAGGGCCTTGCATTTCCTGGTCTTTGTGTTTACTAGGACAATGGCCAGACACCAGTCCTGATGTTCGACAATCATGGCTGCAGACAGTATTGTGACCTCAAGAGCAATGCCTACAATGTTTGTCTATGCCACCTAGGTATTCCAGTTTTACATGAGGTGTTGAAGGGTTGGTCTTGCTATAATAAAATAACTGATTTTTATGATTTTAGGAGTACATTACTTCAGTCCCTAAACCAGGAGAAGTAATCAAAAGGCTGAGCCCAGATGAAACCATGACAAATTTGGAAATAAAAATATCAACTTCTCTAAAGCAAGTGCCAGGTAAATGTAAACTGTCATCGGAGAACGAAGCAAATTAAAAAAAAAAAATGAGTGATGAAATGAAGATTGGGATGTCATGTTAAAATAGAAGGTGTTCAAAGACATCTCAGAGTCTACAAGGTCTACAAGAAGACGTTTTTTAATCATTCTAGGGCAACTTTTCTATGAGGGCATGAAATATTGCAGCTACCATCAAAGAAAATGAATTGGATACCAGCAGAAGGGGGAAGGAGATCAACACAGAGAAAAATCAACTCCTACCAAATCAGAGAACCAGAGCCTCAGAGGCCCCCAACACCTCATCACTGAAGCAGACCAAAAATGAACCCAACATGGCTCAGGGAAATTTTGTGGAAGAGGGGGCAGAAAGAATGTCAGAGCCACATGTTGGATCATGATATGCAGAGACATTTAGCTTACCCATAACTGTGGGCTAACTCCACAATGCATGACCCATATACCTCAAAAAGGAGGGGCCAAGGGGAGGGGGTAGGTCACGGAGGAGCCTAATAATGGTACCAAACTGACTGTATTTGCTGAATACAAAACTAACTAATAAAGAAAAAAAAGAAAAGAAAAAACTCAGATATTACTGCATCCTTATCCCACAGGGCTGCACAATAGCGAAACATGAAATAGGAAGGAAGCTGGGAGAGTTGTTCCATGACTGGCAACAGACAGGGGATGAAGTCACCACTTCAGCATATGCTAAAAATTCACTTCCAGAACTGAGTCAAAAAGAGAGGATAATAGCACATTGTTACATGTGCACACTGTATTTTAAGGACAGAAGACATTTTATTAAATGTGAAATTATGGGGTGTGCATAAAGTGAAGTTATGTAACTATAACTACCACAAAGACTGAGACCACCATGAGAAAGGCTAAGCCCATGCAGTGGGAAAGTCTTGTACTACTCACAACAAAAATCAGGAAAAAAAAAAAAAAAGAAGAAGAAGATATCACAGGGCTGAGAGATAAATGTCTTAACAGTTAAGGTACTTGCCTGTGAAGCCTAAGGAACTAGGTTTAATTCCCAAAGACCCATGTAAGCCAAATGCACATGGTGGAACATGTGTCTGGAGTTCATTTGCAGTGGCTGGAGGCCCTGGCATGCCCATTCTCTGTCTCTCTCTGTCTCTCTACAATAAATAAATAAAATATTTTTTTTACAAAAAAGAAGATATTACAGATTGATTGGAAGGGGGGAAATGCAGCTGTTTATTTAGTGTTCTTAATATGTAGGGAAAGCTGGGCGTGGTGGCACACGTCTTTAATCCCAGCACAGGGAGGCAGAGGTAGGAGGATCGCTGTGAGTTCGAGGCCACCCTGAGACTCCATAGTGAATTCCAGGTCAGCCTAGGCTAGAGTGAGACCCTACCTCGAAAAAAATATATATATATATTTATGTAGGGAAGTCGTGGCTGGCTGCTAGAAGCTTTCTGTAATTTCTGAACCTGGAATTTCAAGGTCACTATGAGGTTCTTAACGCCAAAGTTAGTTTATCTCTTTGAACCTCACATTTTCCTTTTGAAATTCACAATATTATTTATTTCTCCTCACTGTTAGAACCATACTTGTTGTACCATACTTGAAATAGCCAGATCTCATAAACACAATTGTAATTATTACTTGGGATAAAATTAAGTATGGGGCTGGAGAGATGGTTTAGCAGTTAAGGTGTTTGCCTACAAAACCAAAGGACCTAGGTTCAAATTCCCAGGACCCACATAAGCCAGATACACAAGGGGGCACATGTGTCTGGAGTCTGTTTGCAGTGGCTGGTGGCCCTAGTGCACCCATTCTCCCTCTCTCTCCCTCTCTCTGCCTCTTTCTCTCTTTCTCTCTCAAATAAATATAAAGTTTAAAAATAATTAAGTATGACATGCAAAGAAATAGTAAGGAGTATTTGTTAATGTTTTCACAGCTCTAATGTAATTAGGAGAGTAGGATGAAGTGTCAAAACTTATGTTGTGGCTGGGGAAATGGCTCATTGGAAAAAGCTCTTGCCACATGAGAACATGAGTTCAGATCCCCATAACCCAAGTAAAAAGCAGGATGCTGTAGCAAGCATGTGTAATCCCAGCATGCCTATAAGGAAATGAAAGAAAGAGACATAAAGTGCCTCCACAGCATCTGATCAGTGTCTCAATCATGAGGGCAATTAACACTCCACAGTGTACTGTGTTGTTGAGCTGCAGTGGTCGCTAGGTATGCTAAGCATGTTCTAGATTTACAAGGTCTTTTCCACTTACAATACAATTCTTAGAACTTAAATTGAGGAGCCTCTTATTTCTCAGTAATAAAAATTAACATTCTACTACTGTACATCCAAACATGGTCACATCTCAGAAACAACATGCAGAGGGAAAGAATCCAAACAGAAAATAATATAAAAGATATGACTCCATTTATATGAAGACCTAGAAAATCCCAGACTGATGTAGAACAGAAACAAGCACATCAGTGATTCTTTCTTGGGGCAGGGGCAAGGGCAGGACATCACAGTGTGCTAACATGATAACACTCGGCTGTTAGCTGTTTACCCTTCATTGGAAATCGCTAATCCCTCTCAGTGATCAGCATCACAGAGTATTGTAGTGCATATGACTAGCCTGCGGGGGACAAATCAAAATTTGAAACATGCTTTCTACTGAAAGCAAGTTGCTTTCCCACTACCATAAAATCAAAAAGTTATAAGTCAAACGATCGCAAGTTAAGGATTGTCGGCATTCAACTTTTCAGTGGTGCATTGCGGGATGGAGGGATCATGAAAATGTTCTACAACTTGACTATGGAGACATTCAAAGAGATGGACACACTTGTCAAAGTTAATCAAACATTACATTTTAAAAATAAACATTATCATCATGTAAATACACCTCAAAACTTGGCTTATGAAGGCGAACATGGTCAGCAGCTAGCATGACATTGGCTCCTGTTCACTCTTTCACTCCGTTCTTAAATACAGTTGGCCCCATTCATTTGTGGCTTTTGTTTCTTGTTGTGTGGTGGTTAGAACTCATGTGTTCCGAATGCTTGGTCCCCAGATGGTGGCAATTTGGCACTGGAATCATACTGGAAGAAGTGTGTTGTTGGGGTAGATTATTATAGCCAGCTCCCTCCTGCTAGAGATCAGCTCACCCTCATGTTGCAGTATTCCACCCACTGTGGTAGAGATTATGTCCAGCTTCTGCTCATACCATCCTTTTCCCTACCATCATGGAGTTTTCTTTGAGCCTGTAAGCTAAATAAACTCTTTCCTTCCATCAGCCACTTTCAGGTGTTTTTGCCCCAGCAATCAGAAGACAAGTACAACAGAAAACTGGTTCCAGTACAGTGGGATAACAGCTGCTAGAAACCTGAATGTGTGGCTTTTGGCCTTTTAGAACCAATTTGTGGGAGGAATATGGAAGGATTTGATACCTTGGTCTCAGAGAGATGCCTTGCAGTGCTGATAGCAGAGTTTGATGGACCATTCTGATCAGAGTTGAAAGACCTAAATGCAGTCAGAACTACGGAATGTTCAGGCTTGGATTACTGCATTCTTCACATAGCCTGAGAACTTGTGCAGGGTTGCATTGTGTGGAAATGGAGTGATGTGAGCAGAGGGATATGGCACAGAAAGAAATGAAATCTTTGAGCTTAAAATGCTGCCTGTTCAGCTACAATTGTTAGAGAGATTACAATATTTGAGATTGGGTCAGCTGCTCTGCATTGGGACAGCAGAAATTAGGCTCTTTTGAAAGTAAGGTCCTTGAATACTGAAGGAGTTTTTCTGCTCTTCAAAGTTAGCTTTATCCCCTCCTTAAATTAACAAATTTGGTGGTCCACCTGGTACTATGGAATATAACAAATGTGGGAAAGACAAGGTCATGGATTTAAAATCTGGTTACTTTTCAGAGATGGCTACTAGGCAATATGAAGCAGGCTTATTGGAATCCCAGCATGGAGACCTGATGGAGCTACAGCATGGATGAACCATGGTTTACAGTGTAGACCGGAGGACAGCTGCCAAAGAGGGCTACTGGCTGGGACAGAGCTTTCCACAGGTTGTGAGTAGCCCACTTTGGGGGAGGTGCCAGAATTGAAACCTCGGAGACCGGTTAGAGATGTCCGACTTCAGCTTACAGAACTTGATGTTTGCCCTGTTTGTTTCCCACCTTGAATTGGTTCAGTCTTTCTTATCTGCCCAATGCCTGTTTGTGCAGTGTAAATGTTTAATCTGTGTCATTATGCTCTTTTGGTTTTACAAGATAACAGCTAAAAGGCCTTGGATTATGGGGATGTTTGAATGTTACTGGAATTGATTAAAAAAAAAAAACTATGAAGACTTTTAAAATTGGGCTGAATGTGTTGCATTTTACATCATGAATGGTTATCAGTTTGTGGGGTCCAGTGGTAGAATATGGTGGCCTGAATTAGATATCCTCCAAAAACTCCTGTGTTCTGAATGCTAGATCCCCAGATGGTGGCACTTTGGGTATTGGTGACTTGCTGGAGGAGTGTGTTGTTGGGGATAGGCTTGTGGGTGCTATAGCCAGCTTCCCCCTGCCAGTGCTCAACACACTCTCATGCTGTGACGGCTCATTTGCTGTGGCAGGGGGGATGTCCAGCCTCTGCTCATGCCATCCTTTCCCCTGCCACCACAGAGCTTCCCTGTCAAAACTGTAAGCCAAGATAAACCACTTCCTTCCTTCAGCTATTTTTCAGTGGGTGTTTGTCCAAGCAACCAGAAGGTAACTACAACAAGTTGTTTCATATATGCAGTCCATTAAATGGAAGGTTGCAGAGATAATTTAATTTTAAGTAACATTTCTTACAGTACATTTTTAAATTCCTTATTTTGTAATTTGTCATGGTCATTAATTTCTTAACATGCCTAATTTATAAAGTAATTCTTGTATGTATGTTTTCTAAAAGTTGAGGTTCAGTGTTGTCTGTGGTTCTGGGCATCTGTAACACATTTTGGAATGCACCCCTCTTGGATAAAAGGGGACTATTATTACGTGTGTGTGTGTCTGTGTCTGTGTGTGTAGTTTTGAATTTCACCCTTTCCCAATGCCCTTGGGAAATATTCCACCCAAATTTTAAATGATCCCACACATTTTATCCATCTTGCTACCCAAACATCTTTCCTTGTTGGGTGTCATGATATTTCTGCATGGCTTCTTTTAGCAGTTTCCAGAGCTATAGCTTCCAGTTCTGTCTCAGTTTAGTTTTTTGTGTGCTTATGGTTTGGCTTTTTTTTTTTTATTTGGCTCCTCCAAAAACATAGAATTATGTAAATTATAATCCTTGATTCAAGGTACATTCTCTTCATGGGTCCTTATGCAATCTTTTTTATTCTATTTTTTTAAATATTTAATTTGTTTATTTGAGAGAGAATGGGTACACTCAGACCTCCAGCTACTGCAAACAAACTCCAGACACATGTGCCACCTTGTGCATCTGGCTTTTGTAGGTTCTGAAGAATTGAACCTGGGTCCTTGGGCTTTACAGGAAAGTGCCTTAGCCACTAATCCATCTCGCCAGCCCCTGTTCTATTATATTTTAAGTAATATAATAATAATCTTGAAACTACCACCCAGCCCAAGAATGAGAGAGCCTGGCCTCTCATATACATCATCCTGTGTGTTCTTCCTAGCCTCTTCCTGGGTTCCTCTGTAGGATATGTTTCTCTTTTTCTCTTTTTCATTTTTTTATAAGGTTTAGAAAGACTTTGTTAGGTTAAGGAAAGAGAAGAAAGTATAGAGTCCTCCTGCCATGTGGAAGGCGTGAAGGAGAACAATCCCCTATCTTTTTCATTCTTAGATTTCAGTTGTTCTATCTTACTTGTTCACATTACTGAGGTGGTGTCATGTATTCCTGTATCCCTGGAATAAAGCTAGCAAAATAATGTTAATCCATTCTTATAAATTCATGTAATCATTATGCATACATCACAATACTTGGGTCGTTTCTTCTCCGAGACCTCTAGGATGCTTCCAGGACTTTTGCATTATGAACAATTCACGTATGAAAACTCTCACATGCAGCATCTGGTACACGGGCTTCTCTTAAGCATCTATATGGGATTACTTATAATTGGATCATGAAGTATGGGATTGTACAAATTCATAACGTAATACCAATTCTTCTCAAAATGCTAAAGCTATTAGCAGATAAAAATCACTTTTGTAAAGAAAAAAATAATGATAACCTTGTAGGCAAATCATGCTCACACTCAGTTTCTTTAGAACTTTCCTCAGACACACATAGTTATTTGTTAACATATGAAAATTAGCCTTATGCTGTGTTTCACTCAGATTCTTCCTAAACTTACATTGGGAGCATTTGTGAGTAATATAAACACTTCCCTATATTCTCCAAAATCTTAAAAGCAAGGATAATTAATCTCCTTTACTAAGCTTTAAGAATGAAAGTGGTAGTAGGAACAGGTCGCATGCTTCCTATGAGCCATGCTTGCATTTAGTGCCTTAAGTGTCATTTAATTCTCTTGACAACTGCATTAATAAGATACCATCATTATTCCCACAACACAAAAGAAGACTGGGAGTCAGAAGAAGGAATTCTGGTGAATGGTTGAATGGTGAAATGAGTGTTCATACCCACCATTGCTTTTCTATTGTGTATGACTTTCTCAAGCCCTGAATAAGTCAGGAGTATTCAGACAGTTTTCTCTCTCAGGGTTGCATCCAGATCCAGGACAGAGTCATCTTGAGATCTTGCTATTTATTTACTCACCCTCATGCAGGCCTTTGTCTCCCTCTCACTTTTCAACAGAACTGCCAACAACCAGCCACAGCATCTTTGGAAGCGTGCCTGCTCCACTTGTGACAATTCTTTCCAGATTTAATACACACACGCGCGCGCGCGCACACACACACACACACACACACACGTTCACCCGCTTTCCCCTCCGCCCCACTAAAGACATTACATAGTGTTTATAGTCTTGGCTTGGTGCTATGAAAGAGATGCTGAGCTGGCTAGGATTAGAAGGAATGTGTTCTTTATCTGCAATTAACTTCACATTTTGAACAAATCCTTTCCTCTCTTTGAAGCTTAATTCTTGTTCTGGTGAAGGTCAAATGTGATGATGCACGTGAAGGCACTTGGGAAATCAGCGAGCTGTTGTTATTGCCGCCGCCTCCTCCGGGAGAGCAGTGCTGTTTAAACCCTGAATTAGATGGGCATGGCTTTGTCATCCATGAACCATGTTGAGTCAGAGCAGTGTGGTTAAAGAGAAGAAACTGTTGGAGTGCAACACATCTGAGTTTCAGCTGGGGCATCACCCCCCCCAAAAAAAATGGGACTAATGCTATCTTCTTCAGAGGTTCTGTGTGATAACTATTTGTATGTTTTATGTAAAGCATCTGTGGTTAAAAAAGAAAAATCTCAAGTGATCCCTAACATTCTTGATTCCTACTGTACAGCCCCTGTCAATATGCCTGATTTCCTCCGAGGAGTGTGGCTATGATTTCTGAATATGATGGGATTTCAAGTCACTTAACTATGTTATCAGTAAGCCAACTTTGAGTTAATCAAAATGGATATTATCATGGGTGAGCCTTGCCTTTCAGGTGATTCCATAAAAGAGATAATGGAAAGAGTCTGAAAAAAGAGGGAGATTAAAAAATAGAAATGGAAAGCTGGTGCTCGCCTTTAATCCCAGCACACGGGAGGATCACTGTGAGTTCGAGGCCACCCTGAGACTACATATTGAATTCCAGGTCAATCTGTGCTCAAGTGAGACTCTACCTTGAAAAAAAATATTAGGAATGGAGATGATGATACAGAGAAAGAGGAGGAGGAGGGAAGAAGAGAAAGAGAAAGAATTGGGGGGACAGCTTCTTACCTGAGAGTCCTGCATTCCTATTACCCATTAGCATGCTGGTTTCCTCCACATTTATCTTTCCTTCATGCCCTTAAAGCGGGGCATCCCTGTGGCAATGGTTGTGTCCCATCAAAATTTGTATATTGAAGCCCTAATCTTCAGTGTGTCTCTATTTGAAGACGGGGACATGGACATAGCTAGAGTTAAATGAGGCCATAAGGGAGGGGCTCTGATCCCACGAGAAACAGAAAGCACCCTCACTCTTTCCACATATTCACAAAAGGGTCATGTGAGTAACCCTGAAAGATGGTGCCATCTGCAAGCCAGGATAGAGACCTGTCAACAAAAACCTAATTTGCTAGTTCCTTGATCTGTCACTTCTAGCCTTCAAAAGTATTCAAAAATAAATATCTGTTTAATCCATCCAGTCTAGAGTATCTTTTGTTATGGAATGTGAGCCGACTAAGACACTTCCCTGATAACTGTAAGAAATATAAGCCCTAGTCTTGAACAAGTTACTAAAGTGATTAAATCTCACTTTTCTAGTGAGGTATCACTTTATAGCTTTCAGAGAGTATTCAGGAGATGCTGAGGGTAGTAAAGTGGTCAAGCAAAAACGGCAGCTGCAGTAACTATTGGTGTGGTCCAGGGGGCAGCAGCAAATTCGAGGAGGAGAAGGAGGAGGAGATAGGCAGTTTTTTTTTAAGGTTTCTTACCGTAAGATTACCTCATCCTAAGTAAAGACATTGCCGACTCTTTTGATCCAAGTTCTTATTTTCCCTAACTAAAGATTGCTTAAAAATAAGTAAAATATCTCATTACAAGCAGAGAAGGGTACTTTCATCATTATCATTAGAGTAATGAAGGGAAATAGATGAACTGAGTGCTTAAATGAGCCCCACTGATGGACATAAATTCTTACCTCCTACTCATTCTTCCAACCCCAACCATGTGGGCCATCCAAAAGCTGGGAAGAAGGAAGTGCAAGAGCCTGCTTAGAGGACGTTTGGTGTGTACCAAGCACAGTGCTAAGTGTTACACATATGACACCTTGTGTATTCATTCAAAAGGATCATTATGCCTAGCATCTTATCATGATGTGAGTGTGAAATGTTCCCCAAAGGCTCATGTGTTTAAACATTTGGTCCCCAGATGATATAATGTTTGAACCTTTGCAGTGTGGGACCTAGCTGGATTAAGGACATCACTGTGTAGCCAGGCCTTATGGGTTATAGCCTGGCACTAATGCTGGCCCAAGCTCTCTGCTTCCTGATCAGTACCATGTGGCAACCAGGCACCTCATGCTCCTCCTGCCCCAGCCATGAGCTCATTAAAATTTGATGAAACTCCTTTAAAGCATTTCCACCACTGTGCCTTCCAGACCATTATTGATTATGCCTCCTCAAACAATGAGCCAAAAGAAATCCTTCCTCGATTTAAATTGCTTTGTTCAGATATTTTACCACAGCAACAAGTAATGAAGACCCATCTAATGAGGAAAATAAAAGCAGCCACACTTGATCTCCTCCCATCTACTTGACAAACTTTATTTTCTTTCTTACCTTTAAAATCCCCTTCTGTGCAGACAATTCTCTCTTCTAAAAAAAAATGTGCATGTATGTGTATGTTATTTTTAAATCCATCTCATATGCTGGTTTCATTAACATTCATTTAATCTAGTAGGTTTTATTCCCTCTGTGAGTTGAGTACTGAAGTATATATTAGGGTAAAAGAGAGAGACTCTGTATGATCTTGGGTCTCAAAGAACTCAGAACAGAATAGGGCAAGGACACAGAAAAGCATACATGCCATCCACCAAGGCTTATAGCATCCTGGGCAAGAGAACAATAATGATGAGTAATTCTTCCACACAAAATTATTAGCTGCACTCATAAATATTTCTAGGAATCCAACAAGAAAACAAAATGACAGTGTACATTTGGTGTGGAATTCCAATGAAAACTGAGGGCAGAGATCCTGAGGCAGCGGAGTACGCGAGAGAGAGCAGATATGCAGCGAGCTGGATAGGAAGATGATACACTTCTGCATCCCAAGCAAGGAGAGGAGACTGAAGATGTGGAATGACAGTGGTTGGTAGTTGTGATATATTTATTCTTTCCATGTATTAGAATTAAATATTGGTGTCCATTGCCTCAAGGCTTCTCACAAAAGAAGGATAATTTTCTGCCCCAGTGACATTAAACTTAGCTATGTGACTTGCTTCAGTCAATAGAATGTCAGCATCAGTGACAATGTATCAGTCATATGCCAAGGCCTTTGGAGGAATCACGTGCCCTCTGGCGTCTGTGTGACCCATCCTGTGAAAAGCATGTCCCCAATGAATGTGCCTCTTCAAGATGAAAAGACACGCTGAAGCCTTGGTCTTGTCCAGATGCCTGGAGTCCAACTGGACCAGCCAAGCTCCGCATACTCTGTAGTCCTCTTTACACTATATGCATGAGAAAAATGACTGCAATTTATATCACTAAGGTGTTTATATCTCTGACTAGCATGTCAGAGATCTTACTATAGTCAGTAATCAATTCAATTAGTGCATATTGTGCTTATACTTGGTACCAGACACTGTATAAGGAACATCAGAGAGCTAAACAGACACAATTACCCTATACATCTTAAGCTAGAATGGTGGTAGTTGCCCAAATGAGAAAATTCAAGACCAATGTTAAGGCAATGTACTTGGAAAGGGAGTAACGAGCTGCACTTGGCTACAAAGAGCTTTTATTGAACTTGCAATGACTAAAATGAGGATATGTGTCCAAGAACTGCTGCCCTATGTTACACCCAAGGAAAAAGAAATTTAGGAAGGTGGGGTGACTCGGGAGGAACCATGGGTAGACCATAGTGGGATACCTTTACAGTATGAAGTAAGGTTCTCACTCTGCCTCAGAATGATTTGGGTGTTTTAAATTCCTTCAGTAAGCTATACCTCATGGATTTCTGATTTAACTGGTTAAGAATCAGACATCATTTTGATTTGTTTGTTTGAGTTTGCCAGCTACTTCAGTGAGCTGGCAGGTTTCAGAGACACTATGCTAGATCTCTGTACAGCACACAGACTATATATACTTAACCAGCCAGACATCAGATGCAGCAGATGCAACAGCTGTTTGTAAATGTTGGCTTCACTCCTTAAGCATGGCAGGATGGGGCTCAGGATCCCAAAGGTTGCACCAGGTTAACAAGTCTGCAATTCATGGACTATTGCTACAAGAGACACCAAAGGAGCAGCATGGGCCCTTCCATGAGAACATCTTAGAAGACTCCAGCTGAGGAATTCATGCTCTGATCATGCAGTTAAACTTTCACCTTCAGTAACTCTGAGTTACTTGTGATATGATCGGGTATGAATGATCTGTTGTCATTTGGGGAGAAATATCTCTAAAGCGAGGCTTTTTTCAAAGTGTTGTTTCTACAAGAAAACCCCAGAAACCTTTGGGTGAGGTCACAGATTTTACCAAAGGTTATTAAAGTTATTTTATGGGCTTTGCTTTCTTCCCAAACAGTTTGGAGGGCAGGCTCCCTGGAAAGCAATCAAGATACTTGCTCCCGTGTGCCAGGAAATGAACAATCTTATTCCAATTCTCATTGTCAGGAGTCTTTTTTTTTTTTTTTTTTTTTGAGTTGTGATTTGTGGACAGCCCCGAGGATCATCGACAATGGCAAAATGGGCTGATTCAGAGGGAGAGCAGGGGCTTGTATCACTTACTTCCTTCTGCCTGTCAGATGATTTGGGTGGTAGGGACTACACTCACAGGACTGGGCTGGGGAAATGTTCCCAGGGCAGAGTGCTTGCCACTCAAGCATGAATACCTGAGTTCAGAACCCACATAAAGCTGAATGCGGTGTTGCAAGCACCTGCTAGATGACCTGTGAACATGGGGAGACGAGAGGCTGAGGCTGGAGAATCGGCCCAGGAGCTCACTGGCCGGCTAACCTGGCAAACGCAGCAGTAAACAATAGACCCTGCCTCAAGTAAGGTGGGAAGAGGGAGCCACCACCCAGGTGTCCTCTGGCCTCTACATGTGTACCATGGCTCACACATGTGCACAAACACACACAGATATATGTATATATATGTGCACACGTAAAGAAAAATACTTCCCCCTAAGTCTTTCAACAGTTATCAGCCTTGCAAAAAGCAAATTGCCTACAAACACAGTAGTAATGTGTCAGAAAAGAATGCTTGGCCCGTGTTAGGCAGCTGCCTCAGATCTCTCAAGGCTTCTTTATGTTCGTGTCCTATCTGGAGAGCTTATTCTCTATATTGTGCATTTTATGTTTGCCTTTTGTCCGGTTCCCAGGCTGGACAAGACATCGCCACATAAACAAAGATGAACACCACCTACGCAGACTTTGCTTCTCTGTCGTCTCCGTTCTGCTTTTGACATCTGCGTGTATTTCAGGATAGCTCTGCTCATTGTTCCCTAAGAATGACAAAACATATGTGGAGGAAGTCCAGAAAAAAATTAAATTAATGACCAAAAGATTTGGCAAATGAATACAGAGCCCAAAAACAAAGACAAAGAGAAAACAACAACAGAGGCTTATAAAAAGGGATAAGGCTGAAATCTATTAAATCATTTCAGATGTGGACAAAACAACTACATACTGGTACAAGAAATCTCAAACACTAGTCTTGGAGAAGGTTCGCCTTGAGCTCCCAAGGAAGAAATCTGAATAGGGAATGGCACAGTGACCACCAATAAACAAAGCAACAACGCTGTGAGACTGGGTTTCATTCACAACAAACAATCCAGAAACTAAGATTTGACTGACTCTTGTGACACAGCTAGAATACAGGGACATAAACAAGAATACCTAACATTTGTCAGGTGTTGCCATATTTTGAGTATCATGCTGAGCATTTTCATGCCCAATTTTGGCCTTTTAATTCTTTCAACAATTCTTTGAATTTGATAGGGCTACTATCGGTTTCATTCCACGAGAAAGCTTAGACTTAAAGGACCAGATGGATGTCCCCAAATTACATGACTAGTATGTCATGGAAGGAGTTTTGTAAGCCAAGCCATCTAATTCTAATACTCATGCTGACAGAGCCACTAATTCTAAAGCCCTAATCCATTTCACTTTTGTACATGTATATATGCATAGGTACCACCAACAAAAAAAAGGACTGGATTTTAACCGTACATAGTAAGTGACAACTTGTAGGTTAAAATTTAAGACTTCTGAATACAAAGTTTCTGATTCTTTCCTCTATACCACAACTACTTTATGTTCAGAAGAGGGGAGAATGTAATTTAGTAGGCAATAACTCTCATAAGCCTCCATTCTACCAAAGAAATGGTTCTGGCTGAAATAATCAGTAGTTTCAAGAATAATTGACATATATTCAAAAGTTTACAAGGCAAAGTTGGGACTTTGGTGTCCATCATGGCCTTTCGCAGAAACATCAGGGAAGAATGTTATGCCCTTGCACATTCTACCCTTTCCAGACACAGAGACCTAATCTGGCTGGCTCATGGAGCTAGCACACACATTAGCACCCATGCCTCTAGGGAACAAAAAGACAAATGAAAAAGACAGATGGGGCAATAGCATTGTCCCAGCCTTTAGGTGGGACCTGCTTACCAGATCGCCATGCCCAGCATCCTCAAGCCTCAAGATCTATGAAGATCACACAGTCTCCCATTGGACTTTGGCTTGTCTGGGAGATAAACAAGAAGGGCTACAACCCAGTGGCCCTTGAACGACTAGGCAGCCTCCAGCCATGCACCTGTGCTTATACTCCCTTCTTATTCACTCTTCCTGGGCCTGTGAATGCGATGCCTGAAGGTCACTCTCCAACTCTCAACCTCCACATATTTCTTTCTGTTCTTAACTTCTTCCCAGCTTTGATTTCACTTTTCTCATATCCAAAAGGGACAGCAGAATTCCAAGGGACTTACATATCCAGAAAAAAAAATTCAATAAATATAACAGTTTGAGCAAAAATAGGATCCTTTCATCTGTAGCATTGAATTTAAGGCTTATGTCTGGCATAGTTTCTTGGTAGCCCTTTAACCTCTGGGAAAAAAAAATCTATGTTTTTCGAGCAAAATACTGTCATTACCAAAAATATAGAAGAGTGTCGTTGAAGCTATTATTTCTTCCATAAAACTTGGGAGGCCCTTATTATGCGCTATTCACTGAGCAAGGTATTATGGGAAATATGAAGATGGACAGATACAACCCCTGTGTTCATGAAAACATATGTGTAGTAGAGGAAGCAAGGCTTTTTAGAGCATTCATCACTTGAACATGGAGCAAAAGTCCCACCTGTGAAGCAATCTTACCACTGCCTTGCTGCTGTGCTGATAAAATAAGCTCATAGATGTAAAATCCAATTCTACTGGAGGGCAAGGAGAATGTCCAGAGCTCCAAGGACATAACCCCAGAGGTAATGAGAATGCAGATGGCTAGGGGAAGATGTCAGGCATACATCTGCAATATAATCTTCTGAAATGCACCCAAGGTGAGAAAGCTTATAGTTTAATAAAAATTATTATTTTCCCTACCTACAGTTTTGTCTTCTCCCATATTAAGTGGAGAAGACCCTGCCGTCTCCTAGAAACCCGGCCTGCACACCATTAAGAACCCATTTGATAGGAGATGCCTGGATAATCAGAGGCCTCACAGAGGAGATATGAGAAGGTAAAGGAATGGCCATTCTGCTATTTGGGAGCTTATGATTTCAAATATCATTACATCTTGGAGCCCAAATGCACATGTCAGAAAGGAAGGGTGTGCAGCAAACTGCAGCTCGAATAAGCTCCCCTTCATCACCCCAGGGTCAGAGGATCTCAGCATTGGTGGTCAGCAAACGTCATTCCATCCAGGGTGTGTTTTCCCAAACAGCTCGAGTCCTGGCACCCACAACTTGTGATCTGGAAGACGTGGAGATGCCTGGGAACCCGGCTGCTGGGTGGAGTTTGAAGAGATCAGCAAGACCTGGGAAGAGGCCCAAAAGTAGCAGGCCAAGGGAAGAAGTGGTTGAATGTGATTCCCCAGTCCCTGCCCTGTCTCCTCCCCTCTTCGCTTCTATCAAGGCAGGAGACCTGAACCACTTGCTTATATTCACTCTTTTTCCATGCAATTTCAACACTTCTGCCATACAAGAAGGGATTGCGGGGTACTTCAATAGAACTTTACCTAGCATTCTTCACATAACATTACATCTCTTGGCAACACTCCAATGGGGGGGGGCATTTCATTCACCCCAATTTGTAGATGAAGACCTGAAGCTCAAGAAGAATAAGGGACTTGTGTGAGCTGACAATAAAATGGACCATCCACATGGCAAACCAAACCTATAACTCCATGCTACACTCCGTACCCTGTGCCTAGGGGCCTCTCTAGTGAGACCAGCATGATTCTCGTTGTTTGTGAAAATAAATGGAGCAAGGATAAAGATAAATCCTCCAGGTGAAATAACTCATGGAGCTGAAAATTAAATTCCCCTTAAAGTACCATCAGTCTGCGGAGTCAGCCAACAAGAGAAATAAAGGAAGCACTTAGGGACAATCAGCTTCAACGAGTTTCAAAAACAAGTGTAACCAATTCTAACTTACCTTTTTACTTTTATGTTGAAGAAACTGTGGTTTCTCCTTAGAAATATTACAGAAGGAAGCCTTCTAGCTAAGGACCAACCACTTGCAAGCTAGCTGTTTAACCCCATGCCCTCTTACAAAGGCAATAACAACAGGGTCCTTTATAGACATTCACTCATCCATTTGCCCACAGTTGCCAAAAGGAGGATTCAATTGCTTTCAGTCCTCCCACTAAAAGTCTATTAACAATAGAATCCTCAACTCATATTGTAGAAAGAAAGGTTGAAGTTTGTCAATATATCTAGACCAACTGATATATCATCATCCACTGACTCAGTCCCATATAATTCATTGTCTTTTCTGCAGGCCCAACCATTTGTCCCTGGTCATTGCAGGTTCTTCAAGCCCATTTACTTTCCCTAAAAATCATTTATTTTTCTACTGACACCCCATACTATAGTCTCTCTCTCTCTCTCTCTCTCTCTCTCTCTCTCTCTCTCTCTCCTGCTTAAAAAAAAAGCAGAGGCAGGCTGGAGAGATGGCTTATCAATTAAGGCGTTTGCCTGTGAAGCCTAAGAACTGTTCAAATCTCCAGGTCCCACGTAACCAGGCACACAGTGACACAAGTGTACAATGTCACACATGCACCCAAAGGAGGCACAAGTGTCTGGAGTCTGATCACAACAGCTGAAGGCCCTAGTGCACCCTTTCTCTCTCTCCCTCTCTCTGTCTCTCTCTCGAAATAAGTCAAAACAGAGGAATATAAGTTTTTAAATTACATTGGGCTAGAATGCAAGCACATTCATATGAATTTTCCTGTCATTATTTTCTCATTTTGTGAGTTAATAAGCTTGTGTGCTTTTTTTCCTATGTGTCAGTCTATTGTCAGTTTATTCCAATGAACTTTCAGAGGACAGAGAAAAAAATGCTCAATACATATTGATCTCACAGGGGTTCCTTATGGTATCCTTCCACGTGATTGTCATTTAGTAAACAGAACATAAATACTTTTAATCTCCTCATGTGGGAAGCTTCGCAGACACTAAGGTGGCTGAGTCTGGTTCCTTCCCAGACATCTTTGAGAAAAGAACAAATAGTAGCATACATTCTTATCTGTCCCCACACTGACACTCTTTTCTAATTATTACAAGTATTATTAACAAGCAGAGAATGGCATTTTAAAAGGAATGAGGAAGATGGCATACAAATTCAGGTCAGCCTAATCCAAGTCATGTGTGTGTGTGTGTGTGTGAGCATGTCACAGTGGACAGAATGCTAACAAAAGTATCAGTATAACAAAATGCTTATTGCATATTTATAATATTCTACACAGGCACAGTTAACCACTACCATAAATGTACATAATCTTATGCGTCTCCTACAATTTGATCACCCAAAATTATCTAGCTATTATGATTGCTAGTCCATAAATGTGAAAACTGAGTCTCAAAGAAGTTAGGACGTTATCCAACATGAGAGAACTGGGGAATAAGTAGGAAAAACTTAAACCCAAAGTGTCTGAGCTTTGATTCCAACTTTCAGCCTTTCTATTGAGGATCTCTTCTGCTTTGATTTTGCCATGAATAAGAAATCCAGGGATGAATAAAACCCTGTCCATGTCCTCATCCATTTATACTACCATGTAGCCAGAAAACTTTCCTCCAACAAGTACTTAGAGATGTAGAATACTAAGAAGAGACAGAAGTACTGATTCTGGCTTTTCCATTATATGTGTTCGAAGGATCTATCTGCATGTTTGTCACACACATACCACAAGACTCATTGAGAAACCAAAGGAGTGGGATTTCCCATATTGTGAAGCTGATGAGGGCAATGACCTAACCATAAGCCAGAGTTATATTTAGCTTACACTTGTGGTAAGGTCCTCTTGGCACCAGGGATACAGCTTCCTGCCCACCCACAAAACTTTCCCAGAGTCTGAAAATGATGTTTGGGCACAGGAATGCCAAGACTCGGAATGCTAAGATCTGGAACTCAATGGGAAAATCCAGAAGAAGCCCTTATGTCTCCAAGATAATAAAAGGGAAGCTGGTAAGAATTTTAAGAGACAATCTCAAGTATCCTTTGTCAATCCAGTCCTTTCAGAGAATCTTAGACATGCAAGGAAGCAGAAGACAAATATGAAAAATAAAATGGGACTTGTTAGACCTCGTATATGAGTGAACAACTGATTGTTTTCAAAGAATTTGTACTTTGTATTTGACACACACACGCACACATGTATATATGTGTGTGTATATATATATACATCCATATATCTGCTAATTTAAAAATTACTGTAAAGCCAGGCATGGTAGTGCATGCTGTTAATTCCAGTACTTGGGAGACAGAAGCAGGAGGATCACCATGAGTTCATGGCCAGTCTAAGACTTCATAGTGAAGAATTCTAGGTCAGCCTGAGCTAGAGCAAGACCCTACCTTGAAAAAAATTTTTAAAGTTACTGTAAAGATGAAATTATGCGATGGGTGAATAATGTCCACTATCATCCCAGCTGAACCTGTGGAGAGGACAATGTCAACTACGACGGCCATCACCATTTTCAAGGTTAAGAAACCGAGGCAGAGATAGCCAACTCTACATCTTTAATCTGGCTGACTTCCTCCATAACAGTACCTTCTTAGGAGAAATGCTCTCGCTTGTGGTTAAGATGGTGGAATAGGAGCCATACCAGAGAATTCCCCGATCTGTATCGTTTCCAAACCTGATCACTGCTGGGTTATTGATGAAGCTTTCAATTATTCTAATATAGGCATTACAGGGATTGATGGGATATTGTCAACCATGTTCATCAGATGCAATAGACATACAATCGACCTCTTTTTACTTAATTTTATTAAATCCTTTAACCACTGAGCCATCTCCATTTATTTAAAGAAAATTACTATAGGGCAGACTGCCGCATTACATTGCCAGCAGCTCCATACACCTCATGTTTGTAATGCCTTGGACTTCACCCAAAGCCTGCATGGGGGGATTTGCCTTGTGCTGACCAGGTGGTGTGAGCCCATGCAGAGATGTGTGCACACAGACAGTGATGCACTGGTCATCATGTAGCCCCAGGACTGTACTAGAAGGAGGCTGACATCTGGGAGAAATGAGTTTCAAACACTGAAAACTCTCATTGAGAAAACTTATGCAGAAGGAGCCACTGACTGAGATGGCTCCTGCCCCAGCAAGGTCTACTACCTTGAAGAAGCAGAGCAGCCCGGTATACTGACAACAGGCCTGCTCACTAGAAGCCCCAGTGTTCTGCATGCCCTCCTCTGTATCCACTCAGGAGATGTCTGGAGGTCAGAAAAACCTTTGCACAATAAAGACAGTGTAGTGGTAATAGAGGGCTGAAGAAATGGCTCAGTTGATAAAGCACTTGCCCTGCAAGCTTAAGTGCACGAGCTTGGATTCCTAGAAGCCACAGAAAGCCAGACATGGTAGCAAGTGTCTGTAATCCCAGTGTGCCTACAACGAGGAGGGAGGTGGAGACAGGAGAATCCCCCAGAAGCTTGCAGCCCAGGTAACCTGCTGAATGTAGCCATGAACAATGAAAGATCTACCTCAAATACAGTGGAAGGCAGGACCTGGCATCCAAAGTTGCCTCTTACCTCCACACATGCACCACGGCATGCACATGCTCTCTCTCTCTCTCACACACACACACACACACAGAGAGAGAGAGAGAGTATTGTGATAATAGATCTCTTTATCTTTATATTTAAAAATGTGAGGGCTGTGGGGAGATGGTTCAGTCCGTGCAGTGCTTGCCTCACACGAATGAAGACCTCAATCCCAAAACACATACATAATGCCATATAAGGCACTGTGGGTTTATACTCCCAGAGCTAGGGAGGCAGAGACAAGTGAATCCCTGGCGTTATGGGCCAGCTAACCAAGTCTGCTTGGTGATCTCCAAGACAATGAAAAATTGTGTCTCAAAAAAAAAAAAAAAAAGAAATATCTGATGTTGTCCTGTGGCCACCACATGTATACATATATGTTCACATACATGTACATGCACCTGTACACACACACACACACACACACACAAATAACTTTCAAAACAAAACAATGAAAAGCAGGAAGGGCTAGAGTAGTTAAAATATTTCACTGTATGTGCTCATTGATTCCACAGCTCTTTACTGAGCACCAACTATTTGCCTGATCCTGATCTAGGCACTGAGGCTACAATAGCCAACAGGATAGGCAAAGTGTGTGTCCTTGTTCAACTTGCACTGTCATGAAATCAGTGACAGACAAATAAACAGTTGGAAAATTAATATGGAGACACATCGTGAAGAGTCATTTTCATGATTGTCAGGGATTGAGGAGTGCTGCCTTTTGTGTAATGTGGTCAGAAATGGTCTCACCAAGAGGTAATAGAGTCCATCCATGTGCACACAGACCTAGCAGGGGAATGTCGTGTGCAGAAGAGCATAGAGGTCTCATGGAAGAATCTCTAGGCAATGTGGGAGCCCAGGGTGTCTGGAATTGAGTGAGTGAGAGGAGACAAGGAGAAAGAAGCCAGAAAAGTAGCTAGGGATGGCTTAAGCCATGTCGATAGTGCCCAAGCCTTCCTGAGCTCGCTCCCAGAGCACGTGAACTCCACCTCTGCTCTCTTCAATCTACAGGAAGGAGAGAGAGGAAGGACCCAGGAAAATAAGCATTAGTAGCCAGAATGAAGACATTCAGTCATAGGCATTGAACTTTAAGGAAAATTGCTGCAGCAAATCTTTAGTTGCCGTTTAGGAAGAACTTAAAATGTGGAATTCCTGCTGTTTAGGTATGTGATGCAATTCAGAGTAGAAGGAGAAAACAAAACAAAACAAACAATATCTCCCTACGGTCCAAAGGGAATCTGATACACAAATGACTAAAGAGCTATCCTTTAACTCTAAAACTCATCTCTTCTTGCTGTCATTGAGGACCGTTTCTTCTTGTTCTGTTCTAACAGAAGGTATAAACCAGAGGACCATTTGCAAAATACCCTCAGAGGAACTGCATTTGCAGCAGAAATTCTGACAGTGCTTGCTCCCACCCCACCCCCACCCACAGCTACACACACGAGACCACCACGCTGCCAGGCTGAGTGCTCGGCTCTCATCACAGCATGTTTTTAACATTACACACGGCAACCCACAGAGTAGAAGCTGTCACCTCTAGGGCCAAGTCCCTGGACCTACAGGTCGTCCCTCAGTCCACACCCCCACACAGCTTCGCTAGTAACAGCACCCCAGCCCCAGCCTGACTGTTCAGGGGCACCAGGCTTCAGGAAACCATCTCCAGATACACCGGCTAATGCTGAATGGTATCGCATGTGCCTGGTTGGACGTTATCCAGCTCCCATGACAGAGGTTAAAAGACTCCTGGGTTTCTCCCCAGTCACACCGCTGTTCACTCATTCTTAAGAACAGAACTTTGTCTTCTAAAACCTGCAGGTATTCTCTTCTGTCACTAGTGTTCTCTAGTTTCACAGCCAGCTGCCCTGATTCATCTCTTGTGCATCCATAGCCGTCCTCCATCCTTCTCTGTCCTGCAGAACTTCTCCATCCCTAGTCCCAGAGGGCATCAGGAGCCCTTGTTAATTCCCTGGATCCTGAACACACAGCTGGAGGTACAATTGTCCAGTTAGTGCAACTGATTCAGGTAAGCTATCAGAGTGGAATCTTGTGTGCTATAACAGAGCTCCTGAGACAAGAAATGCACAGGAAGGTATTTCTCAGAGTTCTGGTGGCTGGGAAGCCCAAGAGCAGGACACCAGAATCTGATATCCTATCACAGCCTCATTACTGCTCCGCACATGGTGAAAGGCAAACAGGCTAAAAGGACAAATGTTGTGTCCGAATATTGCAGAGAGTGGGAAAGAGCCAAACTAATCCCGCAAGCCTTTTTTGGTGCAGTATTAATCCATCAACAGGGCCCCTTCCTCATGACTAAAAGCCTCTCATTAGGTCACACTACCTAACACCGTGGCATTGGGGATGAAGTTTTCAATGCATGAATATTGGAAGAGCAAAGCTTTCAAACATAGCATGAACTAATCAACATATCGAGTCTAGTCTGTATCCAGTTCTTTCATTCTCTCAGTAGAGGAATCATATTTCCCTTTGAGGTCAAATCCAAGCATGTTTATTTCATTTCTAAAGAGTTATCAGATTTATACACAGCTCGTTAGTGTGCTTGAGGCTTGTCTCACAGTGTTTATTTTCCTTGGTCTTAACACTAAGAGTTTTCCAAAGGTTTTCTAAAATCTGTTCATTCCTTAAAATACTATTTACTGAGGACTTAGAGAAATCAGCTACTATAAATATAATGGTGGGCAAAACACAGTCCTGTTTGCTGTAAATTGCCATCCAGTGAGGAAAAATATGAAAACCTAGAATAAAAGTTCATAAAAGTCATAAGAGAGGAAGGACAAAGCAACCGAATATGAGAAACAACTAGTTGAACATCAGGTAACGAGGAGGAGTGCTGAAAAAGTAAAGACGATGAAAGCCTGGGGCAGAAGAAAGGCAGGAACAAGGCAGAGCAGAATGGGTGAGCATGGGGTGCAGAGAGCTAAGCAAAGTGAAAGGCCGGAGCAGACAGTGTATAACAAAGGATGAGCCGGGCGTGGTGGTGCACGCCTTTAACCCCAGCACTCAGGAGGCAGAGGTAGAGGATCTGTGAGTTCAAGGCCACCCTGAGACTGCATAGTGAATTCCAGGTCAGCCTGAGCTAGAGTGAGACCCTACCTCGAAAAACCAAACAAATAAAAAAAAGAAAGAAAGAAAGAAAGGATGACAAATGAGGCTGAAGCAAGATGAGGTAGGTCCCAGAAGGTCTGGCAAGCCTTGTGAAGGAGCTTTACATTTTATGCACACACACACAAAAAAAAGTAGAATCATTTAAGGGTGTGAAGATGATAAATGACACAATTAGAGATGTCTGGAAGGCACCACCTGTAAAATGCAGACTAGATGGAAGGGACCAAGCCTTACACAGGTATAGAATGGTAGTGCCCTGGCCTGGACAGTCGCAATGAAAATAGAAAGATGTTGGAACACTAATGAAAAAAAAAGTCCAGATATTGGTATTAATAAGAATTGGTGACCATAAAAATGTAGCTATGGAGAAATCAGTAGTCACACACTCAAAGATGGCTTAAGCAAGAGTGTGCTGGTACCATTCACAAAGACAGAAAACACTGGAGGGGAAGGTCAGGAGCTGTCATTTGTTATGCTTAATCTTGTCCTCTTGGTGGGATTAGAAAACACAAAGAAGGCAAATATATGGGTGTATCTGCTAGAGATTTTCTAGATTAGGTTATTTGAGGTGGAAAAATCCACCCTAAATGTGGAAGATGCTATTCCGTGGGCTGGGGTATTAGACTGCATAAAAGGGAGAGAGCGAGCCGTGCATGAGTATCCATAGCTCTCTGCATCCTCACTGCGGACTGAACATGGCCATCTGCCTCTGGCTCCTGCCACCATGCCTTCTCTCCCATGACAGACTGTCATCTTGAACAGTGATCCTAAAACCCTTCCTTCCTTAAGTTGCTTCTGGTCAGGTATTTAGTCACAGCAACATGAAGTTACATATAGAATTCCTTAATGAATCAATTGAGATTGCATGTGTTTTTTTTTTGTTTGTTTGTTTGTTTGTTTGTTTGCTGGACATCAGTAGGAATATTTCCATAAGCAAATGAGTACAGGATCCAGGGGTCAAGTGAGATGAATGGACTCTCTATCCATCTCAGTCCATCAGCTACTGCTTCCTTTCTTTGTTTTGCATTTATTTCCAGTAGCTAACCTTAAGTCTTCCAGAATGTCTACTAAGTAAATACTTTTATAATGTCCACTCTTAGTATGACTCATTTTCCTTAGTAACTCAGAATTTCTGCTCCCCTCATCCACCACCAACCTCCCCACTGGGGATGGCACAGAGCATCTGCCTGCCAAGCCTTATGAAGCAACCCTTCCCCAAGTAAATGTAACTCAAGTTAAGTCCCTGACTGTAGCCAAGGTGATGACCTCAAAGTCCCCTTTAACATTTGAATAAGGATTATTTTCATTAAGCTGCAGCCATATAAGTAAAATACAACTTCCCACCTGGAGGTGACATTAATCATTCACTCACAAAATGAAGGCTCTTGCTTGGAGAGTAGGATGAAGAGAACATCCCCTGCTAAAAAGCAGGTGTACCTAAGCTTCCAACACCCACTCCCCCCCCCCACACACACACCCCTTCCTTCCCATTGAGTGCAGCCACCAGAGGCCCAGGATAAGTCTAAATCAATCATCCTTCAGCCAAGGCCAAATCCCTGCCAAAGAGTGAAAGACGTATTCGCCAGGCGAGGCTAAATCTTCAGCGCTCTGCTTTCCTCATCAGCCACACCTGTGGCTGAGCCCCTGCTCCCTCCTGAATGAAGGGAACCAGGGAAGGAACACACAAGGCTCGTTAGCAACTAGACACCGGCGCT
Source organism: Dipus sagitta (assembly GCA_036346955.1). NCBI lineage: Eukaryota > Metazoa > Chordata > Mammalia > Rodentia > Dipodidae > Dipus > Dipus sagitta. The sequence continues at coordinate 189,354,554 of CM070771.1, forward strand.
CCCTTGCCTTTGTTAGCAGAGCCTCTGTGACTCCTCTGGCTTGAGCAGTCATGCGGTGAGCGCTCGTTATTGTGCCACACTCTGTGAACAGACTTTCTCAGGAAAAAAGCATAAGTAAAGTTACCATCTCCACACTTGCAGAAATTATTAACTGTGGGAAGATAACAAGGCATGGCATGCAATCATAACACATTGTGGTAAATAGGATCTTTTAAGTGCTGGGGTGGAAGTCCAGGTAAGGAAGCAGCAAGTCTTCCTTAGAATGACGGGGGTGGAGAAGGAAGAGCTCAGGACTGAAAGAAGTAAAATAGAAAGAAAAAAAAAAACCTCAGTAACTCTTGCACCAAAATGGGAGCCAGGACCTTATTTTCCATGGTGTGGGACACGAGACTCAGCCAATTAGCACTGCAAAATCATTAACATAGATAGTTCCATATTATATCTCTTTTTTATTTTTATTTATTTATTAGAGACAGAGAGAGTCTAGCCATTGCAAATAAACTCCAGATGCACATGGTACATCGAACCTGGGTCCATAGACTTCGCAGGCATGCACCTTAACCACTAAGCCATCTCTCCAGCCCTCCATAGTATATCTCTTAAATGGCAGAGTGTTATCCAAAGTATGACCTGTAGATCATGTCAGTGAAACCCACCCACGATAAGGACCAGAAGCAAGACTGTGCTTTAAAGTTAACATTCACATGATACCCAACTACATGTTCAGTGAGGATGTTGGGATAAACCAGTTAGCCCTGGTCACAGCTATAGAACAAGTCTCACGTGGCTCAAGATGTGAGCTAGTATTGATTTGGAACAAACTGAAATTTTGAAGAATAAAAAAGGACAACATAATCATGTTGTGTAAGCTATATAGCTTATATAATTCACTACAGATACTTGGGAAGTAATATACTAGAGGTTTCTCTGTTGAACTTTGAGGCATCTTAGTATGATATGTAAAATTATGAATTTGTGTGTGTTTTCTTTCTAAGGAAATAATCCCCAGATCTTACCAGATTCTCACATAAATCCCTGACCAAAGAGCTAAGAGCAATAGCCTCAGAGATCATTAAGAAGGGGACCGGGTGATCTTTCCCACATCTTAGGAAGACTCTTCTTGGACAGTAAGAGTGGAAAGTGGTCCACTGGAGCAGGCAGGAGTCTCATCTGGCCCCTATCCAGAAGACAGCTATGCCATCTATAATGCCAGGGAGCCTACAGTGAAGGGGAGGATGCCCCCAGAAGCCTGCTGGCCAACTAGCCTGAAAAACACAGCAATGAGCAACAAGAGACCCTGCCTCAAACAAGGCAGACATCTGGTAGCAATCCCTGAGTAGTCCTCTGACCTCTACATGCTCACACCTGCACTCACAGACATGAGCATGGGCACACACACCATCAAGAAAAGACACTCTCTTGTGGAGAAACAGAAGAATGTTCTCTTGGAACATAATTAGACCCAAACAAGGAATTCAATTCAACAATACTGATTTGTACACCTTGCATGAGGGGTGGCTGAGATCCACCAAAGAACAAACAAAATTGGGAAGAGAAAGAATGGATCTGCCCACCCCCTGGGAAGTCATTTATAATGGGAGAGATCTATTCTAATGTACAATGTTATTTAAACATCTTAGTTTGAATTTCTCCAGATAAGGATTAAGTAAAATGCCTAGAAACACCATGAGGGAGAAGGAAACATGAAGTAGGGGAAGGAAAACAGACAGAAGAGGGCATAATTGGAGCAGTTCTCACTTGGAGGAACTGAGCATAATCCCACTACAGACTCTGGAGATCAATGGAGTGGGTCGCCCAGAACTTCCCTACGTAAGAAGACATTTACATTCAGCCAACATACAGGAGCCATTAACGAGGGCTGCCAATCATTCCAGCAAGTAGATCTTTAGCCTCCAAAAACCTCCTGAGCCACTTGGAAGTTAAACAGAGACATGGGTGGTATATGGAGAGAATCTGCTATTGAGTCCTCAGTCTGAATGACCAGTTCATTCATTTTGTTTTCTTATCCATTTACAAACTCACCACACTAGTTAATGAGTGCTAATTATCACCCAAGTAAAGGTGCCCACCATTATGTCACCTTATTGCATTAGAAGTAAAAATGTTCCTGGAAATTATCTAATCTAAAATGAAATACAGAAAAATTATCAGTGGAGCTATGTGAAAATTAAACTTGTTGGCCCTGGCCTGCAGAGGTTTTACTAAGATAAACAGACATGGGAGTGGGTTCCAGAAATAAGCATTATTATCAAGCATTCTAGTAATCTTTATAGTGTTTTGCAAACCGCGGATTTATTTGATGTATAAGGAAATTCAGAGTCAAATGTGAAAATAGCATGTCTGTAGTGTTTTGTATAATTTTCATGCCTTTTTATTCCTTTGATTTTCTATCTGCCAAAATCTTCCCTCCCACCCGCCTTGGCAATGGAGAAAATCCTTACTCAACCTGAAAGACCCAATTCTGGCATCTCTGCCTCTAAAGAATTTAATAATAAATCTCTCCACTGTGCTTACTAAATTCCCATTCTGTAGCTTTATTGCAACTATCATTACCTTCCTTGTTATCATTTTAATAAATGCCCACATATCCCACTAACAGCTTTTTAGAGCAATATTTATGACTTACACCTACTTTGTGCCCAGTGATTAGTATATATGTTCCTCTGATCGTCTACAAGTAAATCCTACTGACTATCCTGGGGTATAGATCTACCTATCACAGGGCATAGGACAAACACTACAACTTCAGTAGCGTGACAAATCCTACATCCATGGGAATAAAGGGGGAAAGATGAGGGAAGCTCCTCTCGGAATAGGAGTCACTACTAGACATGGAAAAAGTAAGAACCCTACTGAACCTGTCTACCCACTTATTGAATGAGAATCTTGATTTTAAAGAATTGTCAAGCCATCTTCAATATTTCATTTCAAAAGAAACTGGATGGCTGAAGAAATTGCTTACTCGTTAAGGAGCTTGCCCTGCAAAGCCAAAGGAGCCAGGGTTGATTCCCCAGGATCCACATAAAGCCAGATGCACAAAGTAGCAAATATGTCTGGAGTTTGTTTACAGTGGCTAGAGGCCCTAGTGCATTTATTCTCTCCTTCTCTATCTCTCTCTCTCCCTCTTTCACTATAAGCCTCTTTTTTCTCTCTCTCTCTCTTCCTCTCTCTTTTAAATAAATAAATGAAACTAATTTTAAAAAAGAAGGTAGACATAGTGTACTTGGTGTGGAGAGGATGAGAAGAGGGCTACAGAAGAAGCATCTGGGACCCGTTTGTTTCTAGGGGCGGAAGGTTGCAATGCTTTATTGCACATCAAGAGAATATGGAAAAGTCTGGATTGGACGGATACCCACCCAACTATAAAGCTGTCAACATTATGATATCACTTATCCTTAGTTTTGAAGTATTGTTTATAATTGCTGATGTATCCTGGCCAGCTTCCTTCAATACTACCAATTCCAAGGTTTTGCTATTTATCATTGTACATGAAGTTCCTTTGGGATATGTAACAAGAGCCATAGTAGATAAAAAGGAAAACCCAGTTATTTCTTGAAAGCTTACAAACAAGCAAGAGCTTGTTTTGGCTTCCTGTCCACTTCACATATGCTTGTCATGTTGTGTCTTATTTATCCTGTAACAGGTAGGATTACAAGATAAATATAGCTGACATAGAGAATATTATAAAATAAACTTCTTACCCCTTTTGCCTCCTAAATGCCAGGATTTGAAATAAAAAACAAGTATCACTTAGTCCTAATATGTTCCAGGAAACTCCCTGTGAGCACGGCCTTTGTCTTTCTTCTTTCCTGCTATATCCTGTTTTTCATATGGTCCTTGAAATAAATAATACATGTATTAAATATATAAATGAAGGTAAAAATGAATGAATAATTTCCAAGAGTTCTACCATTTCCTTATAAAATAATGAGGTTTTTTTAAAAAAAATCCTCTGGGAGTGGTGATGCACACCTTTAATCGCAGCACTCAAAAGGCTGAAGTAAATTAACCACTTGACTTTAAAGCCATCTTAGGACTACAAAGTTGAGTCTTAGGTCAGCCTGGGATAGAGTGAGACCCTAGCTCAAAAAAAAAACCAAAATACTAATAGCAATAATAACAGCCAAATCAAAATTATTCCAAAGAGTTAACTGAATTCTATTAATTAAGAACAGTCATGGACTGGGCACAGTGGTGAACCCCTTTATTCCCAGCACTTGGGAGGCAGAGGTAGGAGGAGCACCATGAGTTCAAGGTCACTCTGAGACTACAGAGTGAATTTTAGGGCAGCCTGGGCTATAGTGAGACCCTACCTCAAAAAATATATAAAAAATAAATAAAGACCAGTTATAGTATAAGGGGCTAGACAGATGACTCAGTAGGTAAAAGCACTCACTAGAAGACTAGAGTTCAGATTCCCAGAACCTACATACAGCTGGATGCCATGCCGTTATGCAATCCCAACATGCCTATGGCAATGGAAGTGTGTGGTGGTTTGGATGTAAATGGCCCATAGCCTCAGGTATTTTTGATTGAGCTTCCTGCTTGGGCTTGCAGGTAGAGCATATGAGGAAGTCTGTCACTGTGGGCAGAGGGCCTTGAATCCAGCCGTGCTGTGTACAGAGTCAGGTTGAACTTGCTGGTGCTGGCTGTTGTCTCTCTCTGCTGTGGATGTAAGAAGTAAGCCAACTTATTGGCCATCATGAAGCTTCCTCTGGGTTCTGTAAGCCTGAAATAAACCATTTCCTCCTATAAGCTGCTTCTGGCCAGATGTTTTCCCAGAACTGAGAGGGTAACTGCAACAGAAAATTGGTACCAAGAAGTGGGGTCATTATTGGATTAAATCTAACCATGTGGTTTTTGGTCTTTTGGAATGTGCCTGCTAGTAGGAAATGTAAAGATTTAGTACTTTGTACTGGAGAAGTCTGAAAGTGCTTTAAGCATAGCTTTATGGGCTTTCTGGTGAGGGCTTGAAAATTCTAAATGCAGTGAGAATTGTGAACTATGACGGCTTGGCTTATGAAGTTTCAAAGGGAAAAGACAGAACTTGTTGGGAACAGACTATTGGTGGAAAGGCTGACTGTAATCTGCCATACCCTGAGAATTTGAGTAAAGTTGAATTTAAAAGTAATGGACTGATATGCTTGGTAGAAGTATAAACAGAAAGATGTGCATGTTATCACAGGAAAAAATAAAGCAAGTTTGAAGTAAAAAGGCAGAGAGGCTAGTTTTAGACTTAAGCTAAAATTGTTAAGGATATTACCACCATTAAAATTGGGTCAAATGTTTTGTACTGGGACAATGAAAAATATGACCTGAGGTAAAATTCAACCCATCTAAAGCTCAAGCTAGTAAAAAAGTGAATTCTTTTTAAAGGAGAGGACTTGAAGGAAGACTGGTGAAGGAGTATCCTGCTCTTCAAGGTCAAGTTTTATTGTCCCCTGTATTTTCAAATCTGGTTATGTTGCCCACCTGGTACTGGCTTTAGAAACATACAAAATGCAGGGATGTGGATGATGAAGTGCACATGATTCCAAGAGCTGTGTGAAGCAATGTGAAGCAGGGTTGGAATCATTCTAAGGCCACTGTATGGAGCTATGAAGATTATCTATGGTTTTCAATACAGACCCCAAGATGTTTTGGATATCTCAGGACTGTGGAATGGCACCAAGGAGAACTGGTGGCTTGAGATGGAGTTTTCCCCTGGCTTTGAACAGCCCAGCTGGAGGGGTGGAATTGGAATCCCAGAGACTTCATCTCTGGTTATACTGCAAGACTTCACACAGCAGATGTTTGTTGTTCCCTACTAGTTATTAATTTTGCATTGATGCAGTGTCTCCTTGTTTTGTCTTCTTTTTTGAAATGGAAATATTTACTCTGAGCCATTATGTGTTGGAAGTATATAACTTGTGTTTTGATTTTATGGGTCTCACAGTTAAGAGACAATCTTCAATCTCATATCAGACTTTGGACATTTGAACAGCACATGTATGCCACACAAACCACCACCACTGCCATACATATTACACAGCTGAAATAAATACATAAACAGTGAGAAAAATCAAGACAGAAGGTGAGTAATGACGTCATACAGTTGTCCTCTTGTTTCCACATGCATGCTATAGCACATGAATTCCCATACAAGCACACACACACACACACACACACATACACACACAGAAGAATATAAATATATATGTATATGCATGTACATACATATACACCCATATGTATTTGGTTAAACTATAGTTCTAGTATGACTGGTAAACTCTTCAGATGCTGGTGAAATCTTCACATAAAGTATTGAAGCTAACATTTGGCTTTCTATTCTCTCCTGGTCTAGGTGTCATGCTGCTTCTCACTGACCAAGTGAAACTGGTCACTCATGAGATTGGTTCACATTATTATTCTATTATAAAGTTTAATGTTGGGATAGAGAGATAGTTGGGTAGGTAAGGTGCTTTCCTGTCAAGCATGATGACCCAAGTTCAATCCACAGAAACCACATGACATACCAAGCATGATGGTACACACCTCTTATCCCAGAACAAGGGAGGTGGAGCCAGGTAGATCCCTATGTCTTGCTGGCCAAAAAGTCTAAAGTAATTGGTGAGCTCCAGGCCTATGAGAGGCTGTCACAAAAAATGTGGACAGTGTTCCTGAGGGTGAAACTCGAGGTTTTCTTCTGTCCTCCACACACACATGCATCCACACACATATGAGCACACATACATGTATATATACCACACGCATGCACACAAAACGTTTAGACCTTTTCTCCTTTTAATCTTTTTTTATAGCATACTCTCTAGAGAATATTCATAATCAAGTGAAAATAAATCAAGATAGCAAAAACATTTCTCATTTATTCTTTTTTTCACATGACAAATAATTCTGTGGACTGCTACAAGTGCTAAGGACACACCAGCCACTGAAAATGGGAAATATGTGATTCTTCCTGGCATTCCTGAGGACCATGAATGAGGCCAGAGTGTTTTCTCATTGAGGACAAAGTGACAACTGAAGATCACAGAGAAAGGTCTTGAGCCCGGGCATTGGAAACATTTTGGATTTTGCAATAAGATAGAGCCATGAAATTATCTCATTTTATCTTTGAAAGGGTGAAAATAAGAGATTATAGGGGAACAGCTGGCTCAAGAGAATGGGCAATGGTGCCTTAGACCATAGTGCAGCCACAAAAGGGTAAACAAACTCACTAACACACCCAAAATGCTTGGCACAGCATCTTGATATTGATGAAATTCACCGATATCCCATAGCAGCTGTTCAAATAGTGTTACTACCCAGTTTTACCATGCACCAGGAACTGGAGACCCATACCATACCCTGAAGTGAATCTCTGGCTTTTGAAGAGCAAAATGAGCCTATCACTTTCAGTCCCTTGCAATGTTTTTAGGTGTGATTTTGGCTTACATGATGCTCCATGTCACTGTGCACTCGCATGGTTTTTCTGTAGCACATTCACAGAGCAGGAACAGGAGGCAGGTAGTCATTCTGGTATCTCTTCCCATAGAAGCACTATGTTAGTTAGTTTTCATCCTGTGACCACATTACCTGGCAGAAGAACTTAAAGGGAGGAAAGATTTGTTTGGGCTCACAGTTTTCATGAGTTCGGTACCTCATGGTAGGACAGAAAAGTCACATCATAGCTGGTCAGGAAGCAGATGAAGAGGAATGCCAGTGCTTTCTGGGGTTCTTTTTGTTCCTTTTATTCTGTCTTTACTCCTAGTTCATGGGATTATGTCATGTCCACACATGTGTTGGGTCATCCCTCCCCCACCCTTGTTTAACTCTCTGGAAACATTTTCACAGATGTACTCAGAGCTATGTTTCAATCTCCTATTGATTGTGCATCCAATAAAGTTGAAAATGAAGATCAACCATCACAAGCCCTCTCTTTGTCAACTTAATACCCAGATACAAAACCTTCAAACCATAACATTCTATTCCTGCTCCCCAAAGGCTTATAGCCAACTCATAGTGCAAAATTTAAAAAAAGCATTTATTCCACCTTCTAGAGTCCCTAAAGTCTTAACAGGTTCAATATTATTCAAAGGCCAAAGTGAAGTCTCCACTGAGTCTCAAGGCCAACTCTACACCATGTTCCCCTATGAAATCAAAAAGTTATATACTTCTAAGTATACAATAGCACAGAATTCACATTTCCATTCCAAAGGGGAAGATTGAGAGCATAAGAAAGAATGGTAAGACCAAAGCAAGACTGAAACCCAGCGGACAAATATTAAATCTCACAGCTCTGCATCCAGTATCCAGGACATGTCATGTCCTCATATGAATACCCACAGGCTCAGGCAACCCCATCCCTACAGCTTTGCAATTTGCAGTCCACGTGGCCACTCTCCTGTGCTGGTTCCACATGCCTGTCTGCAGCATTCCCCCACAGTTGTTCCTGGCATCTCCTGTACACTGAGGACTCAATTATGGCTTAGACTTCACCCTTACAGTTCCATACATTGCCTCACAAAGACATCCAACCCTGTTACACATTCTGTGGCTTTCCAAATCTTCCTTAAAAATCTGGGAAGGCCAGGCATGGTGGCACACACCTTTAATCCCAGGACTTGGGAGGCAGAGGTAGGAAGATCACTGAGTTCAAGGCTAGCCTGAGACTACATAGTAAATTGAAGGTCCACTTGGGCTGGAGCAAGACTTTACCTTGAAAAACAAAAACAAACAAAAAAAAATCTGGGTCAAAGCCTCCATGACTCTTGCTATGGTTTATACTGAGTGTCAACTTGACAGGACTTAGCATCATCTGTGTGGAATTAGCTGGGTTAGGTTAAGGTGGGAAGACCCACCTTAACTGTGGGTGATACCTTTCTGTGGACTGGGGCCCTGCACTACATGAAAAGGAGACAGCTGGAGAGACGGATTAGTGGTTAAGGTGCTTGCCTGTGAAGCCTAAGGACTCATGTTCAACTCTAGCTCCCACATAAGCCAAACGCACAGTGACTCAACCATGCAAGGTCACACATGCGCACAAGGGTGGTGGGGTGCGGCACACATGCTTGGAGCTCGATTTCAGTGGCTGGAGGCTCTGGCATGCCAATTCTCTCAAAAGGCAGTCTATTGGGCTTGCCTCAAAAAATTATATATATATATATATATATATATATATATATATATATATATATATATTGGTTTTCAAGGTAGGGACTCACTCTGGTCCAGGCTGATCTGGAATTAACTATGTAGTCTCAGGGTGGCCTCGAACTCACGGCGATCCTCCTACCTCTGCCTCCCGCGTGCTGGGATTAAAGGCATGCGCCACCACGGCCAGCTAATCATAAAATTTTTAAAAAGGAGACAGGGCTGGAGAGATGGCTGAGCAGTTAAGGTGCTTGCCTGCGAAGCCTAAGGACCAACATTTGATCTGTGTCCAGATCCCACATAAACCAGACACACAAAGGTGAGGCAAGCGCAAGGTCACACATGCCCACTAGGTGGTACAATCATCTGGAGTTCAATTGCATGGTTGAGGCCCTGACATGCCAGTTCTCTCTCTCAACTAAAAAAAAAAAAAAAAAAAAGAAAAAGAAATTAATTTTAGAAAGGAAACAGAGCTGAGGAAATGAATCAGCAATTAAAAGCTCTTGTCACTTGAGCAGGTTGGACTCCCTAGAACCCACGTAAGCTAGGCATGAACACACATGTCTGTGACCCCAGTCTCAAGGATGAGAAGGAAGAGGCCAGAGAATAGCTGGAGCTCACTGGTAGCTATCAGCTCCGGGTTAAGAGAGGGACCCTATGCAGATGAACGTGAAGAGGACACCTGACATTCTCCTCTAGCCTCCATACCACACATATGGGGCCTGTGAATTTGCATGCATGTGCATACCCCACACATAATGCACACCACACCACACGCATAGTCTACATACAGAGGGAAAAAGAATGAGCAAGATGACGGCATCATTCCTTGGCCTCTGCTCCCTCACTACAGGCTGAAAGTGAGCGTTTGTGCCTCAAGCTCCTGCTGCCTTGACATTTGAATTTGCAAGTCCAAAACCAATCAGCACAGTGTGGGTGACGCCCAGTTCTGCAGCCAGTTCAAGCAGTAAGTGGGCTCCTTGGGCCATGCTACCCTTGTCTCTGAGTGAGTGCCTGGGTGGCTGAACCCTGGAGATCATTTCCAAAAGGACCCTGTAAGAGCAACAGCTCTTGCTTCTCACAGGAAAGTCTTGAATGAGTTTATGGTTTTACACCCTGGAGCTTACAAAGGATGAAGGCTGGCCAATTACTAAAATGCCCCTGAGTCACCCTTCTTATTATCTCAATGCAAAGCACTCCATTCTTTTATTATTATTATTTAGCTTGTTAGGAGAGAGAGAGAGAGAGGAAAAGGGAGAGGGAGAGGGAGAGAGGGAAGGAATGGGCATGCCAGGGCCACTAGCCACTGCAAATGAACTCCAGACGCATGTGCCACCTTGTGCATCTGGCTTATGTGGAAGTCAAACCTGGGTCCTTGGGCTTTGCATGCAATAGCCTTGACTGCTGAGCCATCTCTCCAGACCATTTCATTATTTTTAACAATGCAAATGTCTTAAATATCACATTCTCCTTGTCCGTAACTTTCAACTCATTCCTTTTCTGAATCAGATTTTACATTTTTCCCACACTTCTCTCAATTCTCACAGTAAATCTTCCTAAAAGCATCTAGCAATAACAAGGACACACCTCAATTCAGGGTTATCTTGAAATTTCCTCTGCCACATTAATTAGCCCACTACTTTTGAAAAATATTTGAGAGACAGAGTAAGCATGAGAAAATGGTCATGCCAGGACCTCCTGCACTGCTAAAAAAAAAAAAAAAAAACTCCTGACACATGTGCCACTTTTGAATCTGGCTTTATGTGGGTACTGAGGAATTGAATCCAGACCATCAGGCTTTTAAGCAAGTACCTTTAACCACTAAACAACCTCTCTAGTCCAGTCCACTACTTTTGAATTTGACATCACTCAAATTAAAGAATATGAATAAACAAAATATAGAAAACTCTTTCTCAGAATGTACCATGACTTCCCAGCATAGTGCACATCCCCATCTTAAACCTTTTAAGGCCGGCCATTACTATCCTAATTCCTGTTAGCACTCTAGCTGTCTAACATCTGAATAGAAGTACCCATTAAATTATGACTGTAACACTCTAGGGTTTTTCCAGCCTTCATCCTCAAACTTTTCCAAATTCTCCCAATTCTGCCCCCCCCCCCCCAAACCAGTTTCAATGGCCCAAATGTCACAAGACTGGGTTTAGTCACAACAGTGATCCCACTCCTGGCACCAATTTTCTCTATTGATGTTGCATCACTGTGACTCGTGCCTGACAGAACAACTTAAGGGAGGAGAGATTATTTTGGCTCACAGTTTCAGAGAGTTTAGTACATCAGAGTGGGCAGGGTGTGGTAGAGCCCAAAAGTTCACGTCGTAGCTAGAGACGAAGCAAAGAAAGAGGGTTGGTGGTACTTGCTGACTTCCTCCTTTTCTTCCTTACGATCCACGTGGACCCCACAGCCTAGGGGTTGGCACCTCCCACATTCAGGGTTAATTGTTACCCGTCAGTCACTTTTCTAACCAGAGGTGTGCCTTAGTCTCCTAAATGAATATAAATCTAACAACTGACAATGAAGATGAACCATCACCATTTCTGACCCCGTTCTGGAGATCCAACTCTTAGATCTTGTCTAAATCTAATAGTTTCTAAAGGCCACATCTCCAAGCACTATCACATGATCGATTAGGACTTCAATAGGTACATTTGGGAAGATGAAATTTATTTCATAACAGATAAGTATATCCAAACAAGGCCATGTCACAAGCACCCACCAACTGGAAAAGGCTTCATCATGTTTGCTTGTGCCTTCATGGGGATGTTACATCACCCCGTGAAATTCCGTGGGGTTTCCCTTCACCTCAAACTTCATTATCCCTTTATCAGACATGCTAATTCAGACCCAAGAGCAAGAGCAAACTGTCATTACCTTTTTTCCCAATTCTTCTGGATATCTAAGATACCTACACTACAACAGGGTGTTGTTTCAGCCATCTGCCGAGTAATTCCCCACACTTTGATGTCTTCCAAATGTTATCATAAACACTAGAGAACCCAGCAGGGGCCAAATGAGAGCTCCCTGGGAAGAGATTGTTTAACCCAGTGTCATCTGTGATTAGGGGAGATCGACGAATTGCAGAAATACACACTGGAAGTTATGGGCTTCAGCTCCATAATGAGCAGAAGGATGCTCCTTTTGAACCTTTTACAAGTGAATTATTTCCCGCTGAGCTTCCCTAAGTGCACCCAACCCTCATCCTTTTGTGTGATTTGCAGGGGTTCCTGCACGGAGCCTCAGAAATTCACAATGGAATCAGAAAGACTTCTGAATGGTTTACACAAAGTGACTCCCCAAAACCCGTCTCCCAGCACCATCAGAGGACGCAATGGGAACAAGAGATAGAATTGCACCATTTTAGGTGGGAAATGGTGAAACACCATGGAATTTGAGTCAAAATAACTAACTTGGAGTCTTGGCATTATTCTGAAGCTTGTTAGCTGTGATTTTTTTTTGTTAAATGCCTTAATGTCCCTGGGTCTCACATTTGCTAGAACTTTTCTCACACACGCAGTGGGTGGTTGCAGGACTCTGTGTCAGCACATGAAGTGGCAGTGCCAGCCCAGTGGGTAGTCTCATGCAGGCAGACACAACAGTGAAGAGTCAGTACAGGCTGTCTCTCCCACACTCTCCCTAAGGAAAACTCACGTATTACCTACTTGGTTCTTAACTAAGAGTTTCCAAATTCTATCAACTATTTTAAAAAAGGAAAATGTCAATCTTAAGCAAACCCTTCCAGACCATGTGAGAGGAATGAATGTTTTCTTAACTCACATGGCAAAGCAAGTTTAACCCCGCTACTAAAACCTGGAAAGAATTTAGGATTCTCTCTCCTAGTAGGTACAGACCAGAAACAAAGTCTTCCCAAGGCAACTGAAACGCACGTCAGAGTACTGAGGGCTCACTGCCCATCCCTCTACCCTCCCAAAATCCAGGCAATCATGAGCAGATTCCTTGTCATCCGGCAGTGGCAGACAATTGAGCCTAAAATGCTTAATCAAACAGCATTGGCAGAATTTCACAGGCGACTGTTAGCAAGTCAGACAGAAAGTGCAAAGAACAGAAGGCCATTAGGTGGAGACTTAATAGAAAACTAAATAGATGAAGTAGGAACTGAATTGGTCATGATAACCAGCTCCAATATGGACATTATTGATCTCTGCCTCCTGATTTCCAACACCCTTTGAAGTCCCCTCCCTTAATGCATGAGTGACACATAATTCATAGAGCACTACAGAAATGATGAAACATAACTGCCAAAGCTAGGTCATAAAGCATGCTAAGGTGCACAACCTTATCTTAGACCACTCACTGGACAAAAATAGATACCATGTCATGAGTCTGCAGGAGAGGCTCACAGGGCAAAGATCTGCTTGGATGCCTTCAACAGGTCATCCTCTCATTCCAAGACATTTGTTACCACAGCATTCGCAACCTAACCTGCCTGATGTTCAAGTATATACTAAATTCTTAGCACAGTAAGGAAGAAGGGGCTGGGGAGATTTCTCAGTGGTTAAAGTCACTTGCTTTCAAAACCTACAACCCAGGTTCATTTACTCCCATACCCACCTAGAGCCAGATGCACAAAGTGGGGCATGCATGTGGAGTTTGTTTGCAGTGGCAAGAGGCCCTGGTGCATCCATTCTCTTTCTCTACTTCTCTCTCTCCCCACTTCTCTCTCCCGCTTTCTCTCTCTGCTTACAAAAACACAAATAAAATTATCTTTAAAAAAGAAATTTACAATAGTAACTGTATAGATTCCCCTTCAATCATGAAACAGTGTAGTCAAACACCAAGAACTTCGGGATTCCTTAACCAGTTACACAGCACTTCCTAAACATCAAATATCCCATTGCAACTTAATAAGTGTTAGTTCTGTATAATGACTGTATCACTATTGGTATGTTTGTATTTGAAGTATAGCAATTTTATTTTTTTATATTTTGTTTTATTTATTTGGCAGAGAAAGGATGAGAGAGAGAGAAAGAGAATGGGCATGCCAGGACCTCCAGCCTTTGCAAATGAACTCCAGAAGTGTGCTCCCCCTTGTGTATCTGGCTAATGTGGGTCCTGGGGAATCAAACCTGGGTCCTTTGGCTTTACAGGCAAATGTCTTAACTGCTAAGCCATCCTTCCAGCCCAAGTATGCCAATCTTAAAGGAAACTGTATAACAACTTTAAAAAATCATCATGTATTTCAGAGGTTGGAAAATAAATACTTTTCATTTTGTAAGTTTCTTGCATCCTATTTTGACTATTTGCATGTCAGGCACCTATATTCATCTTTTTACCACTTTGGGCCATGCTTCTTCGGAGGGCCAGACACTGGGCTCAGGACATTTCTGGAACAGGCTGTGTCACAAATGTAACCATAGGCAACTTCCTCTGAACATCTGTTTTGTCAACATAGAAATCACTGTCACTATAGAGTCATTGTGCTCTAACTTTGTGCCAGCTACTGTTCTGAGCTTCGTGTCTCACTCCTCCCCTCAACTACATGGCTAATAATAATAATTATTATTATATGTGTGAAATCACTAATCACCCTCATAGCAAAACAGAAAACAAAACTTAGTTCGATAATAGGATAACGCCTGTTTATGTTGTACATAAGTTTCTCTTCTAGAGAGATGCTATCAAAATTATAAAACCCAAAGATATAACTTATTTCATCTTCCTTTATGTTTTGCCAGCAACTTCTTACTGTTAGTGGAAATTCTCTCATGGTTCCAAAGTACTCCTCCTCTCTTCCCCAGGGGGTGACTTTGTTCCCACTGTGGCTTAGGAGGAAAGGGGAAGGAAATCACAACTCCACCTATCAGGCAGATGCTGGCAATTAGTCAGCAATGAATTCCACATTGGTTATGAGAAGCAACGGAGGAGCTGTCCATTTGAAGAACAGTCTCCCTTCTAATTCCAAGCCTTTAAATCCTTTCATTGCTCGGGCTCCGAGAATGAATTACCATTCTTCACAAAGTGAACATATGCAAAACAGGCTCACATTAAAGTTATAGATTTTGGAACCTAGAAGGAACTTTGGAGATCGTATAATTCAGCAATGTTATACAGATGAGGAAATTGAGGACCCCCTGCCCCCCCCCCCAGCCTTGCAGGGCTGGGATGTGATGTAGGCTCAAACGCACAGGCAAGGCTACGGTGCCCTCAAGGAATGCTGTCCGGTTTTAAGGGACCTTATTCAAGTCAACTAACCTTCTGGCCTCAGTGGTTTCAATGAGGACGTGTGTTCCATTGGCCTTGAGTTAATATTAACAGCAAGGGCTCTATTATGGAAACTATTTAGATTTGGATTCTGTCTCCAACCAATGCTTTTCACCTGTGTAACCTGGAGTTAGTCACTTGACTCCTCTGTACCTCAGCCTCCTCATCTACAGTAAGCAGCTAGTACCACTACCTACTTCATTGCACTACGAGAAAGGAATGAAAATAAATAGGAAAAGAATTAGAATAAATCCTAGCAATGTGTATATATGTTGCTGCCATTGTTTATACCTGAGGACAACTTTTTCTATACTACATGTGAATCATGGAGACTCGATGACTTGCAGTTCCTCTCTTCAGGTGTCATTGTTTTGCTAAGGAAAAGAAAACTGTACTTTGATGTCATCCAACTCTTCTAGAAAGTGCTAAAGACCTCTATGTGGTATGCCATGAAAAATCCTACACCTACCCATATTATCGACCATAAATTAGGTGATAGAAAGAATTTACTGCTGTGTTTATGAAATGAGATAATGTTGCAACAAAGACGGGTTTTCATGTACAGTTTGTATAAACAAACTAGCTGTGCCAAAAATATATTGTTCCCTATCTTCTAGCCCAATTAAATTTTTTAAAAAAGGTTATGTAACAAAATGAATCCAAGATTTTTAGCAGATGAGTGCATCATCGAGAGAGGGAAGCCTATCATTGTTTTGTTTCTTTCATGTTGATTCCAGTAACAGATGGAATCAAGCCACACTGTAGACTCTATAGACCATTTCAGGCACAGCTTGAGTTCAGACACATGTCCATCATCTCACAGAAGACAAGAGATTTACTGGGGCCTGACAGAATGCTGGCGGGTTGTTCATTGCTAACATCTCACCACATGTCTCAGAACCCAAGTTCAGAGACCCAATCCACCACTCAGTTTAAATCCTAACTGAATCTGACAGTTACTGAGCCCTGCTGTGCCCTGGCATCACACTGCACATTTCATGTCTCAACCATGCCCACAACAGCCTTGTGAGGCAGATCCATTTCCATTACACAAATCATATTTGGGGCTCAAAGATAGTCAACACTTGGTGTGCAGTCTGCTATAGTTTTTTTGATTTGTCCTCTGCGGGTACATATGTTGGAGGCTTGATCCTCAGTGTGGCAGTGGTGAAGCGATGCTTTTAAGACATGAAGCCTACTTGATCACTGAGAAAGGTGTCCGCAAAACAAATGAAAGTTTGTTCTCATGGGATCCCTGAGCTCTTGCAAGAGCAAGTTATTATAAGAATGAGCTCAACTGCTGAATGGCAATCTGGCCTTCCTCTCCATAATCTCATATATTGTCCGTAGAGCTCTCACCAAAGCCAATACTGCAGGTCTGTCCTAAACTCTAGGCAGAGATCAGAAGGAACATTAAGTATATATAATTTCTTAAATAAGTACATTTGAGTTACTTATATAAGTATGCAAGATGGTTAAGAATTTTTATTCTTTACAAAATAAAATGTGTCGTTAATTGGGATCAATCTGTATACTTGCTGCACTAATAACAGACAGAAAATTTTAGATGCCATCTTGTAAATTACCTGCCCCAGATGTGTTTTTGATAATATGGTTAACATAAGAATTTGCCCTAAGAAATTTCTATGGGCCTGCTATGCCACCGTAGAAAAGCAAGAGTGCCTACATACACTCACAGCAGCTGCAGAATGGTTTCATTACAGGCTACACAAGTTGGTTCAGAGTTTATGAAGATAAGACTAGTTTAAACCAGACAAGCTGAAGGAAGTGGCTGAGAGTGCTTACTCGGTGGACGGATCATGTCTTTATTAGTCAGATGGTTCAGGTGTGCTCTCCATCACCTGCTGCAGGTGTGCTCTGCTTAATAAAGAGGTTGATTTGCTCCACATCAGTGCATGTCAGACTTTAAGGCACACACAATCCAACTAGGGCTGGAGAGATAACTCAGCCGTTGAGAGCGCTTCCTCTATATGCATGTGGGCCTGGGGAGATCCAAAACTTTGATCCCCAAGACTCACATAAACATCTGGGGTAGCCACATGTGTCTTAACCCCAGTCCCATGGGGGGAGGGCAGAGACCAGAATATCACCAGGTCTTGCAAATGAAAGTGGGGAGGGGGGCAGTAACCAGGATCAGTAGGAGACTCTGGCTCAAATAAAAGCAGGACAAGTAAGAAGAGCAATGCAGCAATGGAGCAGAACAAGCTACGTCCTGCTCCAGCCAGTGCATGCAACTGCACCTTGCCACAGGCAAGTGCATGGGACACCACATTGGCACACACACATTCATACACCACACATTTATGCACATGTACACACACACACACATGAACAAAAAGCAGTATCAGTCTTTGCTGTTATGGTATTTAATAATTTGTCTGGTGGGGGACAGAAATAAATTGCAAATGCCATGAAGGAGATATACTAGATATGACAGAAGATAATATCCAGGAAAAAAATGATGGTTTGGCTGATATTTAAATCATGAAAAGACAATTCAGGAAAGCAGAGTTCTGAGGTAGGCAAAAAAAACTAAGACTTCCAGGAAGAGACGTTTGGAAATCTCATGGTAGAATGAATCATAGAAAACCATGTGCTAACCAGTTTCCTCTGGCTATCCTGTTTCTGCCTCCTGAGTGCTGGGAGTAAAGGTGAGCTACCACACCTCCTTTGCATTTACGTAAGTGCTGAGGATCTAAAACTCTGGTCCTCTGAACTGTCTCTCCAGCCCCATAACTCAAGCTTTGATAGATGTTACTAGGATAGATTGAAAGAAACAATGAAAGAAACATTATTTTAAGCACTACTGTGGCGGATGCTGAAAGAGGTGAAAGGAAACGAAGAGCGTCTTTACGACTGACTGGATGCCCTGCCTATCAGGCCCTTAGCTTGTTTAACTCACCAAATCTGACCATGATCTGTGAGTAAAGTAATATGAGAACCAATTGCACAAGAGTGAATGGAGACTAGAGTACAGCACAGCACCTGTTCAAGATGGCATAGCTGGGAGAGTCAGACTAGAGTTATCTCATTCCACTGCCTTCCTCTACACCTCCATCCTGCTTGAAGATATTTCCTTATGATGGGGGTTCTTTACTACTGAAAAATATCAAGACTGCTTCACTCTTGTTACTACCATAGCACCTAGCAATATTGATCAGGTCAACACAGAGAAAAACAGACACACACACACACACACACACACACACACACACGCACGCACGCACACACACCTTCACTTAGCCATGTTCTCAGATTCCACGGCAATCATTACTTTCAACCTTCCTCATTAAATATTTTGCTGTTATCCTTTACGCATTCATTCAACATGAATGTCTTGAGCATCTACATCATTATTTTCCCTCTTCATAATACTTACTGTGCATGCATGTGTGTGATTATTGGATTCAGATCTTCATATATGTTCTATTTTCTTTTATATTTTTATTTAAATGCCAGTATCATTGCCTTTCAGCAAATAACAGGATAGTCCAGATAAAGTTAGCGATCACCAATAATCCAACAACCATCCTCTGTCATGCCTGTTCTAGGAGCCAAGCATGTAAGTGCAAAGAGGTCAAAGATAAGAAAGTTCTCTGCCTCTTAAGCACAGTTTGATATGATCCCAGTCACAGGGAATTTTCAAATCATCCAGAAAGACAGACACTGCACAAGCTATTACTTGTGAGATGAGAGGGAAGAAAACAGAAGAATCCTAAAGTTCAAATACCCGTGAAAATAACAGGGATCATTTTGTGTTCAGAATCTATCTGGCCAGAATCTTCTAGACGAAAATGTTCACAAGTGGGGTATCTATAACTAGACCATTAGAGGGCACACAATCTTAAGGCTCCTTCTATGACTTCGGGAAACCCTAGAGGCTATAGCTGTCCCTTCTAGCCCACTTCCACATCTACAGATGGGACAGAAGTTACTTTATCCACATCCCCCATGTTTTTAACACTTTCCATGATTCAACTTTCTAACTGTGCAAGGCATTCCTTCCTACTGAGAGGTTCAAAAACAATTGAGATGCAACTAGGTAGTGAACTGTGAACACCTGGAAAACTGCCTGGCATTGGCTTGAAGCTCTGGCCCCAGAATCCAGGAGCCACTAAAGTGCTTACTGGACAAGCATGTGACAATCTGGGGAAAAAAGAACAGTGTCATAGAAAAGTAAAGACATAATAAGTTACAAGATAGAAGCCTTCTCTTAAAAGCCAGATAATTTCCTTAAATTTGATTTTTTTTTCCTCAGACTTCTAAATGTAGCCAAAGGGAATTTTTATGTTATGTATTATCCTCTGATTCTCTTTTGCAAGCAAAGAATTTACATCCAAGAAAGACAGAATGCAATGTCCTTGGCTTTGTCAACTCCAGCAAGAACAGAGCTTTATGGGACTTTGCATAGGTCTAG
Organism: Dipus sagitta; assembly: GCA_036346955.1. Taxonomy (NCBI): domain Eukaryota; kingdom Metazoa; phylum Chordata; class Mammalia; order Rodentia; family Dipodidae; genus Dipus; species Dipus sagitta. Next base: position 189,374,382 of record CM070771.1, read on the forward strand.
CTTATAGCAAATGTGTGGATTATACAAAATCTATGTCAGACGTCAATGGTTCAACTCTTACTGAGAAACAGATTGGAGAGCAAGATATGTTCCCACAGGTCATGTGCCATGTACTCTGCTTGCCATTAATGAGAAGAAGATGGTAAGCAGGAAGTTATTAGTCCTCCAGCTCCACATTTAAACTGTCTAATAATTGTCACGTGCTTACCGTTACCAAGAAAAACCATGGAGGGGGCAGGATTAATAACAGCAAAACTGAAAGAAATGATATTGGACAAGGCTCAGGCATTGTCCAACTATCTTTCACATTTCACTCATATACCTCACAAATCCTCCCAAAAATGAAGTTTGGAAATGTGAAGACCTTGCTCAAGAGCACGTAGTTAACCAATGACCAAGGTGGTACCCAAACTGTGGCCCTTCCTTGACTTTACTCTTGCCATCACACAACAGTGGCTACCTACAGTATAGATTGAAAAGGGTGAATGCCATGACTCCGCTACCCTGAGTACTAGAGGGTCTAAGCTTACTTAAGTCCTTAAGTACTAAGATGCTCTTAAAGTTGGGTGGGAGATCCTGAGTCCTGAAAATCATGTCAACTACAATGTGTGACCATTAAGTCTTGCCACTGGTTAAAGCACATTCAGGCAAGTGAGAAGACATAACCACACTGGTGAAAGCAGAAACTGAGTCTCAAGTGCAAGATGGCCCTCTGTCTCCAACTGACACTCCCTCTCTACTTCAAAGCCTCTCACCTTAGCCATCACCTTGTGGACTTGTTCATTCATTGCTTAGACATCCAACAAATACCTGAAGGCCTACAGTGAGCTTTGAGCCATGAACCAATTCCCTTCTCAGGTGGCCTTTATTTTTTTTTAATTTTTTTTTGTTTATTTTTATTTATTTATTTGAGAGCAACAGACAGAGAGAGAAAGAGGCAGATAGAGAGAGAGAGAGAGAATGGGCGCGCCAGGGCCTCCAGCCACTGCAAACGAACTCCAGACGCGTGCGCCCCCTTGTGCATCTGGCTAACGTGGGTCCTGGGGAATCGAGCCTTGAACAGGGGTCCTTAGGCTTCACAGGCAAGCGCTTAACCACTAAGCCATCTCCCCAGCCCTCAGGTGGCCTTTATTGATAGTTGAAGCAGCAATCACATAACTAAACACACTTGTTACAAATTGCAGTATGGTGAAAGAAAAGAAAAGGGTTCAGTGGGCCCAGGGCAATCTGATTTGAATGGGGCATCAGATAGTGTCTTAAGGAAAGTGGTATTTATGCTGGCTCCTGAGAGATGAGAATCGTTTTACAAGAAATCTGGAGTAAGAGTGTCCCAGCAAAATGAACACAGCTCCTCTCATGCATCTGATGCTGAACAGCTCTCAACTAGGGTGATGGGGTTCCTAGCTCATGTGTGTCACATCCAATGAGCTGACCTGGCTTAGCCATGTAGGGGTATAGTAGAGGGCAAACTGGCTTACCCATATATGGGTGTAGTAGAGAGCAAAAGGGTGCAACTCCACAGTGCAAGCACTTTTCAAGTCTCTATTTACAGTGCATGGCATTGTCTTCTATCTGATTGGCCAAAGCAAGCCATATGGCCAAGTTCAGAGTGAAAATAAAAGGACATTACCCAAAGGAATGGGTGAAGGGTGAGGTGAATAAATTAGGAGCCAACACTACAACAAACTACCCTACAGGGCCAGAAGTGAGGCACTTATCCAATATGAGGAGGGCAGGTTTCATGTAGTCATAAAAAAGCCATACAATTAGGCCATTTATATGTTTGAGAGCAGAAAGATAACTAGGGAAAGGAGAAAAAAGAGACTAGCTAGAGGAGAGAAGGGAGAGGGGGCTCGCAGGTAGGTGAATATGGTCAAAGGACACTGTACAATGAATATATGTTAAGAAAAAAAGGAGAAGTGAAGTCAGAAACCTATGTAAGGAAGTTAAAGCTGTCTGATGCTATTCAATAACAGAGTGAAAGGCAGAAGTGTTTAGAAATAAAACTAGAAAAATAAAAAGAGACTGCTCCATAAATAGTCTTCCAGTCATAGCAAAGAGCCTGAGCTTGTTCCCCATGTGTAATATTATCAGATTGATGTGCTGGAATAATATCCATTGTTGTAATGTGAGACCAGTAGGTAGTGAAACCTATGAGGGAACACAGATTCTGAATTCAAAACCGAGATAATAATGACCTCACTTGGAAGAGTATCAGTAAAGATGGGTAGAAATATCCAGATCTTATTTTTTAGAAGTGAAGTTAATGGGACATAATGAGAGCATGTGTGCAGCAATGAAGAGTTAAGAGACTAATGAAGAGATTGATGAAAACTTCCACTTGAAGAACCTCAAGTAACAGGCATGACATTTATTGCCACAGGTGGCATGGGAAAAGTAGAAAAGTTGGAAAGGGGCATGAGTATCATTTTGATTGCTTGAGCTGGAATTTTCCACGAAACAGCTATGTATTCCGAAAGTCACGCAGCTAGGGCTGATGTTAGCAGAAAGCTGTGAACTAGGTACATGAGTGTTCAACATACGGCTGACAGCTGCAGCCATCATGAGACTTGGAGTCACCCAATGCCAGTGCGCATGAACAGGAAATGATGACTACAAACCGAGGAGATTCCACTCTCTGAGGTACTTGCTAAGGCAGATTAGCCAACCAAGGAAAGGGCGTCTTTGCCAAACAGTGGGTGGCACAGGAATAAACTAACTAGAAGGTGTCGTGGGCGGCAGCATCCAACAGAGGTATAGCAGCTTCCTTTGTGTTGCTAGGATAAAATGCCTGAACAGACACAGCTTGTGGAAGGAAAGGATTTATATCCAGCCTGTAGCTTCAAGCAGAAATTTAATCATGGCTGGGAAAGCATAGCAGGCACAGGAAGTTGGCTCACGTTGTCACTTATTAGCAGTAGAGAAGCAGCAAGAGTGAGCTCTGGCATAGAAACGTAAGGCTCATTCCCAGAGATACATCTGCTCCACCTCGCACAGGTGCCACCAGACGGGTATTAAGTATGAGGCTTAATCACAAACATGTGAAACTATGAGGGACATTTCACACTCAAACCACTGCATGGAGTAGGTAGTACTGTAAGGCTAGGACCGAGCAAAATCCCTGGCTTCAGAATCCAGGCCAGCTAAGGTTACATAGCAATTACCTTCTCATTGCTGGGACAAGATACTGGCCAGAAGTAACTTATTGGAGGAAAGGATTTATGTAAGGCTTCCAGGTTCATGTGGAAGCTTCATTGTGGTGGAGGAAGCTGGATCACTTCATTATATATCCACAGCACAGAGAACAGGGAGTGTGAGCTAGCTGTTAACATCCAGTGGGCTAGACTAATGAACCCCAAGGTTCACCCTCCATAGTAAACCTCCTCCAGCAAGGCTCCACCAACTGAGGACTAAGTAGAAAGCTTAAGCAGAAGCACTTGAGGCTATGGGGAACACTTACATTCAAACCACCACAGGTTGAAATTCAGAAGTATAGGCAGATTGGAATGACTTTCAGGAGCGAGACTCGGGAAAATATAGGAAGCAAGTTTCAAAACTATTTTAGCAAGTTTAGCTGGAAAGGGAAACGGAAACATGCAGAACAGGAAGAGGCAAAATGAAAGAGGGGTTGATTACTTATTAGTATATGTTAACTATATAATATAATATTTCCCTATGACATTTTCATATATTGCATACAGCTATTTGATCATATTCCTCTCAATCCTGTGTCTTATGCTTAGTCTCCTTTAGCCTCTTCCACATCCCCAATGTCCCTCTTTTATATTCTATCCATATACTTTCTTCCCTCTCTCTCTCTCTCTCTCTCTCTTTCTCTCCCCATATATATGAGAAATGTGATTCTTGTCTTTTCTAAATCTGGCTTATTTTGCTAAACATGATGATTCTTATAGCTCCATCCATTTTCCTACAAATGGCATAATTTTGTTCTTCTTTATGACTAAATAAGCCTCTACTGTGCACAAACCACATTTTCTTTAGCTTTTGCTGGACGCCTGGCTGAATTCATAACTTGCTCATTGCCAACAATGACATAATAAATATGGGTATGAAGGTAATTCTATGTTATACCAGGAATGGTATATCTCAATCATATTTAGTTCCATTTCTAGCTTTTTGAAGAACCACCATACTGATTTGTATAATGGCTATAATAATTTACATTCCCACCAACATGTATAAGGATTCCATTCCCCTATATCCTTGCCAGCATTTATTGTTTTGCATTTTCACTTGTTCATTTATTTAATTGTTTACGAAATAATAGGATCCCGCATAGCATTTTCCTACATATTTAGTTTTGGTTGATCACCACCTGCTCCTGGCTCCGTCTCCCATTCCCTCTTTTCTCCATTGTACATATCCTCTCTTAGTAGTCACCCTTTCATTTTTATATGTCATATTTTTATTACTCTCTCTACTGCTACACTTCCTTTTTCCTGTTTCATGGGTTCATTTTACTATTTTCTTCATGATAGCCATTCTAACTAGGATCAGATGAAATCTCAGTGTTGCTTGGATTTGCATTTCCCTGATGGCTAAAGATGCTGAATTGTTTCCCATGCATTTATAAGCAACTGGTAATTCTTTTTTAAGGGTATATATTAGGTATAAATAGTACTAGACTCCATCAGCATTTTTATTGCTTTCTTTTAAAACCAATTAATTCATTTGCCTATTTATTGATTGTATTACTTGCTCTTTTGATGTTTATTTTTTTTTATTTCCTTATGTATTCTAGATATTAATGCCCTGTCATATAGGCTGTCTCATCACAGTTGGTTCTTTTGCTGCTCAAAACCTTTTTAGTTTGATTCATTGATTAATTTAAAATTTTTAATGAATTTATTTAGTTGAGAGAAAGAAAAAGAGAGAGAAGCAGGTAGAGAGAGAGAGAGAGAATAGGCATGCTAGGGCCCCTAGGGCACCATCTTGTGCATCTGGCTTGCACAGGTTCTGGGGAACCTTGGTCCTTTGGCTTTGCAGGCAAGCGCCTTAACCACTAGGCATTTTTTTCTAGCCCTCACTGATTACTTTTTTTATTATCTCAATAAGTTTAAATACTGATGAAAAAGAGCCAGAAGTAAAGAAAAGTATAAAAGACAGATACGAGAATGACTGTTAAAGCAAGAGAGGGTAATTGTCAAGAATAATTCCCTGTGAGTCATTCTCCTCTGGACTTCATCCACCATCTCAGGCACCTTGCATTGTGTGTCTGTGGGGACTTCCCTGAGCAGAATGACCACAAACTAAGGATGCTCATTTCCTGACTGGATCAGATGGCCCATCTAAGCCCCTGGCCACTCACTTCACTGAACTTAATTAATGAACTTTTCTTCATCTACCTAATGGGGAGAGAATTATTTACCATTTTAAACCTTGTGAGGTGAACTTGAGAATGGCTTTCTGACAAACAGGCCAAGGAGCAGCACCACCCAGCAAAACAAAACAACCCCTTCCCTGACACTCCCCACACATCCCTCACCCCACGATGTCGGCCATTCTCAACACTTGAAAGCACCTTTGCAGAAAGCATGCAGCAGCATTGAAGAGGTGGACAGAAATATTCCATTGTAAACAGGGTTCAGATGCCAAAGCCTGTTAACCCAATTTTATGTGACCAGCGAAGACCAGGAACAGCCGCCATTGTGGCCTTTGTGCATGTAGGTCACAGACAAGAAAATAAGAGTGAAAGGGCTCTTCCACCATACATTTGTGTGGTTTGATTGCAATGGTCATTTCCACTTCTGGCTGTTTGTGAATAATGGTTATCTTTGTTTCCTTGAAGATAAGCTGAACCGAGTGATACATCTTGAAATGATCACTCATTCTGCAAGGAGGGAACATGATAGAAACCTAAAATCCTGTTCAGCTGCCTTTATTCTAACATCCTTTTGTATGTATAGTACTTGCCAAAACATATTTAATCCTATAAAGCCCCAAGATGTACATTTTTTGGCTCATGCATAGACAGCCTTGCTCTATTGGAAAAAGATGCTGCATGTCTTCCATTCCTAAAGTAAGCTTCTCAGGATGGACTGGCTGGGCAGAGTCAGAGAAAATACATAAAGGAGGGTCCAGGATCTACAACAGATAATCCAGCTACATAGACATGGCCATAGAATGGGCAAAAGGAAACAGAAAAAAGATGCTGGAAAATAGTATGGTATTATAGATTGTGTTAACATAATAGCCACAGATCCTACTCAAGGCTCTACAAGGTTACCTTAGGTACTGAGGAGCAATCTGAGTCACAAGAATGGTTACCTGTGCCCTAGGAAGGTCTCTGCCTACCTCCCAAACACCTGCTACTATTCCATGGGAGCAAAGTTAAACTTTCTCTGATTTACTCAAATCCATCAGCAAAAGTTCTCTGTAGCTACAATCTCCAAGTCCTGTCCTTCAAAGTATCACTCTGAGGCCTCTCTACAAAGCTAGCAATGAGCAAGATTCTCCTCTAGCCTGGCTGAGTCTGAACTTCATTGGTTTTATTTTCTTCTTTTCTTAAATCAAAGTATAAATTTCTTAATAAGGGCTAAGCAGATGGCTCAATAAGTAAGGTGCTCACCACACATGTATGAGGACCCGAGTTTGGATCTGGAGCACCCACATAAAAGACAAATGCAGTGAGAACTGCCTAAAGTCCCAGTGCTAGAGAGGCAGGGAAGGGGAGGGGGGGTTCATAGGGGCCCATTAGGCAGCTAATCTGGCCAAACCAGTGAGCTTCAGATTCAGTGAGAGACCCCCATCTCAAAAAATAAGGTAGAGGGCTGGAGAGATGGCTTAGTGGTTAAGGCATTTGCCTGCAAAACCAAAGGACCTCAGTTCAATTCCCCAGGACCCATGTAAGCCAGATGCACAAGGTGGTGCATGAGTCTGGAGTTTATTTGCAGTGGCTGGAAGCCCTGGCACACCCATTCTCTCTCTCTCTGACTCTCTCTCGCTCTCTCTCCCTCTCTCTCTCTCTCTCTCTCCTTCTTTCTCTCTCACTCTCTCAAATAAATAGAAAGAAAATTAAAACATCTTAAAAAGAAGAAAAAAAGAAGGTAGAGAGTGATTGGGAAAGACATACAATGTCAACTTCTGGCCACAACGCACACGTGCACACATACATATGATCATACATATACACGCATACATATTGCACATGCATACATATGTAAAAATGAGTCAATAAATAATTTCTTAATGACTAGAAACTCAGATTGTCAATGCCAACATGGCCTTGGCTTTGTAACACAGATACAGACTTTACCCTTCCTTCCTTCAATTTCTCATGTCACCTTCTCACTCCACTTTTCTGCTGTGTGACCATAACCTCGAGAATGTTTTGTCCTCTCTTTGACCTCACTTCTCCTCTGTAAAATGGAGAAATAGCACTCACACCCTCAAATAATTGTGTGTGGTCAGGTTTGAATAAGTTTGAGCATTTAAAGCCCTTCGCACTATGACTGACTCACAAAATGCTGTGTAGGAACCCACAGCACTTCGTTTCATGCTTTCTGGTGACTGTGACTCTTTTTGCTGTTCTTCCCTGGTGATCCTTAACTTCTTTGAGAGCTGGGATTGCATCTTGTTCTCTGTTCCTTCACACAGTGTCCTGTGGATTAACAGATAATAAGAGCTCATATTTTAAAAAGAAAACACAGGAGAAGGAAGGGAAGGAAAAAGAAGTGGGCAATAAGGAAAGCACTAAGGAAAGCAAACCCATCTCAACCTGCTGAGTAAAATGGTGGTTCAAAGTGTTCACAAAGCCTGCTGGCCTCAGTCCGGTTCCCAAGCCACCCACTTAAAACTATACACAAAAGCTGTCACAAGCATCTGGCATTTGTTTGCAGTAGCAAGAGGCCCTGGCATGCACACATGGACACATATACACATGCACACGTGCAATAATATTTTTTTAAAAAAAAAGAAAAACTACAGGGCTTTTAAAAGGGGGAAAAATTATAGACATGACAGTTACACGTGACATGGAAACATACCAGAAGTAGAAATACTCAGCTGAGCTCTGCCACTAACCAACTATACTACCTTGGCCATGTGCACTAACTTCCCTAGGCCTCAGTGTCTCCTGATGTAAATGAAGGAGGCAGAGAAGCTTGGTATCCAAGGTTCTTCCCACTTTCATGTCTATACTGTGATGTTAGCACAGCCTTCGGGAAACAAGATACTAGACGGCATCACGGGGAATTCTCAGAGAGCAGATGCTCAATATGAACGCTGGTGGATTTGCAGATGGAGAACAGAAGGTGATCGCAAGAGGAAGGGAGAAGACAGTGGGGAAAACACAGACATCAGTACATTACCGTAACAGAGCACTGGTCAGGCATTGGACAACATGCTTTCATGTTTGGCAATGTCATATGTTGTATTGCGGCATGCAGACCCCCATTACCCACTATTATCCCCTCCCACTCCTGCTGAACCTCTTCTTCCCACCACTTACCACTGGATACATCACTGAAGAGAATGTCTCTCCCTCCCCAAGCATACATTAACTAGATTTACCTCCTCAGGGAGGGGTGCGGCTTCATGAGCCCTTCCCATATCCATGATGGAATGGTGACTGGCCCTATCTTGTGCAGGTCTTGGGCAGGTTACCACGGCTGCCATGAGTTTATGAGTGCAATAGCCATGTTGTATCCAGAGTTCCACGGCACTCCTCCCCGTCCTCCAACTCTTACATTCTTTCCATCCTCTCTTTAGAACACTGAATTTAAAAAAACTATGAGAAAAGAATGAAGAGCAGAACACAGCATTTGAATGCATGTAACTCAGCTTGGAAAGGAAGAAATTTGAGATGATGCGTTCACACTCCATTGACACCTTGGAGACGTGAGTGAGAAGGGAGGAGCTGCTACAGAGGAAAGCGTCATAGAACCATATGGCTTCGGCATAAAGGGGCTGCTTGTGAGGCACTGAGAAGCTAAGCCGTGCAGCTAACGCTCAGAGTAACAGCTGCTGATAAGCTGTGATGAGTACAGCCAAGAATTAAAAGGAAGAGATTGATTCTGGAAGCTGCTTTCTCCCCCCCACCACCACTGCCAAAGAAAAGTCTGATTATAAGCCTTCATACTACTGCCCTCCCCCACCTCTTCTGGGACCAAACACCCCTATACAATACTCATGCAACCATCCCTCTGGCTGTTGGAATTCTGCCAATCCTGGTCTTCCATCCTTTGTCTTAGAATTGTGTTCATGTCAGTATGCCTCAGTTTCTTCCCAGCCCCTTCAAGCTGAAGACTGACTTGGATGGTTTGTCATTGGCCACCCAGAAATGGCCTAAGAGCATGACATCTTACAACCCTTCTGCACATCTGTCCAGCGACTATATCTTAGGATGAGCATGACATCTTACAACCCTTCTGCGCATCTGTCCAGCGACTATATCTTAGGATGAGCATGACATCTTACAACCCTTCTGCACATCTGTCCAGTGACTATATCTTAGTATATGTCACTAAAGCAGGTGTTGAGGGGCCAGCATGCCTTCACCTGCTCTGCCAGGATCCTGAAGAGGAGCCAGATTTCCAGTGATGCTCTGGAAGGATAATTCACTCTGGAGGAAGGGCTCATGATTTGAGCCCCCTACTCTTCTTTCCAAGTGCTGCACAACTCCTTTGTTCTTCCTTCTTTCAGGAATATTACAGTTTCCCATCTTCACTTACCTGGCTTTTGACACATGTCTCCATTAGAACCAAGCCCAAGTATCTCCTTGGGGCACATCATCTGAGACAGGTGGCTTCCCCAAGCCTATTCCCTCATTTCACGGAGCAGACCTGAGCTTACAAATATTCATTCATAAGTGGAATTATCTGCCACCTGTCTTCACCACGGTGCTTTAAGATCCATGAGAACTGGAGAACTGGAATATCACCTCAGTCTTGAATGAGATGGCCTAAGGTTAGGATCACTGATCTATAGATCTATAATGTCTTATTTTAATCAGAAATCAGAAGAAAGGTTAAAAAAACAAACATTAATGAAACCAAAGTTCAAGGGAAGGATAATGAACCCTGAAAGAAGGGGCAAAGGGTGGGGGTGAACTGGGACAAACACAAAAGAACTGGTTGTACCATCCTTCCCTTGAGGCTTTTATTAAAGTAACATGAACATTGCCTTCTGCCAGGATGACAGAAATTTTGAGTGTGAAAATTTGTACTCTACCTCTTGACCAAACCAAGGAAGAAATAAATAACCATAATCCATCATTACTGTTTCAATTTGTAGTCAGTTGAAGACACTAGTGTGGCCTAAAATTCAGGATGGATGAGAAAACCTAACTGATTGTATTCACCTTGTAGTTCTGTTAGCTTTGGGCCAGGAGAGAAAAGACACTTATATCTTAGCTTGGTGGCCAGTTTAATTCCATGCCATTGGTTCATTATTAGCCTAGCAGTCACAAGCCCAAGGCTGCTCTTCTGGTTTATTTTTAAACTAAGCTGTGACAAGCAGCTAGAGGATCGCTGGCTGAAATGGTAGCATTTCATACTTCTGAGAATCTGCTTCCTGCCTCAGTTCCCTAACTCCTTACCCACTCTAACATTGGCACAATGCCATGTGTACATAAGCTCAACTGAATAGGATGGATGGATGGATGGATGGATGGATGGGTGGATGGATGGATGGATGGGTGGATGGATGGATGGATGGGTGGATGGATGGGTGGATGGATGGCTCAGAGAGAGAAATAAGAAGGAACTAGCTCATCCCCAAACTAGACAGTTTCCAGCTACTCAGAGATCGATTGCACCACCATCCTGCTTCCAGAGACTGGGGCTAAAGAAATTTCAGTGGCTCTTGGAATACAACAGGAAACTTCACACACCGTCAACAACCACTCTCGGGACCCTCTTCATATGCTCAGCTCTGGCAATGCAGGCACATTTCTACAACGTAAAGAACTAGGGACTACCCAGAAGAACACGTTAAACTTGAACAAAACGAAACTTAAAATGCTATTGGCTAAGTAGCCTTGACCATATGAAATAATATTCCTATGAATGTCAGAGTCACATGTTGGGTCATGATATGCAGAGACATTTAGCTTACCCATAACTGTGGGCTAACTCCACAATGCATGACCCGTATACCTCAACAAGGAGGGGCCAAGGGGAGGGGGTAGGTCACGGATGAGCCTAATAATGGTACCAAACTGACTGTATTTGCTGAATACAGAAATGACTAATAAAAAAAATAAAGACAAAAATAAATAAATAAAAAAATAAAAAAAAATATTCCTATGACTCCTTTGAGAAGGTCATTAAAGTAGGTCATGGATCCGGAACAAAAGAATCCAACAATGTCAGCACTGCCCCTTCTAATCTTTCCCAGATATCCACCAAGACTTCCTAAAATGTTTGCCTAACAATGTTAACAGCAGATGAAGAGATGTGCTCAGGAAACATTTGATTTTCAGAACTTTTGAGACCATGGCTGGAGATTTTACATTTTTCAAAATAGACTGTGCCACCTACTTTCTCATTGCTATGAACAGATATCTGGCCAGATGCAATTTATGGAAGGAAGAGAGGTTAATTCAGCCTAGAGTATCTAAAGGTAGATAGAGTCCATCATGAAGGGGAAAAGCATGGCAGGAGCAGGAAGCCAGTGTCACATGGCCACATTAGCTGAGAGGAAGTAGAGAAAGAGAAAACAGAATGTGTAACCAGGCTGTAACACCTCAAAGCCCACCCCCCCCCCCCATGACTCACAAGAAGCATTGTGGTTTTGAAAGGAGCCTCACAGAAAGCCATGCCCAGGCATCAATGTTTCAATAGGCATGCCTTTTCCTAATTGAATCTTTAACATCACACCATAGTATTTCTTCATTAAATGTAAGTCATCAAAGCCAGAACAAACCCACGGAAAGGAACAAAACCACGACCTGTGAATGGAGGAACATGGGGCCATCTTTCACCATATTTCTGTCTTCCTAGACTCTCAAAAATAACCTGTTGTTCATGATGTTTTGCATTCCACATAACAAAAGCTAATCTATACATGCAAAAATAGGACTATTTTGTCAGTAAAATCAAAATAATCAGACATTTCAACCATGTTTGGTGCTTAACCAAAACCTCCCCAACTGCAATGCCCATAAGTGTTTTATTTAGGTTTCTAAAAGGGACACATTCTGCTACATCCCTGTTTCAACCAGATGATTGCAATAAACATAAAAATTCCTTTTATTGGTTAAGATGGGAGGGTATGCCTATCAATTTTTTTTCTTTTTTTTTTAAATTTATTTGAGAGACAGAGAGGGAGGGAGGGAGAGGGAAAGGGCATGCCAGGGCCTTCAGCAGCTATAAATGAACTCCAGATGTGTGAGCCCCCTTGTGCACATGTGCTACATTGCAAGCTTGTATCACTGTGCATCTGGTTTACATGGGACCTGGAGACTCAAACATGAGTTCTCAGGCTTCACAGGCAAACACCTTAACTGCTAAACCATTGCTATAGTCCCAAAGTTTTGTTTTTTTTAAATGAATGTGCTTATCCCCTTTGATCCATACTGCTCTCACTCTTGATTGGAGAATATGCTTTTTACAGATTGTAGCAAATACCAGACGGAACCAAGATTCATCAGCATGACAAGTAAAGAAAGCTGACTACCTAGCACAAGGCAAGTCATCTCCATCATATCTTATAGGGCCCAGAAGACATCACAGAGGAAATGGCAGACTAAACGTGGGTGCTGCTCTCACTGCTAGCCTTAGAACCATGGAGATGGCAACAGACAATGAAGAGAGTCAAAACTCATCGAAACAGAAAAACAGAGTCTGACCAAAGTTCAATGCACTGATTACTCTCCCAAGACGAGCAATCACTCTCAGAGAAGAAGCTGTCAGGCTGGAGAGATGGCTTAGCAGTTAAGATACTTGTTTCAGAAACCCAAGGACCCAGGTTTGATTTCCCAGTACCCATGTAAGCCAGAAGCACAAGACGGCACATGCGCCTGGAGTTTGTTTGCAGTGGCTAGAGGTCCTGGCATGAGCATTCTCTCTCTCTGTATCTACCTCTCTCTCCCTCTCAAATTAATAAAAATAAATTTTAGATGAAAAGAAGCTGTCATTTGCAAGAAGCCATCACAGTGGTATGAGGAGGAGGGTGAGGGAGGTGAGCGAGTCATCCACAGTGTCTCCTTCAATTCTCAATGTGTGTGTGTGTGTGTGTGTGTGTGAGAGAGAGAGAGAGAGAGAGAGAGAGAGAGAGATGCATGTCATGTGTAGGTTAGAGGACAATCCCAGGTGTAATTCCCCAGAAACACCATCCACCTTTTATGAGACAAGAACTCTCAATGGTCTAGAGCTCACCCATTAGGCTACACTGACTAGCCAGGGAGCTCCAAGGTTCTGCCTGTCTCTCCCTCCCTAGCACTGGGATTACAAGTGCACACTATTACACCCCTCTTTCCTTAAATGTGGGTCCTGGAGATAGAGCTCAGGTCCTCATGCTTGCATGGAAAGCACTTTACTGACTGAGCTACTGCCCCAGGCCCTCCCCAACAATTCTGTTTTTATATTGTCCCTGCATTTCACAGAGAAAGGCACTGAGGCTCAAGGAGATGTAGGACTTGTGCAAAGCCACACAGCTGACTTAGCGTAGCCTACTTCCATCCCCTGTACTAACCTGACCTGGGATGCAATGACACAGAGTGACTTACCTGGAGACACCATCAGAAACACAGAACATTGTCACCTCCTGCTTATTGCTATATGGTCCCTTTTGGTCCTCTCTCACTGAACTCCATGCTTTTAAAATGGCTTAAACCATTTGCTTAGTGAATGGCTTAACCAAAAACACTTACATTTCTTTTTTTTTTTTTTTCTGACTCAGCAGAGCAGATAATACATGCTGTAAGTCAAAACACGTGTCATCTGTACTATACATTAGAAGTCAGGGTGTTCTCTCTGCCCCCAGCTGCGTGGAAACAACCCAGAAGGAATCTCCTTGGCAGCTCAGAATGTCCTTTGCATACGTAGAAAGGAGGCCTAGGAAACACCACGGAGAACTTCGATTTTCCTGGAATTCTACTTAGGAGCCACAATGCTCTTTAGGCACACAGCCTAAACAGAATTCTGAGTAGCAGAGGACAAATACTTACTCCAGTGAGGCTGGGCCCTGGAGATGTACTGGGATGGAGGGGACAGGCCTTGCATGAAGGAATTCTGCTAGACCAGAACATTGCTGGATAGCTGTAAAAAAAAAAAAAAAAAAAAAAACAGTAACAAAAAGAAAGAAAAAGAAAAAAGTTAACCTTGTTTTAAGCTGTGAAAAGTATTCTATCCACTTCTCACATACATGATCAAGGTGAGAATGGAGTGATTGTTCACCCACTGAACCCAGTCATGCAGACTGGAAAGATCAGCATTTAGAATGAACACTTCCAATATACCAGGTTCCAAGACTTATTCCATCATGGCATGGACTCCATTGGTGTGTAATGAGCTTCTGCCCTGCCTGAACCACAGGGAAGCTAGTATGTGGATAGAACTGTGCCTTGTTAAATTATGGGCCTCATACAGAGCCTGACCCAGAGCAAACTCTTTCTAGATTTCCCAGGACTCCATAGGAGAAGAAAGCTCTGAATGCAGAAGGAAGTGCGTGCAACTATCATTGGAATGGTTTGTATGAAGAGTCATATGGATCTCCATGATTTAGATTATAAATATCTCCCAAAAGCTCATATGCTAAAGGCTTGCTCACCAGACTGTGGTAACTTTTGGGAAGTGATGGAAACTTCAGGAGATGAGGCCCAGAAGAAAATTGGGTTCTTGGAGAAGTGCCTTTACAGAGAGTATTAGAAGCCTGGCCTCTCCTCTCTCTTGTCTTCCCAGCTGCCATGAAGCAAGCAGTGCCCTCCACCTCATGTTTATTTACTGTGCTCTACAGGCCCCAAGACAATGAGGCCAGACAGCCATGACAGAACCCTCTGAAGCCATGAACCAAAATCAATATTTCTTAATAATAAGATAATTGCTTCTAGCATTTAGTCATTCAGACAGCTAGCTGACTAATAGCCCACGCATGGAGTGGTCACCAAGGAGATTCACAGAGAAGATGGGTCTGGGAGAAGGAGGAGGTCCCAGGACCCAGATTCAGGCATGATCACAACATAGAGAATGGTGAATGGGCCCTTCTAGCTATATCTGTGATCTGTGATGGGGAAAGAAAGAAGGGAGAGGTTGGCTGTCATTATGCTTTTTCTTAAATGTCAGTTTACAACTTTGGAAGGCTTAGGAATTAGCAACCACATGATCCAGTGGGTGTTTTCTGTGTGCCACACATTTTCTCTCAGTCTAAGGCATAACTCCTCACCCTGGACACTGTGATCCTTTGCTACAGGAGCCAGATGCTATGCATGGTGGGATATTTAGCAGTATCCCTGGCCTCTACCGTGCATGCCAATAGAACCTTCTTCCTTCATCCTCAGTTCTGACAACCAGAAGTGTCTCCTGGCACTGCTAAATGTCCCTTCCTCCAGTGCAAAATCAGCCCCACTTGAGAGTCACAGATCTATATATCTCATATTATCTGATTTTTACAACATTATGAAGTAATATACATATACAGATATATATTACTGAAATCTCTGCATGAATGCTTACAAACTCATGTTATCTCAATAGCATTTATCTGGGTCTCAATCCCTTCATCTATCAAGTTGGGATAACCACAAGGGCTATTTCACCACGATCATGAATGTCAGAGGGGTTTATATACACAGGAGCTTGAAACATCAGCGAGCCTATAATAAACTCCCCATAATAGTCCCCCCAGGAAAGTGAAACAATTAGGATTCAAATACCTTTGGCATTCCTCTCCACAAAATAATTAGTTCATAAAGTGTGATGGTTAATTTTCACAGTCAACTTGACTGGATTTGGAATCACCTGGGAGATCCATCTCTCAGCATGTCTGTGAAGAGTGTTTTCAGAGAGGAAGCAGAGGAGAAAAGACCCACGCTAAATGTCCGTAGGGCCATCACTCAGGCTGGGGTCACAGACTAAATCATAAGAAAATGAAGAAAAAAGCAAGCTGAGCACCAACATTCAAAACTCTGCTTCCTGACTCCAGTCAAGATGTGATCAGCCACCTCCAGTTCCCACAGCCTTGCCTTCCCTCCTATAATGGGCCCAACCCCAACAACCTTAATCTCTCTTCCTTAAATTGCCCTTATCAGGTACTTTGCCACAGTAATATATCGGGTTGAGAGTCAGAAAGAAGGAAATTGGTGACTAAAGGAAAAAGCTTAAGCTAAGGGTCTCAAGAACAAAAGGAAACTAAAGCGAGGAGTGGATTTACTCCAGTCCCTTGTGCTTTGGTGCCCTCTGCTGGTGCGACAACTCGCTGCTGGAACTCAGTGTGTGTGGGGGCAGGGATGAATGAACCACTGTCCCTCTGTTCTTTGCAATAATGGAGGCCTATAATTACATCACCATATTTTTTTTTTTATTTTTTTAATGTAAAGGAGCTGAGATAGCAGGGCTTCTGAGACTGAACAAAACAAAATCTAATAAGGAAGAATATTAAAAATTAAAGAGAACATATTACTGGGTGGCTCCTATAAGCAAGGCTTTGTCTATGCATTTCCAATAAAGACCAATAAGCAAAGGGCAATGGCCTTCAAGGCAGGAGGATCTGGAAATCATGGAATCCAAAAAAGGGGGCTCAGTCACACACATGCCTACACACACCTATTCTGATGTACTGATGAAGTCTTCCACGTTTAGGAATATCTGCATTCTAAATCTTTTACGTTTGAATTTCACATCAGGAAAGTGTTGGGTGGTTGCTACCAAAAAAAAAAAAAAAAAATCAAAGAATAGAATCACGGGAGAAGAGTTCATCTCCACTCAGAGTCCCCTCTGTGTGATGTTTTATTTAAAAGGCTGGGGTCAGCAGCCCAATTCATTAAGTTCTGAGAAGTTGGGTCACTTGCCCACAGTCACACAGCTGGCTCACAGCAAAGCTAAGGTGCTTCTGTGACCCATCTTCCTTCATCACTTGGTGCAGGTCAGAGCCCAGCCTTGCCAGCTCTCAGAATCCCCTATGTCAGTGGGCCCTGCACCACATCAGCCCTCTCACAGTCAGTGGACTACCTCTCAGCACTTAGAGGCAGCCTTAGCCCCTAGGCTGCTGAAGACAAAATTGCATGGGCTTTCCTGGGGGCAACTCTTGTTCTGAATCATCCAGAGAAAACAAGCATTTTGCCATCTGGTCATCGCCTTTGCCTTGGGGCCAAGGTGTCAATTCCCTGTCCTTCATCCTGCCCTCCTTAGGAAAACACTGGCCCTGGGTGGTCCAGATGGCCGGAGGCCTTTGCACAATGAACAGAGGCTGCTGATACACATGCGACACCTCCTGCCTCAGGAAGTCTTCCCAGGCAAAAATACATGGAGATTTTCCTCCTGAATGGCTCATTAAAGAATCAACCACTTCTGGGAAGGGGGGGGGGTATGAAAGACCTCAGAAACTCTCTTTATACCACCCCCATACTCTGTAGGTTAATAAGCCCAAAGTGTCCTGTCTACTGGACTCACTCCACCATGTCCATCCTGTGGGACTCTTATAGCACTGCTCCGATCAGCAGGAACAGGAAAGTCTTGTAATAATGGGCTCTGGTCCTCTCACTTTCTTTCCTCCGCTGGACCTCCAGTTCTTGCTCCCGACAGCAACTGTCACTAGCAATGCCCCCTTGGTGGGTTTAATACAGTAACTGGGAGATCTCCAGCCCATCCCAACCCCAGTGGCTCCCTGGTAGCCCTGAGAAAGGAAATACAATGGAAGAGGCCAGAATTCACCACTGAGTAGGGAGAGAGGAGTGATTACCCCAATTCTCCAAATCCCACAGCAGTTGGGATGTTCAGTCAACTCCTTGGAAGTCCTCCACAGCTTCCTGTTCATTAGCTTAGCCCAAACTTTCTTCTGTTCACAGGGAGAATTGGAAGACATTAGCAGAATGAGAGGTGGCCAAGATTAATATTTAAAGGCCTCACTTAGGACTTCCGGCCAAGATGGCGACCGCCTAGCTGCGCTGCAAATCCCGGGGAAAGAAAGATAGATGTAGATCCTAAGGAGAGAGCCACCCCATCATACCTCAAAAGGGCCCCGGCTGAAACTAAGAAAAACTGGAGAAACAAGCAAGGGGGCTGTTTTCCTGATGAACCAGATACCAGCACAAGGGGGAAGGAGATCAACACAGAGAAAAATCAACTCCTACCAAATCAGAGAGCCAGAGCCTCAGAGGCCCCCAACACCTCATCACTGAAGCAGACCAAAAATGAACCCAACATGGCTCAGGGAAATTTTGCAGAAGAGGGGGCAGAAAGAATGTCAGAGCCACATGTTGGGTCATGATATGCAGAGACATTTAGCTTACCCATAACTGTGGGCTAACCCCACAATGCATGACCCATATACCTCAACGAGGAGGGGCCAAGGGGAAGGGGTAGGTCATGGATGAGCCTAATAATGGTACCAAACTGACTGTATTTGCTGAATACAAAACTAACTAATAAAGAAAAAAAGAAAAAATAAGAAAAAGTAAAAAAAATAATAATAAAGGCCTCACTTAGACTGTAGTACATATTAATGTATATGAGTGCACAAGGATAGTCATCTAACCTCTCTAAACCTTAGCTTCATCCTATCTATGCAAAATAAAGGTAATAAAAGTGACCATGGGGCTGGAGGGATGGCTTAGCAGTTAAGGCACTTGCCTGCAAAGCCAAAGGACCCTGGCTCAATTCCCCAGTACCCACATAAGGCAGATGCATAAGGTGGCACATGTGCCTGGAGTTGGTTTGCAGTGGCTGGAGGCCCTGGCACACCCATTCTCTTTCTCTCTCTCTCTCTCTCTCTCTCTCTCTCTCTCTCATAAATAAAACTTAAAAAATAAAAAAAATAGGGCTGGAGAAATGGCTTAGTGGTTAAGCACTTGCTTGTGAAGCCTAAGGACCACAGTTCGAGGCTCGATTCCCCAGGACCCATGTTAGCCAGATGCACAAGGGGATGCACATGTCTGGAGTTCGTTTACGGTGGCTGGAGGCCCTGGCGTGCCCATTCTCTTTCTCTCTCTCTCTCTCTGTCTGCCATTTCCTCTCTCTGTCTGTTGCTCTCAAATAAATAAATAAAAATAAAAACAAAAAAAAGTAACTATCTAAAATGATTGTTTCCTGGGCCTTATCATACAGGCTTTTAATCCTAAGTACTTAGGAGGCTAAGGCATGAGGATCACAAGTTCAAGTCCTGCCTGCTACAGAGAAAATTCAAAGCCAGCCTGGGTAACTTAGTGACCTACTATCTCAAAATAAAAAGGGACTGAAGTATAGTTTAGTGGCAACCTACTTGCGTAGACTATATAAGGACCTAGGTTCAATTCCCAGGACAGCAAATAAATTAATTAATTAAAAGATTGTGACTATTAAGTTCACTAACATATTTGTTTGAGGGTTTGTTGGAGTTATTGGGGTGTTTGGGTTTTTTAATGCATTCTGTTTTTCTAATTTTATTTTTGATAATATCATACATGCATATAATGTATTTTGATTGATTCACCACCCACAGTGCCCTCTCTTATCTCCTTCCGAGTCCTACTCCAGCCCTTCTTCACGCCTCATCCTCTTCTTACTTCCGTGTCTTCTTTTTGGACCCCACTGAGTTAAACTTTGGTTGCTTGCATGAGCATGGTTGGGGGGGGGGTGCAGTATTTACTGGATTATGGGTAATTTACTGGTGGTTACATCACTAAAGAGCATGTTTCTCCCTCCACCAGCAACCATTAGCTGCCAACTTCTCCTTCATGAACCCCTCCTGCAACCATAATGAAATGTTCACAGGCTCGATCTTGTGCAGGAAACCACAGCTGCTAGGAGATAATGAATGTAACAGCCATGTTATGTCCAGAAGACAGCAGGATAGGGTCTCATGTAGCTCAGGCTGACCACAAACTCACTTCTGCAGCTGAGGATGACCTGTGTTGCAGTGAGCTTCTCATTGCTGGGACAAAACGCCCAACCAAAAACAGCTGATGGGAGGAAAGGAATTCTTTCAGACTTACAGCTTAAAGGAGAAGTTTCATCATGGTGGAGGAAACTGACTCACTTCATCTCCCATGCACAGCAGAGAGGGAACAGCGAGCCAAACTAGCCCTGAACATGCAGTAAGCTGGATTTAAGATCCATCACCAGTGACACAGCTCCTCCAGCAGGGCTCGGAGGGCTAGGAGCTCAGTAGGAAGCTTAATCAAAAATACTCAAGGTTAAGCAGGGCGTGGTGGCGCACGCCTTTAATCCCAGCACTCGGGAGGCAGAGGTAGAAGGGTCACCGTGAGCTTGAGGCCACCCTGAAACTACATAGTGAGTTCCAGGTCAGCCTGGACTAGAGTGATGGTATGGGTGACATTTTGAGTCAGATGTTTCTGTTGCGGGGAGAGCTGCCCTGTGCACTGTAGAGTGCTTAGGCCACTTTGGTCTCTGCCCACTAAGTGCAGCTTTCCTCCAGTGGTGACAAAAATGTCTCCTGGCAGAGGGCAAAATCCTCTATCACTGAGAAACTATTCTTATCAGACCTTATGCCAGTCACTTAGTTTCTTCTGTTTTCTTTAGCAAAAAGGGGGGAAAACATCTATTTATTATTTAAATAGTCACCAAAGGGACAGATGCTTCCACTGCTGGTTTGTTGTATTCCCCACAAATGTACTATATGCTGGTGCAAGTTGCAGATAATCTGAGATGCCTAAGCCCACCTAAATGCATAGATAATCAGAACCAAGTGAAGGCCAGGATTGTGAGACAACCTGAGCAAAACAAGAGACAAGGAACTCATCAACGAGGCCTGGAGAAGCCAGAACAGAGGCAAAAGCAAGAAGCCCAGGAAACAAACAAGCAAGATAATGACTGTCTCAGAACTAAGAGACCAAGAGAGAGGTCAACGCCCAACTAGGGTGCACTGATTCAGGGGTTCAGGCTCTGGCCAAAGCTTAGCCAGAGAAGTAAATAACCGGCTAACGGGTCTTCAAGGCTGTGTCCACCTGGAACTGGTGAATCCCATCCTCCATGCCCATGCAAAGGGAACACTCGGGGCCCACAGTGCAAGTGTGGCCAAATGAAGGACAAATGGGACCTAAGCTAGAACAGCAAGCAGTAGGACGTTACATTCCAGAGGAACACAGATCTAGACGGGTTCACGGACCTACATGGAATTTCCACCCTGAAATGTGCCCCCTGGAAAGAACCATGTGTAGACAGGAGGCTATTCACTAAGACTGTGATTGCTCAGAGACTCGTCAAACGGAGAGCAGGAAGAGGACAATGACCAGTACAGCTGTCTATAGAGAAGGAAGCCCTGCTCTTTTGGCTCAGAGGAAAAGAGAGATGGAATCTGGGATGCTTCCTGGTGCTTTATTGAAATCATCTTGAGTGCCAAGCCAGACCACCTGTGTGACGATGGAAGCCCTGGGGCCAGGGGATATTCTGGGACCAAAGCTCTGCCCTTGACTCTCTGGGTTGCCCTAGATGAGTCACTCTTATCCTCTGAGCTGAGCAATTGTTTTTAATCCATTAGAGCCAGGTAACAGCACCTGCTTGAGCAGCTGGATATGAAGTGTGCAGGTGAGAGAACTATGTGGGAAAATAGTAACATCTACCTCAATGAAGAAGAGTCTTGATACTTTCCTCTTAGTGCTGCAATAAGACAGGGTTCTGAAGGTCTGGCACCCTGACTGATGAGAAACCAATGTTCATACATTCTCGCTTAACATCTCTTGATTCTGAGAAGGTCCCTGCCCCACAGCTTCACTGGAAATCCACTTTCCCAGAAGAGTCTCTTGGGTATAATTTTGAATCAAAAGAAGAAATACAACCTAATTATACTCAACATTCACTACTACCATGACTTGAAAAATCCACTGCTATCTAGTCTCATCAGCCAGCCTCTCCCCCACCGACAAAGACATGGACATGGGGAGCTGCCACCAGCCTTGCCCATATGAGCTTTTAGAGAAAAGAGAACAGCCCGTCTCCCACTGACTCCAGGGAGTCTCCATAGTCTCAAAGCCAGCGTTCAGAAAAATATGGTGCATCTGGTTGAGCGCATCCCCTTGTCTCTCTGAGTCCAGGAGTGGCCACAAGGGACATTTCGTCCATGTGTTTCCCATTCATTCAAACACAACTAACTAAAATATTGCTAAGCCGCACAAGGCCAGGAGAGTTTTGTGTGCCATTACATTTATTGATTTTTTTTAAACAGGAAAGTAAGTTATATTTTCTTGAAAGCAAGCAATTGCTCATCTTAGCCCTTGGGAAGACAGGGGGTCCTCTGTTCAACAGCTGAAAAAAAATTCAAATATTGTGATGGAATTGTATAGTTAATAAAAAAGAGAATCTCTCTAATTTTTATTTCTATAAACCACAGAATAAATTTGACAATATTTTCTTGATTATTGAATACAGAAGACGTATGATTCTCACAGAGCTCTTGTGGAACATAAGATGGCTAGGTTCATCAAAAGAGGAACTGAAATGTGAAAAACCTCTGGTGTGAGAGTCATATTGACAATATATTTCTTCAGAAATCATAAATATGTCTGTTGGTTATTTGATTATTCCCTGTCTTTAATTTCATAGTTAAATCTGTTGGGTTATTAGTGAAAAAAAATATTGCTCAAAAGGTTCTACAATTTTTAGCTCATCAGTTTAAATATCTTATTTCTTCTTAAATATCTTATGTATGCCCTCTTTATTTCTAGTAGCCTGTTGTCAGATTAGACCTTCCTTTAGTCTGTACTCATTAGCAAATTATTGTCCTTCCCTTTAAACTTCCAGGGTGATAAAAGAGAGTTTTAGAGCCAATGAGAATGACTCAAGCACAACTCAGCCACGTTGAGTGTTGGATAAGTCAAGTTTGGACAAGTAGTTCAGTCTCTGGAAGCCACAGCTGCTACATTGGTCAAATTCCTTATCATATTCCATCTCAAGTCCTGTAAGAGAAAAATTGTTCATCTTCTTCCTAACTCTCAAGATGGAGCACCTCAAATGGAGAGATAGATTCGGCTGCAAATAGACCAAATGGGTTTGAGGGGAGGGCAAAAAGCACAGAGCTAAAAGACCCAGGACATAAAGGGGCCAAACTTCCTCAACTTTACATGGCATCTCCAAAGATGATGACTCTTGGATTGCTATTGTAATGGCTAATTAAGTAAAAAGAACAGAGAAGGAGCAACATACCCTACTTTGGTACACACACACACACACACACCTCCTAATCCCCTAAGCCTGTGACTTTGTTACTTTACGTGGCAAAAGGAAATCATGGATGTGATTAAAAGAGGACCTTGAGATGGGAAGGTTATTCTCAATTATCCAAGTGGCCCACTAGAATCCCCAAGGCACTTATAGTTGATTGAAAAAAGGAAGGAGAGCCAGAGATTTGAAGATTATGGACTTTGAAGACACAGGAAAGAGCCATGAGCCAAAGAATATGGTGATCTCCAAAAGTTGCAAAAGGAAAGAAAGCAGTTTCTTTCTTCGAGCCCCCAGAAGGAAAACAACCTTGCTAACACTTTGACGTTAGCCCATAAGGCTCATCTGGTGGAATTTTATTTCCAAGAATAAGAGGACAAATTTGTTGTTTTAAATCACTAAGTTTATGTTTATGTGCCACAGCAGTGACAGAAAACTAATACAATTGCTATGTGAAAACCTTGTGGCGTGCTTTACCAGAAGTCTAAGGGTATCTGAAGATGTAAAGCATCTGTTCTCCCACGAGAAGGGACTGGCAAGTTCTTCACGAACGAGATCCTCTTCTAAGTAAGTGATCTGTTGCTGCACACCTGACAAGGGCCATCTGTGGCATCTCAGAGTCTACCTACCACATTCTGTTTCTAGTCTATGTCCCCAGTTCCTCTAGGAACTATAAGTGAGCTGTACTCAATAGAACATGAATAGTCATGGGCAATATTTTCAGAGTCCTTTCCACTGTACCGGCCGGATGCATAGCAATGATCTTAGAAACCATACGCTGAAACAGCTGAGTCAGGAGATGAAAGAAGCCTGAGGGGCTGAGTCAGCAATTGAACAAGGAAGTGGCCCCCATTGATCACAAATACTACTTAGGACTTTAAGGTATAAGATTTTCTTTGAGCCATTGTGAATTTGAGGTTTGTTACTGCTAGTTTAATGTTATCTAATATGTGTCCTCAGAAGGATGGGACAGGAAGGACAAAGAAGCAGCGTTCCGTGGAAGGACAGAGAAACCGCTGGCTCACATGGGCAGGAGCTCCTCTGTACATGGCATCACAGTCCCCTCCCCACAAAGCACTTACACAATCCACACACTAAGTGTTTAGCCAAATATTTAAGACAAAACAACACGTCTTCCTCCACACAAGCACCTACCATTCTAGGTCTGAAAGCATTTCATATGAAAACTGACGATGTACACTTTCCCATACAATCTGATACAAGATAAAACAAGAAAAGAAAAAACCTGTAAATGAAAGCAGGAAAATACGGACAATACTAAATATCCAGATAGTCATCACAATTATGATAAGGCTACAAAAAAAAAATCTACAAGCCGGGCTGGAGAGATGGCTTAGCGGTTAAGCACTTGCCTGTGAAGCCTAAGGACCCCGGTTCAAGGCTCCACTCCCCAGGACCCACGTTAGCCAGATGCACAAGGGGGCACATAGATCTGGAGTTTGTTTGCAGTGGCTAGAGGCTCTGGCGCGCCCATTCTCTCTCTCTCTCTCTCTCTCTCTCTCTCTCTCTCTATCTGCCTCTTTCTCTCTGTGTCTGTCTGTCACTCTCAAATAACTCAATAAATAAATTTAAAAAAAAAATCTACAAGCCATAGAAGGGAGATTTGAATCAATTCCAACTAAATCTTCAAGGGATAACATGGTCCGAAATGGCATGTAAGCCTGATGTTGTAGAACTCCTAAAGAGGAAATGAGAACAAGAACCCAGGTTAAGTCCAGAAAAATATTCATACTCAGCAATCTACGCTTAGTAAATAACCACTATACCCATAGGACTCACCCCAGGTTGACACGGTGTGGAGATTTCCCAAGTGTGGCTCCTGGAAAGTTCATTGACTAATCTTGAGATTAATGATGACAGAGTAAAGGGGGAAACTCCACGGAAAGTGCTTATTTTAAGGAAATTCCTTCAGGAATGTGTCAGCTATTTGCAGGTTGAGTCTAATCCATCAGTAACTTCATTCACTTTAACAAGAGTTTACAACAGAATAAAATTTGACAATGGAATTCATCATCTTATAATTTCTGGCAAGTAAAATTGTCCATGGCCCACTGGATCCTGTGGTTTCACCTAAATTGTCACTTCATGACCTCTGACTAATCCCCACATTGAAATAGACCACGAAAGGAAAAATATCTGGCACTCCAGAAACCATCAGATCCAATCAGATCCACTGTTTGAAGATAGCTCCAAAAGATAGATTTCAGATATGTTTCATCCAGCACAGATAGAGTGAGTGAACTGATAGTGGACGGTCTGCAGGGAAGGACTCAGAATTGATGACTGATTAACCCATGTAAATGTACACTATTAAATGAAGTTATTTCATCTGGCATCACACTTTTATGACCCCTGCATACTATAGCAGGGAGCTAAGACTTGCTTTTGTAAGCGGAGAGCAATTCATTTAAAGCAGAGGTCATCACTCTCCTCTGAAGGAGTGGCTCCAAGTAGCCTGGCAAGGAATTATATACTGCTTTTCACACGTTTGCTGCCTATTCCTTTTGGATAGTCTCTGATAGCTTATAAGATAGATAAATGATAGAGAAATGATAAGCAAGAAAGGAAGGAAGGAAGGAAGGAAGGAAGGAAGGAAGGAAGGAAGGAAGGAAGGAAGGAAAGAAGGAAGGAAGGAAGGAAGGACAAGCAGGTGGTCAGACAGATAGATGATAGACAGATGATAGGTAGGAAGGGCAGATAAACAACAAACCAGTTAATGATAAGGCAGATGGACATTAGCAAGAAAAGATATGGACAGTTAGGGAAGACGGCAGGGTAAAGAGCTTCATCATGATTATTAAACATTACAGAATATTTAGTTAGGATCATTATATTTAAAACAAATTTCACACTATCCTCACCCAACTTAATAACATAGTCTGCACCTCTCCCACTTTCCCTTGCCTTACTAACTTCTCTGCTTCCATTAGTCAAAGACAAAATTATCTCTGATAATACCTTCAATTCGTAAAAACTCAATTGGAAATAAGTAAGGAATTTCATTTGTCTTTAGTTATTGCCTGATATAATCTTGATATTCAGTCACAGCTTATTTTAGTCTTAAGCTAATGTCCCTTTATCTCTTCCTGTTGTCTCAATGTCAGATCTCATTTTTACTAGCCTTTTAGCATAAATGACCTTTAATTAAGATGCCTCAACTCTATTTGGAAAGATGACTGACTGGTTGATTAACTTCTTCCAAAAGGCCATGGTCTTTGGAGTGTCTTCTTCGGTGAACATAGCAAATTGACAACTTTTCAGTGTGATTTTTCAATCTAGTCTTACGGAAGTTTTTCCCTTCTTGTACATCTCATATATCTCTTTGAGGAGACATGGGTGCCAAAAACAGACCTCTGTATCATGCTCTTAACCCTGACCAAAAGTCTCTTCCCATGCCAAGGGCCTTAGCATAATGAAATTATATTCAGCATTTACGAAGCACTTGAGCACCTCAACACCAGTCACCTCATCAAAGCCTCAGTGTGACTCTTTGAAGAAAGTACAGTTATCACCCTGCCTTACACTGAGAACACTGAAACATGGAAAGGTCAAGAATATTTTCCAAGGTCTCAAAGCTAGTGAGTGATGGAGCCAGGACTTGTAATTGGTAGCTCAGCCCAGAACTAATGCAGGTAGATGCCATAGCTCATGGTCTTGAAAGACCAGTAATCAAAATGCGCTACCTTCTGCCCACTTTTTGTTTCCCAAATTAGCTCTTCCTGTCATCCATCCTTCATTTCAATCATTTCAATGAGGATATAGTGTAACACTTCATGGACCCATAACCTTATGTTTTCTCTTCTTCCCTCTATTGCATTTAAACCTAATAATTCTAGTAAATTAAATTAAAATGAACTTTACTCATTCGTCCTAGAACACTGCCATGGTCTCTTGAGTTATTATTGTGTTGAAACATTCCATCACTTGTTATTTAAAAAAATATCATATGGAAGATAAAACTGGAAATTTTATAATTATATACTATGACAAGTAGTTTGAAAAGCTCATCAGTACTATGCAACTGAGTAATAAGTCTCTCCCTCTACTTCTCCTTATATCCTACCCTCTTGTCCAGACCTATTTTGAACACTCAAGGAAGTCCAAGAGTACAGCAAGAGCATGATATAAAAAGCAGACAGATGGGGCTGGAAAGATGGCTTAGCAGTCTGCAAAGCCAAAGGACCTCGGTTGGATTCTCCAGGACCCACATAAGACAGATGCACAAGGGGGCACATGTGTCTGAAGTTTGTTTGTAGTGGTTGGAGGCCCTGGCACACCCATTCTCTCTCTCTCCTTCTCTCTGCCTCTCTTTCTCTCTCTCACATAAATAAATAAATAATAACATATTTTTTAAAAAGAGAAGAAAGAAAAGCAGACAGTCACAGAGCTGTGACACTGGCTTGCCTGTTCCCAACTTCCTATTCATCTTTAAAGGAATAAGGTAGTGAAGTGGTGCTGGGGAATGAGGCCCCCAAAAGACATATTTCCTGACACCATCATGTGTCCCAGATCTCAGTGACATCCTTTGGGCCAGTAATTGCCTGCCTGGAGTAGAACAAAGCAAAAGGAACCCAGTCAAATCCATTCGTTGTTTTTCCAAATCTCAAAACCAGGCCAGCCTTACCACCTAGCCCAGCTCTAATACATGAACTTTTATACGTCCTCCAATGAGCATGAAGATATGCATGCACACACAGTAGTTTTTTTTTGTTTCCTTTCTATCAAAATTGGTAATATTACATACTATTTACTGTTGGGGTGTTTTTGCTTATGATGTTAGAGTTATCACAAATATAATTATACTAATGAATTCCCACTTGAACTTTCAATCTCATATTACAACAAACATTGCATTCTGGCTCACTCAGTCTTCCACCTCCAATGCAAGATACCTTCTTATACAGTGAGATAGAAAGCTAAAGGCTTCATTCCTCTGCAGTTAGCATCTCCCAATGGTCCAGCTTCTCCCAAGTAAGCATGTCTCCATGAGACTTAAAAGCAGAAAAAAACATTAAGAAGTAGAGTCCCAGGACCAGAGTGACAGCTCTGTGGAAAAGAACTTAACTAGCATGAAGTTAACAAGAACTTAACAAGACCCTAGGTTCAGAAACACACATGCGCATATGCACACGCATGCATGAAACCATGTATGACAAAGAAACAGAGTCCATAGCCCAGACCCTCCCAATAGTGAAGACATTTGACTTTCCTACAGCCACTGTCTCTGCAGTCCCAGTGTTTGGTGGCCAAGAAGCAAACATAACAACAGTCTCTAACTGTGTTCTGTACACATTTGCAAACAACTGTACCCCGTTATCTCTCTCCACCATGGAAGTTTTGCATTAGTTTATTTTTTGGTCTCGAAAGTGGTATCACCCTAGACCTTTGGAAGCTTGGAACATCCAGGTGTCAATGGTTCTAGAGTGGTCCTTGGCTAGGATCTTATCTCTGAAGCCATCACCTCTTCAGAAAAGTGAGGCACATAGAAAAGAGCTAGAGAACATTGAGTTTCTTTATTGATTTGAGTCCTGTCATAATTCATCCTTTTGAAGTGGTGGTCACTTTTCATTCATCCAACAATATTTAATTGATGATACTGTGCATATAATGGATACTGTCTCAGACTGGAGAGATGACTCAGCAGTTAAAGGTGCTTGCATGCAAAGCCTAAAGGCCTGGATTTGATTCCCCAGTACCCACATGAAAAATCAGAAGCAAGGTTCAAGTCACCAAATTTTTTTCCATATTTGGTTTTAATCTGATCAATTGCAATTTACATGAAGAATTCTTTTTTATTTTTATTTTTATTTATTTATCTGAAAGAGAGAGAGAATGAGTGTCCCAGGGCCTCTAGCCACTGCAAATTAACTCCAGACACATGAGCCACCTTGTGTGGTTTATGTGGGTCCTGGGGAATCTAACCTGGGTCCTTTGGCTTTGCAGGCAAGCGCCTTAACTGCTAAGCCATCTCCAGTCTAGAATCTTTTGACAACATATATTTTGGTAAAGGGAAGTGCTTGTGTAACTAGTAGAAAAACAAAGACAGAACAAGTTTAACTTATAGGACACCCTATGGTAGAAAGGGAAGAAATATTCCATAAGATTAAAAACTCCAGAAAGGATATATTGAAGAGTGAAATTAGCCAATCATACAAGTTCCAAACTGGTTCAAATTTCCTGAGGGGGAGACAAGATCTAGAGTGTGTGCATAATCTAAGAAGAGCCAGAAATGTACCCGGTGGCTCTATAAAGCTGCCATGTGATATTGCCCCAGGAGAATAAGGGACCCCATGAACGTTCCCTTCACAACACTTGCTGGCTGGACTGAAAATAGGCGGCTGAGAAAAGAGAAACAAGGAGACATTTTCCCAGAAGACAGATGGCAAGCTTCCTCTGGGGTCTGGTGCAGAGCGCTTCCAGACCTCTCCAGGCACTGCTGGCTGCACCCCGTTCTAAGTAAGTAGCCAAGTGAAGGAAACCCCCATTTGGAGCTCCAGAAAGAAAAACCCAACACGGGGCGCTGAGTGGGAGAATTTATGCCTCATCAACTCTACATTCTCTCTGGAGATAAACACCCCCGCCTCTGCCAAGGCAAAGGCCTAGGCTTTGCTGCGCTTTGAAAGTGATGTAAAATTTAAAAGCCCTTTTCCAAAGATCTCATTCCAGAAAACTGAAGCCAAATAAAATATGCAATTACTTCCCAAGATGAATGCCTCCCCCCCACCCCGCCCCACAAGCCTCCTTACTCTCCAGCTGTATGTTGGGGCTCCTTGTCTCAATGCATTAACTGACTCTTAAATTCAAACTTGATTGTTTCTTTTCAGGAGAAACACCTCCAAAATTTAAAAGGAGAGGTTAAAAATTCCCTCAGATATGGAAAGCAATAATAAATTCTGAAATTAAAGAATATTATTGTCAGAGCTGGAGAGGTGGCTCAGTGGTTAAAGCAATTGCTTATAAAGGCTATGGCCTGGGTTTGATTCCCCAGTCCCCATGTAAAGCGAGACATTTGAAGTGTCTCATGCACCAGGAGTTTGTGCACAGTGGTAGGAGGCCCTGGCATACCCATACTCACTTGCTTCTCTCTCTGTGTCTCTCTCAAATAAATTTAGATAGATAGATAGATAGATAGATAGATAGATAGATAGATAGATAGATATTGTTAAGGAGAATATTACTTTTAACTCTTAGCATTTCCAGACAACAAGGGTAGCTCTATCCCTTAACTGGAATACATATCAACAATACTACAATACCAGGGAAGCCTTGGGTTTGCAATCCAGCTCTGTCTTCTACAAATCTTTGGAAATCCCTCTCTGGCAATGCTCAGGAAAGGCAAGCAGAAGAAAAATTCAAAAGCAAATGATAACGATAACCAATCCATCAGCAGATAGTACTCAGTGCTTAGCACACACACATCAGTATTAGTCCACTGAGGGTGAATTGGGACCCAGTGAGCACCATCATATTCCACCAGCCTCTTCTTGCATCTACTTTTGTCAACTGAGATCTCCCACAGCAGAGAAATAACCCGCTAACTGGACAGGGAGCTAAGCTGTGGTTGTGAGCCAGGCCTGGGTTGGCCACCTGAGCTGCTTTCTTTATTTAAGTCTCACAGCAGCTTTGGTTGGGGGCGGAGAGGCGGTTATTATTGTCATTCCCAACAATGACAGAGATATTTAAAAAAGCAAGTGAGCTTCTAAGAGTTCACAATTAGTAAATAACAGAGCTGGAATCAAAACCCAAGACAAGAGCATATCCCTACCGATGTGATGGTGTTACTACATATCTCAGCTACCAAATAGAGCTCCCCCTACTGCCTTGAACTGCTAAGGCTTAGGAGAAACAGTCTCTTAATTTTTAGAACTCCTCTGAGTGTTCATGTTCTTCCAGGCCTTCTTCCTTATCATTGCCAATCATCTGCATATTAGTCCCACAGCTTTCTAATCCCTTCAGTATTTTACACTTGAAAAATCAACAGCTCTCCACCAACCAAAGGAAGGTTGGGTTCTGTCGACTTGGAGCTGATGGAAACTGGAGAGCTCACTTAAGAAAACGAATGCAGGAGGCTGGGCAGTAAAGCGTTTGCTGTGTGAGCATGAAGCCCTGAGTTCACATCCTCAGAACCCACAAACCAGCTGGGCATGGTGAAAGGTGTCTGTAATCCCAGTTCTGGAAAAGCAGAGACAAGACGATCCCCGGGGCTTGCTAGCTAGCTTGTCTGGCTGAGTTACTAAGTTCAAGGCAGTGAGAGACGCTGAGAAGAAGTAGGAGGAGGAGATGGAGGGAGGGGAGAAGCAAGAGGAAAAGAAAATAAGTAAAAAGAAGGAGAAGAAGGGGGAAAAGGAGAAGATGGAGGGAAGGGGAGGGGAGGAGGAGTAAAAGAAAATCAATAAAAAGAGAGGGGAGGAGAAAAGTTGGAGAGCACTGGACTTAGACACCAAACATTGGCTTCTGACTGCTATATGCAAATTCACATACCTGTATGCACACCCACATACACATGTGGTAGCCACACACATGCATGCACCTACATACACACGCAAAAAAGGCAAAATTATTATATAAAATCAAATGTAAAATTGTATATCTAATTAGTGTGAGAAAAGAAATTGCAACAAACTACTTATTTTTAAAAGCTATTTTTACTATAAAAATCACAAAATCCACCTCCAGAAAAGCATACTTTAACTAATTTCTTTGCATAAGCTACAGTTGATTTTCCTGTTTTTAGTTACATGTGTTTTGATCACTCCAAATATTTGCTAATGTTATCTTTAGAGTACATAGAAAGATAATCCAGTGTTCTTCTAACATAACAGGTTGACAATTGAGTTTTCATTAATAGTTTAAAAACATTCCAGTTAACTTCACAACTCAATAAGATGATGTTACAGGATTGTTTTAGGATTTTGACAAACTTCAGTAACATTTCTATTAAGTGTGTTTTGTATATTAAAGGGAGATTTCTGAGCTTTTTTATTATGACTAACTAAATTTTTTAATTTAACTTCTTTAGTTAGCATCCAGAAATTTAGGTATCATTTATTCTGACATGTTCAAATATAATTTGCTTTTGTTGATTCTCATCTACCCTCCTGTCCCTGATCTACCTATCTCCCAATCCCCTTCCCTTCTAATATCCTCACCTTTTCTGTCCACATGTGTAGTGACTAAATTTTAATGTTCACAAAAGCTTCTTTTGAATTAGTATGAGAAAAGATTACTAGGACAAGTTCAGTTACCAGCCTGCCTTCGTCTCTGAATTTTACGCTAGGACACATGGTTAGTCAGCCACACGGAGATGGAAGTATTCCAGGAAGCTGTCTCAACTGGGACAGCCAGTGAAAACAAAGCTTTGCATGGGACTTCATACCACGTGATATATTCCACTAAACACAGAAGATACGTAATTCCCCTGGATTTCCCCACAGCTGGATCCCAGGGAAGCCTGAGACCGCTTGACAATGCTTAGCAACGTTCCACGGACAGATGAGTCAGAGGCCAGGCGGGAGGAGATGGACAAAGATCTTCATCCACCTTTGGTCAAAGTTCTTAATTTTGCAGATTTCATGCAAATGTCCTCTCAAGGCTATGGTATATGACCATGACCCTGCAAACATAAAGCCACGCTGCTCTGTAAGGAGAGAGGAACATGGAGCGGCTCACTTTCTCTTCCTTTTTCTTTTTGAAAAAATAAATTTATTGCTGGGCATGGTGGGGCATGCCTTTAATCCCAGCACTTGGGAGGCAGAGGTAGGAGGATCGCCATGAGTTCAAGGCCACCCTGAGACTACATAGTTAATTCCAGGTCAGCCTGAGCCAGAGTGAGACCCTACCTCGAAAAACCAAACAAGAAAAAGAAATAAAAATAAAATAAATTTATATTTTTTAATTTGTTAACTTTTTTATGAAAAGGTTGCACACATAGACCCTCTCTTCCCCATCCCAGTTCTGCTGAGGGGCTTCAGTGGGTAATTGGTATTCATTGAGGGACCAAGAGGCCTCAGTCAGTCTCTGCGGGGATAGGGGAAACATGGTGTCTCAGGCTATTCCCATTTATCCTGAGGCTCTTACAATCTTTCTGCCCCTTCTTTCTCAAGACTCCCTGAGTCGTGGTGGAAAGATAAAGATAGGATTTAGTGTTGCTTTCTCTGTAGGCTCTGGATCTCTGTTTTTATGAAGTTTGAGTGACCACAGTGCCTGTCCCCATTTCCTTGGGTCTGGTTTACAAGCTAGCTGTGAGAGCATTATTTATAATTTTTAAGAAAATTAAACATACATATAAACATTTAAAGGTCAAAGAGCTAAGAATAAGTGAGTCCCACGCTCAGCACTACATGTGACATCTATATAACTCCCTTCAAGACATGGGGAACATCGCTGACAGGGGTCCAGAAAGAATGCCAGAGCGAGAGAATGGGGAGGAGTTCTTTGGAATTCGATCTTCCAGAAACTAAGGAGCCATTGCAATCCATGGCCTCACAGTAGCTATTGTGACCTGCAGCAGACCTGTACAATATTGGACTTATCAACAGCATTCTTTTCATAGATGACAGAGGAGGGCAAAAAGAGAAGACATCAAAATAGAAGAGGGAATAGTTAGAAAGAAGGAGTCCAGTGAAAGGAGAATGAGGGAGTAGAGGTTATGATCAAAATACATTACGGACATGTATGAAAATTATAAATAAAAAAAGTCCAAAAGTCTACCAAGGAACAGGAAAAAGTCACACAGGATCTGCCTCCCCATGAGAAAACAGCAAAAATTGTTTCTGTCTTTAAATCACCACCAAGATTATTTTGGGGGAGAAACTGAATAAAACCTTGGGGGCCATCCTAAGGGGTTTGTGTTTTATCCTGTTTGCAGTAAAAAAAAAAAAAAAAAGTGTATTGTTTTCTTAAGTAGCTAAGTAACTTATTAGAATTCTTTAACTTCTTGTTTATTTATTTGCAAGCAGAGAGAAACTAAGAAAAGAGAGACAAACACAGAGCAAGAAAATAGGCCCACCAAGACCTCCAGCCACTGCAAATGAATTCCAGATGCATGTGCCACTTTGTACATCTGGCTTTACATGGTACTGGGGAATCGAACCTGGATCATTAAGCTTTTCAGGCAAGCACCTTAACCGCTGAGCCATCTCTCCAGCCCTTTACTAAAAATTTTAAGGAGAATCCCTTTCCTAGGGCATGGTGTCTATAAACATGAATGAGAATCTGTTGGCCAAATAGCCAGTTAAGAAGCTACTGTGAGTGCAGCTAAGCACAGGACTCCCAAGCCAACCCTGGGATGTATCAACCAGAATGGGGGAAGGCCTGGCTGTTGGCTGTGCATCCAGCTGTGACAAGCATAGTTCATGAACAAGACTTGGTAATGACTTGGAATGGAAAGAAGGAAGAGAAGCAAAGAAGATCAAGATATCCCTGCATTTGCAGAATGGGAGAATAACTGCAGGATGCTCCCACGCATTATGCAAGAGAGAATGGAAGCTTCTGGTCATTGATTACTTCAAAGACTGGGTGTGTTTATTGCTCTTATCATGACCCTCCGCTCCTGTGAGTGCCTCTGGTTTAAACATCCCTGCCACTTTCTGTTCTCTTCCCCCATCCCATTCCTTACACAGGATCTATAACTCATGTGAAGTCCCTTCGCTCTGCTATCAGCAACTCAGCATGGTCCCTTATTCACACAGAGCCACTGTAGACCTGGAGCTTTTCATCTCTCAGTTCAGAGAGACTCAAGGTCACCTGCGTATGAATCGGTCCACTTTCTGGTGGCCATTCCTGGGGATTCTGAGTCAGAGGCTTTGAGTGGTTGCCAGGTTTAGGAATTACCACAAAAAAAAAATGACTGATTTCGCCAAGTAAGGATGTTAGGTAATAGAAACCTGTGAAAAGTCCTATTGGAACCTGAGCCCATCCCTGCTCTAATGCGTCTCAGCATCCTCTGGTGCTGACAAGGTATCTGAAAAGGCAGGGCATGGGCTTTGATGGGAAACAGGATGCTATGCCGATTCCTTTCTGGTCTTTACTTTGACTGTGATCTTTTATCAGAGGCACATATGTTTTCAATACCACCACATGTGGCTGTAGTTAGATCAGGAAACAAACTCTCTGCTAGTTGAAAGGTTTGGCTTCCCTTTCACGCCCACTGAGCATCAGTTTCTATCCTCTGCTGGGGAGACCCCAGGGAAATAATTAATCAGCCTGCCTGTTTGCAGCACTACAAGGGCCTGGGTCATAAGAAGTGCACTGAGTGTGACAGATGGCATAGCAACAGCCTGGTCACCCTCTCCCTTCTCCGGCCACAGTCACCTCGTAGGTCAACCATGCCCAGCTGGTGACTTCTACAACTCTTCCCAATACAGCTTGTGCCTCTAAGGATGAACCCTTCCCCTCATCTCTCCAAGATTTCTCTCTGGGTTTGCGGGGTAGTTTCGATGGTATGATGGGCAACTTCATAGAGAGCCTGGCATGAGGCACAGATTTGCCTTCCAAGGAGCCCCATTAGTCGCCTGGACTTGAGGTCCATGAATGGTCGCTAGATGCTGTTAAAACAGGACACATCCAAACCCAGCCATGATGGAAAATAAAATCTGACATATTGCCATGTTTTTAAGATCCAAGGAAATTTTTTTCATTTTTCTTTTTTTGTAATTTTTTATGAGAGAGAAAGAACATGTGTGTGTCTGTGTGTGAGAGAGAGAAAGAGAGAGAGAGAGGAGAGAATTGGCATGCCAGGGCCTGCAGCCACCACAATCAACTCCAGACGCATGAGCCAACTTGTGTGCATGTGTGACCTTGTGCACTTATGTCACCTTGTGCATCTGGTTTATGTGGGACCTGGGGAGTCAAACGTGGGTCCTTAGGCTGCACAGGCAAGTGAATGCCTTAAACTCTAAGTCATCTCTCTGCCTAAATGAAGAATAGTCAAAAATAACGGACCGCCTTAAAGGTTCATGAAGAATGTTCTTCAAAGACTTTTGATGTGATTTCCTGCCTAACCTCATCTGGAAAGACTATCAAATCCCTAACCTCTGGGCCTTTTTATATATTTATTTTTATTAGTTATGGAAATACTTAGTATATAAACAACCACATGTTGATACCATCCTTTCCCTCATCTCTGCCCCTTCTCCAAAGGGACCCTCCTCATTGAGGATGCAGATTATCCGCATGGGGATTGTGGGTAGTCTATTGCAGGGGCAGAAGTCCGTTATGGGGAAGAGGCATCGCCTCTGTGCATAATGTCCCAACTTGTGGCTCTAACAATCTTCCCACCTCCTCTTCCGCAAAATTCTCTCCAGGCCTTTTGCCACATAAATGCAAGGCCAGGCCAAGCAGTCCTGCAGAGAGCCTCTCCCACTACCCAACCTTCTTGTCTGTGATGTAACTAGGTGATCAGTGGGGCCAGAGGAAGCGAAGACACTCTAGTCCAAGTCCTGACTCCTCCCAGTCTCTCTTTTCTGAGGAAGAGTCCAAGGTACATCTGTGATCATGAATTGCGGGGAAATGGACTCCATAAAGCACCTCTATGTCTACCACAAAATCAAGAGCCCTGGGCTTCCTCACTAGGCATAGTTCCCATTAGATTTGTCCTCCACTTTATCCCTTACTGGTGCAAGTGCTAAGTGGCAGTTGGTAAGGTAGACCACTCTTACACCCACCATAGAGAGTATATGGAACCCACAAGACCACAGACCTTTCATGTAGCTAAGCCAGAATCCAAACCCAGGTCTGCTTGTCCCTTAGCTCAGGCCCTCAGCTGTCTGAGCTTTGTAAACAGTGTCTTAACTGACCGCCCTTTGGAACTTCAGTCTTGCCTCACCAACTCCACCTAGGATATTATGTATACTACAGCCAGAGTGACTTTCGCTTTGTTTTTCCAAGTCAACAGATAAAATTGCATGCATTTGCCATGCATACCAAGTTTTTGAAGTATGTGTGCATTGAGGAATTACTATATACAGCTCATTAGCAAATGAAGTATCTCATGTAATTATCATTACTGGGGAGAATACTTTATGTAGAGTTTTTTCCCTAAAAGCAAATCCAATTATACCTCATTTGTTTTTAAAGCCTGCAGCAGACATTCTCATATCTTATTGTCTCATATTTTGTATCACACCTGCAAAAAAAAAAAAAAAAATGCAGGTGCCTAGTAAGGCTACTCCTCTTCTGATTCTAATCTCTATATTTGGAACTCGGGCACCTAAATTAGGGACAATCTGAGGCTGGAAAGATGGCTCAGCGGTTAAGATGCTTGCCCACAAAGCCTAATGACCGGGGTTCGATGCTCAATACCCACCTAAAGCCAGATGCACAAAGTAGTGCATGTGTCTGGAGTTTGCTGGCAGTGGCTGGAGGTCCTGACATGCCCATTCTGTCTGCCTGTCTCTTCTGTCTATCTCTCTCTGCTTGCAAATAAATTTTTAAAAAATTAAATTAGGAACAATCACTAATGATGCCACAATTAATGCCACAGAACAACACGCACATCCTCAGCAGCATGCAGCTGTGAGCATTTCTCGTACACTCTGGAGACCGCTGGCTGGGGGGACTAGAGTCATTCTCGTGCTTCCTTCTGATGCCTGGGCTGCATATTAAAGATGAGGAGAGAACACTGCTCTTGCGGTGCTAATCCCAAGCTTCTCAACAGGGCATGCAAGGCCTTCATATTCTAACCAGCACATCTCTCCCTCCTCTTTGCCCACCACTGCTGGCACGCACGTGCTCCAGCCATGCCAAAGTATTCTAGGTTCTCTAGTGAACAGGACTATTTCATACCGCATGCCTTTGCACATCTTCCCTTTGCTCCTGAGTCTCTGCATCTTGCACAGTTTTCCTCTGAACACCCGATTCATAACCCTGACGACCAATCCCTAACTGTATTACTACTACTACGTTTATCTCTTTGTATCCTAATTTACATATGTATAGGTATGGTTATGTACAAAACAGAAACTACTTTACATCATTTTGTCACTGGTACTGAAGTAATTATTGTTCAATAGACAATTAAATGTCTAAGATTCGTTTTAAAATATATGGTGGAAAAGGCCACCAAGAACTATAGGCTTGAGCTGGAGAAGCATAAACCAGAATCACCTTTATCTCTCCAGAGCTTCAGCTATTCATGAAAAGGAAATCAATTCAGTGGCTCAGATCCTTTGTAGGCAAGTTCATTATCTGACACAAGCTACTACGGATCCTGGAGTAGTTTTTCTTCATCTCTGTGCACCTTAGTTTATGTATTGGATTGTTATAAAATAAAATGAGGACTGGAAAGGTGGCTTAGCAGTTAAGGCACTTGCCTGCAAAGCCTAAGGGTGCAGGTTCATTTCCCTAGTGCCCATGAAAAGCCAGATGCACAAGGTGGCACATGCATGTGGAGTTTGTTTGCAGTGGCTAGAGGCCCTAGTACATCCATTCTCTCTGTCCCTCTGTCTCTCTCTCTCTCTCTCTCTCAAATAAATAAATAAAATATTAAAATGAAAGATTATATACATATAAAGTTTTTGTAGGAAAAGTCCTTTAATCATGTTAAATATTAATGCCAATGTGATTATTGTTTTATCAAGGCACAGCTTTCAGAATAAAACAATCCCATGAAAAGCCCTTAGATTTGGAGCAGGAAAAGGAAGTAAAACCAAAAAACCAATTTTTATCCTCTTCAGTGCTGACCAAGTCCTCTAAGCGTAGGAAGAGGTCTTCCCATGTGGTCCACAGACCCTCAGCAGTCTCCTCCCCAGGAGCATGTCCTGACCTCTTGAGACCTCTGAGATGGGACTGCAACTTAGAAAGGTGACTCTCCAGTTGGAAATCCAAAGAACCTCTGCTCCTACCCATGAGGTTAAATAACATGCTGACTTTCATTTTAGGAATACATGGCAACATGCACTTCTGCTTCCCACGCACAAAAGATTAGCCATACAGAAACACCCCTCCTGAAACATATGTTAAAGTTCTAGGGAAAAACACATTTAAAGGGATTTGTGGTGGTTTGATTCAGGTGTCTCCCATAAACTCAGGTGTTCTGAATGCTGGGTTCCCAGCTGATGGAGATTTGGGAATTAACACCTCCTGGAGGCAGTGTGTTGTTGGGAGCTTGGTTATGAGTGTTATAGCCAGTTTCCCCTTGCCAGTGTTTGGCACACTCTCCTGTTGCTATTGTCCACTTTATGTTGGCCATGGGGTGATGTCCACCCTCTGCTCATGCCATCACTTTCCCTGCCATTGTGGAGCTTCCCCTTGAGCCTGTAAGCCTAAGTAAACCTCTTTTTCCCACAAACTGCTCTTGGTTGGGTGATTTCTACCAGCAATGTGAACCTGACTGCAACAGGATTCTATTTTAAAAGCATCGCTGTGCTTGCTGAGAATGTCAGAGACTTGATCAGACGTTAACAATAATAAGAAAATGCCATGGCAAAGCTACATGAGAAACAATTTTCCCTCAGATGAATTTATTGTTAGCACACACCTCAGAGAGCCTCTTCCACAGAGGTTCTATGATGCATGTGCTCAAAACAAGGAGATAAAGGTTGCCATAAAGAGACTCAACATCCAAAACAGCCTGCAGATCAGACCCTCCCTCACTCACGGCTGCAGGTAATGGGAATCACTATGCAGCACATATAAAATAAGCACATCTCAATATCTTTTTTAACAAAATACACCCCATGAAGGCAGGAAATTCTGTGTGCTTGAATATATTGTTGGATTTTTTAAATTTTTTGTTTATTTTTATTTATTTATTTATTTAAGAGTGACAGAGAGAGAGAGAAAGAGGCAGAGAGACAGAGAGAGAGAATGAGCATGCCAGGGACTCCAGCCACTGCAAACGAACTCCAGATACATGCGCCCCCTTGTGCATCTGGCTAACGTGGGTCCTGGGGAATTGAGCCTTGAACTGGGGTCCTTAGGCTTCACAGGCAAGCGCTTAACCACTAAGCCATCTCTCCAGCCCTGGATTTTTTTTATACTTGTTCTTTCAATGATTGGAGAATAGCTTTCTGTTTTTATATAGCAAATAAATGAATAATGAACAAGAAAACATCAAAATCAATAAGCAGACAAAGAGAGAAACCACAAATAAGACTTTTTGCATGTGTGTGTGTGTGGTATGCATACGTGTGTGCATGAGTGTTTATGAGTGTGGATGCATGTATGTGCAGGTGCACACCTGGGCGTGTTGGCACACACATGTATTAATCCCAGCAATCAGAAAACTGAGGCAAGAGGGTCAAGAGTTCAAAGCCACTTGGGCTGCACAGTGAAACCTCAAAAACATCTCAGAAGGCTAGAGAGATGACTTAACAGTTAAGGTGCTTGCCTATGAAGCCCACGGATCCAGGTTCAATTCCCCAGTATCCATGTCAGCCAGATGCACATGGTGGCATATGTATCTGGTGTTTGTTTGCAGTGGCTAGACACCCTGGCCTTCCCATTCTCTCTCTCTCTCTCTCTCTCTCTCTCTCTCTCTCATAAATAAATAAAAATAAAAAACATCTCAGAAAAGGCAAGTTGATAAAGACAAGTGTTTGTTAAGAGGTGGAGGGAGAAGGGAGTGGGATGTGACTGCTTAATAGGTATAAGATCCCCTTTGGAATGAATATGTTTTGGAACTAGAGTGTTCTAAATACAACTGGATTATTAACCTAAAAATGGTTAAGCTTTTATCACATGGATCTCACTTCAATTTGTGTGTGTCCTTGTGGGTGTACACATGTGGGGGTGCACGTATGTGTACAGGTACTCTTCATGTAGAGGCCAGAAGACAACCTCCATTCGTTGGGCACTGTCCCTGATTTTCTTTGAGACAGGGTTTCTCACTGACCTGGAACTCACCAATTAGCCTAGACTGGCTGGCCAATGACCACTAGGGATCCTCCTGCTTATGCCTTCCCAGTGCCAGTATTATAAGTGGGCACCACCACAACCATCCTTTTTTACTTTTTTAACATAAGTTCTGTGGATCAAACACAGGTCCTCATGACTAAACCATCCCCGAGCCCCCTTGCCTTAATTTCTATTAAATACAATGGATAAGAAATGAACTAAAAATATACACATAAGAAAACTTCTAAGAATGTAGAACAGAGATCAAAAGAGTGAGAAAGTTGAGCCAGAGATTAAGAAACATGGAGACTGGGCGGGAGAGATGTCTCAGTGATTATGACACTTGCCTGCAAAGCCTAATGACCTGCTGCATTTGATTCCCCAGTATCCATGCAAAGCCAGATGCACAAGGTGGTGCATACATCTGGAGTTCGTTTGCAACCACTGGAAGCCTTGACACACCCATTCCCTCTGTCTGTCTCTCTTCTCTCTATCTCTCTCTGTTTACAAATAAGTTAATTTACAAATAAATTAATTTACAAATTAATTAATTTTAAAAATATTTAAAAAAAAAAGAAACACGGAGACTAGTACAAGAACACCCAACAAAAACAAATCAGACTTCTAGGAAAAGAAAGTAGAAATAAATAAAACCTTCTAGAAAGATTGATTAAAATACATGTTCCCTCATACTCTTTTTCTCCTGACCACAACTGCATTCATCTCCTGTATCTTACTTAATGTGCACTTACTATTTTGTGCCCTGAATTTTTTTTTTGTTTTTTGTTTTTTGTTTTTTGTTTTTTGTTTTTTGTTTTTTGTTTTTTGTTTTTTGTTTTTTGTTTTTTGTTTTTCGAGGTAGGGTCTCACTCTAGCCCATGCTGACCTGGAATTCACTATGGAGTCTCAGGGTGGCCTCGAACTCACGGCGATCCTCCTACCTCTGCCTCCCGAGTGCTGGGATTAAAGGCATGCGCCACCACGCCCAGCTATGTG
Source organism: Dipus sagitta (assembly GCA_036346955.1). NCBI lineage: Eukaryota > Metazoa > Chordata > Mammalia > Rodentia > Dipodidae > Dipus > Dipus sagitta. The sequence goes on from CM070771.1 coordinate 189,416,504, forward strand.
CCCTGAATTTTTATATATTATGTGCATAACTCAGGACCTACTTGGTTCTCTTAACTTTAAAGGATACACAATAGTCTTTTACATGTGTATATAACAATTTTTGTGGTGTGCTTACAAATTGGATGTATCTTCAATAACTTAATAAACCATTCTATTGTTTAGATCAAGGGTCAGCAAACATCAACCTCTGAACTAAATCTGGCTCATGGCCTGACTGACATGGCTTGCAATGATAAAAACAGATTTTACATTTTTAATTAGTTAAAAAAAAGGAAGTAAAAGAATAATATTTCATAACATATAAAGTTATATGAACTTTCCATAAAGTTTCATTAAAATTTAATTTGTGGGCTCAAACATCACTATAAGAAACTATTTTGCATTTTCTGGCATGTTGAGCAATTTGATCTAAAGGAAATTAAGAACCCTTCAGAAGAGGTTCCCAGTCAATGCACCACTGCCCCTAGCCTTTCCTTGTTTATTCCCTCTACCTCACAAGTTCAGGAAAAGGCTTTCTGCAAAGTTCCCTTACCCACAGAAAGTGTGGACCCACATAAGACAAAAGCAACTACTTCTGATCCTTTCCTTTAATATTCAGCGAAGTGTCAGATGTTTTGAGGAAGTCTGATATCTGCCAGTACCCATGGACGCACTCTTGTCCACTGTCCTCTACTTCAGTGCCACAGATAATCACCAGTCCATTGTCTGTGCTATAGGACAACAACGTTTGTCCCAGATTGTTGCACATTCTCCAAGCTCATTAAGTTCTTCCCCAAATCATTTTACTGTTCCCCTGACGTTCTCCATTTCCCACCAATAGAAAAATTTGTATATGAGTTTTTAAATCATGTGAGGCTATCAGTAATCACACTCCTATGATGCACCCCCATGCTGTGATTTTCCCCCCTGTTTTATGCTAATAAATTTTTTATATGTCTTTTTTACTATTTTGTCCATCCCTTGCCGATTCATTGCAGCAAATCTTCATGGAGGTGAATCTTTCTTTCATCCTGCAATAGCCAGGCCCACTCTCCCACATATTACCTATGGCATCTTACACAACACAGGATTGAACATTAGAAACATTAAACATTAAAAACATTGCATGGTTTTAAAAGCCTAAAATATTTACCATCAAGCCCTTTACAGAAATTATTTGCCAAACTCCAGCTTATACAGTTCCAACTTCTCAACACTGGAAAACAATGATTCCGTGACACCTTCATGAGTGACTTTCTCCTCCTTCTGGAGTATTTTCTTGGCATAACCTCCCAGACATGTAGTGAATCAGAGGCTAGTCTTTAGATGGCTCTCTATCCTTGGTGCCAAGTTGCTTTCCATAAGGACTGAACCAATTTCCATAGCCCCGGGGGTTAGGAGAGGCCCAATTTCCAGAGTCTTCTCTGGTTAGCAACTCAACCTTGGAATGTCCTGAAGTCCTAACCACTCCCATTCCTGGAAGTGGCCACAGGTATCGCTGTGTGCTTCACCCCAGTCCAATCACAGGTGGCAGAGATCCCCTCCAGTGCTTCTTTGGTGAAATAGTGGCCAGTGTAAATTTCTCAGAACCCAAGGATTCACTTTCTGAGACAATAAATACTTTTTTGAGCCTTCATTAACTTTAAGAAAACAATTTATAATTGACTTCATAACCTCAGTTTCTTGATGTAAAATGTATGGTCTCTCAGGCTCGAGGGATGGCTTATCTGTTAAGGCATTTGTCTTCAAAGCCAAAGGACCCAGGTTCGATTCCCCAGGACCCACATTAGCCAGACGCATGGGGGGGGCACGCATCTGGAGTTTGTTTGCAGTGGCTGGAGGCCCTGACACACCCATTCTCTCTCTTTCTCTCTCTCTCTCTCCCTCCCTTGTTCTCTGTCAAATAAATGCATAAATAAAAATAAAATATTAAAAAAATTATAGTCTCTCAACTCAAGATAAGCATAATATGTAAAAAAGTCAAATATTCGTCAACCTTTTCCTTTTCCACCAGTCATGGTTCAGATATGAAGTACTCTCCACAAGCACTCATGTGTTAGGATCACGGTTCCCCAGATGGGGGCAACGTGGAGGGTGGAGCCTTGCTAGGGAAGGTGTGTTACTGGGGTGGACTTTGGAGGTGTCATAGCCCTTCTTCCTCCTTTCCAGAGTTCAGCTCACCCTCTTGTTTCTGTCTGTCAGCTGCTGTGGCAAAGAGCAATGACAGCTTCTGCTCTATCATCTTGTCCCCTGTCAGCCATAAAGCTTCTCCTCAAGACTGTAAGCCAAAATAAACTCCTTCCTTCCATTAGCTGCTTTTAGTTGGGTGATTTATCCTAGCAATGTGAAGGTGACTACAACAGAAAATCCAAAACAGGGATGGAGAGATAGCTTAGCGGTTAAGGTGCTTGCCTGTGAAGACTAAGGACCCATCTCCAGATCCCACCTGAACTAGGTGCACAAAGGTGAGGCAAACGCAAGGTGGCACATGCCCACTAGGTGGCGCAAGTGTCTGGCATTCAATTGCAGTGGCTGAGACCCTGGCACACCAATTCTCTCTCTCTCTAAAAACATAAAAGAAAAAGAAAAAATGGAAAATCCAAAATAGCCTCAAATTCTGTAAATAAAATGCCATGGCACTTTTAGGGAACCTACACATATCCTAGGGTATACTTTGATTCATTATACCTAACTTAACGTCAATGATAAGTAAATAATTATTATATCATTTGAGCAATGAGGATAAGAAAAAGTCTGTACACATTCAGCACAGATGTAAGTTGTTTTGAAATATTTCCAGTCTGTGATGTGTTGAATCAAGAGTTGCAGAACTCACAGCTGTGAAGTGCCAACTGTATTAATTTGTCAAAGTCACATGGCTGATTGATAACAAATGTATGACCGGAATCTCCCTCCAGTGTTCCTACCACCGTACTCTGTAGTTCATCGACGTACAAGCAATACTGTACAAATCAAACTGAACAATTAGATTTTTCCTGGGTTGTGCATGGTAAGAAATTAGCTCCAAAGTGGCCAAACTTGAAGTTAGTAAAGTTCTTACTAGCCTCAATATTATGGGTCTTACATAATGCACGTAAACAGTCACAGATGTCTACAAAATAAGCTCTTGTTCAACAATAGGACCCCTCACCTTAAGTCCTTGCAGTTATTGGCACAACGTGTGTACAATATGGGGACGGGGCACGGAGGGGAACAGGGTAGGGAGCAGCAATCTGGGTTAGTTGAAGAGAAGGTGCATGTCTGCATAAGACGCTGACCCTCATTGTCATTTCCTTTTCCATATTGGTGACAATATATGGTCTTACGTTGTCAAAGACCAGAAGATAAGATTGGCTCAATTTCCCCAACTTAAGATCCTCTACATTTCCAAAGATGGCACATGCATGCTTCCCTGGTAGAGCGTGTTTCCTCCCTACTGCCCCTGGGCTCATGCCACGGACTACTTTGCTAAACTCTGGAAGGAAATCAAGAGGCGAGCCCAACTCTAGCCCCTCGTGCTTGCCGGCATGTATGCACCTCCCAGCTTCCGCAGATTGGCATTAATAACCACAGCCATGTTTCTGCTTTGGCGACCCCTAACCCCTACATCCATCTCCTCTGAAATGTGCTCAGGAAACAGAGCCGGAACTATAGGCTTAACTTTAGTCCCCACCTTACAGATTTCATTAGGAAACCCACTTGAAAAAGAAATCCCCCCTTCCCCAGACCAGCCTGTACACAAAGGCAGCAATTGAACCTGATGCATGGAAATCAAAGCCTAGATTATTGAATATCAAAGCTCACCATGGGGCCCTCCTCGGCCTCCTAACCCTCCAGCCTGGTCCTCGCCTCACTAGACTCCCAAATCTCCCTCCTGGATTGCTTTCTCCTCATAATTAAATTCAAAGTAGCCTGGTTCACCAAGACCCCCTCAAAAACATTTGAATCAGTGAAGTGTTTGCTAAGCACCTACCATCTACGAGGTAGATGAGGCAATCTCTTTCTGGAGATTTAAAACCAAATAAGACCTAGCCTGTGCTTACTGTCTAAAGAGTACGTAATGGATTGTGTGTGTGTGTGTGTGTAAATTTTGGGTTGAGTTACCCAGTACAACCTTCAGAGAAGGGTCTGGCAGTCTGTTTCACACTGCACATAAAGGGGCAGCGCCGTGTGCACTGCAGAGGCCCCAGGTTGAGGTACCTCATTTTCTTCTAAATATGAATGTGCCTAGAAGATGGATGTGATAGGGTGAGAATAGCCTGGCTAGAAAGATCCCCAAAAAAGGTTTGTGCTGTCTATTAGATAGCCAAAATCCAGGAGCACAGTTGGATCTGCATCACTATTCAACTGGGCTCAGGTAACACTCAAGTCAACTGAAGTCCTTTTCTGTCAGGGGTTCCTGCTTTGGGCTCCAAGAATTGGGCCCTGAATCTTCGAGAGAGATACCATGATGAACAAAAGAGCCATTTCTGGCTTGAGCTTGTAGCCATGCTGAAGATCTCTGGCATATTAGGAGGGCTTCCTATGCTTTTTATGACAATCCATGGTCAAGCTTAGGTCTCTACTCTTTGCTGCAGACTGGCTCCAAGTCAAAGCAAGACAAGCACCTTCAGTGGATAAACTGCAACTTCAGCCTAATGGGCTCTTCCCAGGATATGGCTGCCCTGTCTCCTTCATCAAGGAAGATTTCTTTCTTTTATATCCTAACTTGCTGTGGCAGAAGGGTTCACTTATATCCATCAGCTATTCTCACCGGCAGTTCAATCACATATGATCCAGTGCAGTTAGATTTCACTGACCATGTTCCAGTGTTATGCTACATTCAAAGATGGCTTCCAGCTAACTTTGTGATGAAACAGAAAACTAGAAAACTAGGTGTGGGTCTAAAAGGCCAGTGGCACAGAAATGCTCAGTGTCATCTGAACTTGAACACATACAAATCCAACCACGTAGGGACCGTTGACCCTGGCTGGGCCATGAAAGCCTGTTTCTTTCCTATGCATTGTAGGGATTAAAACTATGCACTCCTGATGGTACAAGAACATTACCAACTCCATGCACTTGCTATTCAAGGATTTGGGACTAATGCCTATCAATATCATACTTTACCATTTTGAATTGGATCTTTTTAAATTGAAAACTTGTCATGCTGTCCATATTTATTAATACTATGGATGAGATCAAGGGGTTTCCCCAGATTTTAAATTTATAATTAAATCACCTTTAAATAGAGTTTTGCAATTCTTAAAATCAAGAGCTACTTCCACAACAAATCTTTTTGAGCCAAAACCTAGAACTGTCACATTGAGACAGAGTGATGGGCTGTGACAAGGTCTCCCCACTCCACAGAAGAGCATGGCCAGGCTAACGCAGCCTCGGTGTGACCCTGCAAGCTCATTAGGCTAGGAGGTCCAGGGTTGGCACAACAGTAGCTTTGGTGGTAACTCTCAACCTCACTCCAGAGTCACAGGCAAGAGACCTCACCTCAGCAATCCTACGACTAAACCAGAGCAGGCCAAGGAAAGGGTAGGTGGGCTGGAGAGATGGCTCAGAGGTCCAGGCGCTTGCCTGCAAAGCCTAAGGATCCATGTTCTGCTCTCTAGATCCCATGTAAGCCGGGCACATAAAGGTGAGGCAAATGCAAGGTCACACATACCCACTAGGTGGCGCAAGCATCTGGAGTTCAAATTGCAGTGACTGAAGCCCTGGCATGCCAATTCTCACTCTCTATCTCTCTCTCTCTCTCTCTCTCTCTCTTTCTCTAAAAAAGAAGAGGGCAGGTGATATAGCTAGCATGGAAAAGCCCAAGATGCTCACCACACAGGAGCCCCCACCAGGGCTCCCCAGAGGGTAGGAGAAGCTCTCAGGGGACCTGAAGGGAGTTGCAGCCAGAAAACAGTAGTGCCACTGCTTTGCTGTGACTTCACTTTAGCACCCTGAGATGGGAGCACTCTGGGACACCTGGATTTCAGCCACTTACTCTCAGCTGTGTTCAAAGCATATTCCTCGGAGTAAATGTGTCATTCTGTAAATTTCATATCACAGGAAATAAATTCCATATTTACAGGGGGTACAGGAAAAGTAAAAGACACCTGGCTCATACCTCACTCTGTTGTTGAAGTGTTTCATAGGGGAGGCTGAATGCCAGGAATCCAGGCCGTGAAAAGGATGAACACCTAGAGGGGCCCTGGGGCAGGAAGAGAGGAGTTCAAAGATGTCCTACAGGAAGATAATTTGCCTCCATCTGCATTTGGTTTCCCCTAGTAGTCTGAAAACCCCACCTTTAGATCTCCAGTAAGGACAGGGGAGCAGACAGCTAGCCTGCTGGGTGAGGGATCCCAGCGCCAGAGGACACAGGAGTCTCTGGGCTGCCTGGCTCCGAATGGAAGCACAGATGGGATTGCACTACACTCTGGGCATGGTCCCTTTGAGCTCTCCTGTAGGGTTCAGACGACAGAGATGTACCCTGAAAGTTTCAACAGAGCCAGAAGCTCAAAGGCCAGCTGCAGAGCTCCCGGGCCCAGGTAGATCCACGCTGCCTGAAGTGGTTGAAATACCCACCCTTTCAATCTTACTGTAGAAAGAAGCTTTTTGTTGAACTTTCCCCCAGCAATTTCTCTGCCCCAAAGGATAAAAAACAAAATGAAGTCTTTCTTTTCCCAGCAAAAGCAAAAGGTTCCTCCCTACATTTTTTTTGCCATAAAGGAGAGCAATTAGACAAAGGTTCGTGGTAGGCTTGTGATCCTTAGAAGCCAGGTACTCATAAGTGAGTGCTCTGCGCACCCTGAAGAAGGCCATGCAGGACGTTCCTTTCCTCCCAAACAAAACCCTTTTCCTTTGAAGCGGGCAATGCCATGAAGCCTAAAACCTGTAAGCAGCCAGCGGGCTTCCACCACTACCCGCACAGTGTCTACCAAGACCTCCCGGGCCATGGGGAATGTCTGCTACTTGGATGGAAAAGAAAGAACGGAAAGTTCTTCCCCAAATCAAGGAGAAGCTGGTCCCCCGCCTGCCTCACCAGAGAAAGGAAAAGGCCTGTGACCAGAGCTGGCAAAAGACCACGTGGTGAATATTTTAGGTTTTATGGGCCAAGGAGCAAAACCAACCCTTTTCAGATATAGACTTATGAACTAGAATTTTCCCATAATTTTTACAGTCATTTAAAAATATGAAACACATTCTTAGCCTCTTAGGGGTCATACAAGAAAAGACAATTGCCAGATTGGCCTACAGTCCACAGCAGGCCAGTCAGGCCTGTGTCCTCAGCTATCCTACCAAGGTTCATCTGTCTTTTGTATGTTTTAAACATCTAGGTCACTAAGTTTCATTTAATCCATGATTTTTTTTTCCATCAAATTAATTTCCAAATCATTAACTGTTCTTGTTGAACCTACATTTAAATTTCAGGTGCACATACACACTTAACTTTAGTTCCTGGTCCAGCTAGCACCGTATTTTAAAATGTATATAAAACAGTTGGCAAAACAGTATTCAGCTAAAGAAAAACATTAAAATTTTTAAAGTCCTAAGTCATTACAATACATCGGGGAAGGTGAATTGCCCTGAACCACCCCAGCAAATCTCTACAGTAAATAATAATGACCGGAGGGTATGAGTTCACTTCTGGAATCAGACACACCTGAGGTGGAGAGACACGTGTCCTTAGCACCTGTGTTACTTTAGGAACGTTACTTCTGAAAGACTCTCTGAAGCTCATGGTCTTCTCTGATAAAGAAAAAAACAAAACAATAAAATCTGTCTTACAGTAGGATTAAAAATAATGTGGGTGACTGGAGAGGGCTCAGCGGTTAAGACACTTGCCTGCAAAGCCTGACAACCCAGGTTCAATTCCCCAGTGCCCACGTAAAGCCAGATGCACAAAGTGCTGCGTGCACCTGAAGTTTGTTTGCAGCAGATGGAGGCCTTGGTGTGCCCATTCATTCTCTCTATATCTCTCCCTCCTTCCCTCCCTCCCCCCCCCACTCTCTCTCTGCTTGACAAATAAACAAATGAAAATAAAATATAATAATGTGAGGATGGCAGTGAATCATGAACATTGAATAAATGATAGCCATTTCTTCCATGAGACTGTTAGCAGTAAGAACACTGCACAGCATATGGCCGACACCTGGGCACATCAGATACCTTCCTCCACGATGGAATGTGAGAGGTAACGAACTGAGCATCTCCATTTTCCCCACAAAATATATTTCCCCAGTAGCAACACATAATTTTATATATTTCCATGTTTTTTTTTTTATTCCATTCAGTGATGTTACTGGAACAAACTCTAGCTAAGTACTACTTTTAATATTCTCAAAATAAGAATCTTATTTATAGTGGGGGCTGGGGAGATGGATCAGTGGTTAAAGGCTCTTGCTTATGCAAGGCTCTGACAGTCTGGATTCAATTCCCCAGTACTCACGTAAAGCCAGCTGCACTAAGTGGTGCATGCGTCTCGAGCTCATTTGCAGTGGCAGGAGGCCCTGGCGTGCCCATACACTGTCCCTTTCTTTCTCTCTCTCCCTCCCTCTCAAATAAATAAATAAACATATTTAAATAGAATATTATCATATGATCTCATCTAAGCCTTGGAAGTTGAGCAATCCATTTATCTTTATTTTTTACCCAAAAAGCAAATAACTAATTAGATTGGCATCAGAGAATCTGAAGTCAAACCCAAAATGTACCTGTTGTAGTCAGCTTTGCGTTTCTGGGATAAACCTCCAAACAAGACACAGTTTGTGGGAGTAATAGCATTTATTTCAGGTTTACAGATCCAGGGAAAGTTCCATAATGGCGGAAGAAGCTGGCCCCCTTTACCAAATCCATGCAGAGAGAAAAACCAGCACTGCAAACAAGCATACCCTGGGAACCCCAGGAAGAGCTTAAGCACGCTGCATACTTTTATGCTGGAATTCAAGATCTACCACAAACACACCTTGGGGACTGGACCCTAGGATCTGTCCACAGTGACACCTCTTCCAACCAGGCAGCGGGAAATCCAAGAAGTTGTAATAAAACTGAATCTATTGGGGGATGTCCATTCAAACTACCACCAGTTTTGTGACCTTGAACTTGCTCCTTTGTTTCTCAGCCTCAGCTTTTTCATCTATAAAATGGGTACCTGGTACAATGAGGGATTTTGTGTCTGAAATGTCTGACACAGCATCTGGGACTTAACTGGGTGTGTAAACACCAGTGCAAATTTTAAAGCCTGATGACAGCACCAGACTTCTTCCATCCATTCATTGACATTTGTTCTTGAGGCCATTTGTGGTGGGAAATATATCAGATGAGATGACCTAAAGTCACATAGTCTTTGCAAGAATGATTCTCAAGGGCTTGGTAAATTCTGTGATTCTTCGAATAGGCAAAATTGCTGCCAAATCCCAGAGCCTACTGACCTGTCGGAATGCCTTGGTCAGATACTAAGACTGTCTTATATTCTTGATCATTTCCCTCTTTTTCCATTGAGATCTTAAGGGCAGATGCTTCTATATAACACTTCCCAGTGCAGACTGACTGACTTATGACCTGCAACTTAGGGATAATACAATAGATACTTGTCTCCTCTCACCAACACCTTATAGGACTACATTTAACAAATTACTTTCCCAGTTACCAGATTTTCCTGAGCACCTGCTAGGTGCCAGGCACATGCTAGAGATAACTCACTGAAAAATGCTTAAGATATAAATAATGCATGCAGTGTGGTAGGCAAAATGGACTTATAATAAAGCACAACATAATGTAATCAGCTTGGAGAGATGGCTTAGCAGTTAAGGTGCTTGCCTGCAAAGTCTAAGGACCCAGGTTTGATTCCCCAGAACCAACTTAAGCCAGATGCAGATGATGTCACATGCATTTCAAGTTTGTTTACAGTGGTTAGAGGTCCTGGCCCACCCATTCTCTCTCTGTCTCTCTCTCCCTCTTTCTCCCTCATTCTTTTTCTCTCCTATAAGTAAGTAAATAAAAATAAAATATTTTTTAATTTTTTCATAGGAGGAAGGTTGACATTCCTTATGAATAATTTTTCCCAGAGAGTCAAAGAAGAGTTCACAGTAGATGATAGCATTGACCTGGGTTGTAGGAATGGATGAACAAAGCTTGCCATGTAGAGCAGGGCATCTCCAGAGAGATAAGACTGTGCTGACACAGACACAAGTGCATAGGGAGCAACGATGGGGAAAGACGAGTCATGTGCAGCTAAGTATTTGGGACAGATGGCTTTGACTGAGAGTATCCTGATGCATTGTATTTCCCCACCCCCCACGCAGAGGGACTGAGGCATTCAAGATTCTACATGAATGCCAGTGAGAATTAAAAGAAGAGGGGATACAAGAGAAGTATGACCAACAAGTGATGTGGTCATAAATCTCAAAATTAGTAAAAAAAAAAAAAAAAATTAAGAACAAAACAAGAAGACTAGAGAGATGGCTTAGCAGTTAAGGCACTCACCTGTGAAGCCTAAGGACCCAGGCTCAATTCCCCAGTTTCCACGAAAGCCAGATGCACAAGGTGGTGCACGCATTTGGAGTTCTTTTACAGTGGCTGGGGGCCCTGATGCGCCCATTCTCTCTCACTCTCGCTCTCTCTCAAAATAAAATAAGTAAACGTTTTAAAAAATAAAAACCAAAACAAGAAACAGAAAAGCCTAGCTCACAGTGTTTGAGTGATAAGGATATTTCATTGATTATCTGGAAGTATACACTGAGTCATCCTCAATTCATGGATGAAACATCTCAGCGGTCTCTTGTTAGTCAGCTCCTCACTAGCTTGTGCCATGTAACAAAACAACCTCACATGTTCAGTAGCTACCAATAGCACATGCTTAGCTCTTGCGTATGACAATGCCAATTGGCTTTAGAGGGCGGCTCTTATGGATTTGATCATGCTTTCCCAGGCTCATCTATTCTCTCTTTGGTTCCCCCAAAACTTATCTTTACTCTTGGCTCATGCTACAGAAATAGCTGCAATCTGGAGCCTGCTATTCTCAGGCTGGAAAGATGACAAAAGATGGTGACGGCCATGCCACACTAGCATACGTACAGCTTTTGCTTAGAAAGTGCACATGGAATGTGTACTCATAGCCACTGGCACAACAAACACACTTCTCAGCCAACGCTAAGGCCACTATGCGAGCCAAAGTTGGGGTGGAAACAAAGAACTGTCAAGTAGTATTAGTAATGGCAATACCCTCTAGTTTATCTATGGCTTGAAGGAATGGGTCCTCACTAGACATTGAATCTTTTGGTGCCTTGACCTTGGGTTCCCCAGCATGCAGCCTGGGAAAAATAAATAAGCGATCTACTGTAAGATATTTGGGTTGTGGGTGTCCAAACACACTAAGGCAACGACCACCAAGAGAAGCATCCGTTTCCTCTGCCTCTGCTCGGCCATCCACAGTGTTTGTTGGCTTCCACCAGAGGCTTTCTCCTTGTCACTGGTGGCATGAAATGGAAATGTCCGGTTTTAGTCTGATAAGCCATTGTAATTCATTATCATGTTAGGTCACACAAAGACTGACAGTCACCAGGCACTATCATATGCAAGTTGTCCAGTACTAATTAGGATATCTATGTATCTATGGAACTGGAGATGTGACGGCCTCTGTTGAGCCCATGAGAAAGGGTATGCCTGAGTGAATGAGGAAGAGAGTAGGAAGGAAATGCTCAACAGAATGAATTCCACAGCAGGCAAGTTGGTGTAGGGGGGGAGAACAACTTGCAGGGTGCCCCACACCCCCCGTGTTTGCACCTTAATGACTCGGGGTTTGGTTTCACAGGACCTGGGAACTAGAGTGGTGATGTGACAGTGGATGTGACTTCAGGAGGCGTTGCCCCTTCCACTTCTCAGCGTCTAGGCTGGATTCTTTCCTAGAAGATGAACTTACGTCCCCCAAGGTTCTGTGTTCAGGCCTCAACTCATGTTTCTCAGACTTCCTCCAGCAGCTTATGCTAACCATTTCAAACCAGCATCACCAATACTGACTCCCGCTAAGCTGCAGAAGCCCCACCCCTGTGGCTGGTCAGGGGACTTCCAGCCTCCTCCCTTTGTTATTGGCCCCCCCCCACACACACATTCATTCTGATGCACAGCTCTGGAAACTTCCCTAGACTCTCTTGTCTTGACCATCACAAAGGCTCAGTTATCATATGCTGCCCGTTCTGCCCCTCAATCTCTTCACGTCTTCTGGTTGACCACCTCTTACCTGATTGCTGGAGTAGAACCCAGGATTGCCATCATGCCTCGCGCTTCAACCCCGTGCATCCACACCCCACTCTGCAAACGGGAGGCGCTTCCTGAAATACAAACACCCCCCTGTCTAAAAGGCCTGTTCACATACACCACGGAGCGTGACACGAATGACCCTCCTGTGGTCTTGCTCTTACCTTATTCCACACCTCCTTCTATGCCACTCACATATATAAATTACCAGCTGCGAAAAAGTGCCATCACCAGGCTTCTCGTGATCACGTGTCTTCGTGCATGCCGTTCTCTCTAGCCCCTTCTCATGTCTAGTTATGCACAAACCTTGCTCCCGGGCCTCGGGGATGGGATCATCACTTTTGCCCTCCGACATCACAGAAGCCATCAAGTGCTTGATTGCATGTCCACTTGCCTATGTGCCCTGGTAAACAGATCCCCGACAGTGGGGATGATAGCTTGACCATCTCTGCATCCTCCGTACCTAAGACCTAGTACACATTTGTCAAATAATGAATGGGGCCCATAGTAATCAATTACTGTCTGAAGATCATTCACTCATTCATTCAGAAAATATTGGTTGAATGCCTACTGGGTGTCGGGTGTTATTGGGGTGTTGAGATGATTCACAGTGAACAATATAGCAAAGATCTCTGTTACTGTGAGGCTGACAGTCTGGGGGAGAAAGAAGGTACATTTCAGTAAGGTTTTACATTGATGAATGGAGATGACAAGTCCATTCATTTATTCCCTCATTCACTCATTCCTTCATTTAATGAGAAAATCCTAGCCTGCTAGTTTATTCCTTTTACATCTGCATGCATAGACACATGTATGCACACACACACACACACACACACACACACACACATACATTAATGACTCACTTAGTTTCTATATATCCTCCCAATCCTTGGCCCCACAAAAAAGACCCTAAGTAATGTGACTGAATTGCATAGTAAATGTTTGTTGAATTCATGATGTTGGAGTACATGGTTAACTAGGAAAGGCCAGGCTTTAAGGCACCAAGAATGGCCCTTCAGTATGTTCTGAGAGATCTCAGTTTATGAGAAGAATAAGTTGGAGATAAAAGCAAAACCCAGGATGGAGAGATGGTTCAGCAGTTAAGTGCAAGCATAAGGTCCTGAGACTGCATGAGTTCCAATCTCCAGACCCCACGTGAAACAGCTGGGAGAGACCATGCATGCCTGTAACCCCAGTCCCAAGGGGAGTAGAGACCCAAGAAACTTTAGAACCTCATAAGCTCCAGAATTAGCCAATGGAAACTCTTGCTCAAAATAAGACCTGCAGGAAGAGTAAGGGAGTCATTAATCTGAAGTTCACCCCCCCACACACACACACACAAACTGTTTTAAAAGCAGGGCATGGTGTTGCATGCCTTTAATCGCAGGACTTGGGAGGCAGAGGTAGGAGGACCCCTGTGAGTTCACGGCCAACCTGGGACTATATAGTGAATTCCATATCAGCCTAGGTTAGAGTGAGACCCTACCTCAAAAAAAAATTTTTTTTTTACTATAAAAAAGTAAAACTCAAGCAGTGCTCCATTCTTCACATGTTCTAGCTTACAGGACAATGGCCCCTAGGTCAGAGTGTTTTGAGCAAGGAGTGCACCATGAATTCTCAGAAACTTTGCCCACCATGTTCCCAAGTCTTGGAGGACTGTCAAAGTCATTTTCTCAGACCCTGTGACTCAGAGACAAGATATGAGTCTCAAGGGACAAGATGAGCCCAGGATGAGTTTCCCCTACACAGGCGGGGAGGGGTTCCCCACTGCCTGGAATGCTGCATCCAGCCAGCACCCAGGGAGTTGACTGTCCCCCGGGGGGCTCCTCCAGCTCTAGTGAACTCCTTCCAGGGGAAAATTCCTAAAGTTTCATTTCCCTTGTGGAGACTCTAGCATCAACTTCTCCATGTCCCCAGTGAAGACACGCATGCCACGGTCATCCCACACACCCCAACCTGGGGTTTGAAACACCCTTCATGTGAGAGAAGAGCAACTGGGTAATTTTCCCAGGCCAAGGCCTCTTGGGTGGTGATGGGAAACCACGTCTAATTCCCAGCTCTCCCCAGGCTCCACTGTTTCACTTCACAACTGCCCTTTGTTCTCCTCCCTTACCACAGGGCAGATCGCTAAATCTTAAGGGGTGCAGGCAGCCCCCCAAGCAGCCCATGTATTTCTTAGACTCAAAGGCTCTTAGGATTGGAAAGAACCTTTAATGAAAAGTCCCACAAGTTTCAGCAGATGAGAAACTGAACTCAGATGCATTCATTTGCTAGGGTTTCCATAAGTTCCAAACTGTGTGGTTTAAAGAACAAAAATTCGCTTCTTCACACAGTTCTAGAGGTCTGAGGTTCAAGGTCACGTTCCCGACAGGTTTGGATTCTCCAGTTCTTTCTGAGGATCCCACCCTTGGTTTCCTCCCGCGTTCTTGCAAGCTCACTCCTTTGTGTGAGCCTCCTGATGTCTGTTTGTGTCCACACTTTGTCTTCTCTGAGGACATCAGTCATAGGAAAGGCTACCATAATGACCCCATCTTGACGTCATTGTCTCTTCCGAGGCCAAAGCTCAAAATACACTCTCGTTCTGAAGTGGTAGGGGTCAGAGCTTCAACTCATAAATGTTGGGAATCATGATTGAGACCATAGAGTCCTCCAGGTCTTCTAGCAACTGACACCCATGCCACTCAACACCCAAGTGTGAGAAGGGCATTCTCTGGCTGCCACATTCAATGTTTTACACACACACACACACACACACACACACGCACGAGTTCCCAGTACTCTATGTCATTTTCTTTAGAATCTGTCACCTGTTTTCTATCACAACAGCTCCATGGAAGGTTTCAGAATAAAAGCCAAACTCGGCTGGAGAGATGGCTTAGCGGTTAAGCACTTGCCTGTGAAGCCTAAGAACCCCCGTTCGAGGCTCGATTCCCCAGGACCCACGTTAGCCAGATGCACAAGGGGGTGCACGCATCTGGAGTTCCTTTGCAGAGGCTGGAGACCCTGGCGTGCCCATTCTCTCCCTCTCTCTCTCTCTCTCTCTCCCTCTTTCTCTCTCTGTCTATCACTCTTAAATAAAAAAATAAAATAAAAATTTTAATAAGATAAAAGCCAAACTTCTTTGTTGGCTACCAAAGCCTGAGCAAAAGGTAGTCCCTTCTAGTCTCCCCAGAACCAACTCCATCACCCTGGTACCATTCTGTTCTGTACAGAATATGCCAACTTCACTCCTACTTGAGGGCCTTTGCGTTTGCTGTGCCCTTGGCACAACGTGCCCTCCTCCGGTGGCTTCTGGCCTTTCACTCAATCCCCTGTAGAATGGCCTTCCGTACCCGCCAGCTTCAAACCACGGCTGAGCTACACATCATGGTGCCTCGTTTCTGCCCAGCACCTCCGGACTTGTTCCTTAGCTCTGCTTGCCCTCTGCCCTCCATCCCAGTAGGTCATTGAAAGAATTATACCTTTTATGCCTTGTTCATCACAGTATCTCTATGCCCAGATTGTGCCTGTCCAGTATAGTCAACATTTTTATAGAATAATGGATGGATGAGGAGACCGATCATGATTGTCAGTGTCCACACTGTTGACAGTTTAAGGCAGAGCTATGGACCGCGTATTTGTGTCGGCCCCATCAAGTGGGATTTGGAGGTGGGCATTTTGAAAGATTTAGATAGGTCATAAAGGTTCACCCCTATAATGGGTTTAGAGTCCTTACAAAACACATGAAGGAACCAGACGTCTTCCTCTCTCTGTCCTGTGATGATTTAGGGAGAAGACAGCTGTCTACAAGCCAGGAAGTAACCGTCACCAGACCACACATGTTCTGGCACGCTGACTTCTCAGCCTCCACGAGAGAAAATGACGTTGCTAAAGCCACTGTGTACTCTGCTGTAGCAGCTGGGCCCACCTAGGACGCCTGATAACCGTTCACTGTGGGAGCTGTTGTGTGCATTGTAGAATTTCAGCAGCTTTCCTCTTCCCTACCTGTCAGGTGATAGTGACACACACCCCTCCCCAGCCTTGCAACCAAATATTACAGATAGTAGCAGTATTATAGGAAGGCATAATTGATCCATCTGAGAATGTGTCCTTAGGCTGTGAGCTTCCAGATACCAATCAGATGCTCACTAAGCAAAGATTAAAGTTTTGGGCTGGAGAGACGGCTTAGTGGTTAAGCGCTTGCCTGTGAAGCCTGAGGACCCCGGTTCAAGGCTCGATTCCCCAGGACCCACATAAGCCAGATGCATAAGGGGGCGCACGCATCTGGAGTTCCTTTGAAGTGGCTGGAGGCCCTGGAGCACCCATTCTCTCTCTCTCTCTCTCTCTCTCTCTCACTCTCTCTCTCTCTCCCTTTTTCTCTCTCTGTCACTCTCAAATAAATAAATAAAAATAAACAAAAAGTTTTTTATAAAAAAAAGATTAAAGTTTCACAGGTTGCTAAAAAATTAGTCAACTGCTCCAGACCCATCCTTTCAATAGGATTTAGCCCCTGCTAGTTACATGATCCTAAGTAACTCAGCTGTTAAACAGAAATATCAAAAATTCTGTTATGAGCCTACTTCCTAAACCACACAGTATGATATACTACCCCATTTATTATTATTTTTGATTCTCACGATGGTAATTCTGTTTTTGAGACAAGAAATATTCCTATGTATTCCTGGCTGGTTTTCACCTTTGCAGCCCTCCAACCTCAGGCTCCTGCAAGCTGGCATGACTGGTGTTCCACCACCCCAGGCCAGAATGTACATTCTTTTTTTAATTTTTTTTTGTTTTTTATTTTTATTTATTTGAGAGCAACACACAGAGAGAGAAAGGCAGTGAGAGAGAGAGAGAATGGGTGCGCCAGGGCCTCCAGCTACTGCAGACAAACTCCAGATGCATATGCCCCTTGTGCATCTAGCTTAAGTGGGTCCTGGGGAATCGAGCCTCGAACCGGGGTCCTTAGGCTTCACAGCCAAGCACTTAACCACTAAGCCATCTCTCCAGCCCCAGAATGTACATTCTTAGACCCTCTTATCAACTCTTGCCTGAAATAACTTCAAAAGAGCATGTTTCCTCTTACTTACCAAAGTTTTCCTTTAGTACTTGCCTGATTCCTCCTCTCTCTCTCTCTCTCTCTCTCTCTCTCTCTCTAGAAGTTCCTGGATTTTATAAACTTATAGCCTGCCCTCTCATCTTCCTTACACTCAGATTCACAACTGTGGTCTGCATGACCGAGCTCTACCTAGGAGCTCTGTCCAGGAAGAGGCCTACGCTGGGAGACCTGGTTGCTTGCGGCATCTTTCACAATCTTCAGAAAAGTTCTTTCCTACTTCCTTTCCTTCAGGACTTAATAATGCCCTCACCCATCACTCAAAAAACTTCCAGGGCCACGCGTGGTGATGCATGCCTTTAATCCCAGCACTTGGGAGGCAGAGGTAGGAGGATCGCCGTGAGTTCAAGGCCACCCTGAGACTACATAGTTAATTCCAGGTCAGCCTGAGCCAGAGTGAGACCCTATCTCGAAAAACCAAAAACAAAGAAAAAACAAACTTCCAGGGGCTGAGGACATGGCTTAGAGGGTGAGAGCACTTGTTGCTCAGGCATGTGGACCTGAATACAACCCTCAGCTCTCCCATAAACAGCCCGACATAGTCAAGCATTCCTGTGACCCCAGAGCTGAGGTTGGTGGAGACAGGAGGATTTCTGTGGCTCCCTAGTCAGCCAGTCTAACCAAAAAAAAAAAAAAAAAGAATGGTGGGCTCAAAGCCAGGTGTGGTGGCACACACCTTTAATCCCAGCACTCAGGAGGCAGAGGTAGGAGGATTGCCTCGAGTTCAAGGCGGCCTTGAGACTTCATAGTGAATTCTAGGTCAGCCTGGCCTGGAGTGAGACCTTACCTCAAAAAAATGACAAATAAAAAAGGTGGGCTCCAGACTCAGTGATAGACTCTGTCTCAGAAAGATAAGGCCAGAGCCGGGCGTGGTGGCGCACGCCTTTAATCCCAGCACTCGGGAGGCAGAGGTAGGAGGATCGCCATGAGTTCGAGGCCACCCTGAGACTACATAGTGAATTCCAGGTCATCCTGGATAAGGCCAGAGAGCGATAACAGGGTATCACATGTCTTCCTCTGGCTTCCACACACTCAGGGACATGCGTATCTGCACACACACACACACACACACACACACACACACAAAGAAGCTTCCAGACCGAACTTGTCTTTCCTCCCTCATCCAACAGTACCATCTTGTTTTCATCTCTAGCATAGCACCTCTCACAGTCCATCCTGTATCAGGGGAGATAAATCTTAATTCCAGCTAGATTGCAAGCTCCCTGGGGAGGAGTGGGGTTGAGGGGCGCTGGGCTAAGGGGACATAATGCACTTCCTTACCTCTCTTCGTTGCCGCATCTCAAAAGAAGGAAAAACTAGCTGACAGAAATATGACCACCTAGGAATCATGAAAGTACATGAAATCTGCTTTTTGAATTAGGAAAGACAGCTCACATTTCCATGAATTCTAAAGCAGTATAATGCAGAGCGTGTACGTTTTCATCAAAGCAAATCCACACATGCATGCAAAGACAAACTGTGAGCGCCATCTCATGGACAGAGGCGCCCCAGCTCCAGCAGCACATGCTCTTTGGTTCACACCACATACTTTCCTATTCGGTCAGGGACCTGAGGTCTCTGCTGCCTTCACATCACGGTCACTAATGACGTCCCGGTCTCTTGCATGCTCCCACCGCCCGGTCAGCCTAGACAAGGGCAGCAGCTTCCACACTAAGCACGTCCGAGGTAGATTTTGCTGACTCTAGCCTGTATCCGATTGTCCTGGCCTGACTCTGGACGCATCATAGGACCTCCAAGTCTGAAATATAGCCCCTGTGTTAGGCTCTGCCCGTTGTCTAGGCCAGCTCCTGTCTCCATCTCCTGCTAGAATTCAACCTTCTGTAAGCATGACCTTTCTACTTGAAAACCCACGTCCAAGGAAACTCAGGATGTTCTTCCCTTGCTCAGAGGCACTGGGAAGAAACAACATGCTCAGAGCCTAAGGGTGTCACCAGCCTCTAAGGCCCTGACACTCAACCGGACCTCCCTGTCCGATCACACACCTGTCCAAACATAGAAGAGCTGGTCGCATCCTTAGAACACTGTAGCTTGAGTCACCAAGCTGTTTGTTCCCTGGGGCAGATGCTCCTGCCAGTTAAGTTTCCCAGCACCCACCTGCTACGTCTGGCTTTCTCTCCACCCCAGTAGCAGGGGAGGTGGGTCATGCTGTTACAATCTCAGCATGCCTCACCCTTAACTCATACGAGTCACAGCACATCCATCCAAGCCCAAGGATCCAACCTGCCATTACAGGTATTCTGTAGCCAGTTTGTGACAATGGAGGGGACACTGGAGACCAGCCACCAACCTTATCACATAACATCGGATGATAGGACCTTATGCATGATTGTGAAGAGGGATGCTACACAACTTCTCCCACCTCCCAGAGTCAGGAAGATAAGAAAATGAATGCTGTACACAAGACGTAAGGGAATTAGCTTGACACCTGCTCTGATCCTGATGGTTAATCCACTGTGATGGTTAATTTTCTGAGTCCTTTGTCCAGATAATTTGGTCAAATACTATTCTAGTGTTTCTGTGAAGGTGATTTCGTTTATGGATGATATAAATGTTTCAGTGTGTAGATTTTTGTATTGGATTTTTTTTTTTTTGAGGCAGTGTATCCCAAGCTGGCCTTGAACGTGTATCAATTCTCCTGCCTCAGAATGCTGGGAATACCAGCATGAACTACCATGCCTGGCTAAATCCACAGATTTGGAAGAAGCAGATTGTCTCCCATAACACAGGTGGCTGTGGAGGCTGATGTCCTGGTACAAGCTGACAAGGGGGTGGGAGACTGTAAGAGACGCATATATATCATTGTTGACTGGGACACGAAGGCAGCAAGGACCATGGATGCAGTCCATTTAGTTGAACAAAAACTGACCTCCATCAAGCAAGAAAGAATTTGGCCAGCAGACTGTCATTATGCTCAGAATGCACCTCCTCCCTGGGTCTCCATCCTAGCAACTGGTCATGATGATTTTGATTTGTGCTTTTACAATCATATGAACCAGCTTCTCTCTCCTCTCCCCTTCCCTCTCCTCTCTTCTCTCCCATACACAGAAACAAACATACTCTTCAACTTTCCTGGGGAACACCAACTAATGCACCGCTCTCAAGAGACCTGCTCTTATTACTCAAGTTCCAAATTCAAATGTTTTTTGACCACTGCCAACCTCTAGGCTATTGGTTGGGATGTTGGAGTCAGGACTGAATCGGGTAGTTAAGAGCCAGAGACTAGTCTTGGTCAGCACTGTATCATCTGTGACTATCCAATTTAGACAAGTCAGCCTCCAGGCCCCACCCTCTTCCATATGCACATTCCCTTTCACATATCCCTTTCATGATAGCCCTCCATCCTCTACCCTCAGCACTGGTACAAAATAGAGAGTAGGGAGCACAATGTAAGAGCTAGACACAACATGCTCATAATAGCCCTGTGCGGTAGGAGAGGCACCCTCCCCGGTCCAGTCACTTGCCTAGGATGGATCAGTAGGTGGAGGCATGGGTGATCAGCACCACACTGTGAGCTCGGTGCCTCCCAAGCTATCTCCATGGAGACTCTGTCAAAACTAAGCATTCTTAGAAGCCCAGCCTGGTTTGCTCATCTCTGTCCTAAGATTACAAAGACATCCTCCACAGCAAGCCGGAGCTGTCAAGGTTCAGCTCCTAACACGGGTAGCACACATGGAAAACTCATTGGCTTTCTCCAGCAGGGTAACAACTTTATCATCCCAGGGTAATCGGAGCATTTCCCCCAAGCAGCTGCTGCCAGGGCAGTAAGTGAAAACGGAAATCTGATCCGACACACCCCTGCTGAAGCCCTTTCTGTGGCTCACGGACCTTCAGCCTCTTGTTAGGATCTGTCCTGGAGGGCAGAATGGGGCTAAATCTTCCATCAGCTGGCCACACTGGAGAGGCAAGGAGGTGATGAAGGGAGGAGAGACTGGCTGGGCCAAGTAAACCATGGAATCTTCGGAGGTGTGGCAGAGAAGGAAGGGTGGGCCACCATTTCCTACATTGTCCTCTTGCTGGTTCAGAGGATGAACATGGCCTGACTCTGTCCCCATCCCAACTTCTCACATTTGAGTTTGAGTTGACCATTCTCTTTCCAGGGAGAAAGAGCCACTAAGCCTTTCCCTCTCATTTTTCCCGAGACCCAGGAGGAGAGAGATCTCCCTTCCACGAGGATTTCGTCTCTGATTGGAGGTGAAAGGGCTCCTCTCACCCAAGCTGTTTCCAAATCTGGTCCCATATGGGACATCAAGTTGCCTCCAGGCTGGCTCCAAAGTGATTTTTGGCAAGAGGAAAACGAAAGGAGGCCAGGCTTTCTGCCAAATTCTGCTCTTGTGAAAAATCAGTTAGCCCATTCTGACCAAACATATAAAATGGTCTGTAATAAACGTCTCCTGAAAATGGTAGAGGAATTTTTCCGTCTTTACATGCTGAGGTTATGAGAGAGTCGTTGAAGCACAGAATTAGTCATGCAAGCTGTGGAAACCAAATATCTAATCAAGCCAAAAGAAAGAAAAAAAAAAATGAGAGAAAAGAAGAAAAGAAATGCCAAAAAGCTGTGTTCCTTTTATACATGTTCCTTTCTAGTTGTTGTAAAGGTCAGAGATTAATTTCAGAAATCTTTTTGAAATGTTGAGATAGGGCCACTGCCAGACCTAATGGCTTGGAAAGATAATGTGGTGGACACAATTGTGGCTTTAGTTATAAAGTCACCCCACCCCCATCCCAGGAGAATATCTGGGTACTAGTGGGCCCCAAAGTTCTTTGACACAGGAGCACAAGTGTCTTGTAACTGATTTAAGAGAATATAGGCAGAAATGAGTAAAGTATTATGACACCTGGGTCATTTTCTTTTTTCATACACCAGTGGTCTTCAAACGAGGATCTATGTGCATGAAGACCTCCTTAGGCATGGGTGGGCACTCATGAAATATGTGTGTGTGTGTGTGTGTGTGTGTGTGTGTGTGTGCGTGCACGCGCCATATGAACTATGTAATACACCCGAGATACCAAACAAAGGGACAACTCAAGATTTGATGTCTGCAGAGCAAGGTAAGCCCCACTCCACATTTATCAAAACAGTGATTCCCAATGCTTTACTCCTATGATTCACAATTATTGAATAAAATGCACAGTATGCACAACATGTTCTTTTGAACAATATGAACTAGTAATGTGGATGATCACTTGATCAAAAGGTGTTTGTTTTGCAACCCAGCCTCACGGTAACAGGAGAAAAATGTTTCAATTCTTAAACATATTTTCTTTTACATAAATATTTCATTCATTGATTAATAAGAGACCTCCAGACCAAAAAAAAAAACTTATGTTACAATAAGGTAATACTCCATAATGGGAATAGCAGGGAAATGAGATATTTAATATAGAAAGATGCGATGTAGCATTTCCTACTATGAAGTAAAAGCATATTCCTGTGAAGTTTATTAAATGATAGTAGATGTCAGACGAGTATGATATTTATACACCACTGGGTTCATTTAAAAGAGTATTATTTTATATTAAAATGTTTAATATTTATGATATGTTAGGAATTTCATCCTTTGAAACTATTTAAATTTATGAAGAAAAATTATATATCAATGTAAGAAATATGTAAGGAGATACACAAATTTTCAAAATTTGAGGATTTAAAGGAACAAAAACCTTGAAAATCACTGTCTTTCACTATTTGATGGGGCAATGGAATTGGCTATAAAACAGCAAGATATCTGGATTCAGAATGTCTCCTGCTTTTGGGTCATTATATCCTGTCTGAGCAGTATACGAGTCAGTAGAGAGGTGGATGCTCAGCAAACTCCTCAGCTTCTTCCTGTAAAGATTGGGGGATGCGCCTTGACAGGCCGAATTGATCAGTAGCAGAACACCTTCGCCATGTCCCTTTTCTCAGCTGGAGACCCCAGAAGGAGCTTGAAGGCATGTGCTCAACATGGTGGGGTCATGAGGAGTGTAGCAGTTTGGCTCAGGTGTCTCCCATAAACAGGTGTTCCAAATGCTAGGTTACCAGCTGATGGAGATTTGGGAATTAGCACCTCCTGGAGGGAGTGTATTGTTGGGGACGGTCTTATGGGTGTTATAGCCAGTTTCCCCATGCCAGTGTTTGGCACACTCTCCTGTTGCTATTGTCCCACCTTATGTTGGTCAGGTAGTGATGTCCACCCTCTGCTCATGCCATCGTTTTCGCCTGCCATCGTGGAGCTTCCCCCTCGAGCCAGTAAACCAAAATAAATCCCCTTTTCCCACAAGCTGCTCGTGGTCGGATGATTTCTGCCAGCAATGCAAACCTGACTGCAACAGGGGGCATGGATTCCTGAGCCACAGCTTGAAGGAACTGCCCAGCACAGCCTCCTCGGCGGGAAGTGTGGCAGTCATCTGTGTGCGTCCCTGTGAGTGTGCGAAACCACTGAGCACGCTGACTTAGTCACCAACTAAGACTAGTTATCTGCAAATCTTGTAGCATGCAGGGGATCTGCCCAGCGGAGCTGCCTACTGAGCCTGCAGCATGCTAGAGACTCAACCACCTGCCCAACCAACCAATGGGCCCACAAGAGCTGCAGTGAGCTCTGGAGATGCGGCTTCCATGAATCGCCACCTCTTCCAGGGTGGGCTTTGTGGTGATGTAGCTCTCTTGGACTCACCCATTGCTCCCATAAGCAACCCCTTAAGCTGCTCTGTAAGTAACCCTAGTAAACTCAATGGTTCACCCAATTAGAACTGGTGCAATCGAACCTTGACCTGTCGCCTGAGCCCTATCAGAAGTGAATAGATGTGTGTTTGCACCTCTCCAGGGAAAAGGTTTCTGGTGACTCCTCGATTTCCATTTTGATCACTCTGAATTTCCCATGATCATCAAAACTGAAGAGGCAGCTAATTACTTTAGTTAACATGTTATTGACCAAACTGGCTGAATTTCAATAACCAACATTCACTGGAGCACATGACTAGACTAGAGTCTAACCTGTTTACTGGAGCGGGGGAGAGGGAGTGTCAAAACCCAGCGGTGACAGGTGTATTTACCTCTACATCCGGGGAAGTATAGCCAGGGATTCATCTACTTAATGTTACTCATTGCAAATCATACTTCACAGGGATGACAGTAAAAGGTATTATGCCCTCTAACTACCAAAAACAATTCAAATGCCCTAGCATGGTGTGATGGTTGTTCTTATTTGCCAACTTGATGTAGCTATGGGATGCCCAAATATCTGATTAGACATTTTTTTCTGGGTGTGTCTCTGAAGTCATATGGAAGTCATTAGCATATATATTGGTTACTTTTCTCATTGCTGTAACAAAGTACTTGACAAAATGGGCTGGGGAAATGGCTCAGTGGGTAAGAACACTACTACACAAGCATGGAGTCCTAAATTCAATCACCAGCACCCACATAAGAAGTCAGACATGACTACCCATGCCTGGCACCCCAGTGCTGAGGCAGGCAGAGACAGGAGAATCACTGAGCTTTCTAGTCAGCCAATAAAATTGAAAAGCAGTGAGCTCCAGGTTCAATGAGAAACTCTGTCTCCAGAAAATACGGCAGGAAGAGTGATAGAAGACACTATTCCTCTGACCTCTGCATTCATGTGCATGGGGTATGCACATCTGCTCACCCAAGTGCATACACCCCCACACACACACAAAATAAACACACACATACACTAAAAAGAAAGAAAGAGCCAGGCATGGTGGCACACGCCTTTAATCCCAGCACTCAGGAAGCAGAGGTAGGAGGATTGCCTTGAGTTCAAGGCCACCGTGAGACTACATAGTGAATTCCAGGCCAGCCTGGGCTAGGGCAAGACCCTGCCTTGAAAAACCAAAAAGAAGAAAGAAGGAAGGAAGGAAGGAAGACTTTATTTTAGGCTCACAATTTGAGGGCACAACCCATCACGGAGGGGTGGGAATGATGACAGGAGTTTGAGGAATATGGTCACATTGTGTCTGCAATCGCAAAGCCTAGAGAGATGAATTATGTGCTTCCCCAGCTCCTTGCTGTCTCTTTTTATTAATATTTTATTTATTTATTTATTTGAGGGACAATGGGCCCACCAGCATCTCCAGCTGCTGCAAACAAACTCCAGACGCAGGTGCCACCTTGTTCATCTGGTTTACGTGGGTTCTGGGGAATTGAACCCAGGCACTTTGGCTTTGCAGGCAAGCACCTTAACTGCTAAGCCATTTCTCCAGCCCCATCTCCATTTTTATTCAGTCTCTGACGAATGGTGCGGCCCATATTCAAGATGGGTGTTTGCATGCCATTCTTCCCTTGAGAGCCCAAACAACAGAAAGGCGAAGGAAGGCTGGAGTCATCCTGGAATTAGCTACTTGAACTAGAATAGCTTTTGTCTTCTTCTGTCCATGGTGTTGCTAATTCTCAGACCTTAATATTCTGTTACGGCTTCATTGTGAAATGTCCCCTACAGGTTCATGTGTCAAATGCTTCTTCTCCAGTTTCAGGCACTGTTTAAGGAGGTTTGGAATTTTTGAGAGGTGAGGCATAGCTGGAAGTAGTTTACTGGGGCTAGGGTTCCTTGGGGGAGGGGTATCTTGTTTCTGGACACTACCTGCCTCACTCTCTGCTTCCTGACCATTGTGAGGTGAGGAAACTCTTCACCACATATGCTATTGCCATAGTGTTCCGCCCAAGTCCATGGGGCCAAGCAATAATGGGACCAAAGAGTCTGAAACTATGAATCAAAAACCACTTTCCTCCTTCAGGTTGCTTCTGTCAGGTGTTTGGCCCCATAAATCACTAAGAGAGAGAGAGAGAGTTTGGAATTGATGTCATTGATTCTATGGCTTTTTGAATTATAGCATCATCTGTAGCCTTGTGTCTCCAGCTTGCAAACCATAGATCAAGGGACTTCACCACATCCATAATCATATGAAAGAAATCCTCAATGTGTGTGTGTGTGTGTGTGTGTGTGTGTGTGTGTGTGTGTGTGTGTAAGTGGCATTTGTTCTGTTTATCTGGAGACCCCTGGCTCATACACAGGACACTCAGGGCCCTTCACAAATACACGCTAATGGGCCTTCCCAAACAAAACATTATTTCTAAAAACAACATTTGTGTTCCTTGTATTTCAGACAAAATTTAATCTGGATTTTGTGCTATTTAGTGTAATTATCACTGTTAGGTAGGTAGCAGTTATAAGGAGCCTAAACCTTTATGTCTTGCAAATCAATATTTTCCAAACTAATATTACTGGAAAGCTTTTAGGAAATAGTAATTCCAGGTAAGAAAAGGTCTTTCTGTTCATATAAATTTGTTTGCTTGTTTAACAAAATTAAATAAATGTCAGTTTGCCTTTAGAGAAAACACCTTCTTAGAGTCCTCAGTAGACTAATATTTGATGAGATTCTGTGGCATCTTCTCAGGCTTATTTACTTAACCAGGCCTTTTCCCCAGTGTGTGGGCTCACATCAGCAGAGTATAGCTTTTCTCCTGCGCTTCTGAAGATGGCCAGGCCACCTTCTCTCCAGCCCTTTCCTGGTGCTGCTCCTTTTCTAGCCTCTACTTCCAACCTATTCCCATGGGTCGAAAGCTTCCCCAGCCTGCTGCGAAGGCCTCTCTACCTCTTTTCATGTAGCCTTCCTCAGAATCCCAACCTGGGCTCCTCTATTGTGCTTCCCACAGCTTTCTATGAGCGTGCCCCCCCATACTCTGCCTTGTTCAGTTCTCCCATCTCCATCTATCTCTTTTATTAAATGGTAAGCAACATCCAAATAGTAGTTTTCCATAAATACCCCCCCACACACATATATGTATGTATATACATATATATATGACATAGAATATGCTCAATAGACTTTTTTCTACTGTTTTGATTGACACTTCAAAGCATAAATCAACAAAGCTGAAGTTCTAATGATCTAACACATATGGTCTGGCCTTTCCATTTATTGACTGACCCTTAAAATTTACAAAATTCAATATGCACTGGTATGCTGTGTCAAGGCCAAGTTTCCTTGAGCAATCACTGGCAAGTAATGCTGTGGAATATAGGTGGGGGAAAAAAATCTCATGGCCTCATTATTTTAACTTAATACATTGCTGGCTAAGAAGTGATTTCATGAGTCACAGCTTTCTCTCCCATGGCCCCAGTAGCCACCTTGCACAACGTACCAATGAATAACTGTCATTCAAAACAGCAACAAAGGAAAGATCAAGTTCTGACCCCTGCTGAGTTTCTGGAACAGTTGCCTTTCTGCAAGCCAGGTTGACTTTATGGGGAATGTTTATTCTGGCCCTGACAACCAACTCTTGAAAAAAAAAAAGAACTCACATTTAACCCTGCCTTTCAATTTCTATAATGGTCTAATAGACATTATAATTCAATAACCCAGTTTATACTTATTGAGCAGTAACTATATGCCCAGCACACTCGACTATGCTTGTCAGTTTCTTTTAGGAAGGATGATACAACAGTAACTGTACAGAGATATTCAGAAGGCCTCTGAGACAGAGGCTGCTTCTTGTCTCTAACATGTACATTTCCCTTCCTCATTACAAACAATAGTCCAATTTTATTGATGGTAGAAATGTACCCAGGTGAAATTTCAAACGTTTTCATCTTTATTTCAGTAAGGCGTGACCAGAAGACTAATTTTGGCCAAACGGAGTTAGCAGAGTGTGGGTTTCTAGAAGGCTCACTTAAAAACAGATGATGCTGGGCTGGAGAGATGGCTTAGCTGGTTAAGCGCTTGCCTGTGAAGCCTAAGGACCCCGGTTCGAGGCTCGATTCCCCAGGACCCACGTTAGCCAGATGCACAAGGGGACGCATGCGACTGGAGTTCATTTGCAGTGGCTAGAAGCCCTGGCGCAGCCCATTCTCTTCTCTTTCTCTCTCTGTTTGTCGCTCTCAAATAGATAAATAAAAATAAACAAAAAAATTAAAAAAAAAAAAACAGATGATGCAGCCTGGAAGATTGTCCCCTTTATCCTCCCGCCCCCATCCTTCCCTGCTACCTAAGATGCCCCGGTAATAACTAGAGTGCACAGCCATCCGGACCAGCAGGTCACGCAGAGATGAAAGCCTTGGAGCACAAAGATAGGAGACTGGCTTCTTCACGACTATGTAGGGAGGGCCACTAGCCCAGCCTTGTCATGCCTATGTTAATTTTCTTTCACATTAAAAGACAAACCTGGGCTAGAGAGATGGCTTAGCAGTTAAGGCACATGCCTGAGGAGCCTAAGGACCCCGGTCTGATTCTCCCGGTCCCATGTAAGCTAGATGCACGTGGTGGCACATGCATCTGGAGTTCATTTGCAGTAGCTAGAGGCCCTGGTGCACCCATCCTTACTCTCTCTCTCTCTGTCTCTAATAAATGAATAAATAAATATAAAATCTTTAAAAAAAATTAAAGACAAACCTATAGAATAAACAATTATTTGATGTTTTCTGTTATAAAGAATTTGTTTTAGTCTGCCTCCATTGCCATAACAAAACACTAAGTAGGTAGGGTTAAACACCACACGCTTATTTGTGTGCAGTTCTGAAGGTTGGAAATACAAGGTCAGTTCTGGTGGCCTCTCCCTGGCCTACAGACGGCTAACTTTTCACTGTGTCCCCAACTGGTATAAAGAAAGAAGAGATCTCTCTCCTTTCTTCTCACAAAGCCACGTATCTTATCAGATTAGAGTCGCACCCTTATGATCTCAGTCAACTTTAAAAGCCCTATCTCTGGATATAGTCACATTGGTGCCATTGGTTCAATCTATGAAATTGGAGGGGACAAAACTCAGTCCATATGAGAATCAAACTGAATTCTGATCCTTGAACTTGAAGGTTCATGGCCCATTACACCTTGGCCTGTCATTAAACTAATTCCCATGGTGGCAGTATCTGATGCAGACAGTGAAGCCTTCCCTATGTATCCAATCCACTGAAATTGTTTCTTTCCCTTCTTCTGGGGTCGCTTTAGCCCCCTCCCAACTTTCATATATGTTTCAGGCTCTTTCATGAAGGCAACCACCTGGTGATCACATTTTCCTCTGCCATATTTCAGTCTCCTAGATTTCAGTCATGTTCACAGTTTTTATGCTGTGTGATCCACTGATGACTCAAGAAAGGTAAACCATAATATAGCCTCTGGCACTGCAAAAACTTTACCAGTAAAGCTGGGTCTTTGTCTTAATACCATCACTGAGCAAGAAAAACCAGGGGTCTATAGATAGATAGGTCAATGCCAAGGCCACCATATGTAGTTATAATGGTTATACATAACACCATCCTAGAAGGCACCA
The DNA here is from genome assembly GCA_036346955.1 of Dipus sagitta. NCBI lineage: Eukaryota > Metazoa > Chordata > Mammalia > Rodentia > Dipodidae > Dipus > Dipus sagitta. The sequence continues at coordinate 189,446,095 of CM070771.1, forward strand.
TTCATAGCACATGTGCCGCTCACTTGTGTGTGGCCTGTGCTGAATATACAGCCCTGTTTAGAAGGCAGAAGGCAGAATGCAAATGGAAATGCTGATAGTGCATTGGCCCAGAGGTTAGGAGAAAAGAGCAATGAAATGTGATCAACTCATACTAAGGAAACTTGAGATGGGAAAACTGGTATTAGGGGCTGGAGAGATGGCTTAGTGGTTAAGGCACTTGCCTGTGAAGCCTAAGGACCCATGTTTGACTTTCCAGATCCCAGATAAGCCAGACGCACAAGGTGGCACAAGTGTCTGGAGTTCAATTACAGTGGTTAGAGGTCCTGGCATGCCAATTCTCTCCCCCCTCCACCTCTCTCTCTCTCTCTCTCTCTCATAAAAAAGGCCAGTCTTTTGGGCTTGCATAAATAAAAAGAAAGGAAAAAAGAAGGAAAGAAAGGAAGGAAGGAAAGAAAGAAAGAAAGAAAGAAAGAAAGAGAGAGAAGAGAGAGAGAAAGAAAGAAAGGACAGACTAGTATTGGTACCAGGCAGGTATGAATTTTTGTATGGGAGGATGTGGAAGAAAGTCATTATTATCATTCATAGTTATTATATTAATTGTATATAATTATAATAGGACATTCATCTATCTTTTCTCAGTTAAAACAGCTCCTGTGGAGTATAAAATATTGTGAACACAATTTAATACACAAGGAAATGACGACATGGCATCAAAGAGCTTCTCAAGATGTTCCAGTCTGTAAGAGAAGAGCAGGGACTTCAAGCTAAGGTTTCTGTTCCTAGGATGGGCATGTGGTTCAGTAGTAGAGTGCATTCCAACCACAACCATGTTTTTTCTTTTCTTTCTTTCCTTCTCTCTTTCTTTCCTTTCTTTCTTTCTTTCTTTCTTTCTTTCTTTATTCATTTATTTCAAGAGAATGGGCACGCTAGATCCTCCAGCCACTGCAAACAAATTCCAGATATATGTGCCACTTTGTGCATCTGGCTTACATGGACACTGCAGAATCAAACTCTCTCTCTCTCTCTCTCCCTAAAATAAAAAATAAAACACAAGTGTACATGAAGTAGTCTGAGCCTATGGTTATAGAGAACAACCAGAGAGGAAACAGGTGCAGAGCTAGGATGGGAGAAACACTGATAACATTTCAGCACCTACATAGCAACATCATAGTTTTACTCATTCATTCAACAACATTTCTCGAACACTGTGGTGGTTTGATTCAGGGGTCCCCTGTAAACTTAGGTGTTCTGGATGCTAGGTTCCCAGCTGATGGACTTTTGAGAATTAACACCTCCTGGAGGCAGTGTATTGTTTGGGGGTGGGCTTATGGATATTATAGCCAGCTCCCCCTTGCTAGTGTTTGGCACACTCTCCTGTTTCTGTTGTCTACCTGATGTTGGCCAGGAGGTGATGTCCACCCTCTGCTCATGCCATTGTTTTCCCTGCCATCATGGAGCTTACTCATGGGTCTATAAGACAAAATAAACCTTTTTTCCCACAAGCTACTCTTGGCTAGGTGATTTCTGCAGCAATGCGAAACTGACTGCAACAAGCATTTACTATATCATAAGAATGATGTCTACAAGAATAAGGAACCAAGAAAAGAGGTACTAAACTCATTGTGGTGGTTTGAATAGAATAGATGGCCCCCAATATATTCAGTTGTTTATTTGTTTGTAGTTTGCATCTGCAGCCACCTGGCTGGAGGCAGCATCATTGGGTGGATCTTAAGGTATGGCAGTGGGTTTCAGATTTCAATCTAAAGATATGCAAAGTGTGCCTAGCAGGAGTTCCTGAAGTGTGCTGTGGCTTTTGGCTTTAGGCTTGTGCTTCTCTCTCTCTCTCTGCCTGGTCCTGTGAAGGCAGGCCAGCTTCTTCTGCCATTTATGGAACTTCCCCTGGGTCTGTAGGCTTCAATAAATATCCCTTCATCCATAACTGTGCCTGGTCTGGAAGTTCATCTCAGTGAACCTGAAGCTGTCTGATATACTCATTAATCTCAGGTTCCATAAGTATAGGAAAATAAGTGAGCAGGCCATGACAGTACAGAAAATAATCTTAGAGAAAGACCCATGTTACAGAAGTTCAAGGAGGCACCTAATGCACACTGAGAAGGACAGGGAAAGCAAAGACTGTCTGGAGATGTGCTAACATGATGGTGATGATAGATAGATAGATAGATAGATAGATAGATAGATAGATAGATAGATACATATATACATACATACATACATACATAATAGATAGCTAAATAGATTATAGTTAGATAGATAGCTAGCTAGATAGATAGATAGATCGATCAATGGATAGGTAGGTAGATATATATATAGATAACAAATTGGTGGATAGATAGATGATCAGATAGATAATAGATTGATGGATGGATAGATGATAGATAAATGAATAGGTAGATAGATATGTAAATATATAAGAGATTGGTAGATAGATAGATGATAGATAGCTAGATGATAGATAGATAGATAGATAGACAGATAGATGATAGATCAATGGATAGGTAGGTAGATATACAAATAGATAACAGATTGGTGGATAGATAGATGATCAGATAGATAATAGATTGATGGATGGATAGATGATAGATAAATGTATAGGTAGATAGATATGTAAATAGATAAGAGACTGGTAGATAGATAGATATATGATAGATAGCTAGATGATAGATAGATAGATAGATAGATAGATAGATAGATAGATAGATAGATAGATGCATGTAGCTTTTCCAGGGTACAATTCTAGCTGTACTGCTCACTATCTGTGTATACTGATCTGTGCACTATAATGCTAATACTTGCCAGGATTGCAGAAAACATCAAATGAGATATTCCATGTGAAGCCCTTAGCATGGCATCCGATATGTAAAATAAAGTGATGATTATTCATGTTAAGCTAACAGTAAAGGCTAAGTAGGAGCTTATAGGGAATGAAAAATCACAGAAATGTTCAGAAAGAATGTGATAGTTTCAATCTGGAATATCCCCACAAACACTCAAATCTGGGACACTGAGTTCTGGTCATGTAGTACTCTTCTGAAGTCGATGGAGCCTTGAGGATTAGAAGAGGGTCCTGTATGAGTCAAGGAGGTCATCAGGAGTAGGCCTTTGAAGATTATACCCACTTCTGGTTGTGGCCCAGGTCCTCTCCGCTTCTGGGTTGGCCACGATGTGAAGAATCACTACCACACACCCTGCCATACCTTCCCCAGACCTTCGCCACCATGACGGGTTGTTTCCTCTGAAACTGTGAGTCAAAACATGCCCTTCCTCCCTCAAGATGCTTCTGTCAGGCATTTTATAACAAAGATAAGAAACAGTAATAACTAATACACAGAGGAAACACCTTCTTCCAAAGGCTGAATCTCACAGGATGCCAAGGAAGGGACGTGAGCCAGAAGGCTGAGGAGGCTGTCCATGCACACACAGATTGCTGACCACGTATAACCATTGAGACTTTTTTTTTCCTTTCTACTGACAGCTTCCATGCTTACAGACAATAAACCATGATAATTCACTCCCCTCCCCCACTTTCCCCTTCACAAATCTGCACTCCATCATATCCCCTCCCTCTCTCTATTAGTCTCTTTTATTTTGATGTCATCATCTTTTCCTCCTATTATGAGGGTCTTGTGAAGGTAGTGCCAGGCACTACAGAGTCATGGATCCCAAGGCCAATTTCTGTCAGGTCGGTTGTATTATAAGCACCCCTACCCCTCCTTTGGTTCTTACATTCTTTCCACCACCTCTTTCATGATGGACTCTGAGCCTTGGAGGGTAGGATAGAGACGTTTCAGTGCTGAACATTCCTCTGTCACATCTTCTCAGCACTATGGTGCCTTTTGGGTCACTGCCATCTGAAAAGAGATGCTTCTTTAACGAAAAGTGAGTTTAGCATTAATATATGGATAAGAGCATTAGGTAAAGTGCTTACAGGGCAGTTTGGTAAGCATAATACATGCATTTAACTAGACAAGAGCAGACATTACACTCCTAATACTCATGACCTCCCCCACCATAGGTTTTTGATTAGGTTTTCAGTACCACGCATGTATTCCCTCCCATAGAGAGGGTCTCCAGTCCAATTAGAGAGCAGTTGGTTTCCCCCATAACAGACAAAGGCATTTGGACTTTGACTCAGAATCATAAGAAGCAATCAGAACCAAGAGAAATGACATTATCAGGCTTTCACCTCAGGAAGTATATTTAGTCCTGATATTTCAAAGACAGTGATCACTGGAATGATTTTCGGTTCGGGTAAGCTAAATTTATCATAATGCCCAAACAAGACTCAGTTATGCTCCTGCAAAAGTTTAAAAGGAAACAACTAGATAAATGAAATAAGTAAATTTTATATAATGTAGAGAGTGCCACAAACAACCCCAAATATCACTGGCCTTTAACCACAAATGTTTTCTTACACCAAACACATTTCCATTATGAATTGACTGACTGTTCTGCTCCAGCTCATGTTCACCCTGTGTGTCACTCAGTGAGACAGAACGAAAATGCTTGTTGAATGTGCATCACCGTGGTCTAGGCGTGGTGTGACGTGTTGGGAGCTTGGTCTTTAGCGTGGCAGTGTTAAGAAGTGGTGTGTTCATAGGGAGCAAATATTTGCATCTCACATATGTGCTCAAGGATGTCTATACAGAATATATAAAATTTATAACTCAACAACAGCAAAAACAGTTAATTCAAAAATGGATAAAAGCCGGGCGTGGAAGTACATGCCTTTAATCCCAGCTCTTGGGAGGCAAAGGTAGGAGGATCACCGTGAGTTCAAGGCCACCCTGAGACTACGTAATGATTTCCAGGTCAGCTTGAGCTAGAGTGAGACCCTACCTTGGAAATAAACAAAACAAAAAAAATGGATAAAAGTGACAGAGAGATGGGTTAGTGGATAAGGCACTTGCCTGCAAAGCCTAAGGACCCTGGTTCAATTCCCCAGTACTCACGTAAGACAGATGCACAAGGTGACACATGTGTCTGGAGTTAGTTTGCAGTGGCTGGAGGCCCTGGTGCCCCCATTCTCTATCTGCCTCTTTGTCTCTCTCTCTCTCAAATAAATAAGTAAAAATGGAAAATAAAAAAAAGAAGTAGTGTGTTCTCTAAGAGGTGGTCCCGGTAGGAAGCCCTTCCCCTCAGTCTGACTTCCTGTCTTGCACAGTGATCTCTCCCTCCAGCACATTCTTCCATTCTGATGCCATCTTCCATGGTGCCTTCAATCAAGGTCTGGTAGAAATCAGAGAGTCTCTGTCACTCCACATTTTCTCTTTTCTTTCACTGGAACATGATTCCTCGGGAGTTGAACCATGGGACTTGTTTCTGGTTTTCATCTGTTTTACATTCCATATTTCCAGACTTGTGCATCACACACACACACACACACACAAATACACACACAGACACTGGTAGTTAAGATCAAACTCAGAGCTACACACATACTAAGCATGTGCTTTACCATTACAATACCTTCTCAGCATTGACCCTTGTCTGTCTTTTGTCCATCTCCTTGATCAAGTTTCTTGAACTATATTCTAACCTTCTTTTTACATTTTTTTTTTCAATTTTGATCCATAGCCCTTGTGCCCACAAACATAGAGGAGCAGACCACTTCCATCTTGAAACTGAATTCCTCCTTGTTGATTCTAAGCTAGCAGTAGTTCTCAAAGTATAGTCTGTTGCAGCAGCCTCCCAGATTTTGCTAGACATGCAAGACCTTGACTTGTAATGATCCCAGACTTGTAATGATTCAGAAACACTGGAGGATGGAAATCCTTTGGTTTTCAGTTCTGGAGGCTTTCTTGCCCTAGAGCCCCTGATTTTCTCAGATGGAGGTTAAAAGAGGAGCGGGTGAAAGCTCAGGCCCAGCAGCCACTGCTCATCCAGGTACGCGGCAGAGGCTGTCTCCCCGTGGGGGACTCCTTCCCCTCTAACTCCTCCAGAAGACCTGAGCCAGCATGGTACCATTTTCAGTCTCACCTCTACTAAAAATCATTTGTCCAGGAACATAATCTTAGCAGGCAATTGCTATGTACCAGACTCGCAGATCTTCAACCAACTTTGATTGGTAAAGAATCAATCAATCAAAGTACCAATCAATTGTTACTCCCCGTGAGCCAGGTAAAGCTCCCAGACTTCTTACCACAGGGGTTAATTAGAAAGGACCCATGGGGCTCTGCATGGCCCACTGGGGCGCAGTGCTCTTCCCACTCTGCCTCTTATTCCAGTCTGTCCTGTGCATAGGAGCCTATGAGACAGAGTCATTTTTCATGCAGGCCCTGGGTGGATGGAAGAGGTGCTGGAGATATGATTTCTGAAAGGATTTCCAAATGTCTTTATCCTGCTCTGGGGTTTGTGCCAGATATCCCCCTTGGGTTTTTCTAGAGTAATCTTCATAGGCAACTTTATGAAATGGGGATCTGTCCTATGGTGCAGCCAGCTTGGGAGTGGCCGCTTTCCCACCTTCTGCTTGAAAAATGTAGACTGCTCCATTTATTTTATCCAGCTGGGGAATCCAGCATTATTGGCCCCAAGTAATCAATCTATAATTCCCTTTAAAAAAGAAATGAGAAAGGGTGTGCAAAGTCGGGCCAGTTGTTTTCTACTTGACACACTTGCTGGCAGCAGGTGGCTTGGATAACACTCAGAAAAGGACCTAAGAGAGATGTGCTGGTGCAAATGGTCCCCAGAAGTCTCTCAGGACTCCTGGAGACTCCCAAAGAGATGCACTTTTTTCCTTCAGCCTCCATCTTGTAGCTGCTGAAACCAGGTCATTGCGGCCTGGTTCCTTATCTCTCTCTTCTCCTGGAACGTGGTCTGCAGGATCCCAGGATTGGTGCAGATGACAGAAAACAGGAGTGATTTTTTTTCTAGGTATAGACACAAAGGTAAAAGAATGTAGTAAATACAGAGGTGCACATTGCCTAGCAGTTGGAGGGGCTACAGGAGAAGCAAGGTTCACCAAGAAATAAGCATGGAAGATGCATCCGGAGCCCTTTCCATCCAGGTGGATGCTTCATTTGCAGGTAAGCCTGGAAATTTGTTTGACGATTCTGGCCAAGAACCTAGTATTCCAATATATCCCCTCTAAGGAGCAATTTTCCAAACCATTCTTGGTTTCTTCAGCAGAGAACACTTACCCAGTGCTTGGGCTTGAAGCATTCACTGGGACAGGCAAGAAGGAGTGCCTCCGGAGAGCCCAGGCTGTGGCTGGCACGGCGTTCACCTGCCGCTCATGGTGTCTGCCTCGCTTGGTCCCCAGGGAACTCAGTCCCTGAATAAAGTCATGGAGCCATGAAAAGGAGGCCTTTACTGCAGGGAGCCACATCTAGTCCCCACCACTAGATGGCGCTGGCACTGCAGGAAACCACATGTAATCCGCCTTTACAAGATGGCGCTAACCTCGTGGCGTTCAGCTTCTTTACGACAGTGCTTTCGCGCCAACCGTATTCAAGGTACGCGCATGCGCTTGACGCAACCTGTCCTGAGCCTATCCCGTGGCGCCTGGTGGTGACAAGCGGGTAAGCAGCCAATCAGTAGGTGCCTCATTGCCCATCCCCCTATAAAAGTAGCTGCACATCCCGCCCCCGCGTCCTTCTCCATCCGCTCTCCCTGTTAACCAAGAAGCTCTCCAATAAAGTGTGATCAAGAAGGATCCTCGTGTGGTGATTGTTCTTTTCCCGCTGGTCGGGGGGGCTCGCCGCAAACTGGTGCCGAAATCCCGGGACGCCGGGAGCCTTGTGGTCATCAGGCGAAGGACCAAAGGAGGATTCAGAACTTGACACACGGAGAGGAAGGTACCGGTAAGTCATTCTTTTTTTTTTCTTTTCTTTTCTGTGTCTCAGTCATGTCCGTGTCTGAGGGCCTCGCTGTTCTTGCTGTTTTCGGTTTGTTTTGTCTGGGTCTTTCTATTGTTTTGCGTTTGTTTCTGTCTTGCCTAGTCTGTTGATTGCCTGGACCGGTTAAACCCGCGGTAGACAACGCGGCTCTGGTCCTTGGAGCCTCGAGTCAGATAAATCCTCGGTAGATAACGTGGGGCTGGCTGTTAGTTTCATTTCCAGCCTTCCAGCTCGTGATGGGTAATACATCGAGTGCCCGGTATTCTCCCATTGATTTTACTCAGCCTATAAAGGAAGTTTTGAAACAACGTGATCTAAAGGTCTCTAATGCCACTATTAAAAAGATTGTTAAAGACATTGATGCTGCGGCTCCATGGTTTGCGGTGTCCGGAGATCTCTCATTGCCCTCATGGGAAAAGCTGGGTAAAGACCTTGAGGCGGCTAGTGAGGAGGGTCACTTAGGTCGAGGTACCCTCCCTTTCTGGAGGATGATACATTCTTGTTTACGTTCTGGAAGCCACCCGGACCCACTTCAGGAGGGCCGGAGACGGCTCAGACAACATCAGGATAGTTTGTCAGAATCTGATGCAAGTGGGGATAGCAAACCCAGATTATATAAGGAAGTACAGGAAAAAAGGGCCAGTCATTTCCCGGGAGGAGTTCCCAATGTGGCCAGTCATTTCAAGGAAAAGGTTCCCTGCCATGTAGAGGAGAAGGCACCCCCGTTAGAAGAGAGTAATGAGGGCTCCGGCTGTATGCACAGGAGGGGTGAGGACTTCCCTAGGGCCCCGCCGCAGCAGGGGGCTGTGGGGTTATATCCTTCCCTACAGCCGCTGCGACACCTGAGTATACGAGATGATCACGGCAGTAGTTCTGCTTCTGATCAGGAGGACTCCAGTGGGACAGAGGGACAGGATTTAGAGGAGGCAGCTTTGCATCGTGTTCAGGATCCTCAGTTTGTGGGCAGGCGTGTCTGCCCTCCGGCGGTTAGGGGGAGGAGTGCCTTAAAAGAGGAAGTTGGTATTCGGAACCGAGCACCGCCTAGTGCTCTGCCACGCCCTCATGTTCCCCCCCCCCTATGTCCCAGCCGAGGATTGCTGCCATTTTGTTAAGCCGCGGACGTGGTCCCGCCTGGCCTCCGCTTTCCCGGTTCTTTTGAATACCACTACCAATCAAAGAGGCTGGGAGCCAATCCCCTATACGGAACTTAAAGATTTAGTTCAGGCCTGCAAAGACTTTGGACCCACTGCTGACTATTCACTTATGCTGCTTCGCAGACCAGAACCTGTGGTGAAGTTCTATAGGCCTGACTCTCCCCAAATTGTGGAATGCATGATTGTCTTGGAGGTGTTTCAGACTTTTGGTAGTCCCTTTAATTTGTTCACAGACTCACAGTATGTGGCTAATGCAGTTGTTGGACTGGAAATTGCTGCTTCTATTCGTTCTGCTAGTCCTGTCTCAAACATTCTTTCTCAAATTCAATCTCTCATTTGGCAACGCTCCTCCCCCTTCTATGTTACCCATGTTCGTGCTCACTCCTTGCTACCAGGACCTATATCTCAAGCAAATGACTTGGTAGACAAAGCCACACGGATGACCATGTTAGCCATGAGTAGTCCTAAAGATATGGCCACCGAGTTCCATAGACTGTATCATGTTCCTGCTAACACCTTAAGAAAGACCTTTGCCATTTCTAGGTCCGAGGCACGTGATATTGTTAAGGCTTGTCAATCCTGTGTCACTTTCCTGCCTTCTCCACATGTGGGTGTGAACCCACGGGGCCTAAGACCTGGTGATCTTTGGCAGATGGATGTTACTCATGTCTTGGAATTTGGCAAGCTTAAATACCTGCACGTCTCGGTGGATACTTGCTCAGGAATCATACATGCTTCTCCTCTTGCAGGGGAAAAGGTTACTCATGTAAAAACTCATTGTTTGGAAGCCTGGGCGTCTTGGGGAAAACCGCGACGCCTAAAGACTGACAATGGCCCTGCTTATGCTTCCTCTGGCTTTCGTGCCTTCTGTGCCCAGATGCAGGTTGCCCACACTACTGGCCTACCTTACAACCCACAAGGCCAAGGTATTGTGGAGAGAGCAAATAAAAGTTTAAAAGCTATCCTTTTTAAACAACGAAGGGGGATAGCGGAGAATGCAACCCCCAAGGAGAGAGTCTCTCTAGCACTCTATACCCTTAATTTTTTAGTTTTGGATGTTCATGATAGGTCTGCAGCAGACAGACATTGCCACCAGGGGGCACAAGCACATCCGGAACTGGTCATGTGGAAGGATGTGTTGGATAATAAATGGAAGGGACCGGATCCTGCTTTGGTAAGATCCAGGGGAGCTGTTTGTGTCTTTCCACAGGACCAGGAATCGCCACATTGGGTCCCGGCCCGGCTAGTCAAGACGCTGACATCAACTCCAGAGGAGAGTCCAGGGGACGAGGATGGCCATCCAAGTACGAGTGCCAAAGATCCTGTGGATGCTGATCCTTATGTGCCTGGAGACTAGTAGAGGAGAATTGCGCTGGGGCATCCTGTCTGTTTTCCCCAAGCCCCTGCCCGTTCGCCACACGGCGAGAGTCCTTCCTCGGTTCTTCACCACTCAGCAAGGTCTCAATCTCCCTACGGTTGTTAAAGACCTGACCCTTGCCCCCCTGGGGGAGGCTCGACACTTCGAGGAAAGTGGAAGTCTCTGCTTTACTCTCGCCCGTGAACGTGACTCTTGTATACAACTGGAGATGCAGGCATTTGCTTGGTTTAGGGGGAACAGGAGATGGGGCCCAGAATCTACCTTTCGGAATTCGTCCCACAAAGCTTATAGTTACCCCTTCTCAGAAGAGGTGATATGGCTCAATGGTACCTTTTTTCGTGGCCAGAGAGGTACTGTGACTCTGCCTCAACCACGCCTGGCACCTCACTGTATGGGAACTTATGAAGGGGACCTTTGGCCATGGACGGAATGCCAGTCCAGTACTGTGGGCTGGGCAGATGTGGGACGGACCTTTACTTATTCCCCGAATATGAAAGGGCCTTTTCCTTTACAGTTGTCGTGGACGGAGGGACCATTTCTACAGGATAGTACTATGAACCCATTTTCAAAGTGGGTTCTGTGTGGGGTTAATGGTAGCTGCACAGATATGACACCCTTTGTTTTATTACGGGGGGGGACAGTTGCCCGTAATAATGTGTCTGGAGTAATCCATGAGCTACTATTCCTGAGCGAATTCCTTGAATGGAGATATGAGAGAGTGCTCGGGGGTGTCACCCGGATAGGAAAATACCTAGGAAAAAATGCCTCTTATGCCCCCACCCCGGTGTGTGTCCATCCACCATTCATGTTTGTCCTTAGTAACTTTTCTTTCAGCAATTGTTCTAATGCTTCTTGTTATTTGTCCCAATGTTGGGACGCAACACTCTATCACAGAGCCATGGTACTTAGGGTCCCCCGTTGGGTCCCCGTGCCTGTAGAGGCTCCTAGTACATTGTCTTTGTTCAGGCATAAGAGAGATTTTGGAATTACGGCCGCTGTTATTGCTGCGGTGGCGGCTGCTGCTGCCGCAGCTACAGCCGCTGGTGTAGCCATGGCTTCTTCCGTTCAAACCGCCTCTACCTTAAATACCTTGGCTTCTTCCACAGCTGCCGCCTTAGACACACAATCAAATTTAAATTCCCAACTCAAAGGTGGCATTATGATCCTAAATCAAAGGGTGGACCTAGTTCAGGAGCAAATTGATGTTCTTTGGCAAATCGCTCAGTTGGGATGTGAATGGAAACTTAATGCCTTATGTATCACTAGTGTTCAATATGAAAACTTTACAAGGGCAGCAAATCTGTCAAAGCAACTGTCCTTGTACTTGGCAGGGAATTGGTCCCTAGATTTTGATGCGGAATTGGAAGAACTAAGACAAGCTATTGTTATGATCAATTCCACGCGAGTGGACCTTAGCCTGGCTGAGGGTTTTACCTCTTGGCTTTCCTCTGCCTTTTCCTTCTTCAAGGAGTGGGTAGGGGTAGGGATGTTTGCAGTTTGCTGCCTTGGGGGCTGTGCGCTGTGCCTCTGGTTGATTTGTCGCCTGCAAGCCCAGACCAGGCGGGACAAGGTAGTTATTTCTCAAGCACTTGCCGCTTTGGAGTGTGGATCCTCCCCCCAGATTTGGCTGTCGGCCCTGAAAAACACCTAGTTTTTCCCTGGCCCCTGCCCCCTTAGGGCCTAAGGTGCTCATTATACAAGGAGGAGCAGAGGGTTGGTGTTGGGAACACGACATTCATTGGCGCTCAGGCTGCGAGACAAAGTACTGCACATGAGGTATGCTCTTAGCAGCCTCATGGAGGGCATGTTTGATTGCATATGGGTTGGTACCGACATCCCATCTCTGAGAAAAGGTACCGGACGGGTGAGGCACCAGCCTGGCTGGCCACCTGGCCTGGGGTCTTCACAATGTCCTTTTGTTTATCAGAGATCAAACCTCTACCTTCACCTGCTGCGCTTTATAATAGAAAGGGGGAACTGCAGGGAGCCACATCTAGTCCCCACCACTAGATGGCGCTGGCACTGCAGGAAACCACATGTAATCCGCCTTTACAAGATGGCGCTAACCTCGTGGCGTTCAGCTTCTTTACGACAGTGCTTTCGCGCCAACCGTATTCAAGGTACGCGCATGCGCTTGACGCAACCTGTCCTGAGCCTATCCCGTGGCGCCTGGTGGTGACAAGCGGGTAAGCAGCCAATCAGTAGGTGCCTCATTGCCCATCCCCCTATAAAAGTAGCTGCACATCCCGCCCCCGCGTCCTTCTCCATCCGCTCTCCCTGTTAACCAAGAAGCTCTCCAATAAAGTGTGATCAAGAAGGATCCTCGTGTGGTGATTGTTCTTTTCCCGCTGGTCGGGGGGGCTCGCCGCACTTTACAAGACTGTAAAAGTCAATATCTTTCCCCCAGGCTGAGGCTGGGAAATGAGAGATTTGCTGGGTGAGTTTAAGATCCTCCAAGAAGGTGCAACAAGTATGAATGTTCTCAGATTGTGGGCAAGGCCACGACTAATTCTCACTTCATACGCCCTGCAATCAAGCCAGGAGTGAGAAGAAGGGTCACGTCTTCGCGCATCCTGGTGCAAAGCAAATGCAGGCTTCCCTCAGGCAGTAGCCTGGGCGTAGAGTCAAAGGGAAGGAGTGCTAATGGTGCTAAGTTCATAGTCATGACAACAGCAATCACTAATATTCACTTAGCACATACTCTGCCAGGTACTGGTACACACAGTTTGCATAAGTGAACCAAAAATCAACGTGTTGCAGAAACACTGAAACCAATAATGCTACTGCCCCAAAAATGATCAAAAAGGTTATGAGCAGATGGACTGAGGACGTAGAAAATGAGGAGCAAGGGAGATGGCTCAGTCAGTATGGTGCCTGCCTTACAAGCGTGGATCCCCACGGTCCATGTGAAAAAGCCAGGCATGGTGGCATGCACTTGTAATCCCAGCACTGGGGAGATGGAGACAGGTGGACCCCTGGGGCTCACTGGTTGGTCAAGCCAGTACAGACTACTTGACAAGCACTGGGCCAAGGAGAGATCCTGTCTCATAAAAAAGGTGGATGTCATCACGGGTTCTGTGAAATGACTGGTGACGCAAGGCGTCTGTCCTTGAACACGCTCTCCCAGCCATCCCCTGTCCTTTGGCCATTTACCCAGCCGGAGACCTCCCCACCCTGGCCTCGTGCATCCTCCATGGCTCACGGAATTCATTCTCTTTATCGCGTCATGGTCCAAGCTTCTGTCAACTTTTCTCCCTGAAATTGCTTCTCCTTTCTCAGAAATTTTATAAACAAAGTGACGCAAAACAAACAAAAAAAAAATGAGCCAGGAGGAAAGAAAGCAGTATATTCCTCCTCAATTCACACCAGAAATTTGTGAAGTGATGAAAACTGATGACCAGATACCAACTGTCCAGGTTTTCAGTGAACTAGCTACATAGCAAGGCAAGTCACTTAGAGCAAGGCAAGCCTCTGTGGACCACGGTCCCCTCATCTTTAAATGCTAGCATTAAATGAGAACATCTCTAAGTAAGGACTGGTCTACTGAAACTATATGAGATGATTTGGTCTGACCTGGCTTCAATGCCAGTCAAAACGCACTGTCCATCATCAATTCAAACGGGTTATGGAATTTGAGTCTACACTAGTCTAGGCAAGTATAGAAGTCTTTCTTAGACTTCTTTTGTACTACCGGTAATGGTTAATTTTCATCGTCAATTCGACAGAAGTTGGAATCATCTCGAGTCATGTTTGAGAGAACATTTCCTGAGAGGTTTGACTAAGGACAGACTTCTCTGAATGCAGTTAGCACTGCCCCCATGGACTGGGATCCCAGACTGAATAAGAAGGAAAACTAGGAGAAAGCTAGATGGTCACCAGCATGTTCTCCTCTCTCAGCTTCCTGACTGTAGACACAACGTGGCCAATCACCTCATGCTCTGGATGCCAGAATTAGAGCCACTGTGCTGGTGCACGCCTTCCCTGCCATGATGGTTGTACCCTCGAAGTGTGAGCCAACGTAAACCCGCCCTCCTTGATGTTGCTTTTATCACAGCAATGAGCAAAGTAACTGATGGACATCAGAATAGTAAACAGGTTTCATTAAGAGCATCCACCTTCCTTTGCCAAAGAGTGTATCATATCTTAAAAGACAGAAAATCTCTACAATGAAAATGAAATCAAGCAATTTAATTAGAGAGCATAAATGGGGACTGGGAGATGGCTCAGCTGGCAGAAAGTGTTTGCTTGCAAAGCCTAACAGCCTGGGGCTCAATTCCCCAGCACCCATGTAGGGAGTGCATGCATCTGACATTCGTTTGCAACAGCAAGTGACCCTAGCATGCCAGTATACACACATGCACATATGCATAAATAAATAAATAAAATTTTAAAGGAAGAAATAACTTAGCATAGGCTTTCATCCCAGAAATTTTAAATTACAGCATGCTTACAAGCTCTCCAAAAAGGGGGAAAGGGATCCACACGGCAGTGTTAAAACAGACCACAAAAGAGAACACAAAGACAGCCATCCCCGTCAAAACGGGTCGCTCTGGTCTCTACAAGGATGTCGCTTTTCCAAGAACCAAGTCTCCAGCTCCGCTGCTCTGGACACAGAAGACTCAACTTTGACTGGCTTCCCACTGAAATATCAAAGTGGTGAAGGCCTCTTGCTTTTTAGGAAAAGGGCGCAGAGAAAGGATAAAATTCCCTTCATCTGCCAGGTTTTAACTTCAGGGCCTCCCCTTAAAGCCAGAGCAGCATCGTCCCCTAGGCTGGCAGGCCTTCAAAATCTGTCTTTACTGCTCCTAAGATAAACCCATATGTCAGCGCTGGCAGAAGCAGCAGGGATTCCCAAGAACAGAGCAGCCTTGGCCCCGCATTACTGGAACTCGTTCCAAATGCTTTAGGTGTAAAAGCTGCCGGTGGGCGAGGAGGAATCAGCGTGGGCGAGCCCGGGGGGGCTGTGCTTCTCAGGAGGGGAGCCCAGCCAGCTGATCCTAGATCCTACCCCAGGGCTGCCTTAGAGACCCCAGCCTCAGGAGGGCAGGAGAGGCCTGGTGTTTGCATCTAGCTCCCCCTAGTGGAGCAGTCCAGATGCACCAGCACTGTCTCCTGAAGGGGGGCTGTGGAGAGGCGCAACCTCCCACTGGGAAGTTAAAGATGTCTGCGAGAACCCGCGCCTGCGCCCCTCTCATATTCTGCAGCTGGACAACTAATCACCCTGTGCTTCGCGCCTACTGTCCACCTGGCTTTTTAGAACAAAGACAGCACACGAGGGAACTGGACGTCTTCTCTGTCTCTCGTGATGTTCAGTCTGGTGGGATGGGCGGTGTTGAGGTCGGGTTCACATTGCTGGCAGCAAACACCCGACCAAAAGCAGCTTGGGAGGAGGCCTATTTTGGCTTACAGACTTGAGGGGAAACTCCATGATGGCAGGGGAACACGCTGGCATGAGCAGAGGGTGGACATCACCTCCTGGACCACATCAGGTGAACAACAGCAGCAGAAGAGTGTGTCAAACACTGGCAAGAGGAAGCTGGCTATAACACCCATAAGCCCACCGCCAACAATACACTGCCTCCAGGAGGCGTTAATTCCCAGATATCCATTAGCTGGGAACCTAGCATTCAGAACACCTAAGTTTATGGGGGACACCTCAATCATACCACCATAGGTGGGGCCAACATCAGAATTTATGCGTGCCAAACACCGCGAGAGATAACATTACAATGCACCGAGGCTGAAGGAGAGCCTTGAAATCAGACTGCCTCCCTTTTCATTGGCTTCTCTGCCCACGGGGTGTTCTTTCAACAAAGACACACTGAGCATCTACTGAATACCAAGCACTACTCTATGACATCGGGGTGCAGCAACACAGGTGAGTGCTTCTGCTCTTGTGAACCTGCATCCTTTATTAAGTGAAAACAAAAGGTGTTCAAAGCACCCACTCTGTAAATAAATAACCTCAGAATTTAAGCCTGGCACAATACAAGAGAACAGTGATGTTGGCTTTCTTTATCTGAGTGGTAGACCTTAGAGTCCACTTTGTTTTAGGGTTTTTCTCCCAGTTGTAAGTCAAAGGGGTAGCCATCCTAGGCTGGACAGGAACCAGCTCAACCTCTGTAAGTAGCTATGAATGCCAAACATCTAGATGTTTCCGTGATGATAAGAGTAAAATACAGGTGGATAGAGAAGACACTCCGGGCTCTGAGCCAGTCATCTCCAGGAAAGCAGATCTGATGGGCCAACTTCTCCCTTTCACTTGGTCCCATTTGGCCATCAAGGACTGGCTCATGTCATATGTCTCTATCCTCCTCTGTGTCCACCTCCCTTAACCCCAGTGTCCCTCCCTCTGTCTATCCTCCTATTCCTGGCCTGTTGTTGCTTTCATCATATAAGCATGCTGGTCATGACCCCCGTTCCCTGAAAAGGTAAATATATGAATATCTACCAAGATATGGATTTATTCCTGTAAGAAACATCTGGTAGCCTGAAGACTAAGGTGTGTCTTTAGCACAACTTATGCTAGCGAGCAGAAGGTATTGTTCCAGTTGTTGACACCTGGGTAGTTCTTACTTTCAAAATATGTGGGTATTTCTCACTTTCAAAAATCTCAAGAGAAGCCAGGCATGGTGGCACACACCTTTGATCCCAGCACTTGGGAGGCAGAGGTAGTAGGTTCACCCTGAGACTACAGGTCAGCCTGGGCTAGAGTGAAGCTCTACCTCAGAAAACCAGAAAAAAAAAAAAAAAGAAAAGAAAAGAAAAAATAGAAAAAGAGATCAAGAGGAGAAGGAGGTACTGAATCAGAAGAGCATTGCTAGGGCCCGAGTGTTACTGTGTATGTTCAGCCCCGTCGTCATTCCTGAGGTATCTTGGATCCCTTTGAGGGTTTATCGTCCACGCCCGTGTGAAGAGACAGGAGTTAGGCCTGTGGCAAGAGAAAAAGTGGCAAAAAAAAAAAAAAGAGGCTGTCAAGAGGTCAACTCTACACAAAATATCTCTCACACCCTCCAAGGCGCAGAGAACATTGCTGAAGAAAGGGCAGGAAGAACGTAAGAGCCACAGGGTGAAGGCGTACGTTGGGGCACTGTCCTCCTGACATGAACCAGCTGGTTACCCAACCCCAACCGGACCCGCACTGTTCTGATGCCATCAACATTGGGGGATGGAGGACAAAAGGAATGAAACAACAAAACAGGAGAAGGAATGCCTAGGGAAAGAAGAGGGTACTCAGTGGAATGGGGGCAGGATAGAGGGGACAAAAGAGATAGTTGACAGTGGCCAAAAGGCAGCGACGATCGGCTCTGTGATGCTGATGGGACACCATTCAGCAGGGCCGCGGTATCCAAGACCTTCTTTGGCAGGGCCAAGAAGTCTTCCAGCGACCTCCTGGAGTGCCTGTTGTCTGACGGTTTGCGCTATTGCTATCTTTCCCTTGGAATTTTTGGAGTTATTATAAGTTTGTTACTACTTATTTTTGCTTTCATTTTCCCCTTCTCAGTAGGAATAGGGAATCCAATTCAGATATGCTTATACAGTCACCAATGATTAAACAAGAAAATAATGTTTCTACAGAAATTTCTGGGGCTGTAATGTTTAAACAGGTAAACAGATTATGGATCCTGAAACTATGACTAGTTTGAATGAACAACGTTTCTCAACACCACAAATGTGTATTTCACCTAATGAGACACGTTCCATGCAGTGCTACGTGCCTTACCAATTCTTCCCAAGAAGCATTACTTATGATTATAGTAATTAACAGACACATTTCCTGAGCCTACAGATGACTTACTAGAAAAGGAGCCTGAGATGCTAGGGAGCAAAAGAACACATCTTTCAAATAATCGGGTTGGGCCCACACAGGAAAGTAAAACAGAATGTGTAACTTTCAGAATTAACAGTAGAGTTTGGTGGGCTCCTAAAGGAAAGACATCAATGCAAAACACTGGTTGGCTAGATCAACTTTTACCATATACAGAGGCATACATTAATGGAGTAAGGGTGGTCTGGAATGATGGAAAAAGAGTTAAATATCAAAATCTTCCTTTTATGGAGAGACTTGCAAGGTCAGGACCAAACTGTAAAATGGAGCAACAAAGACAAGTCATAGAAAGACAATTAAATAAGGACTGGACTAGAAATAGAGAAACATACTGTTATTCAGGCAGCAAGATAATATTATGTAGAGAGTGGCTAACACAGCCCTTTCTGGGGTAAAAAGGTCTACCATCTTATAACCACAAGAGCTACCTGCCAGGGCTCTTGGCTAGTTTCCATGAGCCTGGGTAAGTTATTAACCAGTTTGCAATCCTTGACTTTGTTGTTTAAGATGTTATCAGAATGTCTATGGGGCAAGAGGCTCATGAGTTAAGCAGAAGCAGGGAAAGCCAAGGAGAGCATTGTGCAAGATTTCTTAAAGAATAGAAGCTACATGAATAAGTTGCTATATCTTGCTTGCAGAAAGAATAACGTATTATAAAAATATAAATAAAGAAGCAGAGCTGTGCTCTGCATCCAGAGTGCTTCACCTGAACTACTACTGGTCCACATTGCTTCCTCACAACGCCAGACTCCACGCATCCCCTTCGAGGTCTACCGCCCCAGCAGATAGTAGGATGGGCCCTCCAGTATAGTCATATTTTAAGTTCTCTGGGCTGAGGAAATGGCTCAGAGGTTAAAGGAACTTGCTTGCAAAGCCCACTGGCCTGTGTGCAACCCAGGTTCAAATTACCCGTTGCCATGTGAAGGGAGAAGCACAAAGTGGTGCATGCGTCTGTTGTACATTTACAGTGGCATGAGGCCCTGCAAAGCCATTCTCCACACACACACCCACTTTCTCTCTCTTGCAGATAAATAAATAAAATAGTTTTAAGTTCTCAATTAGAAATTCAAAAGGAATGATATTATTAGACATTTCCTAAGGGGGAAAGAGAGAAAGAAGAAGAAAGGGCTAGCAAACATGATTGTTTTCAGGCTACTGATGAAACATCAAAAACTTGCATTAAACAATGGTCTGAGCAACCAGAGGTCTCAGCTACTCAGAAGCAAACACCACGACACGACGGAAACACCAGTGCGATAGTGGCACACAGCTGATTGGCTCAGGCATCCACTCACTGTAAGGGAACCCATATCTGGAACTGAGAACCAGAACAGAATCCTATGGAAACAAAGTCTCCAGTGTCAAACTCTTGCTAGTCTTTGGCTAATAGAGGGGTTACTTACATCAACTTCTCCCTACATTAAAAAATGCTTATCCCATTTAAACTATGCTGACTTCACTCCCCATTGGACAATCTGTTCTTTTTCAGAAGGTGGTGAGACCCAAGGAGATAAACCACCCCTTGCATTTCAGCCAAGCCACAGCTGAATCCACAGAGGAATTGGGGAGATGAGCAAGAGTGCTGTTTCCATGCTGAACCTAAGAATCAGTGCCAGGGTGTAGGAGACAGACGCTGAGGATACTCAACATCTACCAAAGTAGAGATCCAGAGGCTACTAAGAGCTCATCACTGAAGTAGACTTAAAACTCACCCACCATGGCTCAGAATTTTTCAGAAGAGGGGGCGGAAAGATTGTAATAGCCACAGGTTGAGACATCATGCCCAGAGACTTTCACTCCCCCCCCCAAAAAAAATAACTGACAACTGCTCGCACAGTGCATAAACTACAACCCCATGGGGAGTACCTGCAACCCCACTGAGGGGCATCCCCAGTGGAATAGGGGCAGGGATGAGGGAAAAGAGGGTATCAAAACATGATGTATCCATATGCAACCTCTTGTTAATATTAATAATAATAAACATTTTTTAAAAGAAATAAAGTATCTCAGGCATCTTAGAGTGAAAAAAAACTTACATTAATGTGGACAGTTTTCTTAATATGCTCAGTAAAAAAATAAAATATGAAGCAGAGAGTAAAAATGTGCTGAATTTGACATCAGAAATTTAAGACCTATTTCTGCATTTTGCTAGATGGTACAGGTATACATCCATGATTCCAGTCCTTCCAGGCTCAAAGGGAGTATGTCCTACCCTCCTTCCCTCAGGTCAGATGAAGCCATGTGCCTTCTTTAGTCAACAGAATGTGGTTGGAGGAAATGTGATTCTCTACCAGATAGACACATTTAAGTACCAGAGCCTGATTCCTCATGCTCTGTTGTAGCAATTTTAAAAGTTCTTATTAATACAGAATTGAAAGAAAACAAAAACAGAATTCTGAGTCATAACATGGAAGACACTGCTCCAATGGGTTTCCTATGTGCCCAATGGACTTCATAGAGATAATAAATAGTGTTCTGTTCTTAAGACCTTGATTTTTTTTTAGTATTGTTTGTTATTGAGCATAACCTAACTAATGCATCCTCTTATTAACCATAGGATTTCAAGTAAGTTACATCACCTCCCTGAAGTTTAGTTTGTTCATCTGTAAAGGGGAATTATAACAGTTTCAATATTATTATCATAATTAAGGACTACAATGTATTTTAAATGATGAAGTCAAATGATTCAATGTGTATGATCTAAGATCTTCCTATTGTCTAGTCACTACTGTAGACATTAGACAGACATAAATAGGCAAGATGTCTTCCCTTCAGGAGTTCTCAGCCTTTGTACAAATCACTGTGCCTGTTCCCTGAGCATCAAAGGTGAAAAGATAGTCTTGGGAAGGTCACAATTGAAGAGATAAAAAACAGACATAAGAGAAATTCCTCTCACCAAAGCATCCAAAGAATAGAAGTGAATAGCATCACTCTGGCTTCTTTTGTTCAAGCCTACAAAAGAAGGTAGAAATGGCTTCAGAGCTGTCTGTGAAACATCCAGCAGGTCCTGTTTCAATTCATCTTTGAACTCCTCTGTCTATTTTCACCTCAGTCTCAATGTTCCTTTTGCTCAATGTGTATCTCTAACCTTGATGTCTTTGGCAAGCTCCTGATGGGAAATTCTCAGTCAGTTGGACACCTCCACTTGCATGTTTTAAGATCATATCTAGCTTAAAGAAAAACCACCACCAAACTTTATCTTTGGCCCTGAAAGACAGCTCACCTTCCTTCTCTTCACTATGCATGCAGTCCAAGGAGTTGGCAACTTCACTGTCATCTTTAACTGGTTGCAATCCCTACGCCAAGTTTGCAAATCCTGAAGATGTCACCTCCAAAATCTCTTGCTGTTGATGGCTTCCTTCCTAACTAGCCACCTGTCACATTCCTGCAAAACAACCCTACATACCTCCAGTCTACGTTCTTCTTTACACACAGTTCAGGTCTTCCACATCAGAGCCTGTAATAGCTCTCCATTTCCTATCAAATGAATTCAAACTGTTCAACCCAACTTCAAATCTCTCCAAATATATTTCTTACAAATATTTCCCAAGCACCTTCTGAGTTCCAGACCCACCCACTCAATGAGCCAGAGACATGTCAGTCCAGCTCCATGCCCAAATGCCTTCTGTCCAGATGAAGGATTATGGTGACAATGGAAACAAAGATGTCTTGGATCTTTGATAGAGCATGCTGCAGGGAACATGATTGGAACATCCAGCGTCAACCTCTGTGAATGCCAAAGTCACCTGGGCTACTCCCAGACAATGGCTGAGCACAGCCAACTCATTCCTGCCCACAGCGGGTTTTGTAGTGGGCAGTGGTGGCTCTATGACTCATCACTGGTATGGCCAAAAACTCTCACACAACAGTTTTTGACTTTTTCTACTCCATCTCTCCTCCTGTCTTTTCACAGGAGTCAGACCAACACAGCATCTTCACAAATGTTCCCCAGTAATTTTTTTTTTTTGGCATTTATAATTCCTTCTTGATGTTTGATTCTTGGTGGCCCCAAACTGACTGAGAATTATTCAGATAAACATGTAATTTTAATTTAGGATGGTGATGGAAAGTTAAGCATGATGTGGTCCATGAAGAAGCTCCCTAAACCAATCCTGGGGAAGGAAGAGATGCTGGACATGGAACTAGAATAAACCGTAGAGGACATATGGTTTATCATGTTCTTGTATGTTTTTAATGTGAGAGGGAGAAAATTGGTGCACCAGGGCCTCAGCCACTACAATCAAACTCCTGATACATGTGCTCCCTTGTACACATGTACAACCTTGTGCACTTGCATCACTGTACGTCTGGCTTAAGTGGAATCTGGAGAGTCAAACATGAGTCCTTAGGTTTCTCAGGCAAGCACCTTAACTGCTAAATCATCTCTCCAACCCATGCCCTTGCATTTTTTCTGGCAGCGTTCTTAATGCCAAAATTAGTACACAAATGTGGAGCCTGAACTTTTATCGTATTACCCTCAACTTTTCTTTATTGTAAGTAGGAACTTGAAGGCAGCAGTAAATGGTTCCATGTTTCCAAACTTGAAGTCCAACTTGAATAAAAGAGGCTTGAGGTGAGATTTCAAACTATTCCCTCTACAGATAGAGAGAGGGAGTCCTGTGAGACCCAAATGGACCTGGGTCCTGGACCCTCCTATTTTGGCATCTCCTGAGACAGCGTAAATTTTGCTTCTAGAAGTTTCTGAAATTGTCTAATACTAAACATAGGTGCAACCAATCAAATAGCACATTGAATTTCTTTTTATCCTTTTCTTATCTAAGAGAATTATTTTATAAACCAGTTACACTGCAATTAACACCATTACCAAGTAAGCCAGGATACTTAACGCAAATCCCGACATAAGCAAGTGTTGTTTGGGTTGGATTTTAATTTCACAAATTATATATTTGATAGAAGCAATAAGTATTTTTGAAAGTATTAGCCATTTAGAAAGCTAAAATAACTTGTTTTTCCTTCATTCAGCTCTTTGAGGGAAGGGCTGATGTCTTATATCAGTAACCATGAAGATAAAGTCAGGATCATTTGCATCTGCCTGGCCACCTCTTCAGCCTCTGCTCCTCCCTGTCTTTTGTCCTCTGGGCAGCTTGCTCCTTGCTGGCTTCATCCTTCTGCCCTGGCACCTGCCAGAGAATACACAGATGCTCATTTGGCTAGCCTACTTCGCTATGGCAGGCAGGCATGCATTTGCTCTCTACTCTCAGAATTCTACAGATGCCCAAGCAAGATATTAAATAGCACCAGGAGTTAGGGCAAGCCTTTTCCCAAGTCAGTTAGATGCAACTGGCCCTCTGAAGAGTCAGGCATGACATTTTTCCACCTTCTCTGGCCAGGAATTCCTTCTCATGTTCCACACTGCCCCCCACCCAGTGCCCTCAAACCGGACTAGTTCTTCCTCCTTGCTATGGGTAGGTCCTGCCACCACAGCAAATCAAGAGCCAAAACGTCCATGCCAACCTCTCTTGCAGGCCTGCTCCTTGGAAAAAATTGATGGCAACAGCAAGTGGAAGGCATTTGTGCTCAGCAGAAGACACAAGTTCCCACTGTTTTATTCCTGCATCCATTCCAGCTGCATCTTTCTTTCTCTAGAAATCCCTATGCTGTTCCTTTCCCAATCTTCCATTTTCTCCTCCTCTCCTAACACCATCTCCTCTTATCCAAACACCTGATGCTGATGTGATAACATACCCCCCCAAGAGCAGTTTACTTTAATGTCCCTATCAGATCCTTTGATCAGAGACTGTGATAGAAATGAAATTCACACCAGGATGTTTATTGGGGATGTTCTCAGGATGGACACCCAAAAGACCTAAAGAAGGAGGAATGAACAGAGACAGAAGCTGAACTGGGAAACAGTCACTTAAATGGCCCAGCCTGAGCTGGAGAGATGGCTTAATGGTTAAGGTGCTTGCCTGCAAAGACTAAGGACCCATGTTCAACTTTCCAGATCCCACATAAGCCAGACTCACAAAGGTGAGGCAAGCACAAAGTCGCACATGCCCACTAGGTGACTCAAGAATCTGGAGTTTGATTTTGCAGTGGCTGAGGCCCTTGTAAGTCATCTCTCTCTCTCTCTCTCTCTCTCTCTCTCTCTCTCTCTCTCTAAAACAAAAGACCCAGCCTGACCTAAGCAGAGCTCTGGCATGAGACACTCATTTAGAGTTATTCCAGATTGAGACATGGCAACCAGAAATTTGTGTCTTGTGTCATAATTACAAACTGCCCTACTAGAAGGAACATGATGTTAATTGGGGCTTTCTTCCAATAAGAGTAATTCTTGGAGAGTCATCTAAGAGCCCCAGCAGTCAAGACCCTCAGCAACTAAAAGGCAGTGCACCTGATCATTACTAAAGATCTGACACCACACCTCTGCAACCATGGTAATTTGATGTATTATATAAAGGGTTTGAAATCTTTCTCTCACTCCAAAAATATTTATTGAAAGTGGAAAGCCTTGGGAAAAAAAGCAGCACATAATTCTTTCTAGACTGTGAGTCCTTAAGGGCAGAACCATCATCTCTTTCTCTGTACCTGATATGTAATCATCACACAACACACACCTGCTGAGGTAAGGGTGCTAGGAGTGGAGTGGGCATGATAAATAACGCTGCTTTCCCTACTCAGGTTCAAAATCATTTGAGAAATATACAAGATCATACTGTTGGGGCCAAGATACCACCTTCATCTCTAGCAACAAGTGCTACTAGAGGATGTGGCTTCTGTTTGTGAGAAAGTATAAGAAATAAATAATAGGGAAAGCCAGACTCATCTGCCCAGTCCTAGAGACTGTTGGGAAACAAGGGGAACCTCTGAGTGCACGGAGAAGCACCACCTTCTCTGGGGACTCTAAGAAGGAGAAACTTAGCTGAGAACAACCGCCCATCTCTGCTCCCACAATTTATGGGCAGAGATGTCACTTTCCTACCTGCACAGATAAGGGAAGGAAAAGGCCAGAGCATAAAGAAGGGTACACTAGAATTGAGGAAGCTTTTACTTTAATGAATATATATAGACCAGACTCAAAAGTGAGAGCTGTGTAGTACTATATTCTAGCTATTGCAAAAGCAATTTCTAGCCACGACCTTGCCATCTGCCAGAGACAATGGACCCCATTGCCTCTGAGTAAGTACCAGCGGGATCCACCTGCAACCCTGATTTCTTATCTAATATATAAGTAAGAACTTTAAAAATTAAACCTGAAATTGACAGTGTCAGTAATTTAGGTGGTTATCCACAGGTGGCAATTTTGGAACCTGTGTGGTTGCTATGGAAATAACTCTCCTGTAACATCCTGTCCAGGGAACTGAGAACGGTTTTCTTGAGACCTGAGTTAATCTCTGGCATGACATGAGTCGCCACATGCCAGGGAAAGCTACCTGGGTGGTAATAATGGTGTAATGCTCTTGACTGGATTGCAAGATTGGCCATTGGTAGCACTCAGATGCAAGTTAAATGGAATCAATTCGGTCTGTGCATCACTGCAAACAAAATCAGATTTCTCAGCCGGGCGTGGTGGCGCACGCCTTTAATCCCAGCACTCGGGAGGCAGAGGTAGGAGGATCACCATGTGTTCGAGGCCATCCTGAGACTACATAGTGAGTTCCAGGTCAGCCTGGGCTAGTGTGAAACCCTACCTCAAAGAAACCAAAACGAAAAAACTCAGATTTCTCCCCAGTACTGCACTAGTAATAAAACGTGTGACTCGGTCCCACAAGGAAAAGCAAATTTAAGCTTGTGCAGGGACTGCTGTGTAGATGCTAATCAAGCTCCTAAGCCTGCAGAGAGTCCCTGACGCATGTGTTCTGTAACAGTGTCTGTTATGGTGACAGTTCCTGGCAAAGGGTTTGGCTGTGTGCTCGGGGAGGGAAGCAGTTTCGCAGACCACTGTCTTTCATAGCAGGCTGGAGCTCTCTCTTCCCAGAGGCTGGACAGCGTCCTCATTCCTGCTCTTTGAATTACATCTGGAAGAGGAGCTCCTAAGATCTAAATTGCTCCCTGGGCCCAAACTAAATCAAATCCAGGACTGAGAACTTCTAGTTCAAAAGCTCCCAGTGGTAGCCAGCTTTCCAGATAAATACAAGGAAGAAAAGACTACACTTTATGCCTTTGGGCTATGGGCAAAGGAAAATAAAAATAAGAAACATGTTAATGAACTGAAAATGAAGATTAGTCACATAGCTCCGTGCTTGTAATAAAATATCATACATTGTCTTCTCTGGACTTATTGTTTCCCCTCTGAAACTTTGAGCGTAACATTAACTGTCTTAAATAAGTACTAAGACTATCACATAAATATCTTTTTAAAAATATATTTTATCTATTTATTTGAGAAAGAAAGAAAGAAGAGAGAGGGGGCAGAGAATTGGCACACCAGGGCCTCAGCCACTGCAAAGGAATTCCAGATGCATGTGCCCCCTTCTACATCTGACTTACGTGGGTCCAGGAGAGTCAAACCCAGATCCTTTGACATTGCAGGCAAACACCTTAGCCCTAACCGCTAAGCCATCTCTCCAGCCCTCACATAAATATCTTAACCTGTCTGGATTTCTCAGTTTCATCATTTGTAGAGTCATTTGACAATAGTTCAAGCCATTTTCTATTCTAAAATATCATGGCTATGATAAGGGAATGTCTATTGCTATGTATAAGTACTTGTTAACTGAAGTAATGAATAGATGAAAGAATGATTGGATGAACCTATGCCTTAATGAATGCAAGCCTGTCACTTAGGAGGAATGTTTCTATCCATATATCTCTTCTCACTCAGGCTTCTGCAAAAAAAAATTTTTTTGAAGCCCTAAGTTATCCATTGTATATAATGAATTAACTACTCTCTATGCCTCTCTATGGTATTAGATATGCACTAATTTGGGGAGAATCAAGAAGGCCACTCAAATCATGGTCTGCATTCTATGGTCAGTTAATAAAGGTTATATAATTTTTGAATAGCCAACCAACTTCTTTACCAGCCAGAATCCATTATAATGTCCAGAAATGTTCTAATTGTCTGTGTCACCAATTCCTGCCCATGTGTGTGATCTGGAGACTTGCCCCATCCAGCCCCGTAATTATGTTACATGACATAATATCCATGTTGGCATTGTGCAGTGACTTTACTGTTGCCCACCATGGTGTGAGAGGTCATGTAGCCATGACTGCAAGTCACCTCCAGGAACTGGCAGCAGCCCCCAATGACCCTAAAAACAGAACAAGGTCTTTCTCCTACCACTGCAAAGCACTACATTCTTCTTATTACTACGTAAGGGAGGAAGAGGATCATAAGCTCCAGACACAAACATAACCTGTGCGATACTTCAACAGCAGCCTGTGAGAACCCAGTGAAAAGACTACATAAAGCATGTCAGGCTCCTAGCCTCCAGATACTGAGATAACAGATGTACATTGTATTTAGCTACTAGTTTTCTGGAAAGTGATTGTGCAGAAATCGTCAACTATTATAATATTTCAGGAGGGAGACCTCATCATACATGGAGCAGGAGATCCTGCAAGCTACAAAATCAACAAGCCAGGCAAGAAGCACACACTCGAGTAATAACAGCACACAGCCTATGCAGGTAACCAACTGTTCTTGGATAAGATATGAGGTCTTCTCAGTGAGAGAGAACTGATACCTGGTACTAGAAACCAACTCAGAATCTTTTGGGTAGGAAACTTATAGAATCCAGAGAGAAGCTCTCATTGCTTTTTTGGCAAAGAAGGGTGATATACACATCAAAAAGTCCCTCACGTCAGGCCTGGTAACATATGCCTTTAATCCCAGCACTTGGGAGACAGAGTTAGGAGGATCACTGTGAGTTTTAGGCCAGTCTGACACTACATAGTGAATTCTAGGTCAGCCTGAGCCTAGAGTGAGACCCTACCTTGAAAAAAAAAAAACTCCCACAAATAACTATGTTTATCCTCTTTAATCCAAGCCCCTCTCACTTTTGGTTAGAGAATCTGTTTTAGTTTACAGGTGACAGAGGATACTGAGGAGATCCAAGATCCATCAAAACAACAAGAAAGGACATACAAATGCCTACCATGAGACGTGTCCCTCTACTACATCTGCCAGGACCCAGGAGACATTACAGAGCAAACAGTGATACGAATGCTACTCTCACTGATAGCCTGACAACCAGCTCCAGGGAGATGGCAACAGACACTGTGGCCACTCAAAACTCATCAAAGCAGAAAACCAGAGGCCACAGAGAACTCAGCACTAATTCAGACTTCTAACAGACCTGGCGAGGCTCAGGGAACGTTGCAGAAGAGGGAGCAAATCGATTGTAAGAGCCAAGGGTGTGTAGGAATATCCTGAGGCATGGTCCCTCCACCCACAGAGACTGACTGAGGCCTTTATAACCTCATAGTGAATTCCAATAACCCACCGAGGAGGGGCCTCAGTGGAATGGGGACAAGGGAGAGGAGATATAATTATATAACCTTTAAAAAAATTGAGGCAAGGTCTTGAAACATCATTAATAGATACAATGATAACCATTTCAGTCTTACTCCCTAAAGGACCTGTGGTGATTAATTTGCATAACTATACATTGGGCAAAAAGAAACACTCGGAAATTTTAAGCATGGAAACAGTCTAAGCCTCTACTGATATTTAGTAATCTGAAGTTCCATTGTGCACCATCTTCTGGTTTGGGAGCACATAAGGGCCAAGTAGTAAAGTCCTAACCCAGCTCCTGGAGTGACAGGGTTAATGCATCCATACCCCCATCTGGTGATTATCCTTGGTCTCCAAATATAGGATTAAATTGAACAAACTGGGAGGTTGGCATGATTTGTGTGTAAGAGAGAGACAGAGAAAGAGAGAGAGAGAGGAGTATAAATTTTCACTTTAGTTCTTCGACTTATAGGACCTATTGAATTTCAAAAATCAAATGGAAGCTTCTTCCCGCCCTCCCCCAAGCTGGTGGCCCATGCCTGTAATCCATGCACTTGAGAGACTGAAGCAGAATGATTGCTGCATATTTAAGAGCAGCCTGAGCTACAAAAATGAATTCCAAGCCAGCCTGGGATACAGAGTGGGGAACCTGCCTCAGAAAAGGAAAGGACGACTGGATAGATGGGCTCAGCAGTTAAAGACACTCACTGGCAAAGCCTGATGGCCTGTGTTCAATTCCCCAGTACCTACGTAAAGCCAGATTCACAGAGTGGAGCATTTGTTTGGAGTTTGTTTGCAATGGCAAGAAGCCCTACCATGTCCATACTCTTCTCTCTCTCTCTCTCTCTCTCTCTCTCTCTCTCTTCTCTTTCTCACTCTCAAATAAATAAATAAATTTTTTAAAAGGGAAGACTACACCATATCTCCTCCTTGTGAATGGTAAACATCACTGTCATATACAAAGAATAAAGAGATGGTATTATATCATTACCCATCTCACCTATAAAAATACCATGTCCATCCAAAACAATGACCATAGATTACCACCTGCTTAAGCTAGCAGTAAGGCCAGATGTCACTGCTATTGTGTGTGTGTGTGATACCTGCCAGCACACAGTCTGAGATTCATAGTATTCAAGCACTATGATTGAGCAAATGAGTGCTTCTCTATCCCTAAGAGAAGGCTATTTACACCGGAAGGATGGGTCATTGCTTATACCTGAATTAATTCTCTTAATCAATATAGTCTGAAGGGATATGGGCCTTCAGGGCATTCTACATGCTATGACATTGGACCAATATATCAATGACTTCCTGACAATGGAACTGAATGGACAAGATGTTCAATTGCTTTGAAGTCCATAGGAAGTAAGTCAAAAACTCAAAAGCTACCTCTTTGG
The DNA here is from genome assembly GCA_036346955.1 of Dipus sagitta. NCBI lineage: Eukaryota > Metazoa > Chordata > Mammalia > Rodentia > Dipodidae > Dipus > Dipus sagitta. The sequence continues at coordinate 189,476,131 of CM070771.1, forward strand.
TATAGTTCTTAGGGGTACATAGTCGGTCAGTAGATGCAGTCTACTGGCATTATCAGGGTCAGAACCTAGTACGTGGTGGATCAGAGCATGTGATCTACAGGCATGATCAGGGTCAGAATCTAGTAAGTGGTGGATCAATATGTGTGGTCTACAGGTATGATCAAGGTCAGAATCTAGTACAAAGTGGATCATTAGATGTAGCCTACAGGCATGATCAGGGTCAGAATCTACAACATGGTGGATCAGTACATGTGGTCTTCAGGCATGATCAGGGTCAGAGTCTATATATAGTATGGTAGTTATAGTAGTTTGAATAGATGGCCCCCAATATATTCAGTGTTTTATTAGTTTGTAGTTTATATCTGCAGCCACCTGGCTGGAGGTGGTGTCACTGGGCGGATCTTAAGGTATGGTGGTGGGTTTGAGATTTCAATCTAAAGATATTCAAAGTGCACCTAGCTGGAGTTCCTGAAGTGTGCTGTGCTGTGTGGCTTTTGTCTTCTTAGCTTGTGCTTCTCTGTGTGTGTGTTTGGTCCTGTGAAGGCAGGCCAGCTTCTTCTGCCATTATAGAACTTCCCCTGGATCTGTAAGCTTCAATAAATTCCTTCCTCCATAACTGTGCCTGGTCTGGAAGTTCATTTCAGAGAACCTGGAGCTGTCTGCTACAGTAGTATATGTAGTCTACAGGCACAATTGGTGTCAGATAGCATAAGCAGGTAGCCCAAGCTCCCATCACCCATCACTGTTGCACGGATACTGCTCCTCCAACTCAAAACCATGGCAATGCAGGGGTGGGGTATTTATGACCAGTTATGGAAGAGAAAAAAAAGTCTAAGCTTGGCCTTTCATGCGTTGGCTCAGTTTGTTCACCAAAGTCAAGGATTACAGTGATGAGAAATGTTCCTGATAGTTAGAACTTGAGGTAGAAAAAGTGCCCATAGCAAGAATGTGGCCAGAAGCCACAGAACTTCCTGATTAGTCAGGATCCTGGAAAGAAGAGCATTAGAAGACTGAGGAAAAGGAAGTCTTGGAAAGAGGCATAAATATGAGATATGGGAATGGAATTAACTTGAAAGACTATGTGTGTCATACACTGCACAGAAATGACATGAAGCAGCCAAGTAAATACAGTGATAGGGCTAGGTGTGCTCAACCAATCATGTTGGTACAATGAAGGTGTAAACAGTGGCCATGGAGGCAGAGGTGGAGAATTGTAATATGTACCTAGTGTCTGAGGTTTATCTATAAGCTATATCCACTACCAAATAATTGATCTCCCTGCAAGGAAGACCAGTGAGAAGTTTTCTGAATAGCTTCAAACTTCAAGGTCCCTAACCAACTACTTTTGGAAAGTAGATTGCATTGGATCCCTTCCACTATGAAGGAGCAGGAGTTTTTATGAATGAAATCAATACTTATACTAACTACAGGTTCACCACCACACTGAAGAAGGCCTTGGCCAGTACCACTATCCAAGGGCTTACACAGGGTTAACAAGATTACAGTATTCCAGTCCAAGAGACTACTTTACAGCAAGGAGGTGAGGTAACTGGCAGACAACTATTGGATCCACCTAGTTCTAATTTAACACAGCACAACCCAGAAACAGCCATTCTAACAAAGAAAGAGGAAGGTACAATTGAGCAATGATCTGTTATGATGAAGTGTCACCTTCAAGACATGATATACTTCCTAAGTCGATGACCATTTCATAGTCACAGACACCAAGGGGTAGAATCAGTGACGGCCTCATTTGCAATCACCCCAGTCAAACACTTTCTGTGGTTGTATAAGAAGCAAGTAGACCTTAGCAGAGGAAGAGGTAAACTTCTGTGGATGCTGTAGTACAATGTCCAGATATCCCTCAGGACTTCAGCACTCCTTACCCAGCTCCCAGAGGAGTTGGTTGCTGATGGGTCATAGCTACATCCCTCTTTGAGACTTCCCTTAAGCTTAAGTGAACTACTGCCTAGCCTGTGGCCATACCCTCTATAAAAAGAAAACCTTCATTCAGTGACTGCTATATAATGTGTTTCCCTTGTTTGGGGCCTGATGAAGTCAACTGAGGTTTCATGTGCAATTCCATCAACGTGGAACTTTTCTAGTTCCTAGTGTTTTCATTTGTTCTTTGACTTTCTCATCTTCTTCAGAAGCACTGTTCCAGTATGTATTCTCTAATAAACTTCTGCACACAAATCTCCAATTCAGAATCCATTTCTAGGGAATTCAACCTAAGACACATGGTAAAGAAATGGGAAGTGGACTGATGGAGAAGGGAAGGGGATAGGATGGAGAGTGAAGTTGTGAAGGGGAAAGCGGGGGGGGGGGAATATCATGGTTTATTGTCTCTAGTTATGGAAATTGTCAGTAATAAAAAAATAAAATAAATGGGAAAGGGGAGGATATGACTAAAGAGTATATCAGTAAGTGAGTTATAGCTGTGAGCAACCAAATTCAATCCTCCTGGTGTAACTGTAAACCTCTATAAAAGAGGCCTCACAGGGACAACCTTGGGAATTTACCCTCTTGGTTACCTACTCCATGTTATCTTTGTTTGAAGGTCACTTCTGGGAACTCATTCCTTGCTATTTCTTACTGCCTTCCTACCCCTCAATACATGGACTAAAAATGCTGTTTTAGACAGAGAGCACTATCAGCAAGACAAAGATTCCTAGGGCAGGGCTCCCTTGTTACCACTGGAAACTGTCCACCAACCTTCAGCAACCTCCTGGATAGTGGGGAGCAAAGATAGATAGGACAAAGGCATCATCTGATAAACACATCTTCCAAGAACTGGTGATGTATCCCATATGATTATTGGGTGGAGGTTTGAGCAAGAGTGTGTGCATCAGAATTCTGAGTAAAGTGTCTGGATGAGAGCAGTGTCCACAAATGGTCATCCCAGTTTCTCTTATACTTCTGGTCCAAATTTGACTGCTCTTTCCTGAGGATGCTATATATATTGTTTTGAGATACTGCCTCTGATAATTGGGAAAAACAAATCCTTTTAGAGAAATAGCTTGGTATAAAAATGGTGGCATCTCTTGCAAGGAAACCAGGTCTACTCTCCAATATCAAGCTACCATCAATCATGGGCTACAAGAGGGCCTACACCTATTAAATTCTCTATTAAAAAAGTAAGGGTTATCTCATTTGCCCTGGTGCTAACTTACTCTCCGTTGGAGAATCTGCTTCTCTTTTTCAGATAGATGTAGATCCTAAGGAGAGAGCCACCCCATCATACCTCAAAAGGGCCCCGGCTGAAACTAAGAAAAATTGGCGAAACAAGCAAAGGTGCTGTTTTCCTGATGAACCGGATACTAGCACAAGGGGGAAGGAGATCAACACAGAGAAAAATCAACTCCTACCAAATCAGAGAGCCAGAGCCCCAGAGGCCCCCAACACCTCATCACTGAAGCAGACCAAAAATGAACCCAACACGGCTCAGGGAAATTTTGCGGAACAGGGGCCGGAAAGAATGTCAGAGCCACATGTTGGGTCATGATTTGCAGAGACATTTATCTTACCCATAACTGTGGGCTAACTCCACAATGCATGACCCATATACCTCAACAAGGAGGGGCCAAAGGGAGGGGGTAGGTCACAGATGAGCCTAATAATGGTACCAAACTGACTGTATTTGCTGAATACAAAACTAATTAATAAAAAAAAATGGTGGCATCTCAAAATTAAGGACCTGGACTAATGATTTAGTCATGATCCTGGACCAACCACTTCACTAAATTTTAGTACTATTGTCTTTTAAAATAAAATAACAATAAATAAAAATGATCCTTTTCTCCCTTGTTCCATGGTTAATATTTACTATATATGAGAAGAGGTCTTTCCTATTCCTGCCCCAATTTTCCTATTGAAATAAAAAGAAAGGAACTTCTATTGTTTGTTAATGATGGGTAGTGTCCAAATTCATATGTAGCCTATCAAGTTGTACTGGATTGTCTGAGTGAGGAGCATTCAAATGAAAGTATCACTGCACTCACAAGGCTGGAGTTGAGGTGTAGGTCATTGATAGAGTACCTGCACGAAGCCTTAGGTTCAACCCCAAGCACTACAAGGGAAAGAAATTGATAACAAGGCTATATTACAAAAACAACTAAAACCCACATTATGAAAACCTTATCACACCAGAGGCTTTTTTTTTTTTTTTTTTTTTTTTTTTTTTGCTTAAAGCACAATTTAGCCCTTTCCTTCATGTAGCTATGCCTTGTGTATCATGTGGTCCTTAAATTCACCACATTATGAGGGGGCAGTGATCCAAGAGACTCAAGATGTTTTTAAGAGCTGAGTTTGGAAATTCTTGTCACATTAGGTAGACTCAGTCTCATGCTGCCAGAATTCAATGGAAGAGAATGGATGAGAATGACTCATAGGCACTTGGGGAGCATGAACACACTTGACACAGTCATCATAGCTCTTTCTTTCTAGAATCTTTGGGTAGAGATCTGACCCACATACTACATTCAACACACACAAGTACTCTCTCCTCTTGTTCCATGTGACAGGTCATCTTAAAATGACAGTGACTCCCACTGAATGATGGAGAAGGTAAGTCAGCCCTCTTTGGGGAGCTGTGTATTGGGCAATGTGTGGGATTTTGGACCAGGCCAAAGGCTCCAGTACAGCATTCCCAGCAACAAAGCTGATGATTCAGTTCTTGCTTATCCCTTTCTTCACTCTCATTTGAGTTATGGTGGAGGACATGGGGAGAAGAGGCAGGAAGGAATTAGAGTGACACCTCAGACATCAATCCCAAAGCTACTCTTGAGACTGCTTTGCTTAGGGAGGATGGTGTGATAAAGCTCAGACTTTGGAGTCAGATGAATATGGTTGGAATCATGTCCCACCATTGACCAGTGGTGCGACCTTAACCAAGTTAGAACCATGGATTCCTCTTATATTAAGACAAATAGGCACCTTGCTCACTATATGGTGGGGGCTTTTACCAAGAGAATTACAAATCACTTATCTATTAAGCCTCCTGATGTTATCACAATACTCAGAACTATTGAATACTGTGTAATGTTAATTACTAACTATAAAGAGCTATAATTTGCCAACAGTTACTATTTAACGTTAGGTCTATCTGATTTGACCCAGTCCTATGGCTCAGATGACACCAGGAGAACTCAGGGGTCCTTAGGAAGAGGGCAGGCAGAAATGATTTGGATTGTTGGTATGGCACAGGCTCTTTGAGAACCCTTGGGATGCCGTCTTCAATTAACAGGAAAGGAAATGTGTCTGTTTACTTGCTTTCCAATGTAGCAAGTGACCAGTAGGTAGCTCCATAAAGAAAAAGAGTCATGAATACCATAGCCACTGAAAGCACTGGAAGGCAGCCTTTTGCTCCTCAGAGGCTCAGAAAATTTCTTATCTTGCTAATTTGAGCTAGTGGCTCTGTGGTGGTTTGATTCAGGTGTCCCCCATAAACTTAGGTATTCTGAATGCTAGATTCCCAGCTGATAGAGATTTGGGAATGAACACCTCCTGGAGGGAGTGTATTGTTAGTGGCGGGCTTATGGGTATTATAGCCAGTTTCCGCTTGCCAGTGTTTGGCACACTCTCCTGTTGCTATTGTCCACCTTATGTTGGCCAGGGGGTGATGTTCACCCTCTGCTCATGCCATCGTTTTTCCCTGCCATCGTGGAGCTGCCCCTCAAGCCTGTAAGCCAAAATAAACCTCTTTTCCCAGAAGGTTTTCTTGGTTGGGTGATTTCTACCAGCAATGTGGACCTGACTGTAACAGGCTCTTAAACATAAAAACAAAAGAATGAGACAGAGCACAGTCTGTTGGGAGTTTGTAGTTTGGTTTTCTGGAGATGCTTCCCAATATGAAAGCTTTACAAAGGGACAAAGCTGAAGAACTGAGTTCATATGACTTTCTACGTCCCCATGCACACATTCATCCCCAAAGATATACACTGAAATATATCATTGTACATAAAAGGCAATAAAATGCATCTCATTATTTCAAAGTTTTACCTTGAACATATAAATATTTCAAAATCTTAAAGTGCCTACTATATTCTAGGTTCCACTGGGACTGTTTTTCCCCATTATGTTTCCTTATGTTATACTGTGGCACTTTCTCTATAGAACTTAACAAACATGATTGAAATGCCACCATGGGAGGCATGCTGCTCTCCTCTGTCCACTATGAGCCTTAGTACCTTGACTTCAAGAGCAAGCAAATTAGGTCCATTTTGTCCAGCTAACTTTCCCTGCCCAATTTCAGAGGTTCGAACTTTGACTTTGAACTCTATAAACACACACACACACACACACACATATATATATATATATATATGAACAATGAGCTGGCAAAGACCCATGTTGCTATGGACTGAGTTATGTACAACTTTATAAACTAATGAGTTTTAAAATAATGCTGAAATAAGTAGGGGGAAGCAAATACTAAATCAACAAAACCCTCAGTGATATAAACCTTCATGGCAAATGATTGAGATCAGGAGTCCCAGACTAGCTTTTGGGTAACTCCAAGAGTTTCATGTAATCTGAAGAGATAGTTTAAAATCTCCCCCTCTAAATTCTAAGTCAATTTAATTTGCCTAAACTAGTGACAGATATGTGGGGGTGGAGATAGATAGTAGATAGATAAATAGATACATGATAGAGACATACATAGATACATATATAGATGATAGATTTATACATAGATGATATATATATATACATGTGTAATTGATAGATGATAGATAGGTGTCATATAATATATTATTACCCAGTTTCTTTCCTCCTTCAAGTAAATATATAGAGTGGAAGGGGAAGATTTTTAAATCAAGTAGCAATAGGCTATTACAACACTAAAAGCTAAAATTTAACAATGCATACACAGAACATGTTGCCAAGGCAGCCTCCCTATAAATATTAAAGCGTTATCTAACAAATGCAGCCACAGAGCAGCCTTCCTTCTTACCCAATGTAAATAGCACTTGCCCTCACTTCTGAGCAGTCAGCTCTTTGCAAGACTGTATCATAGCAACATTCAGTCAGAGAACTTTCAGGTGGACTGAAGCATCCTTTGGGGAAGCTACTGTTGTTCTGTAAGCACAATGAAACAGCAAGACTGGACCTTAGAGACCTGAATCTGCCACAAAATATACGTAGCTTGGACTCCATTCATTCATTCATTCATTCACCTAACATATAATCCATGGAACGTCTGCTGCGTGTCAGGCTCAGAGCCACTGTGTAAAGCCTGATCTCCAAAGTCTTTTTCCAATCTAATAAGACACTTCAAAAGACGTTTATGTAAAGATGAAAGCACTTGTAAAAATTAGTATCTCCCAAGCTGAAGGGATGGTTTAGCGGTTAAGTTGTTTGCCTGCAAAGCCAAAAGACCCAGGTTTGATTCCCCAGGACCTACGTTAGCCAGATGCACAAGGGGGCGCATGTGTCTGGAGTTCATTTGCAGTGGCTGGAGACCCTGGTGTTCCCACTTATTCTCTCTCTCTCTCTCTCTCTCTCTCCCTTTCTCCCTCTTTCTCTGTCAAATAATAAATAAAAATTATTTTTAAAAATTAGCATCTCCATACACTCAATCTTCTTCTTAATGACCTTCATGTATATTATCATTCTTGATTTTAGAAAAAGAAGGAAGGCTTAGAGGGGTGGCTTAGCAGTTAAGGTGCTTTCCTGCAAAGCCAAAGGACCCAGGGTCAATTCTACAGGACCTACCTAAGCCATATGCATAAAGTAGTGCATGCGTCTAGAGTTCCTTTGCAGTGGCTGGAAGCCTGGCATTCCCATTCTCTTCTCTCTCTCTCTCTCTCTCTCTCTCTCTCTCTCTCTCTTTCTCTCTCAAATAAATAAAATAGTTATTAAAAAGAAGGAGGAGGAGGAGAAGCACTGTTATGGGAACTCCCTTTATTCACTGAGGCAAAGTCATGGTGGAAACCGGAGAGGAGAGAGGTGCATTGGTCAGGAGGATCCTGCTGAGTCAGCTGGGCTCCTCCAGGTTCCCAGTAGAAGCAGCCCCACCCTCCTTCTTCCCTCCAGAGAAGCAAGCATTCTCCACTGCTTTGCTGGCTGGGAAAGCTGACTAGCATTTTGCACACTCCTGCAAACTGGGCTTCGGAATCCCACTTGTCCCTCAGCTAAATATCAGGTGGAAGTGGAGCAGATTTGAATGAAAGGACAGATAAAGTAATTTACCTAAGTCCTATCCACCTGGCTCTGCTAGCTCACTTCCCCTGAGCCCTTTCCCTTGCCAAGCTCAGGAAAGTAATCCCACAGCCCAGCAAGTAATCCCACACCTTTTGGCAACTTGCTTCATGTGCTGGGAAACTGCAACATGCCTCCAAAGTAAAATTCCTTTTGCTTCTCATTACCACTTTACCACATGAAGGGGTATGAAATTATGGAGCGGGGTTGCACTTAAATTGTACAAAAAAAAAAAAAAAAGATTCTTTGCATTTCTAGATTTGGTCTGAACTTCTTCGCAAATTCCATCCCACAGGAAGCAGGGAGTGCATCAACTCTCCAGCTGAAGGCTCTCGTGCTCTTCTAGTTAAACACGGCCTTTGTCCAGCTGAATTTCTGGGAAGTAAATAGTCCTTTCAGATTTCTCCTGCCTGAGGACAGGGAATAGCTTTCCTCTGCTGGAGACTACTGACAAGACCTAAGATGTAAGACTTCCTCGGGGCCGGGCAGGGGGCGGAGAAGGTGAGTTTTCCCTGGGAGGGAGCAGCGCTAGGCAGGTCCTACCCAACACAAGTAGCCTCTGCAAGCCCAGTGAGATCCTCCATGTCCTTTGGGGAGATAAGCTGGTGCCAGCCTGAAGTCTGTCCTGGCCCAGAGCCCTGCTGATCCAGCTCTTAATGCAGGTCCCACTTCTCCATGGCACGAAGTTCCTAGGGCTGTCACAGCAAACCATCACTGGCTAACTTAAAACAGCAGAAATGTATTCCCTCACTATTCTGACAGCCAGAAATCCAACATATCAGCAGAACCATACCACCTTCCAAGGATCTAGGAAAGACTGCTGTGGTAGTTTAAATAGATGTCCCGCAGTAGATTCAGGAGTTTCCTAAAGCTCATAATTTACATCTCCAGCTGCCCGGCTGGAGGAGCTGTCACTAGACGGATCCTGGGGTCCAGCCCTAAGGTGTTTGTTACTGAATCTGAATTCCAGCAAAAGACGCACAGAGTGCTTGAGCTCTGCCTGGGGTCCTGGAGCATGCTGGCTTGTGCTGCTGGTGATGGCTTTTCTCTCTCTGCTTGGATCTGAGGACGTGGGCCAGCTTCTTCCGCCATTTTGGAACACCCCCTGGATCTGTGAGCTTCAAGTAAACCCCCTTCCTCCCATGACCTGTGGCTGGTTTGGAAGTTCATCCAGCAACCTGAAGCTAACTGTGACAATTGCCTTCGTACCCCTTCCTGCTTGGGCCCCTGACCTTCCCAGCCTTGTGGAACAGCATTATTCCAATGCCAACCTGCGTGTTCACATAGCCATCTTCCCGTGCCTCTGAGCCCTCACTCCCTTGCTCCTGTTTCTTCTAGGAATACCAAGCTAGGGAAATGGCTCAGTCACTAGAAGTTCATGCCGTGCACGACTGAGGATCTGAGTTCGGACCCACAGCACACACATAATGCTGGGATGGCGTGACAGCCTGCTTGTAACCCAGCACTCAGGAGGTAGAAACAGAGAATGCCTGGGGCAAGATGGCTAGCCAGACTAGCCACGCAACCACCAGGCTCTGGGTTTAAGTGAGAGATCCTGTCTTGACAAATAAGGCGGAGAGCTATTGAGGAGTCATGATAAGCCACAGAAAGCTGACAGCTGCTTCTTCTGCACTCCAGTCAGATCCCATTTATAGAAAACCCTTTCCATTCGTCAGGAACTGGTCCTACAACAGCTCTGCTAAGCCTTGTTGAGTCTGGTGGGCAAATGACTTCAATAATATGGAGAGGCAAAGTTTTCACTCAAACCAAGGCCAGCCGTTCAGCGAGACTGTAGTAGTGAAGTGGGGCAGAGGACTGGGGAGGCATCTCAGAGGAGGCACCCACTAAGCGGGGCTTTGAAATATAAGCAGGAAGTAAACAAGAACATCTGGAGGAAGGGCGTTCTGTTTAGAAAGAGCAGCACATGTGAAGACCAATGTGCCATGAATTATAACCGCAGATTTATTTGATTAGCGCAGGGCCTGTGAGGAAGGAGGCATGGAGAAATCGGGTTACATCGATAGGCAGGAGCCAGGTCATCAGAGGTCTTAAATATAATGCCAAGGAATTTGGCTCCTAGCTCAGAAACACTAGAAACCACGAAGGAGCTAAGTACCGCACCGGATCTGGTCACCTGATTCTTTTGAGGTAGATAATCTCCAAGGGTGGTCACCAGCACTCCCTTCCCTCCCCATGCGATGCTCAGCTTGCCAAGAGTTGAGTCCCTTTCCTTTTTCCTTGAATCCTCCCTGGCCTTATGGCTTTCCTTGTCCCTAAACAGTGTGACAATTATGTCAATAATTCAGTGGCTAAAAGTAATGACACCATGTATCCTCCTCTCTGGCTCTGAGAAGCCAGCTACCATGCAGGAGCCAAATGATGCAGACACACATACGGGACCTTCCTGGACCTCTCAGCCAGGCCCAGCTGCCAGGTGAATGCAGCTGAGACACTCACACCCCCTCCCCGCCCTCCACAGCCCATGCCATACTAAACAGAAGAGCTGCCCAGCAAGCACTGCCTGGATTCTTGACCCTCCCATCAATAATAAATAATTCTCATCGCTTTAAGCCATCATGTTTGAGACTGATTTGCTACATAGCCATAGGCAGCTGAAATGCATTTCACTTCATTTCCAAAAGGAACATATGAGGAAACATTTTCCATTTAGAAGTAAGGGAGAAGAGGCTCAGTAGAGCCTTTACTTGTTCAGAAACACAGAGCTCTGAGGGTTCCAAGAGCTACCTAAGGTGGTGCACGGCTCCTACTGACAACAGAGCCCACACTCTCTCCACTAGACACACAATCTCCTATTCAGCTAAAATATTGGATCGAGTCAGCCTCTGCTCTGATTGATGGGTTTGCTGCCCATTCCAGTTACTCGGGGCCTTTCCTTCACTGGTTATTAAATATTTGAAATACTGCCCTTGCTGCCAAGCACATGATGATAGGAGACAAGAGTCATCTTTGGGTTAGTGCTGGAAGCCTTTCAAGTGTATGGGAAACATGCCCCGCTTTGCATCCCTGGCCTCCCCAACCCGGCTTGCTCTGGATACAACCAGTACCTGAGGCAGAAGTACAGAAGTGACATCTGCCCTCCCCCCCCCCAGCTTCCATGACATATCTCAACACAGCCAGAAGCATTTGTCAGCAGGCATGCCCCAAAGGCCAAACAAAAATGCGCACAGTAATAGATACGCATCCCCTTTCCTCTTTCATTTCCCACCTTTTTCTCACTTCATAGCTTTTGCTGTCTGTTTTATTACTCTGGGAAGCCCCACGGTGCATTATTCTGGAGTAAAATTTTCTCATTTAATTCAATGTATTGCTCTTGGAAGAGTGTTTTATTTCCTGTACTTGATGCTGGACACTCCATGAGATGTTTCTATTTTGCTAAGCCTCCCCTGGTGTCTCTGTGGTTAAGGAGCTAACAAATTCACAGCATGCCTTATCATTTGTGGACACTTTGCCTCAAGCCTGGATGGAGAAAAACAAAGAGATTTCTGCACAAATTTCACTCCACACACGCACAGTGGAAAAGACAGTGACCCAATTCTGCTCGGCAGCTGTCTTTAAGTTGTAGGCAGTTGCTCCTCCAGGCTGAGCAATGCAAAGAATGGGGATGTCAAGAAATTATTTGGCTCCACGACACTGCTCATGACTCAGTTCTGTACACAAGAATTTTCAGTGCAGTTTGGGAAAACAGAGCAGTCATTGAATTTGCAATCAAAAGGACACATGGACTCTTCTCAACCCATCACAATCTTACCTCTACATGCAACAAGGTTTCCAGTGAATCGTCAAGGTCACAGATGTATCTGGTGAAAAATAACAATGGGTGTTAATTATCTTCTTATTCAACATCTCAGCAGCTTCTGACACTGTCCTTCCTTTTTATGAAACATTTTTTCCTCTGGTCTTCTGGGCCATCCCTCACGGTTCTCCCTTCCTCTCTCCCCCTGATACTTCTCTATCTACTTTATTAGATTCTCCCCTTCACCTTGACGTTTATAAGTTGGTGCATCCCACCACTGAACCTCACCCAGCCCCAGACCTGTAAATAGAGTAAGTTGATGGCACCCAAATTTTATCATCAAACCAAATGTTACCCTTATTAGCAATCTCAAACCTAACATATTCAAAAGGAACTTTCTTATCTACGCTGTCTTCTCCGGGTATTCTCAGACTCAACAGACAGTACTTCTATGTACCAGCATGCTCGGATCAAAATCCTAGGATCTTCTGAACTCTTCTTTCATGCTATACTTCATTCAATTGATCATCAGCTCAACTACTACCACCTTGGCCAAAGCCAATTTCACATTTACCTAACTAAAACTGGCAACTAGGGCTGGAGAGATGGCTTAGCGGTTAAGCGCTTGCCTGTGAAGCCTAAGGACCCCGGTTCGAGGCTTGATTCCCCAGGACCCACGTAAGCCAGATGCACAAGGGGGCGCATGAATCTGGAGTTCATTTGTAGTGGCTGGAGGCCCTGGCGCGCCCATTCTCTCTCTCTCTGCCTCTTTCTCTGTCTGTCACTCTCAAATAAATAAATAAATAAACAAAATAAAAAATAAATTAAAAATAAAAAATAAAACTGGCAACTAGTGGTAAATTCCTCCATGTCTTCAATGATGGATGCTCTTCCACTTATGAAGGGGTTACATTGTAACCCACTGTGAAAGGAAAATATACTTAATACCCACTGTTATCTAACCTACTACACACCATTGCTTAGCAGCAGTGCACGGTATAATATCAGCTGTTGACCCTTGTGATCTCACAGTTGTGACTCACTGACACTACTCGACATCCTAAGAAAGTATTATCAGTATATTCCCCAAAATAAAAACAAATAAAAATCCAAAATAAGATTCTACCACACTAATATCACTTATGAATCATCATAGAATCAAAGATTATCATTCAGGGGCTATCTGAATTCATTGCTCCCCTTAAGGAAAAATTATACTTCCCACCCACATTGATGTAGGTGTACCATGGAAGTTGATCTGGCCAATGAAATGATGCTTGTCACTTCCAAGTTAAAAAGTTTAGAATCAGCATATAGTTCACATCATCTCTCTCTCTCTCTTTTTTATGAGACAGAGAGAGAACCAGGTCCTTCAGCCCCTGACATCAAACTTCAGACACATGCACCATCTTCTGCACAATCACCTAATATGTCTGGCTTTCATGGGACTTGGAAAGTTGAACATGGGCCCTTAGGCTTTGCAGGCAAGTGCCTTGATGGCTAACCCATCTCTCCAGCCCATCACATCACATCTTCTGTCTTTGCCATGAACCCGTCTTCCAAGGTGGAGATGCTCCATCAACCTCGCCCTAGAGTAGAGATGACATGGAACAAAGCTAAAACCATGAAGGCTGTGCTAGAGCCACACTCAGCTCACCCTGACTAAGACACTTCCCACTTGACTCCCTAGTTCTAGATCAGTGCCCTCCCTCACTGCCTCTCCAATAAATTCTCCACCAGAGGAATAGTTTGCCACTGTAAATTGCATCATATAATTTCTCCTATTCAAAGCCCTCCAATGCTTTCCCAAATACATTAGAACAAAACCCAGCCCCTCTCATCTTGTCTAAGTTCTGTGGCTGAGCTCTCACCCATAACTCTGACATTTTTTGCCCTCTTCCTCTTGGCCTCTTCTTTCCAACTATACTGACTATATAGTTGCTTCCTGAATATGCCAAGCTCATTGCAATCTTGGTGATATCATGTTTATTTGCCACACCCTCAGAGCCCTTCACTCCCCACAGACCTTTGCTCTGATGTCACTCCTCAAATTCTCTAAACACCTGGTAAAAATTATGACATTCTCTCTTCCTACCTGGCTTTGCTATCTCCTTTCTTTGCTTTGTTTGGTTCCTATAAATCAATGTATTATTAAATTGTTTATTGCTTTATTGTTGATCACCCCCTCAAGAATATAAGTTCCACGAGGCCAGGACTTTGCCTTGTATACTTTGCCTTGCATACTTACTATTAAATTCCTTGAACACCTCCAGAAATGTGGACGACTTCAAAACACAGATGTTGTATTGAATGAACCAATGAATGAAATAAAGCCAAGGGAGATTCTCTTACCGAATACATGAGCATGAGTAAATTGTTTTGCTCTCCTAGTTTAAGTTCCCTTATCTGTAAAATGGAGTCCCTGTGTTTTCTACTTTAAATGGTTGTTATGAAGATCAGCTCCTCCTGTGAATGCAAATGTGCCTTCTAACAAACAGAGAGCTACAAAGATAATAGCTCAAATTATAGGAATATTACTTTATTTGGAATACCAAGATAATCTTTGGCCAAAGTCAAAAAAATAAAACTTTGTCTCTGATGACCTTTATGTCTTTATTTCTACTAGAAGTTCCCTCCCCCCCCCAAAAAAAAAGGTATATAATTTTCTCTCCTTGAATCCAGCTATTTTCTTTTATTTGTAGAATAGACAAAATAATGTGAACCTGATCCATCTCTAAATATTCTCAATCTGACCCCCAAAAAGGGTCCTTAATCTTGTAAAGTTCAGATTTTCCTCTTATTAAATAGTGATGATGGAGAACTCACTCCATAAAGCTGTTATGATTTGTATTCATTGCATTTCTCATCAGTATCTGGCTAAAACAACTTATGAGAGAAGGTGATGTTGGCTCACGGCTTGAGACAATACAGCTCATCATAGCAAGGAAAACACAGCAGGGGCAGCTCTGTGAGTTCAGGAGCCAGCAGCTACTACTGGTTTTATCACATTGGCAGTCAGGAAGTGAAGGAACAAAGATCCAGTAAGAACCAGTCAAAATAAAAACCATAAGACTCTACTCTAGCAACACACTTCCTCCAGCTAGGTCTCACCTCCTAGGATCCACAGTCTCCCGCAACATGGCCAGTAGCAGTGGACCAAGTGTTCAAACACATGAGCTGTAGGAGATATCTTACATTTGAAAACTAACGTGAGGCGTAAATGAGTTACAAATATGAAAACTTTGAAAACTGAATAGGTCATAGAATCTTTCAATAGCTGTTATTATTATTTAAGTATCTATTAAGCACTTATGAAAATGATGATAACAACTACTTCATACATTTTTTATGAATCAAATGAGGATATGAATAACAATTACTAATAGTGATGCTTGAAATGTAATAGATGCTTAATAAATAGCAGCAGTTCTGGTGGTGGTGGTGGTGGTAATGGTGGTGGAAGTAGTTCAGACTAGTTACAAATTCCAACACTTGATCAAATAAAGGCCCATGGCCTCTAGATATATATATATATATATATATATATATATATATATATATATATATATATTGAGGTAGGGTTTCACTCTAGCGCAGTCTGATCTGGCATTCACTCTGGAATCTCAGTGTGGCCTCGAACTCATGGCCCCTCCTCCTACCTCTGCCTCCCAAGTGCTGGGTCTAGATATAATTTTGTCCTTCCTTTCAGCACTGGAGTGCTAATTAAAAGCCTTGCCTATAAAACTCTTCCCTAACCATTTCAACAGCTTAAAAGTCAATGGAGAGTGAATCTGAGAGGAGGACAATGGAGATGGTGGGAGGCGATATCATGGTTTATTATTTATACTTATGGAAGTTGTCAAGAAAAAGTTTTTGTTTTTTAAAGTTCCTAGCACCCAGAACATCATCCCAAAGACATGATAACTCGTATAGCTGCAATGCCTACCACACTCACCCAAATGCAATAAATATATGTGGATACTGGTCACAATCTCAAAGTCAAAACTTGGCCATATTGAGTTTCCAGGATCCATAGCATTGCTACTCCCCAAGGATTAGTGGTCTATGCTTTCCAGGCTCTCTTATATATTCTAACTAGGTTCTTGGCATAGCACCACCACAAAAAAAAAAAAAGCCAGTTTACTACTGACTAAATACAGATATTCTTCTTTATTTTTCTCTAAGTATAAGGTGGGATCCAAACTTCATTTACACATTCATAAGATGTCTCTCTCACTATTTTTCTCCAGGGATCTCTCTGTTTCAATTTGAGAGAATGGTGGGCAGCTGTTCCAACTTCCAACATCTGTTATCAATTCCACAAATGCTGTTCACATTTCCTTAGCACCAAATGCTAAAGCATCTTCCCACCTTTGCCACAAAATCATTCAGTGCTATAGGAAGATGTTATAGAGTTCCCGATAAAGATGCTGGATTGAACACATGCGTTCTTTCCACTCTTTCAAAAACTCAATAAAATCACAGTAGAGGGAAAAATTTAAAGACACTAAATACCAATGGCAAAGTTAATAGGGAAGAACATAATGGGAAAAAATCTAGAGAGCTATAAAACAGATGAACCAGTGATAACTCACTTAGCAGTCTGAAAACACTGAATCTCAAGCTGACAGTGAGAACAGCTCCAGAAGTATTCCAATTGCCCTACAGAATCTCAGGTACTACCAGACATCGTGGTGAAGTTGAGACTATTAATCAATGGCTAGTTTAAAGTACATTAGAGAAATAGTAAACCTTCCAAGGTTTCCCCTTGCCCTACCCAGCAGTTGTAAGTTTATTCCATGGAAAAGATGAAGCATATTGGGAAATATAAGACATGAGCTTAGAACATCAGTTTGAGGAACCAACATAACGAAATATTTAAAGTTTAAAGAGACAGAACTTATAAAAGAGAAGACACAAGAAATGTCCTAATATTGAAAGATATGAGTTTCTAGACCAGACAGACACATTAAATCCTCAGTTCAGAGGACTAGAAAAATGGTTCAGTGGTTAAGAGCACTTCCTGTGCAAGCATGAGGAACTGAGGAGGCCTAGGAGAGTACTGGAGTTCCATCCCAAGGACTCACATAAATAACAGGGCATGGTCACGCACATCTGTAACTCCAGTCTCATAGGAGAGCAGAGACCAGATTGTTGCCAGAGCTCAAAAAACAAACAAACAAACAAAACACCACTATGGCAACCTCCAGGACCAGAAAGCGACTCCACTTAAATAAGAATGGGCAGAAAGAACAGTGATGATTGATCTAGACAATTGATATCCATACCAGCCACCGTAGGCAAACACACAAGGTACCACAAGGACACATACATATGCACACAACACACCATAAACACATACATGCCAAAAAAAATTTAGTAAACAAATACTCAGTACAACAGCTAAAAATAGATATATACTAAGCCCCATGTTCATCAATTTATGAAAGAGCAGGATGACTGGACTTCTCAATAGCTACACTAGAACTAAAGAGATAAGGTAGCAATGACTTCAGAGTTCTGCAGGAAAATCATGTCCACCCTAGAATTCTGTGCCCATCAAACTATCAATTACATATTAGGGCAAAATGCAAAAATTTCAGATGATAGGTCTCACTGTAGTTTGAATGTGTTTTGACTCCTAAGATTGAAGAATGCTTTAATCCCTAATGTGAGAGGTGATGTCACCTTTAAGAGGTAGAGCCTAATAAGAGGAAAGGAGGTCACTTAGAAGGCATTGCCTTCAGAAGAGATTGGTGCTGGTCTCAGTTCTTGTGAGAGTGTCTTGTTACAAACATAGCAAGATGGGCCCCTCCCCAGTCTTTTGCTTCCTGTTGGGCCACACAATCTCTCTGACTCACATATGACCACTATAACACCATCCACCATATCACAAGACAGCCAAGAGAGCTAAGCTGGTGCACTTGCTCAGGAACATCCAGAACTAAGTTAAATAAACCTCTTTTTAAATAAAGTACCCAGATCTAGGAATTCTGTTGTAGCAACTGAAAACAAACGAATACAGGTCTCAAAGCATCTTTGTGATATAAATCCCTTCTCAAGAAGCTACCAGAAATATTGCTCACATAAAATTAGAAGGTGAGCCAAAATGAAAGAAAGATCACTTCAAACATCAATCCAAAAACGATCACAGAGAGTTCCAGAGATATAGATGGAAGCAGAAACAAGTATAGCAGAAAACTCAGCCTAGAAAGACAGTCCATCAAGGGCCTAGGGAGACGCTCAGTGGTAAAGCACAGGCTGCACAAACGTGAGGAATTAAGTCTGGACTCCCGAACCCGTGTAAAAGCTGGTTGTGGTAATGTGCACCTGTAATTCCAGCACTGGGAAGACGGGGTTACGAGAACCCCTGGGGTTTTCTGGCTTAACTAATCTAGCTGAATTGATAAGCTCCTGGTTCCGTGAGAGATATACCGTCTCAAAATACAAGCTGGAGAACAATTGAGGAACGTTCCCTACATCAACACACATGTGCAGGTACCTATATACACACCCACACGCATACCATACAAATAAAAGAAAAAAAAAAACTAGTGAAGGTTAGAACAGTTCAAGAGGGCACAGGAAAAATGGCCAAAAAGATGGCCTAACTGGTATGCCTGATGTGAGTTAGTGTGCTGGGAGAATATTTAAACAAAGTGACACTTTGGGATGAATTAGTAGTAGAAAACAAAACAAAGGTGAAAAAAGTATATATATAACTAGTAACTCCAGAAAATCCTAAATGTGGTACAAAACAACAAACATAATCATGTTTCAGTTGTGAATAGTGTTTATGTAGACAGAATTATATGTGCTTTAAGTATTCACCTGGGCAATGACATAAGTGTTATAATGGGTAGAAGTGGTAGTAATTATGAGATGGGACTAGTGAAGCAGAGCTAAATAGTGGAAAGCTTAATAAATAATACCTGAAGCTAAAGGCAGAGGAAGAAAACACCACCATAAACACAGACCAATGGCACAGATCTAATATCAAAATCATCAATTAAAAGGGTCGAATACTGGCTGGAGGGATGGCTTAGCGGTTAAGGCATTTGCCTGCAAAGCCAAAGGACCCAGGTTCGATTCCCCAGGACCCACGTAAGCCAGAGGCACAAGGGGGCCATACATGTCTGGAGTTCTCTTGCAGTGGCTGGAAGCCCTGGTGTACCCATTTTCTCTCTCTCTTTCTCTCTCCCTCTTTCTCTGTCAAATAAAATAAATAAATTTTTTTAAAAGGGTTGAATACATTGATTCTAAAAATTACAGGAAATCATGGAGCATGAAGAATGTTGGTTTGCACTGTGCCATTGGAAATTATTTGATCCTGAAAACTATGCATCCATATCTGACTTTGATTAAAATTGAAACAAAAGTTTGAAATGATCCTGCATCAACAATCAATTAAGAAGATGGTTTTAATTTGCCTTCCCTTTGTTATGTGCACACATAAACACACAGAGCCATTTGGGCGATACATTTTGCAAAGCTTCTAAAGGCAGGAAAATATTTAAAGGAAGTGTTAATGATGGCCTGGGCCAATCTGTCTTTTGTAAATAATTTCTCAAGCAAGCACACTAATTAGAGCTAGGAGATGCGAATGACACAACAGCCCGTCAATCAACAGCACTCGCTGCTCATGTATTGATTGTAGCAACAGACATTCAACATTCTGTAGGGTAAACAACCAAGAGTATGATATAGTTTCTAGCATTAAAAATATTATTAGAGGGCTGAAGAGATGGCTTAGCAGTTAAGGCATTTGCCCGCAAAGCCAAAGGACCCAGGTTCGATTCCCCAGGACCCACGGAAGCCAGATGCACAAGGGGGCGCACGAGTCTGGAGTTCATTTGCAGTGGCTGGAGGCCCTGGTGCGCCCATTCTCTCTCTCCCTCTCTCTGCCTCTTTCTCTCTCTCTCTCTCTCAAATAAATAAATAAAAATAAAGTAAAAAAAATTTAAAAATATTATTAGAGGAAGAAACGTGGGACATACACTTCTGTGAAGTAAATGACAGTCCAAATTTATGCATATTGTTTCATTTAAAAAGCTAAAAGAGGACTGGAGGAATGGTTTAGCTGTTAAGGTACTTGCCTACAAACTTGCCAAAGGAACCAAGTGCAATTATCCAGGACCCACATAAGCCAGATACACAAGGTGGTACATGCATCTGGAGTTCAGTTGCAGTGGCTGGATGTCCTGATGTGCCCATTCTCCCCCCGCCCCCCCGTCTCTCTCTCTCTCTGTCTTTCTGCCTCTTTCTCCCATAAATAAATAAATAAAAACAAAATATTAAAAGTGGCAAAAAGATGTTTCAAAATAATGCACGACTTCTGCTTAATAAATGTCCAAACTACACAAATGTTATTGTTTTGTATAAAGACAGAGCATGGCCAGGTATGGTAGCACACGCCTTTAATCCAAGCACCTGGAGACAGAGGTAGGAGGAGTGCTCTTCAGTTCAAGGCTAGCTTGAGACTACATAGTGAATTCCAGGTCAGCCTGGGCCAGAACAAGACCCTAACTTGAAAAAAGAAAGAAAGAAAGAAAGAAAGAAAGAAAGAAAGAAAGAAAGAAAGAAAGAAAGAAAGAAAGAAAGGAAGGAAGGAAGGAAGGAAGGAAAGAAAGAGGAAGGAAGGAGGGAAGGAAAGAAAGAAAGGAAGGAAGGGAGGAAGGGAGGGAGGAAGGAAGGAGGAAGGAAGGAAGGAAGGAAGGAAGGAAGGAAGGAAGGAAGGAAAAGACAGAGCATTATGCAAGGAAGAGATCTCAGCAAAGAGTCTTAAAAAGTGTGTTGGGGGGCTGGAGAGATGGCTTAGCGGTTAAGCACTTGCCTGTGAAGCCAAAGGACCCCGATTCGAGGCTCAATTCCCCAGGACCCACGTTAGCCAGATGCACAAGGGGGCGCACGCATCTGGAGTTCATTTGCAGTGGCTGGTAGCCCTGGCGCACCCAATCTCTCTCTCTCTCTCTCTCCCTCCCTCCCTCCCTCCCTCCCTCCCTCCCTCCCTCTTTCTCTGTCTGTCACTCTCAAATAAATAAATAAAAATAAACCAAAAAAAATTTTTTTAAAGTGTGTTGGATTTGACTGCACCTGAGAAAAGGAAGAATTCAACATGCGGACTTAAGAAAGCAAAATGTGATCTTGGCCCTGTGAAGAGAGAATAGAGTCCACCCAGACATTTGAGGAGAAGGGTATCTACTCACAAAAATGCAAAGACAATTAGCTGTTGGCCTGAGGAAACCAACTTATTCATAAGCAAGTAATTATGTCATCCACAGTGAGGCCAAGAATCCTAGCCCAGTGTTCTGCCAAGATGTATGTCTATCGTTTCTGAGATCAAAAAAACCTCAGACATGGTTCCAATCTATGTGGCATGCTTGAATTCCCTGGAAATAGCAATAACCTCTTAGCAAAATCATTAATTAGGTAATGATATTGATTCTGCTATAAATGATAAAAAAATATATTTGCCAACTTCTGTACTTTGATGAAGGCTTCAGGCTGTGATTTATGGGGCAAGATGATCTCCAAGGAAATGGAAATGTGTAAATTTACATATTTGTAAAGTTCAAACGCATTACCCCTTCAATGGTTTTCAAAATCGAAGTGACCTCAGTTCACACCAAAAAAAAAAAAAACCAAACAAACAAACAAAAAAACTAGGACAGAAATGCAAATGAAGAAATAAGGGTCCTGACATCTATGTAGTACATAATCCCACAATGAAAAATTATCTATGTCAGTAGGAAATTAGGGCATCATATTAAAAAAAACAGACAAAATCACACAATATGCACTCCAAAAAAATTATATCTAATGTTTAAGTAATTAAGAGGGACTCTGAAGGGGGATAGAACAATACAGAATTGACAGTGTGAGGACCAGAGGGTTTCCATCCGTTCCCAATAAGCAGGTGGCTGTAGCCACCGGAGACCAGAAGAGGGCAGCCAAGAACTGTTCCGCGGGCTGTCTTGGGAGGACATCTACACTTGGCACCAGTCAGGTGAGTCCACCCTCCCAGAAAGCCAAAACAGCTTGTAAAGAGACTGGTGAAGGGAGACGGGGAGGGTGGGGGCTGGGGGGGGGCAGCAGAGAGAAGTAACTGGACCAAAGGTATCCAAGACAGATGAAGCAGCACACCAAGACCAAGAAGAAGTATGGAAGAGTCCGAGATTCAAAAATAAAGACCAAGCAACCAGAGGTCAGACATGACGGTCTCAAGAGATCAGCATCCCTGATCAAGTCAGTCCACGGCTCAGAAGCTACCAGCCATCCCCCTCTTCCCGTCACACACATTTAGCCAAAGTTTCACGGTGCCACCATCATCTAGCCCTGACACCTTGGGATTGGCGAGGGGGGTTTATTACACACGTAAGATTCCAAACCAAACCACGTATTTCCCTTGTGACTCTCCTTCTCTGTGTCTTTATCCCTCCTGTCCTTCCATTTGCCCATCCAAACCACGCATGACACTCCGTGCCAATGACGGGAGCAGGGATGGGCATTACGCAGATGAGGGGCGCATCTTTGAAGCAGGCAGGAGGAGACCAGTCATGTACTTGACCATTGGTACAGAGAGCACAAGCAGGGAGGCTGGTGAGGTGAAGGGGACAGAAGTTAAACTGGGCTACTAGAAAAAGATCCTGGAGGAGATAATCCTCCCCTTGGGATCGCCTAGCTATCCTTCTCCACATGTCTGACACTTTGGTGCATGCCGGCACCACGTGTTCTGTTCATCTGCCTTCCTTTACTCTTTACTGGCAGACACTTTCCTCTTCTGCATTAGAAAACTATCCCTCACTTCCAGTTCCCGATGGGGCTGGACATGTGTACAGAGCTGGCCAATCAGATTTACCCCACCCTTTTGTCCACAGGAGGGAGGGGGCTGATTCAAGGAGTATCTTTCAAGACAAGCCAATCACATTTCTTCCTTGCACATTTGGAAGGAGAACACTTCTCTCTTTCTCCCGCGTTCAGTGGATCAGAGTAGACACCAGAGCTGGTTCCAGACATGGACATGGCTCTTGTCCCATGGAAGATACTGAGAGAATGAACTGAGAAGAAAGAGAGAGAGATCTGTCCTTGTTCATATCTATGAATCCAATAGCTCTGAATTAGGGCTAGGCCTGTGTTCAGCTGTGAAAAAGTAATTCAACTCCAGGGCTTATACAAAAGGAAGTTTCTCTTTCTTGGGTGGAAAAATGAACAGAAAGGCCAGTAGGCCAGATTTGGTTTGCTGGGTCCACCATGAGACCACAGACCAGTTTCTCTATCATCTTCATCCTATGACTCCCAAAATGACATCATACCCACATTCCAGACAAGAATGGAAAACGCATACACCTGCTGAGCATATCTGTTGATCACACACATATACATGCAAAAAAAATCAACTGTGGGGAGATGAGTGCATTTAATTGGGCACATTAATAATACACAGAGCATACGTATTGTGTAGGCAGATGGTGGTGTCTACAACAACTACATTTCTTTCTTTGCCAATAGACACTCACAGACTCTCCTGTGTGCTTAATATAGCTTAAGGTAGGTATTTGTAGCTTTGTAAAACCATGCATAGCTAATAACTCTGCCAATGCCACCACCACCATAGACCTGTCCCTGATCCCAATACATCAGAATAACTCCACTGTCATCAACTTCTGGTCATCTTTTTACCAACAGCGGCCTGAGGAAGACAAATCATGAGAACTGGGACCCATGCGGGCAGCTGAAGCAGACAACACGACTCCACTCCCCTCCCCGTTACTGTGCCTGCCGAGGACCTCAGAAGTCTGCTTCCCAGACATCAGCACCTAGACACCTCCTTAGTCACTGCATTCACCCCAAGCCTGCATGACGTTGCTGGCCAGAAAGGGGAGTCAAGGCAGCATCCCTGGTTTGCCACTGAATCACTAAAGCATGAGGGCTGGAGAGATGGCTTAGCAGCTAAGGCATTTGCCTGCAAAGCCTAAAGATCCAGGTTCAATTCTCCAGGTCCCAAGTAAGCCAGATGCGCAAGGTGGTGCATGCATCTGGAGTTCGTTAGCAGTAGCTACAGGCCCTGGTGCACCCATTCTCTCTCTCTCTCTTTCTCTCTCTCTCTCTTTAATAAATAAATAAACAAAAATAAACATTAAAAAAAAGAAAGAAGTGATGGAAAGAGAACAAGGAAGTCCGGATATAATGATGAAGAACACTTGTCAAGAGAATTGCTAAGGGGAGAGATGCCACGTGCAAAATGGTGTGTGCACAGGAATCATTTGTAATACAAAAGAATAATAATTAATAAGCACATGTGGTCAAACCTTCATAAAATATCTGTAGAAGGTTGGGCAAGGCCACAGACTGGTACCATTGGCTGTATCCGGGAGGCAAGAGAGATGGAAAGAAATGGGGAGTTGGGACACCCATTAAATCTTTTCAGTTTTTCACCCTGGGAATGTATTACCTATTTAAAAAGAACAAAATATGTTTCTTTAAATTAACACATTTACATTTTGTGGTGTTGTACCTAGTCTTTGTTTTGTTTTTGGCGTGTGTGTGTGTGTTTTACAAGAGAGGAAAGAAGACACTGGGGAGGTGGAGATAAAGAATGTGCCTGACATTCACTAGCTAGCCAGTTTAGTCTAATTGGTGAGCTCCGGGGTAATGAGAGATGGTTTCCCCAAAACACAAGGTACACAGTGCACCTAAGGATAATGCCCAAGGCTGCCCTCTGACCTCAGCGCACATATGCACACACACCAGCACACACCTGTACACCCACACACATAGTAACATGTATGCATACAAGCACATACACTTTACATACATGTGTGCGGCAAAAAGACCCATTTCTTACCCAACGTCCAATATTCCAGCAACTTTATCTTGGGCTTTCTAGCCTCCAAAACCCTGATAAATAAATGTTTGTTCGTTACCCATTCAGTTTGAGGACTTTTTTGTTCTGGTAGCCTCATAGTCTATGACACCAAGAAAAATAAGAACATGTGTTCAAGTCTGTATACACATGTTCAGATACACATTATGTAAATTAGCCAGAAATCAAAATCGACTTAAATATTATGAGCTGAAATATGAAATGTGGTGCATAGCCATGCAATGGACTATTGTTTGGCAATAATAAAAGATGTAGTACTGACAAAAAAAAAAAAAAAAAAAAAAGAAGACATTGGAAGCCCTGGCTAAAAAAAAAAAAAAAAAAAAAAAAAAAAAAAAAAAAAAACAGAAAGAGAATAGAAAAGTAGCACCATTAACAGTAAAACTTAAATTATATTTCCAGTGGAAGAATGATGTCTCCTATTTTGCTCAGGGCACTTCCAGGCATGGTTCATTCATTCTTTCTCACCTCTGTGAAACATAGACATGCACATCAAATTCCAGGCAGCTCGAGGCTGAAGAGCCATGTCTTGGCATCTCACTTGTCCCTGGATCCTTAGCAGGTCATCACGGTCTTGCTTGAGCTGTTTCCTGGGTCTGGAGTCACCCCCATCACAAGAAACCAATCCAGTACTAACATGCATCTGCTACCGAAATTTGCTTTTTCTTTAGACTGAGAATGAACAAGTTGTTTCTGTAAAAGACTGTACAGTAAATAGCTTAGGCTTTGGGGGTTATTTGTGGGTTTTTGTTGTTGCTTGTTTATTTGATTTGGTTTGGCTTGGTTTGGGGGCTCTTATATTCCTATTGATTGAGTTTATGGATAGGTTATCATCTTACCACTGAGCTATAAGCGGAGCCCTAAGCTAAAGCCTTTGCTTCATATTTTGAGACAAAAAAATCTCCCTAAGTTTCTCAGACTGGCTTTGAACTCACTCTGCGGCCCTCGCAGTCCATGACCTCCTCCTGCACTACCTTAGGCTTTTCTAAAATGTCCATCTGTCTCTGTTACAGCTGCTCAATTCTGCTGTTGGGCCAGGCAAGAGTGAACACAATACATAAACCAATGGTTATGGTCATACGCCAAGGAATTTGTTTACAAAGGCGGCCAGGCTGAGATCCAGAATACTGACGGGCATCAGATGCTGGTGAAGCAGAGGAGCCCCGGGCACTCCCATGGCAATGCCACATGGTAAGACAACTTGGTGGCTTCTTGCAAACATACTCTTACCATACCATCCAGCCATCACCACCTTGGACATTTACCCACAGAAACCAAAAAAACCTGCCAAAAAATGTTTACAGCAACTTTATGCACAATGAGCAAAACTTAAGTGGGCCAAAATGCTTCTGAAAGTTAATAGGCAAATAAAAACTGAAGTTCATCAAACAATGGACTATATTTAACACCATCAAGCCATGCAAAGGTATAGATGGAACTTAAATTACTCAGGAAAGAAAATTACCTTACTAAGTGAAATTTTTTTAAAAAGCCAATTTGAGGAGGGCTACACACAGTATGATTCCCACAATATAGTATCCTGGAAAAAGGCAAAATCGCGAAGAAAATCCACTGACCAAAAGATCCAATGTCCAACACTGAGAGGGAGCCCTCGTGGGAACTATGGGTTTGGGGGATGATGTGTCAATCATCATTCATCAGTTATAATAAATGCACAACTCTGGTGCAGGGAAATATTGGTAATGTGGAAGGCAAGTCTGGGGATATGTAGGAAACTGAACCTTCTTCTCAATTTTGCCCTGAACTGAAATTTGTTCTTAAACATGAAATTTATGGGGCTGAGAAAGATGGCTCAGCAGTTAAAAGCACTTACTTGCAAAGCCTGCTTTCCCAGATTTGATTCTCAACACCCACATAAAGCCAGAGGTAAAAACTGTAGATCCTAAGGAGAGAGCCACCCCATCATACCTCAAAAGGGCCCTGGCTGAAACTAAGAAAAATTGGAGAAACAAGCAAGGGCGCTGTTTTCCTGATGAACCGGATACCAGCACAAGGGGGAAGGAGATCAGCACAGAGAAAAATCAACTCCTACCAAATCAGAGAGCCAGAGCCTCAGAGCCCCCCAACACCTCATCACTGAAGCAGACCCAACATGGCTCAGGGAAATTTTGCGGAAGAGGGGGTGGAAAGAATGTCAGAGCCACATGTTGGGTCATGATATGCAGAGACATTTAGCTTACCCATAACTGTGGGCTAACTCCACAATGCATAACCCGTATACCTCAACAAGGAGGGGCTAAGGGGAGGGGTAGGTCATGGATGAGCCTAATAATGGTACCAAACTGACTGTAAAAAAATAATAATAAAATAAAAATTAAAATTAAAAAAAACTAACATAATAAATAAATAAAATTCATTTTTCAATGCAGGCAGTGGGTCATCTTTGTTCTGTCAAGTGCCACATGCTGCTCCTTCCTTTGGACTCTGTGGACAACTGTCACCAGCTCGGCTTTGTTTCTGGGCACCTCCAGATTCAAGCTCCTTGCAGATAAAGGCTATCTTTCTTCCTTCTTGCCCACGCGGCTGCCCACTGGCTGAATGGAATTGGCCCAAGTTCACTCAGGCTGACTGCCCAGAATGGAAGAGAACACATACCTCCTTCCCTTTTCCTAGGATTATGCCTGCTGTACCCATGACTACACTAGCCCTCTACAAGCTCCCAAAAGTGATGTACCTGACTACCCCAATGCCCCCAGAACTCTGCTTCCAGAAGGTCCTGGAGTAATATTCAGCACAGGAAATCACTCTTAAAGTAACCACGTTACAAAGCAGCATTGCTCAAGATATCTCCCATACCTTCGTGGTCCACTGACCTTTCCCTCACGTGGATTCCACTTTAAGATATGTTTTTTGTTGTTGTTGCCACTGGATTTTTCTTGTTTTTGAGTGTGTGGGCATACAGTATGAGCGATGTGCTGTGTGTATGTATGTTCAGTTGAGTATACCCTGTGCACACGTGTGCAGAGACCATCCGGTGTCCTATCATGCTTCTGCATTATTTCCTTAAGATGGAGTCTCTCATCTGGCTGACCAAGGAGTCTCGGTGATTCGCCTGTCTCTGTCCCCCACGAGACTAGGGTTAAAGGTGTGAGTGGCCTGGCATTATACAAGAGTGTTAGGGATCAAAGTCAGATCTCAGGCCTTCGTGTTTCCACAGCAATCACTCATCCCCACTGCTGTGAGTTTTTGCCTGACCTTCAGCATGTACCTATAGGGAACTAACGTTTTGGGAGTAGCTAGTACATACCAAATGCTTTAAACTCTTTAAAAGTATGTCTAAGAGTTAGTGAAGGATTTAAATCTTTACCCTCAAGGGAAAAAAAAAAAAGTATGTCTAAGGGAGGGTGAGGAAATTTGCACTTTCTACTTTTGGCACCATTAGGATTTTTTTTTTTTTTTTTACGATGTTCATTACTGTTTTTCCTATATAAAGATTTTAGAAGGGAAGCCGGGCATGGTGGCGCACGCCTTTAATCCCAGCACTCGGGAGGCAGAGGTAGGAGGATCGCCGTGAGTTCAAGGCCACCCTGAGACTCCATAGTGAATTCCAGGTCAGCCTGGGCTAGAGTGAGACCCTACCTCGAAAAAACCAAAAAAAAAAAAAGAAGATTTTAGAAGGGAACAGTGAAGGGATTTGACATGCCATATTCAAATATATATAGGATTTCATACAATAGGTCTTTCTAAATGTGGTTATTGCAAATTCCTATCAAATATCTGATACCTGATGAAGTCTAGAGAAAAATAAAAAACTTTACTTTGAGTTAGGAGACCATGAACTTTGTTAAATAATCTTATTCTAACTTTCTGTGATTCTTTTCTGTGCTCACAGTTGCATAAATCAAGAACTTTGTAGCCTTCCCCAGACACTTACCTACCACCCTGTGCCCACCCCCTGCCTCCTTCCATGGCTTTCCGCACAAGAGGGACCTCAGGGAGGAGCCTGCAGCACCAGTGGACATACCCATCCCTCCATCCGTGCAACACTGCTCTTCCTCTGACTTCCAGTGTGTGTGTGGGGGGGGGGGGTGTTCCACTGGCATATCTAAAGCCATCCTCCAGACGTTCTCTGGGTTCTCTGGACCAGGACTGCCACCTCTCTTCAGTCCCCAGAGCCTTAAGGAAAGTAAGTGAATTGTGTGTCTGGACTCAGAAACGATGAGACAAGACACCTGGCTATGGAAGCCCTTGGGCTTTCTCCTTGCCTCAGCCACCCCACCTTATACAGTCTATGTAAGGCATTCTGAAATGAGTCGTGTGGCTTAGAACCTGACTTTTTTTATTGTATTTTAATTAATTTCAATGTAAAATTTAAAACATGGATCTCAGTTATTCGAGAAGTGTGTTTGGAACGATAGGGGAGGAGAGTCAATATATATTGTTTTCACTTCCAAGTTTTATGAAATTGAAATTCAGATCAAATGTTTTCTATGAAAATTTATGGTCCAAATAAGATGTGCATAAAATGCAAATCATATTCTGAATATTTCATCCAAACAGTGCAAAACACCTTATTCATAATTGTTTCTGTTGGTGACATACGCAAGTGATAATATCTTGAGTAGCTTGCTTACACAAAACATAATATAAAAATTGATTTCATCTGTTTCATTTTCCTTTTTATAATGTGGCAATTAGAAAGTTTAAAATAACATGTAGCTTGCTGTATTCGTTACTTTTGTGTCCCTATAACCAAAATATCTGACAGAAACAACTGAATGAAGAAAAGGTTTGTTTGGCTCATGGTTTAGAGAGTTCCAGTCCATCATGGTGGGAGAGGGATGGCAGACAGAGTTCAAGATGGCAGAAGCATATGGCAAGGTAAAGGATCCCCACACCTTCGTGGACCAGGACAAAGACAGCGGGCATATAGAACCTTCAAAAGCCCACCCCTAGTGACCCTCTTCCACCAGCCAGGCCCAACCTCCTGATAAAATATTCCCAAAATAGCACCATCAGCTGAGTAAGCTGGAATTCAAACTATATAGTCCGTGGGGAACATTTCAGATTGAAATAAACACAACCTTCGCATTATATTTCTTTTGGATGACATCTTCTAGGTATTTTCTCCAGTGGGGAACTAGTCACCCCCTGGCAGGGTTGCCCTCCTCCAGTTAACAGGGTGGTACCCTCAGGGGAAGCTGCTTAGGTTTCAGAGGCTTGGGGCTATGGAGGGGAGGGAGAAGAGGAAAGCTCAATGGGAGGAGCGTTTCTGACTTCCAGCCTCGCATGGGATTCCACCTGGTCCACGATGCCCTCACCTGGTGACCCCAGGATGGCAAATACATGGTCCTGGCCCTCCGGGGACACATGGTTCAGTAGAATGGCGAGCAGAGCATCGAACTCATCTCAGGGAGAGGGAACTCTCCAAAGGCAAGGTGGTATGATCACAGGCTGGAAGGGCTTCAGGCCTCTCTCCAGCTGCCATGGGTAGACTGTGCATATTCCAACAGCGGCCAGCTCCACTGCTAAGCCAGGTGCCTAAGCTCGGGCAGGATTCTTCTTGCTAAGCCTTGGTTTCCACCCATATACTAGGAGGGTTTGAAGAGCTTTGGTTTAAAAACGTAGTGACTTAGCAAAGCTGCCTTTGCCCTGCATCACACTGGCAGAAAGCTGGGGCTCCAATCCAGCTGGTGTCCAGGCCTTTCCTTTTCTCCTAGAGAAACAACTTGGGAGCTCATTTCCCTGTCTAGCGCACAGGTCTGCCAACATCGCAGGCCAAAAGCTTATGAAAGCTGCACGACAGGAAGGGCTGCCAGGAAAGGAGCGCTGGGCCCGCCCAGCAAGATCAGCACGGGGAGCAGCCCACCCCCTGGGTTGCTTTCGCCAGCCCCAGGGAGCACCTCGATTCCAGGAGGCTCTGCGTTGGAAATGCACACGGTAGGTAGATTGGGGCCCACTTCCTCCATCACAAATGTCAGTAGACTTGGAATACCCTGCAAAGTGCTTTCCAGGATTCTGGTACCTAGGAGACCTGGGAGGCCAGAGAACAGTGAGTCAAAAAGAGGAGGTAGAGATAGCCCTGCTATTAAAAGTGAGAAGCGCTGATCCTCACTGGGCCAACAGTTCCTTCAGCCTGGGAGAGAGGTGAGGGGTAGCTAAGGCACAGAGGAAGAGCTTCACCGTGAGTGAATGCAGAAGTCATTGCTTTCCTGGAACTACCATTCACTTATAAGACACAGAGCCAGAGGGAAGGGAAGATCAAATTTACCACCAGCAGAAGGGACTGGGATGACTTCCTTCCAGGACAGTGCTTGGGACAACAAGCAATTGTCACATGTCCAGGAACGGAAAGGAGGCTGAAGAGATGTTAGGGTGGGAGTGAGGCTGAGTGAGAGAGACCTGTCTCCTCTTTGGAATGCCAAGTTCATCTCGGAGCTGCCCTCCTCTGAGACACTTTCTCCAGCAGGGAGCTAGCTGTCTCTTCTCTGCTCTGGAGACAGAAAGCCAAACGGCTCCATGCTTCGTTATTCCTACTC
Source organism: Dipus sagitta (assembly GCA_036346955.1). Classification (NCBI taxonomy): domain Eukaryota; kingdom Metazoa; phylum Chordata; class Mammalia; order Rodentia; family Dipodidae; genus Dipus; species Dipus sagitta. The sequence continues at coordinate 189,507,470 of CM070771.1, forward strand.
ACCAGAGTTGCATTTGTAATAGGAGAATGTCCTCCACAGTCTCCTACTCCTCTGCTTCTTGGGCATTTCTCCACCCTCCCCCCCCATCACATACAGCACAGCTGGGGACAGCTTCAGGATTTTCTCATTGCCTGCCAAGCTGCCAGGCAGTCCCTGGATTGGAAAGATGGCTGAAGATTGTGCTGCCCACACCCTACCCCCTCTCCTCCAGAGGCCTCTGCTTCTTCTCTATTCTGAATTGCTGTAAGATGAGATATTAAAATAGTTTTCTTTAATTTTGTTTCTTTATTTCATTTATTTATTTGAGAGCTACAGACAGAGGGAGAAAGAGGCAGAAAGACAGAGAGAGAATGGGCGCCCAGGGCCTCCAGCCACTGCAAACAAACTCCAGACGCGTGCGCCCTCTTGTGCATCTGGCTAACATGGGTCCTGGGGAATCAAGCCTCGAACCAGGGTCCTTAGGCTACACAGGCAAGTGCTTAACCGCTAAGCCATCTCTCCAGCCCCTTAAAATGGTTTTTGTGGTTGTCTCTGTTTTAGGATTAATTTAGGCTCCAACACAGCAAGCGCCAACTGCTGCCTATTTCTAAGGCAAGTCTGACAGAATCACAAAGATTTCAGGAGATGCGATAAAGGACATGTTCTAAGACCTTGATCTATCTCCGCTGAACCTTAACAGAAATGGAGAGACCAAGATAGAGGTTCACAGTCTTTAAGAATTGGGGGAGAGAGCAGCCAGGGTCTGAACCCCTGTTCTCTTGTGGAGGAAAGATGCTTTTTCCTCAACTCAAGCCCAAGCACAGACACTTCAAAGGGCCTTCTGTGTGTCCTCCAGACATGGGGCTTCAAGAGATCATCATATGGCTCCCTACAATGTACAGGGCAGGTGATGGTAGCTGGCTGGTCACAGTGAGTCACAGAGTAGGGTGCACAGGGTGGCTTGCTTTTCAAGTTTCACAGGACAATGGAATGTGACCATCCCTCATGAACCAGAACTGTCCTAAGACGTGTGTTGCCATATGCCAGGGGGATGGGGGAGAAGTGATGGTGGGACAACAGAAGAGACTTATGCTCTGGGTCACAAGTAAACTGCAGGTGTCCCACCTGAACGGAAGAGAAAGATATTACAAGACACTCTCTGAAGTCCATGTAAGGGTAAAACAGCTGTCAGCCATAGATGATAGACCACCACCTGTGGAGTAAGTCTTTCCTGCCCTCACTAATTCTGGAGGGAATGAACAAATCCCTAAGCAAAGAAATCTGAGCCAGATGTGGTGGTGTACGCCTTTTAATCCCAGCACTTGGGAGGCAGAGGTAGGAGGATCGCTCAGAGTTCAAGGTCACCCTGAGACTACATAGTGAATTCCAGATCAGCCTGGACTAGAGCAAGACGCTACCTCAAAAAACCAAAAAGAGAAAAGAAATCTGAGACCCAAGATCCCACTGACCCCTTCTCATAGCAGGAGTTGGCCCAATGCAACACAGCTGAGAGGGAGATCAAACCAGAATGGAGAGGATGGGACAATCCTGTGAATGGGGTGATGACTACTAAATGCAACCAGTTTCTTTAAAAAAAAATTTTTTTTTTTATTTATCTGCAGAGAGAGAGAGTGGGCATACCAGACCATCTTGCTGCTTCAAAAAAAAAAAAAAAAACTCCAGATGCATGCACCACTTTGTGCATCTGCTCTACTTGGGTACTGGGGAGTTGAAACCCGACCAGCAGGCTTTGAAACAAAGCACTTTTAACATTTAGCCATCTCTCCAGCCCTGAAGTCTGGGTTTATGGACCAAGAGACTAGGTGCTTTGTTTTCAGCTAGACGTGACAGAAGACATTGACTTATCCCACATTTTTCAAGAAGCAGGCTGTACAGTGACTGCACACAGGCTGGGGAGATGGCTCAGTGGGTAGAGCGTTTGCTTTACAAACATGAATACCTGAGTTTGGATCCCCAGAATTCACATCAAAGCCAGACACGATAGCTGGCATCTGTAACCTCTAACATACCTACAGAAAGAAGAGAGGCAAAGACAGAACAGTCCAGAAGCTTCCAGCCAACTAGCCTGGCGAACTCTTCAATAAAAAACTGGTAACAAGAGACCCTGCCTCAAACAAGGTAGAAGGCACGAATTCACACCCAAACTTGTCCTCTGACCATAGCAGCATATGTGTGCTATACTTACATACATGAGCACACACACACACACACCAAAAAATAAATGAAATAAAATATAACAGAACAAGCTAAATAGGATCATGGAAAAGCAAAAACGGACAGCTCCTTCTGTTGCATCGTACAAGTCTCTGCTTGTTCAATATGATGGCAAAATATACACAATTTCAAAAATTGAGACCATATTCTCTGCGGTATTCAAATATTTCCTTTTTTCTCAAAGAATAATACATCATCAAATTTTTCTGCTAAAAGAAAATATTCATCTACAAGTTAACATACCACCATCTGGAAATGCTGTAATTTATTTGCTCAATATCTTTTCCAATGTTTGCTCTTGCAAATCATGCTGAAATCAAATATCCTATGCATAAATCTTTGTATACATATTTGATTCCTTCCTAAGGATAAATTCCAAGAAAGGGAATTTGCGAAATTAACTGAGAGAAGTCTTTTTAAGGCTTTCTATTTCTATCATCAAAGAGACCTAAGAAACACATTTTGGCTGAGTCAGGCCAAGTTGTCCAGAAAAGTCCTCCAGAGACGGAGGCATCCCACCAACTGCACAACACTGCTAAGGGGCAGGAAGACACCTCATCTGACTATGAAAGAGGGTTTTCCCAAGCACAGCAATTTAAAAGGAGCAAGAATCATATCTAAGATAAACCCACGCTTGCTTCTCCTACTCTAAATCACATTTGTACAACAACAATTCATTGCATAACACTTGGGTTAGTACATTATGGACTGATGTCTCGGGAGGTGGAATGGAGAGTGGAGACAGGCACAATGCTCACGACTTTGTTCTGTCCTATACTGTGTGACTGAGCAGGTCACACTCCATCTCCTGGTCCCGAATTTCCTCTTTCATAGACCATCCACCTTAGATTGACTCCAGAAATGCTCGATAGACAACGTGATTCAGTACATGCTCCACAGGAGGGGTTGGGGAGATAGCTTAGTCAACAAAGCTTGTGAAGACCCATAAGGAAGGGCCTGGTGCAATGGCACAGCCTGTAATCCCAAGACAAGAGGTTCCCCAAGGCTCACTGGTCAACTAGTCTAGCCTAATTGGTGAGCTCCAGGCCAGCGAGAGGCCCAGTCTCCAATGAAAGGCAGACAACATCCTTGAGGATGACACCTGAGGTTGCCGTCCGACCTCCACATGCACAAGTGCACACACATAATAAACATAAGTAAATGGAAAAGAAATTAAGATAGCATTAGTTATCATTTTCTGGTCTTACCGTTAGCAGAAGAATTGAAGCCAGAGCAACTAGATCAGCAAGTTCTCAGTTAACTACTTGGAGTGATTTTTGACAGTCAGGCCTATATGTGTCCAGAGACTATTTTTATTTTATCATCACATGTAAGATACGGTTGTCACTGGCCTCTAGTGAATAGAGCCAGAGATGCTTCTAAACTTCTGTATACTAGACACCCCCATACACACCACAATATCAGCAGGCCTGAGATTAGAAGCCCTGAGCTAAGCCCACCTTGGCATTTACCTGGGTTCCAGCCACCATACCCAAGTTATCTCCACATTGTTGGAGAACACCACATTTGTGTGGCATTTCCCACTCACGATCTCAGAGATCATCAGTCACTCCCCAGCCCAGCACTGACTGGAAAAACTAGAGAAAGATCTAAAGACCATGTGCATGTGTATGTCATATCTGGTGTCTACCACAGCGATGGTATGCAGCAACCACAGATCTCAACATTCATTTGTTGCTGTGAGAGGTGGCCGAGACGGTTCTCTGTTCTGAGTCACAGTCACAGCGTCCTCGTACATCTGACTTTGGAACCCAAATGGAAGGGCTGTAGTAACATGAGGTCTTATGGCAAAGACCCTACAAGGACAGACAGAAATGACGGTGCCTCCTTAGAATCAGAAGTGGTACATTATTGTGTCAGCCCATGTTACCTACAGGGCAAAGTCCAGGTGCCCTTGGCTGCCCGGTGCTGTTAATGAAGCCTGATTGTCTGTCAGTCAAGCTTTTCTCTCCTTGGTTTTTAGAATACAAGATAGCCCCCTTGTTCATCTCCATCAGCTCTTCAGCATTTCTCTGGCTGCCTGGGTAAGTCCTCCATGGCATGAGACATAAACAGGACAGGCAGGTTGTCAACTCTTCTGCCTGCACTGCCCTTTCACTGGCTGTACTTGAAGAAATTCTCTTCCTCCCCCAAGCCTCAGTTCATTTGTCCTCCTTCCTGCAAAGTTCACCCAACCACTGCCACCCAATCAGGCCTAAATTTTTGGCATGGTCTTCCTGGTGTATCGCTGTGACCATCACTATGCAGAGAGTTACCTGTTAGATCACTTTTCACACTCGGTCCCTTTATCTATGCACGTCGAGGGGGCAGCCTGGGCAACACTGGCTATATTCATTCTCTGGTGCCCAGAACCAAGGCACTCAGTATTTGTGTGGTTATGAATGATTCTGTGTGACTGAATGGATGGCATATCTGATTTCATGCATGTATACTCCTCTTTAGTCTACTCAGACAGATGCTGCTTGCCCCCAAGTCACCATTCTTCTCTTCTTCTTTATAAAACGAAACTCAATTTCAAACTGAAAACACTATCAATCATTTTTCATCCTTCCTTGCTGATAGATGTTCCCATGAAATAAGTTCTGGCCTGTGCTATATAACAGAGGCATTGCAAGGCACATGGTGCATGGCTTTGATGCAGGGGCAAGACAAGTCTCCCATTTCTCCTTCGTACTACATGGAATCTATATATAATGGCATAACTTTTGGAAACCATATCAGATAATTAAGAGGTTGGGGAGAGGGCTAAGTGGGTACAGTGCTTGCCATGCAAGTATGAGGACCTGTGTTTGCATCTCCAGCATCCATGTAGAAGCTGGATGTGGTAAGGCATGCCTATAATCTGCTCTGGAGAAGCAGACACAGGAGGATCCCCGAGACCTTTGTGAAACTAGTACAGTCACATCAGTGAGCTCCATGTTCAGTGAGAGACCCTGTCTCAAAAAAATAACAAGGCGGCCGGGCATGGTGGCGCACGCCTTTAATCCCAGCACTTGGGAGGCAGAGGTAGGAGGATCGCCAAGAGTTCGAGGCCACCCTGAGACTCCATAGTGAATTCCAGGTCAGCCTGGGCTAGAGTGAGACCCTACCTCAAAAAACCAAATAAATAATAAATAACAAGGTGGAAAAGCAATTTAGAAAGATACTTGACATCAAACTTGGCCTCCACACACATACATGTCCTCACACCTCTCACACAAATGCCTCCACACACATGCATACCTTCACACCTCACACACACACACATGCCTCCACACACATGCATACCTTCACACCTCACACACACACACACACATGCCTCCACACATATGCATGCCCTCACACGCACAAGCACCCACACACATGCGTGCCCTCACACACTCAGATGCACCCACACATAAGTATACATACACACACAAAAGGTACACATGGAGGGGTGGAAAGAGAGAAGGCTCTTGAGTCTTAATAATTTACAAAGTTGCTTTAGCAGCCCCCTAGTACCTATCTCAAAGGTTATTTCCTAAAAGACTGTGAGCTCTTAAAAGTGTATGCCTCTGTGATAGAACCTCTTGTTTATAAACAGTTTAAGTCTGAAAGCATACTCCAAGGATCCCTTGAGTTCACTGAGTGAAAACACCTTTCTCTCAGCATGCTACACAATCTATGCACTCAATGGCTTTGGCAGTCCCTATGCATCCTTGAAAGACTGGAGGAAAAACAACCTCTTACATCCAGCTCAGTTCCTGCATTACTGCCACTAGTCTCTCTTGTCACTAAAAAATTAAGAGTGGGAAAAAAAGTTTTACCACCGAGGAAGTCCCAAGAAAATTTTCTATAATCAGTTATCAACCTCCCCTAGTAACAGGTGGATTTGGTCACCTTCTGTCTGGGCAATATTAATAATTTACATTTTGAAGCCAAAGTCCTGCACTGCCTTGACATGGACAATTACCACTGAGCCCAGCTGCACAACCTTAGTGTCCACAGCTGATGCTGGTCCCCTTCTGTCTGATCCTTCCTCTGGCTGCTGTTTTGCTGAGCTTAAAATGAAAAGCCCTTCAAAGTTAGCAAACTCCCCTCCTCTTTCTACCAGACTCATCCAATTCCTCTTAACTACTCCTGCCTCACACTAATCCAGTATCACTGTAAAACAATTATGCTTCCAGAGACTGCTACTAGTCTTCCCAAGGCCAATGGCCCAACAGACTCATCAAATAGGCTTCACGTAGAGGAAAGAGCTCCTGCAGAGCATTTTGACTTTAAACCTGCCAATCTTTGTTCACATGAAACCTTGCATGAAGCCGTATATGCAACACAATGTTAGAGTGACTCAAGTGGAAAGGAACTGGGGAGAGCCAGGCCAGAGGGAGACCAGAGATCTGTCTGCTGTCACTTCTGCCTCCCAGAAGCCCAGTACATGCCCTTCTTTCTTCCCTCTGCCTTCAGTGCTCCTCTCAGTCTTAGCATTAGGGCATCTTCTCATGCTAATCAATTTGTTAAACAGCTGTCACCTCCTGTAGAAGGCCTGTCCTAGCCACTCATCTAAAGTGGTTCTCACTGCCAGTCACCCTCTTTTCTTCCACGCTGCATTAATCTGCAGCAGCCCTGGTCCTCTGAGCAACAGACACAGGGAAGAGTAATAAATGCAACTCTCATGTCCTGATGGCACACGCCTGAAATGCCTGCCACTGGGAAGCCATGGCAGGAGGATCTGGAAGTCAAGGTCAGACTAGAATGCATGGTGAGACTCAGCCTCATAAAAAAAGACATGCAAACTTTTACTAGAGGAGATGCATGAGAGAGATAGAGAGAAGGAGGGAGGGAGGGAAAGGGAGCAAGCTGGAATGAAGTGGGAAAGCTGTCAAACTGTAATGAAGACCACTTCTAAGTGAAGGACAGAGGAGGGAGAGCGAGAGGAAGGGAAGAAGGATCTTAAACTTCTAAGCCAGGCCCAGCAGCACAGAGCTATAATCCCTGCTACATAGGAGCCTGAAGTAGGAAGATTATAAGTTTAAGGCCTACTTGGATGCAGAGAAAGTTCAAGGTCACCTAGGCAACTCAGTGAGAGCCTGTCTCAGAAAGGACAAAGAAGTGCCAGTACCCCTGCTGCTGCTGGTGTGGGCAGCCTGGACCCCTGTGCATGCTGAGGAAACAGGCCTTTTGGTCCCTGCTTCCTGACTGACCCCATTTCTGGATCCCCAGTGCTGGAAGGTATGTGCATAGAATGAGTAGGCCAGAGCTCCCAGTTAGTGACCTGCCTCCCAGTTCCCCAGGAGCCCTCCACAATATGCACATCTGCAGTTATAACTCTCCCACTCTAATCCAGCTCACATTTAAAACACAACACTCACTGAAGATCCTTCAAGGACAAATACATGATTTCTCCTTAATAAGATAAGACTTTTACCCTGAGTTGGGTAGATCACAACACACACACAAACACACACACACACACACACACACACACACACACCACAAAATAACAAAAGTCAGAAAACTGGGAGATCTCCACCAAGTATGCCTAGTCCCACAATGGAAACCTCCAATAAAGTCATAGAGAAAACAACAGAAACTGAATCCCAAAATGAAACCACAACAACCAATGTGATCTTGACGAAGCAAATTGCTGAAATGGAAGCAAATCATCAATCACATAAATGAAATTGAGCAGAATCATCTCTTAGAGCACACACATTTGTCATTAGGTTTAACTTAATTGAAGAAAACCAGAGAGACCTCAAAAGAGAGATAAATGAGTTGGAGGTGAGTCAACAAATATGGGATCTCAATAACCAGCTGACTAAGTTTAATAAAGACATAATCAAATGCAAAAATTAATTCCAGGAAGCATCAAGAAAATCAGATGACCTGAAACTGTACCTCAAAAAAGAGATGAACATGATGCAGGAAAATACACCAGAAAACAAAAATCAAATACAACTTTTTATAACCTTTGTAGAAGCCTTCAATAACCGACTCACTCATGTGGAGGACAGAACCTTTGAGCTGGAAGACAAGATAGAAGAAATTGATCATGAATCCAGAAACTTAGCTAAGTTCAAAAAAAATTATGCAAACAGAATGTGAGAGAACTGTGGGATACCATAAAATGACCAAATATCTGGATCATGGGTATACCAGAAGGGGAAGAAATCCAGGCTAGAGGCATAGAGAACAAATTAAACAAAATCGTTGAAGAAAATGTTCCCAATCATTCAAAAGAGATACATCCAGATACAAGAAGCCCACAAAACACCAAATAGACAGGACCAAAAAAAGAAATTCTCCAAGGCACATCATAGTTAAAACTGTAAACAATGAAAACAAAGAGAGAGTTCTAAAAGCAGCAAGAGATAAACAACTCATTACATACAAAGGAATCCTATCAGAATTACCTCAGATTTCTCAATGTAAATCTGAAAGCCAGAAAGGCCTGGAATGGAGCACTTCAAAGTCTAAAATACTGTCACTTCCAACCGAAATTACTGCCAGTGAAAGTATCCCTCATAGTAGATAGTAAAAGGAAAACTTTCCATGACAAAAGTCAGCTCTGTGATTGTATGACCACAAAGCCAAACCTACAAAGAATACTTCATGGAGTTCTCCACACAGAAGAGTCAAACAACCACTCTCAAGAGCCTACAAGAAGGTCACAATAACCAAAACTAGAGCAGGCTCAAAAAAGTACAAAGTACAAGAAAACACCAAACCCCTAAGGCACTCCATCATGGCAGGGATTAAATTGAACCTCACAGTTGTAACCTTAACTATTAACAGTCTTAACTCATGCATCAAAAGACCAAGTTAACAGGGATTATCAGAAAAATGGACCATTCTGTCTGCTGCCTTTAAGAAATTCACATCACAACTAAAAATAGACACCCCTTCAGGGTAAAAGGATGGAAAATTATATTCCAAGCAAATAGAAATAAAAAACTAGCAGGTGCTGTGATATTAATATCTGATAAAAAAAAAAGACTTCAAACCAAAAGTAATCATAAAGAACACAGAAGGCCACTTTTTATTCATCAAGGGAATGATCCAACATGAGGACATCACAAACATAAATCCATATGCACCAGACACAGGTGTGTACCACTGTTTATAAAACAAAACCTACTTGACAACATTACAGAAATGAATACCAATACCATCTGTGGTGATTTGATTCAGAAGTCCCCATAAACTTAGGTATTCTGAATGCTAGGTTCCCAGCTGATGGTGATTTTGGAGTTAACACCTGCTGGTGGCAGTGCACTATTGAGGGCAGGCTTATGGGTGTTATAGCCAGCTTCTTCTTGCCAGTGTTTGGCACTTTCCTGTTGTAGTTATCCATCTGATATTGCCCTGGAGGTGATGTCGACCCTCTTCTCATGCCATCATTTTCTCCTGCCATCATAGAGCTTTCTCTCGAGTTTGTAAGCCTTAAACCTTCTTTCCCACAAGCTGATCATGATTGGGTGTTTACTGCCAGTAATGTGAACCTGACTGCAATAATAAAGTTGGTACCAAGAAGTGGGATCATAGCTGTTAGAAACCTGACTGTGTGACTTTTGGCCTTTTGGACCTGATTTTCCAGAGGAATGTGAAAGGATTTTAAACCTTGGCCTGAGAGACACCTTACTGTGCTGTAAGTACAGCTTGATGGGATATTCTGGTCAGAATTGAAAGTCCTAAATGGAGTAAGAATGATGGACTGTGAAGTTTGACTTATGAGGGTAAGAAAGAGCATTGTCTGGACTGGGCTAGAAGCAGTCTGTATGAGAGACTTGCTGTAATGTCCATATCCTGAGAACTTGTACAGGGTTGCATTGTGTAGAAATAGACTGGTGTGAGCAGAGGGATATGGCACAGAAAGAAATCTTTGGGCTGAAATTTCTACCTATTCATCTGTAATTGTTTGAGAGATCACAACCATTGAGATTGGGCTATCTATCCTGCATTGGAACAACAGGAAGAATGCAGACCCTTTTGAAGAAACCTGAATGCTAAAGGACTGTCCTCTTCTTCAAAGTCTGCTTTATTCCCCTGGGATTAACAAGTTGTTAGCCCCCCTGGTATTATGGAGTATCGCAAATGCATGAAAGAGAAGCTCACCAAATTTGCAACACAGTTTAGTATTTTGGAAATGGCCATGGGCAATGTGAAGCAGGATTATTGGATTACCTGAGTGGAAACCCTATGGAGCCATGAGGATGAACCGTGGGTTGCAGCAGAGACCCAATGGAGATGACAGGACTATGGGATGGCTGCCAAGGAGAGTTGCCAGCACCAGATACAGTTTTCCAGGATTGTGAGTAGCCTAGCTGGAGGGGCAGAATTGGAACTCCAGAGACTTGCCATTGCTTAGAATTATGGGACTTGGAGACTTGTCACTGGCTAGAGTTGTTAGACTTCCTGTTTGAATCTTGTATTGGTTGAATATTTCTTTGCTCTGCCAAATGACATTATTTGGAGTGTGAATGTTTAATCTGTGCCATTATGTGTTTGGGTGGACTTTTTGGTATTATTGCTCAGTTAAAAGACCTTGGATTATGGGGATGTTTGACTATCATTACAATTGATAAAACTATGGGGACTTTTGAAGTTGAACTGAATGCATTGTGTTTTACAACATGTATGGTTTGAGTTTATGGGGGCCAAAGGCAGAATGTGGTGGTTTGATTCTGGTGTCCCCCATAAACTTAGGTACTCTGAATGCTAGGTCCCTAACTGATGGCAATTTGGGAATTAACACCTGCTGGAGGCAGTGTATTGTTGGGGGTGGGCTTATGGGCGTTATAGCCAGCTTCCTCTTGTCAGTGTTTAGCACACTCTCCTGCTGTTGTTGTCCATCTGATATTGTACAGGAGGTGATGTCCACCCTCTGCTCCTTCGTTCTCTCTCTCTCTCTCTCTCTCTCTCTCCCTCTTTATCTCTCTTCCAAATAAATCAAATAAGAATCAAACAACAACAAATGTGGGCAAAGACATGGAGAAAGAGGGACCTTTATTCATTCCCACTGTTGGTAGAAATGCAAAACTATAAAACCATTATGGAAATCAATGTGGATATTCTTGAAAAGGATGAATATATAACTACCAACAGACCCAATTATTCTCTTACTGGGCATTTACCCTAAACAAGCCATGCTTCACTACACTGATATTTGTTCAGCCACGTTTATAGCTGCTCAAGTCATAATAGCTAAGAATTGGAATCAACCCAAGTGCCCACCATTAGACAAATGGATCACAAAGTTGAGGTACATATACACAATGGAATTCTACTCAGAAGTAAGAAAATATGATACAAAGAAATCTGTAGAAAAATGGACGGACTTACAACAGACCACACTCAGTGAACACACACAATCATGGAAAGACAAACGCCACATGTTCTCACTCATCTGCAGTTCCTAACCTGGATCAGCTTGAGTTGATGGCATATCTGATGGGCAACTTGAGGCCCAGACAATATGAATGGAAGGGTTTGTGGGAGAGGAAGTAGAGACTTGGGGGAAATAAACACAAACTAAACCCAAAATGAACCGGTACCATAGAAACCTTTCTCCTTGAAGGTAGACTAAAAGATTTAACCCTCAACAGGCCTATAGAGGGAGTGTCTGAAAATAATGGTCCTGGAGAAGGTGGGATGAAGCCTTAAGTTTAAAAGTTTAGGCTCTGTCTTTTAGGAAACCTTGTAGGTCTCTCTGATCAAAAGCTCATTGTGGATGATAGCCCCATGCTGGTTCTGGGAGTTACAGGTCAGTGCCCACTAAGAAAATGAGGAAAAAGATAACTAATATACAAGAGTTAGAGATAAGAGAGAGAGAGAGAGGGAGAGGGGAAGTGAGGGAAGGAAGATGTAGAAGATTAAGGTTAGTCTTGATCTTACCCTCTCCAGTGTCTTGTGGTTCAGGTGTTCCCTGTAAGGGCCTGGTGAAGGATCAGCCATTTGGTCTGCCCTTAAAGACAGACAGATTTCTGTCAGAGTACTTGATGATCCACCAAAGGCTAGTGGTAAGACCCTACTGCTGAAGACACCTTATTTGATTGACATGCAAATTAGAATGGCATGGCTAGAAGTTGGAAGAGAGTCAGTCCCCAGACAGTCAGCGCATCTAGTGCCAGAAGGTGCTACATGGGCGACTGGGGGAAAATGACCAATATCTGTCAAAGCAACGCATGGTCTAACCTACTTAGCAGCAAATAACTTGTTGTGATGCCCACACAAGTGCAGTGGTGGCACACAGCCATGGTGGGGAACCAACTGCTCTCAATTTGGCTAACTGATCCCCTCACTGGTATGGGACCCATAGCTGGAGCTGGGAAACAAGTCAGAACCATATCCAAACATAAGCCCACTCTCCAATATCAAGCTACCATCAATTGTGGGCTACAAGAGGGCCTACACCTTTTAAATTCTCTATAAAAAAAAAAAAGTAAGGGTTATCCCATTTGTCCTGGTGCTAACTTACTCTCCGTTGGAGAATCTGCTTCTCTTTTTCAGATAGATGTAGATCCTAAGGAGAGAGCCACCCCATCATACCTCCAAAGGGCCCCGGCTGAAACTAAGAAAAATTGGAGAAACAAGCAAGGGGGCTGTTTTCCTGATGAACCGGACACCAGCACAAGGGGGAAGGAGATCAGCACAGAGAAAAATCAACTCCTACCAAATCAGAGAGCCAGAGCCTCAGAGGCCCCCAACACCTCATCACTGAAGCAGACCAAAAATGAACCCAACATGGCTCAGGGAAATTTTGCGGAAGAGGGGGCGGAAAGAATGTCAGAGCCACATGTTGGGTCATGATATGCACAGACATTTATCTTACCCATAACTGTGGGCTAACTCCACAATGCATGACCCGTATACCTCAACAAGGAGGGGCCAAGGGGAGGGGGTAGGTCACGGATGAGCCTAATAATGGTACCAAACTGACTATATTTGCTGAATACAAAACTAACTAATAAAGAAAAAAATGTGAAAAAAAGAAGTTTAGGCTCTGGCCCTATAACTCCCAGTACCAGAAAACAGTGCTACCCACATTGAGCTCTTGATAAGAGAGACCTACGAGGTTCTCAAAACAAGACAGGCTTCTGTCAAAGCACCTGATTACCCACCTGAGGTAAAAGTTAAGACCCTTTTGCTGAAGACACCATATGCTGCTAGCACAGAACACAGAGATTCCTGGATAGAATCCAGAAGAGAACCAATCCCCAGATAGTTAGCTTGTCTAGTTCTGGAAAGTGCTACATGAGTTACTGGGGGAAAGTGGCCAACAATCGAGTGAGCAAGTAGGGGTCTAAGCTACTCAGAAGCAATCAGCCTGACAAGAAGTACACACCAGTGCAATGGACACACATAGCCTAGGTGGGTAACCAATGGCTTTCTGATTGGCTAAGAGATCCACTCAATGGAAAGGAACCCATATCTGGAACTGGGAACCAGGTCTGAATCTTATGGAGTCAAAGATTATGCTCTCCAATATCAAGCTCCCACTAGTCTCTGGAAAAACGTGGAGCTACGTCCATCAAATCCTCCCTAAATTAATCATGCTTACCCAATTGAACCTATGCTGACTTCACTCTCCTCTGGAGAATGTTTGTCCTTTTTCATAAGGTAGCTAGACCTGAGGAGACAAACCACCCCTCACATCTCAGCCAAGGGCCAGGTGAAACCACAGAGGAACTGGGGAGATGAGCAAGAGTGCTGTTTCCATGGTGAGCCTGACAATCAGCACCAGGGTAAACAAGACAAATGCTGAGGATACTCAACACATACCAAAGCAGAAAACCAGAGGCTACTGAGAGCTTATCACTGAAGTAGACTTAAAACATACCCACAAAGGCTCAGGGAATTTTGAAGAAGAGGGGGAAGAAAGATTATAAGAGCCATAGGTTAGGATGTCATACCCAGAGGCATTGCAATAACTGACTGCTGCTCCCACAATGTATAACCCCCAACCCCATGGGGAATACCAGCAACCCCACTGAGGAGGGCCTTCAGCAGAATGGGGCAGGGAGGAGGGAAAAGATGGTATCAATACATGATGTATTCTTACAAAGTATGTTCTTAATAAAAAAAAAATGGTGAAAAGAAGTACTGGAGAAATGTCTTGGCAGTTAAGGCACTTGCCTGCTAAGCCTAAGAACCCCAGTTTAAATTTCCCAGAACCCACATAAACCAGATGTACATGGTGGAGCATGCAACTGGAGTTCATTTGTAGTGGCTAGAATTCTCTCTCCCTCCTCTCTCCCTCTCTCTCTCTCTATCTATCTCTATCTATCTCTTTCTCTTTCTCCCTTTCCTCCTCTACTCTCATAAATAAATAAATAAATAAAATATATTTTTTCAAAAGTAAAAAGAAAGCTGGCAACATAGCTCATTGACAGAGTCCTAACCTAGCACATGTGAAGTCCTAAATTTAATCCCCAATATCACACAATAAAAAAAAAATAGAATGAAAGAAAAAAATTCAGCAACGTCCTCAAAAAATATTCAAATCAACATTTCCCATCAATGAATGCCAAGTATGTTTGAGTATTCCTGTTACCATCAACCACTGGCAGCGAGAAGCATGGTACACAGGGCAAACAGTGGTGACTCCCAAGTGTATGTGCTAGGACTCCTGTCAGTCACCATGTGAGCAGCTTGAAACCTGGGAGGCTCATCCATTATTTCCCTCTCTCTCTCTCTCTCTCTCTCTCTCTCTGTATATGTGTGTGTGTGTGTGTGTGTGCATGTGTGTTCATGTTAGTAAGTGTGGGGGTCAGAAGACAACCTTTGTTGTTAGTTCACACCTCCATCTTGTTTGAGGAAGGGTCTCTCATTGTTTGCTGTTGCATTTACCACAGCTGGTTGGCCTGTGAGCTTCCAGGCAATTCTCCTGTCTCCACCTTCCTTTTAGCCATAGGCCCAGTGGGATTACACAGGCCTTTTGTGACATTTCACTTGTTCATGCAGGTGATGTGAATCAGGTCTCAGATGAAAGCAGGTGCTTTATCCATTGAGCTATGTCCCCAGCCCCAGAGAGGCTCATTCTCATGGTCCCCACAGCTCCTCTCCATTGCACCGTAGCTATCTGACATTCTCTTTGGTATTTATTTAGTTTGGTTCCCTGAGCTAAAAGGTAAGCCTGATGGCAACAGAAGCCTTCCTGGGTCAGTCACTGTGGTTCCCTTGGTTACTGCTGCTGCTGCTAGAATCATAGCCAGAGTAATAAGGCTCTGAAACAAGAGATGGTAGGCTAGGCAGGTGGGTACAGGGCAAGCATTAAGGTTGAGGAGTAGAAACCTCAGAGTTACCAAGTAAAGAGGACTTCAAAAGTATTTTTCCAGCCTGGGAGAATGGAGAGAGAAGCGATTAAAAATGAGAGGGTTTCAAGGATACTGTTTTCCTGGGGGAAGAGACAGGATTGAGGGATGCCGCAAAGGTTAAGGGTAACTTAGTCATTCAGGATAAAGTCACTGGTCACAGGTGGCAACTCATCCAGGCCGTGAGATTCAAACTTGCTTTTCTGAAATTAAAGAGAAACAAATGGCATTCGTGACAAAAATGGAAAAGTATCCTCACCTCTGTATCGGTTACTTTTCTCACTGCTGTGACAAGCTACCAGACAAAAACAACTTGAGAAAGGAAGGCTTTGCCGCTCTCTCACAGTTTGAGGGTTCCATTCATCGGGCGTGGCGAGGCAGCTAGTCGCATTCCACTTGCAGTCAGGAAGCCGAGAGAAATGCGTGCTGCTCAGCCAGCTGCTTTCCCCTTTTGTTAATTCCTGGGGACCCCCCCCCCACTGGACAGTGCCACTTACATCCAGGATGGGGCTTCCTACCTCAGCGAAACCTCTCAGGAATGCCCTCGCGGACATGCTCAGAGCTGTGTCTCCTACATGATTCTCAGATCCAGCCAAGTTGACAATGAAGATTAACCATCACACCTTCTCTCTAGGAAACCACCACACAGTGGTTCCATGGTGTAATGGTGGACATGCTGGACTCTGAAACACATACATGTGCACGCATGTGCAAACACACACACACACACACGCCTTTTCATGTGGTCATGGGTGATGTAGGCATGATGTTATTATCCTTCAAGCAGCCTCCAGCCCACCTCACACAGACCCTTCTTCACAGAGTTAGTGTGTAACTCCCTTCCTGGCTAAAGATTCCAAACCCTGGGACTATAGATCAGCTGGGGAGTGGGCCCCTTTACCTAAATCTCTGCAGGAAAAAGATCTGAGGAAATGAGGACTTTTGCTAACATGGGTGTGGAAATGTGACATGGGAATGGCCTCTGGATGAGTCTGTGTTGGAATCTAGAGTGATTTCCCCCTGAGTAGTAAGAACACAAGAACCCAGAGGCTATTCAGGAATGCCCGGGCTCAGTTTACAGGGCTCTCCAGAATGCACAGACTCTCTTTGGTGTGACAAATTCAGCTGATTCGTGTAACAAACCATAAAATTAAATGTATGTTCTGAAGTGACCGAGACTGCCACATGGATCCCCAAAGTGACCTTTGGGATTTGCCACACCAAGGTTTATCCAAAGCTGCTACAGGGCTCTCTCAGTGGAAAAAAAAAGGAACCTCCCAGATCTTCATGAAGCCAATAGTGATTTCCACCACTTAATAACAGCAGAGGCCAAGGGAAGGCCAAGGTGTTTGGTGGAGCCCAGGTCACAGAAACAGCTTCTACGAATAGTCCCACCAGCCCAAGTGAGGGCTCCAAAGAAGGTACCTTAGAGATCCCAAGGTCGTCTATATGGACTCCATCACCCTTGCCCTTCCTTGATCAATGCACTACACTTACCTCTGATGCAGCAGGCTTCACAGTAAGCTTTCATGTAAACTGTTCTGAATAAAACAACGTGAATAGCACTAGCTAACCCTGAGATGACGTAACATTCATATCAGAGCGTTCACTCCCTTAAGCCCTTGGTAGACTTCTTATCAAAGATCCACTGACATATTTCCCATTCCCCAATACTCCAGAACCAGCTCCAAAACATGACACACAGTGCCTGGCACATACCCTTTACTGAGCTTTTAGTGGAAAAAAAATATATTAGTGAGCAGTTATTGAATTCTGACTCTATGCTAAATACCAGGGATAAGAAGGTCACCACTCCTCACAAATCATTTACAAAACAAGAGAAAAACAAATAAGAAATGCTAACATAATATGCCGGATCACTTACAATGTTTCACTAGGAACTAACAGAATACCCCTACAATGGGATGTAGGCATCAAGGGAAAATTACTAAATTATCTCACATACCCACAAATATGAAAGAGAAAGTTCCCGGGTTGGTTCAGGAATGGCAGAGATGGGACTCACCTCCTCACATTTGCCCTCACAGTTGCAAAATTAGCTGCTCCATCCCATCTTCAGAGAACTACATTCCATGACAGCAATGCAAAGAAGCACTCCTTTGGGGCTGTGGGATAAAGGCTTTCTCAAGAATCCTTCAGGAGGCTGGAAAGATGACTCAGTTAGCTTGAGGACCTGAGTTAAGATCCCCAGTAGCAATGTGATGGCCGAAGTGTGGCTTTAAGTGCCCATAATCCCAGAAGTGGATAGAGATAGGAGAATCCCTGGGGTTCACTGGCTAGCAAGTGTACTTGCTTGGTAAACTGTGGATTCAATGAGAAACCCTGTCCCCCCCAAAAAATAAGCTGGAGAGCAATTGAGGAAGACAGCTGACACTGACCTCTGGGCTCCACATGTAAGCATTTAAATGTGCATCTGCATATACATATGCACCCACAAGCACATGAAAAGACACACACACATGTACCACACAGAGAGAAAGAGAAGGAAAGAGAGTGAGAGAACCCTTCAGCAGATTGTTCGTTCTTTTCCCTTGGGACAGAATTAGATCATGTCCCCAGATCTTAGCTATAAGGCTGGCTAGGAAAAGCAGTACATTGTTTTCAGATTGGCCGACAGAGGCAGGTCGTTCTAGCAAATAAAGAGGAGGGATGGTCGTGGGTGAGCAATAACACGGTCTGGCATTTATGTAGGGTGCAACAGCATGCAGCCAGCTGTGGGAGCATGCAGGAGGCATGTCTTAGAGGAATATTAAAGAAAAATGGGATTTAGTGAGCTAAGGATGATGACAGAATGGTAGAGCTAACTGTGGGTCTGTGTAAGGGACCATCATGAGGCTGAGACTGTGAAAGACAGGAAACTCCACTCAGCGTGGTCCAAGCATTTCATGATAGAAAACAAGTCTTCAGGGCTTGAGAAAGGGCTTAGCAGTTAAAGGTGCTTGCTTGCAAAGCCTAATGGCTTAGGTTTGATTCCCCTGTACCCATGTAAAGCCCGGTGCACGAAGTGTCACATGCATCTGGAATTCATTCGCAGCATCGGGAAATCCTGGCGTGCCTATCCTCTCTCTCTCTCTCTCTCTCTCTCTCTCCTTTGTCATATTAATAAATAATTTTTAAAATGAAAACAAGTTTCTAAATGCACCAGGAGCCTGGTGACAAAGGCCTCCAGGACTATGTACATGAATGTGAACCTGCAACTTAGTCCAGAGATAGAACATGAGGAGGCTGGAGGCCAAACCCAAATTCAGATACACTCTGCGTGGATGACATAGAGTGGTAGCTTTCAGAATATGAGCGATGAATGGAAGGGAGGGCACTTTCTCTCTGGCTGAACACTGAGGCAGCTCCTTCCTATTGTCATGCACATGGCCTGCTTGCTACACCAATATCATCAGCCAGATCCCTCTAGGCAGCTGAGTTTGCCTCCCCTGAACAGGCTCTGGGGATCCACCAAAGGTCTTGAATGGGCCAATAGCATCACAGGCTCTGCGTCTGATTGCTTTGCCAACAGTGAGGGAGTGATTGTTTCTCTCATTAATTTATTCACTCAACAAATGTTTATTCAGCGCTTACTTGACCAGTCCAGATATGAATGACCCACAGTCACCACTACTGGCAACAACCCCGCTGTCAGGGGTATCACATGCCCTCTGATGTGGCTTTCTCCCACTTTCTTAGGAAACTCCATCTGGGTCCTCAGGCAGATGCACCAGGACGCAGAGTAGCATCTCTGGCAGCTGGGAATGGGGTTCCATGGATTACTTCTCACATCTAGTGAGCTGCTCACTGATTGTGAGGGTTAATCTCTAGTTGTCAGCTTGACAGGTTTGAGAATCACCATGGAAACAAGTCTCTGGGAATGTCTGTGAGGGAGTTTCTAGATTAAGTTCATTGAGGTGGGAGGACATGCTCAAATTGTATGTGGCACCATGCCATGGGCTGAGGATCCAGACTGAATAAAAAGAAAAAAAAAGCCATCCAAACACCAACATGCATTGCTCTCTGCTTTCTGACTGTGAACTGAATGTGACCAGCTGTCTCAAGTACCCACCACAATGCCTTCCCCATCATGATGGACTGTAACCACAACAATAAGCCAAAATAAACCCTTCCTTCCTTAAGTTGCTTCTTGTCAGATATCTGGTCACAGCAACAAGAAAGTAACTGACACACCCAGCAGCTGACAGATGGTGAGTACAATCATTTCTTCTCGTTCCCTCATCACTGTTTCCCCTTTTTCATAAAACCTCCATGTGAAATAAAATAATAAAATCTGCCTCAAAAGAAGCTTCTAGTAGAATTCCTAAAATGAGATTCATTTCTCCGGATGACTCATCCAGAAATCTCTCCTCAGTTCTCTTGATAGGATGCTTCACGGGGCACTCACACGGGTTGAGAGTGTGGCCTAGGGGCACATCCCTTCATAAAAGTTGTGAACAGCAGCCAAAGCAAGAAGTATGAATGCTGTGAAGCTGGGCGTGCCACGTTCAGCTAACAAGCCTGTGAAAGCCCTAACCGTTACCTAACAGTTCACTCTCCTCTGACGCGCTCAGCCCAGGGGTGGACAGCAGCAAAGATAAGATTCCCCTGTCTATTTCATAAACTGGGATTGGGAGAATTTAGTCCTCAATGCTTCATGTCTGAACCAATAGGCTATGTCATGTGCTTAAAGATCTATCTTTCTCTTTAAAAAAAAATAGAACTCAGCAAAACTATTAGGCCCAACTCACAGCCAAAGCTTGGATGCCTGCAAAACATATGACCAAATGTTTGTGACAAGGCAGCTATTGCCTTTCTTTTCCAAGGAGGAACCCAAGGACCATGTTACCCCGAATGAAAATGACTAAAGTTTGATTATTTTCCTTTTAATCTTGTTCCCCTTGGTAGAAATTTATATAAGAAGGAGTCACAATCCATCCCTTTCATGCCAGCAGCTTGTTATAAAATCCCCAAGCTTATGATCTCTGTAGCAGCAATGCCCAGCCTGAGATTGAGGCTGAGCAATCCCTGGAGGGGATGTGACGTGCGTCTGGCAAGTGTGATCCATGTAGACACACACACATTTGTTGACGCACTCTTAGGGCTGCTCACGGTTCTCTGTGTTAGTCAGATGTACCAGTTACTATGCATTGGAATGAACTTGCCCGAGAAACTTCCTTCTTGCAAAGTCATAGTTCTGGCTCTAGGCAAGAGAAGGGCATTTGAAGGGGGCGGTTCATGAAGAAGTGGAGGATGCCACAGACTCACTTCTGAGTCAATGAGGACATTCCCTGAAGTTATTCTGCCTCTAGTAGACCATTCTCTTTGTGATGTCCTGAGATACGCTTGTCTGACCACTTCAGTCAAGTCCCTGGTGGTGAGTTACAATAAAGCACAGAGAGCTCATTCAGATGGGACTCTACCAGTGGCCTGAACTCTTAGGAGCAGTGACTAGTGGAGTGATTATGTCCAGCACTCTCAAGGTAAGATTGGGCTTTTCCAAAATTATAAGCCCGTATTTATTTATTTGAGGTTGTAAAAGACTCTGATTCAAAGGTACAAGGAGAGTCATAGACAGAAAAACATTTGGATGCCATATAGGTAATGAACACCATGAATATCTAATATAAAGAACTCTCGGCTTAATGCCTGCACTCAGAAGGCAGAAGTAGGAGGATAACTATGAGTTAAAGGCTAGCCTGGACTTGAGTGAGACCCTACCTCAAAAAAACAAAAACAAAAACAAACAAACAAAAAAAAAAAACAAATCTGAAAGCTCAGCAGGAAATTAGCAAACAATCTAACTTAAAAATGGCCAGAAGACATGAGCAGATATTTTACCAAAGGTAAGAGACAGATGGCAAGTGTAGCAGTTACATTCTCATTGCTTGGACAAAACACCCAACCAGAAGCAGCTTGAGGGAGGAGTCCTAGCACTAGTTTACAGGTTCGAGGGAAGCTTCATAATGGTGGCAAGGCAGACTACTGGGAGCTGCATCTTGTCATGTTGGCTGGGAGAAAGCCGCAAGAGTTCACTGGCTCTGAACACCCAGTGGGCTGGACTAGTAAACCTCAAGGTCCACCCCCAGTGACACACCTCCTCCAGCATGACTCTGCCTCCCAAAGGCTCCACCAGCAGGGAATTAAGCATGAGGCTCAGTCCCAAATACATGAGGCTATGGGGGATGTTTCATATTCAAACCACCATAGCAAGTAACACAGCAAGTTGTACAAACTCATTAACCAGGAAAATGCAAATTAAAACCAGAACAACACACACTTACACATCTCTGAGCAAGTAAACTTAAAAATAAGGTATCAGCAAATGCTGGTGAGAAATGCAGAGTAACTGGGCTGGGTCCCTCATATATTGTGGGACCAGTCTTGACACCTTCCACTAAGACTCACCTTTTTTTTTGGGGGGGGGTTTCAAGGTAGGGTTTCACTCTAGCTCAGGTTGACCTGGAATTCACTATGTGGTCTCAGGTTGCCCTCAAACTTATGGTGATCCTCTTACCTCTGCCTCCTAAGTGCTGGGATTACAGGCGTGCACCACCACACCCGGATAAGACTCATCTTTTTAAAAAATTTTATTTTATATATATTATAACAAGTTATATACTTTTGTGCCATTGTCCCAACTCTGGTTACCTGGGGGCCCTCCTCCATGGGGTTATAATAATCACTTTGAGGTCGGTCATGAAGGCCTCAGTCAGTCCCTATGGAGTAGTGGGGGAACCATACCTCAGGGTATTCCTACATGCTCTGTGGCTTTTACAACCTTTCTGCCCCCTCTTCTGCAATGTTCCCAGAGCCATAGGACTCACCTTTTAAAAGTCCCATCATGTGGTGGGTTGAGTCAGATGTCCCCCATAATCTCATTTGCTCTGAATGCTTGCTCCCTCACTGATGGCAATCTAAGAGGGGGGAGCCTAACTATAGGAAGTATGTTTCTGAGAGTGGGCTTAAGGGTGTTACAGCCAGCTCCCCCTTGCTAGAATCCAGATCATTCTCTTGCTGCTATTTTCCACCTGATGTAGCAGAGATGATGTCCACCCTCTGGTCATGCCAGGCTTCCCCCTGCCACCGTGAAGCTTCCCCTGGAGACAGTGAGTTAAAATAAAACCTTTCCTCCAATCTGCTGCTTTTGTTCAAGTGTTTTGCCCTGGTTACAAGAAGGTAGCTGTGGCACATCGCCTCCCACATCACCACATGACTGGTGTATCTTCTAACACAAGAGCCCATGTGGCAGGATTAAACTACATCTAAAACATAGCATGCTTGTTCGTGTTCTCAAATAACATAACTAGAAATGGAGGTGTGTTCACCAACATTCCATCACTATAATGAAACACCTAAAACAATTTTAAAAGTGGAAAGATTTATTTGGGTTTATGGTTTCAGATATTTTAGTCTATTGCCACTAGTCTCAGTCACATTGGGCCTATGACAAGGACACCCTTGTGGGGAGTGTGTGCTATGGCAAAACTGCTTACTTCATTGTGGCTAGAAGGAAAAGGGAGAGGGAAAGACATAGAGACAGAGGGCAGAAGAGGAAGGAACGGGGTCCCATCTTCTAAAGTTTTCACCACCTCCCAATCATGCTGTCAGCCTTTGACACATGAGCTTTTGCAGGACACTTAAGATCCAAGCCATAGTAGGAGAACAGCACTTCCAGGAGACGAGAAGATAGCAGAGCATGGTTCCAACGAAGTAACATGGAGTCCTGTTATATTGACCAAACAGTTCTGTATCTTGACTGTGACAAAGGCTACCCAAACGTACACAGGCATTAACATCACACACACACACACACACACACACACACACACACACACACTTTGTTATAGACAGCTCCACTTTGCTGGAATGAACCTCCAAACAGACACAGTTTATGGGAAGAAGCTTACTGATCCAGGGAAACATTCAATCAGAGGCAGGAGAAGCTGTTTCCAAGCATCCAAGCAGAGAAACAACCAACAGTCAGCAAAAGCCAAAAGCAGAAAGCACAAAACCAGCAATAAGCAGCAGGGAACTATAGCAAGCAGGACCCTGAGAGCTCAGCCCTCTCTGTGTATGTTTGGGCTGGAATTCAGATCCACTCCCAGTGACACCTCCTCCAGCCAGGCAGCTGGAGATCCAAGTCACAAGTTTTAATAAAGCACCTGAGTCTATGGGGGACATCCACTTACATACACGGGCTTTCATAATGATGACATGGAGTCATGTCTGAAGTTTCATCTACAAAATGTCCCAGCGTCTTAGTTTTGGCTTTGTACTAAAGCTTCATAAAGAGTCACCACTGGGAGAGGCTGAGGGAAAAGTATGGGTGACTCTCTGCAACTTCCTGTGAGTCTGTCATTTCTAAACAAAAGGCTTTCTGTTCATCATCTACTCGTCTCTTTCATTTATTTGCCTAACCATTAATGCATGACGTTAAATAAGTCTAATGAGAATCATGCCTATACGTACAAGCCACTAGCAAAATGGACAGTCCATCTCTTTTGTTTACTCTCAAAGCATTCTTGAAACCCCTCCTGGATTTTCCCATACTCTATGTAATGGTCCATCTCTGGGGAGGGATATGGTTACCTTTCATGGGCAGGACTATATCTAGAACATCAATTCTTAAGGACCCACTCTTGCTATTTCCCATGAATTCATCCAAAATTTTTAAAGGGCTTTATCTCTTCAAATAGTATTATTTCTAAAGGGAATGACTTCCATGTGTTTGCTGCCATTGTTTGAAACACCCCACCCTTAACCCTGCACTTCTCTAACCCACTTAAGACATTTTGGATGCCCTTCTGATTTGAGTCTACTCATCCTTTGTGACCAAGTTTGTACATAAGCATCTTTCCTATGGCCTTTTTTGAGTCTATAACATCCACCTATGTCTTCAGAACTTCCCATACCTGGACCTTAAGCACTTCCTCAATTTTCTTGTGTATCCTCTATGGGTCCTTCCATGACTAAAGTTGTATACATTCCTTTAAGTACAGTCCACTTAGGTTTTGTGCCATATTTGAAACCAGACTAGATCTAGAGCTAAGCTAAGATTCCTTTATACATGCCAGCAGGGTTGGGGGTGTGAACTTTCTTCAGTACTTTTTTTCTTAACTTATACTTTCTACCAAATGGAAACTGCATGAAATGAACATCAAGCACAGCCTTTACAGAGAAATTAGGGAGGTGTGCTCCAACACCAGACAGACTGGGAAGATGTTTCCCTCAGGGGGCCCACAACACGATGCTGCAATGACTGCAGAAAGCGGTGGGGGTGGCGGACACTTACATAACATCAGTGTGTTTTTCCTGCCAGTTGAGAGCTGTGGCTAATTCTCCTTTCAGTGTTTTTCAGAGTGTTGGTGACCCCTTAGCTTCTTAACCACACAGTTGACTCATTTCCAGTGTTACCCTGAAGAATAAATAGGCTTTTCTTAACCTCCTCTGAAATGAAACACGCTGGATAAATACATTTAGCAAACAGTGCCTTTTCCAATGAGCAATGGATAGCTAGCTTCTATGGCTTATTTTAATGTTTCTGCATGGTTTTCTAACATACACATCTCTCCTGCTCTTGTATATTCTGCTCCGTATTTCCTCATTTGATATCACTTCGCTGAGATATGAGCCGGGGGCATACCACAAACAGAACTAGTACATCGTTCCTGCACTCAAAGGAAAGTGGGACTTCTATAAGTGAGTCATATGACCAAACTGAAGCCATCACAAACTCCTGACTGCAGTGATCTGATTGGCCCACAGATGGCACGGGTTTATTAAATACAGCCCATTCATGATCCAGAAAGTTGCGTAAGGCTTATCATATCAATTTCTTCCTTCTGCCCCTATCTGCATCTCCAGTGTGGAGAAGAGTACCCACTGCCTCACTGACCTCCATAAATATTTCTGAATTTACTAATTCTATGACTTCTATTTGAACTCCTGGGAAAAGGACCAGCTCTTGCCTGCTACAGCTGCCAGCCATCTTGCTTCCAGATGGAGCCATGACTAAAAATCAACATGGTGCAAACGAAGCAGAAAGGAGACACCAAATATATGACATGAGCCCTGCCTCTCGTGCTAGGAGCCAGATGTTGCAGTCAGCTCCTCATTGCTGGGACAAATATCCAGCCTGACATAGTTTATGGGAGGAACAGGTTTATTTCTACTTACAAATACAGGGGAGGTTCCATCCGTGGCAGAGGGGGCTGCTTACTTCCATAGATCCAAGCAGAGAGAGACAACTACAGCAAGCAAACACTAACACCAGCAAGCAAGAACCCTGCCAAAGGTCACACTCCTCTCTACAGCTTTGGGCTGGAATTCAGATACAGCCCTAGTGACCCCCCCACCCCAAGCAGCCTTCTGGAATCTTAAGCAGGAAGCCTAACCTTAATAAGACACCTGAGTCTATGAGCCCTGCATTTACAATATCACATTCAAACTACCACACCAGGGTTGCCCTCAATCATCTCAGTTACTTGTGCCAGTAAGTTTGCTCTGCTCACACCATGTTTGGCTGGGTTTGGGTCACTCAATACTGACCAAGTGTTAACTGAAAAGAACTATTACAACCCATCCATCAACAAAAGCATATTATCTATTTAGAAATACACAGCTCAGACGTAGGGGGTCAGGGTTTGATGGGAATTGTTTTCATGACTGAAGGTAACATGAAGCTGAAAAAGTGGGAATCTCTACAGCTCAGTTTCCAGGGCTGACAGGCTGTAATGAAGTCATGTGGACCAGTCAAAAGAATTCTTTTTTATTTTTTTTATCATTAGATATGGACATATTTTGTATATAAACATCACATGTTGGTACCATCCTTTCCCTTCTCCCTGCCCATTTTCTGAAGAAGTCTTCCTCATTGGGGATGCAGGTCAACCCCATGGGGATTGTGGGTCATGCATTATGGGGGCAGCAGTCAGTTATGGGGGAGAGGCAATGTCTCTGTGCAAAATGTCCCAGCTTGTGACTCAAACAATCTTCCTGCCCCCTCTTCCGCAAGATTCCCTGAGCCATGCTGGGAGCATTTTAAGTCTACTTCAGTGAAGGGCTCTGAGGAGCATCTAGATGTCTGGTTTGGTAGGTGGTGAATGTCTTCAGTACCTTTCTCCATCACCCTTGTGCTGATATCAGCTTAACTAAGAGAACAACATTCTTGCTCATTTCCCCAATTCCTCTGTGGATTCAGCTGTGGCCAGGGTAGAGTGTGATGGGTCATTTATCTCAAGTCCAGTTCCCATCTGAAAAAGAGAAGCAGATTCTCCAACAGAGAGTGAAGTCAGCACCAGTTAAATGGGATAACCATTATTAATTTAGAGAGAATTTTAAGGGTTTAGACATTTTATAGTATAAGGTTAGTGGGAGCTTGACAATGAAAAGCAGAATCATTATATGGGTGTGATTCTGACTTGTTTCCCAGTTCCAGTTATGGTTTCCTTTCCACTGAGCAAATCTGTTAGCCAATCCAAGAGCAGCTGGTTACCCACCATGGCTGTGTGCCACTATTGCACATGTGTGAGCATCGTGTCAGGTTGTTTGCTTCTGAGTCACTTAGACTTTGAGTTGCTTGGACAGATGTTGGCCACTTTCCCCTGGTAGCTCATGTAGCACCTGCCACCACTATATGGGCTAATTATCTGAGGACTGGCTCTCTTCTGGATTCCAATCAGTTCTCTCCATGGTCCATGACCACAGCTTATGGTGTCTTCAGCAGTAGGGTCTTACCATTAACCTCTGGTGGGTAATCAAGTGCTCTGACAAAAGTCTGTCTTGTTTGTTTTGAGAGATCTAGTAGGTGTCCCTGATCAAAACCTCATTGTGGATGTAGAACACATCCTGGTACAGGGAATTACAGGCCAGCACCAAGGAAAACAAGAAAGCAAAATCCAGAGAAGAAGGAGAAACAGGAGATATTTGAGGTTAGGTTTCATCTCACTCTCTCCAGGTCCCTTAGATTCATGTGCTCCCTCTAAGGTTTACTTGAGGGCTCCACCTTTTAGTCTGATTTCCAGGATATAAGATGCTATGGTACCAGTTCAATTTTGGTTCAGATTTTCTGTCTGCCCCCCATCCTTTCCCTTCCCCCAAGCCTTGCCCTCCCTATTGTCCAAGCCTCAAGATACTATTCAGTTATGTTAGCAACTTGAGCTGATCCAGGTTAGGAACTGCAGACATGTGAGATCATGCAATGATTGTGTTTCTGTGATTGTGTCAGTTCACTTAAAGAGAATTCTTAATATGAATTTTTTTTTCAAAGTAAGGTATTGGATTTAGTTTTTAGTAACTATATTTTCTTGAATAAGTTCAATTAACCTCTCAGGGCTTTAGTTCCTTTTAATATGAAATTAGTAACTTGATATAAGTGATCCAGATGTGTGTGTGTTTGTGTGTGTGTGTGTGTAGTATGTAGTGGGGTGTGTAGTATATGCACATGTGTGTGCATAGCCTGTGTTCATGCATGTGGAGCATATCAGGTGTCCTTCTCTATAGCTCACTCACATATTTCCTTAAGTTGAAATCTCTCACTGAGCCTAGAGCTGCCATTTTTTCAGTCATACTGGCAGAATACGGAGTCCCCACGATTCTCAGATGTCCACTCCCCATAGGACTGGGGTTACACTCACGGGTTACACGCACAGGTGGCCACACACAGTTGTTCACATTGGTGCTGGGGATGCAACTCAGTGTGAATCAGGCCCTCATGCTTGCAAGCAAGCATTCTAACTCACTGAACCATCTCCCCAGCCTGATCCACACCTTCAATATATGTGCCTAGGTCTTTATTGATAGGAGACCCACTGCTCCTACATCTTCTGCCAGGGAAACTGCTCCTGACCATAGCAACAGAGGTGAAGAGTGCCTGGGTGATGATGATACTGTATTAAGTGATAGGTTCAAAGATGCTAGTAAAGCCAGGGATAGTGGTCGCACTGATGGGATGGCTGTAGTAGTGAACTCAGAATGCTAAAATTGGTTCTCTTCTTCTCCTGTCCAACACTTACACCACCTTAACTTGACTTTACTAATGCTTCTTAGAAAATAAAGGATCTGGGGCTGGAGAGATGGCTTAGTGGTTAAGCACTTGCCTGTGAAGCCTAAGGACCCCGGTTCGAGGCTCATATTCCCCAGGACCCACATAAGCTAGATGCGCAAGGTGGCACGTGCATCTGGAGTTCAGTGGCTGTGGCTGAAGGTCCTGGAGTGCCCATTCTCTCTCTATCTGCCTCTTTCTCTGTCTGTGTCTGTTGCTCTCAAATAAATAAATAAACAAAACTTTAAAAAAAAAAAAAGAAAAGAAATGATCCAGCCTCTTGCCTGAAGGTGGGCAAGGTGCTATTGCTCTTACTTTGCAAATGAAACCCCAGGAGTGCCAAGTCTTTAAGTAATTTCTTCCAAAGCCGCCTTGGTGACGATAGGGGGTCCTACTTGTGAAACTGTTTCACCTCCTGCCCTAATCACTGACCTGGACCCCACCACTGGTAGTTCTCACTCTTGGGTCTGTTAAAATAGATGCTTTTAATATGAAAGACTCAGCCCCATGGGTGCTATGGTGAGCTGAATTATGTCCTCCTAGATTTTGTATGCTATAAAACCTAAGCCCTTAGCCAGGTGTGGTGGCGCACACCTTTAATCCCAGCACTCGGGAGGCAGAGGTAGGAGGATTGCTGTGAGTTCGGGGCCACCCTGAGACTCTATAGTGAATTCCAGGTCAGCCTGGGCTAGAGTGAGACCCCACCTCGAAAAACAAAAAAAAAAAAACCTAACCCCTCAGTACCTTGGAACATGACTATATTTGGAGATAGGCTTTTAAGAATGTGATTAAAGCAAAATGTGGTCTTACAGGTAGACCCTAATCCAATATAACTGATGTCCTTCATAACTGAAGAGTATTCATGCACAGTCAATTATAGAGAGGTAACCAGGTGAAAAGCCAAAGAGAGGCCAGTCCTTTATAAGCTAAAGAGAATGGCCTCAGGGAAAAAAAAAAAAACATCACTGCCACCCTTGATTCCATAATTCTACCCTCCAGAAATGAAAAGCAAAATTTCTACTGTGAAGCCCTCCCAATCACCCAGGTTTGGGACACTTTGTTGTTGTAGCCACAGCAAACTGTCTCAGGGCCCTTGCCTATTTCCCAACTCTCTCTAGCTCATTCTTATATTTAGCGTAGGGAATGAGTGTGCTAAGGTAACCTTACATTCGCTGGGCTTCATTCAAATCTCTGGCCACTCTGTCTCCTGGTCCATTCACAGCCGCCACTTTCTCATCAAGGTGTGAGCTGTCCTCAGGCCCCTCAGCCACGTTATCTTCTAAGAATATCATACTTTTCTGAATACAAATCATCCTCCGGCTGGCTTGTCCCCATCACCTAGCCAGCTCCTCCCCACCCCCAAAATACTTTACCTCTTCTTTTCCACCAAACCAAATGTGTGCCAGCCCTTTATCAAGCATGTGCTAAGTCAGGTGTGATGATGTCTAAGCACTGTGGCTTTAATGTACTGCTAATGAGAAAGTACCTCTTTCATGGGTTGTGGGTATGGAGACCGAATGTAGAAAAGTTAGCTAAAATTCCAGCTTTGCATCTTCCCAGCTGTTCAAATGGTTATCCTAAACTTGGAAAAACACAGAAAATATGACTAGTGGTCTTTTAGTGCAGGGCTGAGCTATTCACTGACCAGGCAATTTTCATTTCTGGAGGGGCAGAGGTTAACTTGCAAACTCTGTTCCAGTAAAGAAACAAACAAACAAAAAAATGTAATGTCAGTGGAGCAGTTGGTTCCAAGTACAGTTTGTGGGTCCTTTAACTAGCTTTGTATCTGTCCTGGGAATTTCTCTGTATTAATTTTGTCCTGTGGCTATAATTGTTTGCCACCTTTTGGGGCTAAAAATAATGAAAATTTATTATCTTATGGTTCTAGAAGTCCAAAGTCAGTTTCATGGACAAAACCCTTAGCATCAGCAGGGCTGGCTCCACCTGGAGACTAGAAGAGAAGCGATTTCCTAGCCTGTTTCAACTTCCACAGGTGGTCTTAGCTCATAGCATCTTCCCAAAAGTACATAGCATATCTCTCCATTCTGTGCCACTGTTCTCACATCTCTAAGGCTCCTGCCTCCTCTTATAAGAATGTATGTGATTACACTGAGCCTACCCAGACAATCCAGAATAATTTCTCCATCTCAAAATCCTTAACCTAATCACGGCTGTAAACTCCCTTTTACATGTAATGTAGTATATTCACTAGTGCCAGGAACTGGGACTGGATGTCTTCGATTTGGGCAGGGTGGCTGCTATTCAGTACAATTTACTTTCCTTATATTTTCTTGCCAAACTGACATTGAACCAGCTTAGAGGTCAAACAACAGATGAATGGATAAAGAGAACATATATGTATAATGGAATGGAATAATGAAATTTTATTCAGCTATACAGAAAAAATGAAATTATGTCATTTGATAAAACTGGAGATCATTCATTGTGTTAAGTGAAATAAGACAGACTCAGAAAAACAAATAGCATATATACTCTCTCATATACAGAATCTAGGTTTAAAAATAAATGTATTTATCATGAAGGTAGAAGAAGCACTTGTGAGGGGGAGTAAGAGGTCTAAAGGGAAGATAGGAGGGGGCAACAATAGAAGGTACTGGGAAAAGAAAGGCAAAAACCCCTCGTGTTTTCTCTCATATCAAAAATCTAGACACACACACACAGGCATGCAAGCAGAAGGGGACCATTGGAGGAAGGACAGAAAAGGACCAAGAAGAAAGGGTGAAGAAGGGCAGAGAGGGAAATGTGGGAGGCTAATAAGAGGAAGGTACAATAGTGTGTGTGTGTGAGAGAGAGAGAGAGAGAGAGAGAGAGACCGAGAGAGAGAGACACACACAGAGAGAACATGCCATAATGAGACACATTATTTTGTATACTAACTTAAAAATTTTAAATAGAAAAATAGATAAGAAATAGAGCTGAGGAGTTGTCTAGTGGTTAACGGTACTTGCTTGCAAAGTATACTGACCCAGGTTTAATTACCCAGTACCCACATAAAGGCAGATACACAAAGTGGCACATGCATATGGAGTTTCTTTGCAGTGGCAAGAGGCCCTGGCACATCCATTCTGTCTCTCTTTCTCTCTCTCCCTCTCTCTCTCTCTCAGAGAGAGAAAGAATGAAAGAAAATTAAAAAATTATAAATTATAAAGAAATTATTTTTTAAAAAGTAAGTAAATTACCTAATGCTCTTTGGATAAACTTAATATCTTCCTGATTCCTTCAGTAACTAATGATTTAAGTAACTGATATAGCTCTTTTTCTATTTGCAAGAGAGTCATGTCACGTCTTTGAATATTATAGTTTAATGTAACCTTGTGACCCTCAGCAACTTGTTTAATCTCCCCAAGTTTCCACTTACATCAGTATAAATGAGGATGATGATGATGATGGTGGTGACATTTCACTTTGGGGGCTGCATTTGTAGAGAGGAAATAAGACAGTGTATGTAAAATGATGAACCCAAGGTCTTGGGCCTCTTAACCCCTCAATATTTGCTAGATGCTGAGCATATGGATGGTGCTGATAAGAACTGGAACAAGTGCCCTGGTCACAGTGTCTCTTCGGCCCTGAGATTAAAATACTGTGCCCAGAACCCTCCATGTCCTTTGTAGCTTGTTCTAGCTTTATGATCAGGGCCATCAAACAACAGGTACTTTTATACTCAGTTTAAAAGACTCCCTCTGTAGGATAGACTGTCAGTGCACACCCAACGCTTGGCAAAGCTATGCTGGCTGGGTGCCCCTCTCTACTTGCCCCCTCAGCTGGACCCCTGTATGGCATGCTTGGGCCACACAAACCGTACAAGGACGCCGGTTGTAATAATTTTAATTAATTCAGGATGTGATCATTATAGTAAATGTGCTGTTCTTTAGACAGAAGAAGGGGGATATGACAATAACCTAAGAAGAAAGGTAGAAATTGTCTTTTCATTGATTTTGATGCCATAATATATCAGGTGCTACAATAAATAAGAATATTCTTCACCCCAAAATAAATTTATTCTTCCTACAACATGGCCAGTCTTCATGTAAAAGCCCAACATCAACATTCCCTCCAGAACATGTATGGAGCTCACTATGCCAACACTGTAACCTGCAACTAAACGTACCTAACATGGGATTGCTTGAACTCAGACTCATATTTACACTGCAAATATGCAAATGCACCACATAAATATTTGTGCTCCGTTTGAAAACAGAATAAGGCCAAATATGAGCCAAGCATGGTTCCTACTCAAAGTGTGGCTTGGATCAATCACATGTGTATCAGCTAGGAACTTCTCAGAAATACAGGACCTCAGGCCCAATCCAGGCATGCTGACCATCACCTGTGTGTTGACAAGGTCCTCTGGTGCTCCCAATGCACATTAACTTTGAGGATGGATTTCTGTAAAGGCTCTGAGTAAGAGCAATGGGGGCAACACCATTCTGAATAGCTGCCCCTCCTTTTAAGGAAAAAAAAAATCACACCACTACAATAGACCAGTGGAAATGTCGGGAAAGCTAAGTCCCTGAATACTTTTTTCAACAAATTTTCATTGTGGGTTTATTATGTCTGATACTACCTCTAGGTGCTAAGGATGCAGCCATGAAGAGAGGGTCCCTACCCTGGAGGTATCAAGAAAAAGCTTTGTAATTTTTAGCTAGCATAGTCAGCCAATTATACCTGTGCCAAGAACCAAAGGAAATGGAGGGACAGCTATGAGCATGTTTGCTAAAGCAGCATGGCAGAAAGAGGAAACAGGAAGTCAAAGCTCCAAGGAGGACAAATATAGACAAGTCCTTCTGTCGTTGAGAAGGATGCAATGATGACTACTATGAGAGAAGGAAGGGTCACTAGTGGTGTTATAAAGCTAGCTGAGACCTAGCACAAAAGAGAAGAGTCCAGCCCCAAGGAGAGGCATGGAGAGTTAGGCCATACTGAGATGGGGTGAGGCAGTATACGTGCCAGAAGGTGGGGAAACTGGTGGTGAGAGCTCTTGGAAGTCTCCTGTGCTTCCTAAAATAGGAATCAAGTTTATCAGTTGGATAGAATTAGAAATATGGAGATATAAGAAGACTAGAAATGGCTTCATAGAAAACGGAATAGACTAAGCAAACCTAGGTGTTGGTTCCACCTGCACTACACATCGGCACCTCGCTTTTCCCTGGCGACATTCAACATCATGGCTGGGGACGAGGAGCTGAGAGCTTGGGTTAATAAGAACTCAGCTGTTTGCCAACATCTTCAGTGAAGTGAAATGGGAAAATCTGTTGAGGCTGCCTGCAAGGGAGTGATTGCATTGAATGATCACTGAATTAGCCAAGTAAACAAGGACTCGCAAAATAAAGGCCAGTGAAAAGTAACAGTACCACTGGATTATGAGTCCCTGAAGTCGGTAAGCATTGAGGTCAAAGCACTGGGAGAGTTAAATGGAAAGGTAGAATGTGAGTGAGAATGTGATTCTTAAAATGGGCATTATAAAGGGGATACAACCAGTGGTCAGTCTGTGGTCCAGGTGGAGCCATCTAATATGGTGGTCACCAGCCATAGGAGATTTCCAATTTTAAGTAACTAAAATTGAAGAAACTTTAAAATCCAATTATTTAGTCACACTAGCCACATTTCAAGTACCCAATGGGCTAGTGAGAACTGCAGCAAATACTCTGATGCCTCCCCTATGGGCCAGGGCAGAAAAAGAACATTTTCATCATCACAGTAAATTCTATAGGGTATCACTGTTCTAGAATTTGCCAACGGAGGTCTGTAATAGTACTTCTGATAAAGCACCAAGATGATGGGCAGGCTCATGCATTTTTGAAGATGACAGGAGCTAAACTCTTGCAAGTGTCAGAGAGAGTGGAATCAACAGACAACTGCTACTAGTGAGAGCATTAGATAATCTAGAAGGAGCACAAGAGAACGAGGGAGAGCCTACCTCATGTTCAGGTCTATGTGTCAGCAAGGAGTGGTAACGAGCTACAGGGTAAACAATGTCCTTGCATGAGATCTAGCTTCTATGGGAGGGAGACAGTGAAGAGAAGATTCAAAGGCAGTTGAGGGTGTTGGAGATTTTGCTGACGGCTGACTGCAAGTTCCAGAGCAGGGCTTCGGGAAACAGGGCCTAGGGAGTGATGGTGGACTCATGAAGGGGGCTGTGCAGAGCTTCAAGAGATCAAGGGTCTAGGAAATATGGAAGTCCTCGTTACCTGGGTTTTGTGTGGGCACTGATATAAACAGCAATGTTGGGCTCCGTGACCTTGTCTTCTGAGGGTCCAAAGCAGGAACTGGGTGAAGTTGTGAGCACACAGACAGAAAGTAAACACAGATAATTCCAGAACACATTCTTCCTTTCTAAGGTAGAAAGAAGGCCAGACAATGGCCTGGAGCTGTGAGCACCACTTGGCTGTAGAGGCCCAGAATGGGTCCTCTTTACCAGACAACATGGACTCTTGACTAATTAAACCTTCCAACCAGAAAGGTCTTGGTGCTGGAATGTTCTTGTAGAAGAGTCTGTCATGAGCAGGAGCCAAGCTTCAGAGCTCAGCTACAAAAACCTACCTAAGTCATAGCCCAGGACTGTGACATGCACTTCTCAGAGTCTCCGTGCCCCTATTCCCAAGCTTACACTTATTCTCGCCTCTGCCTACACGTCTCCTCTCCTTTGACCAAGTCAAGCAATGGTTGTGATCAGTTGCTTGACAAAGCTCCTTATAAATATTTAAATAACTGACTTTGTTTATTCAATCACTTGCTCTGGGACTCTCTTTTTAATGACTGAATCGCTCAAATAAAATTTAATATACATTAAATACATGTATAAAATTGTTAATAAATAAAGTTAAGCACTCTGATTAGAACTCTGAAATGAGATGAATAGGTCTCTGTAGAAAACTACAAAATTTCATGAAAATCTGAAGAAGACAATAGTCATTGTTCATTTAAAATAGAAAAAAAAAAAAGATAACCCAAACACTTATTTTTAAATTTTTATTTTTATAGAACGTTATACTCTTTTTTATATACTCTTAAATCCCCTCACCCTTGTTCCCCTTTCCCTGAGGGTCCTCCTTAGTGTTATTGGTATTCATGTGAGCCCATGAAGACCCCAGTCAGTCTATGTAGGGGGGATCTGTGCCTCAGGGTATTTCTATGCACCCTGTGGCTCTTAAAATCTTTCTAGGCCCTCTTCGGCAATATTCCCTGAGCCGTGGCAGGCCTATTGGCAGTCTGATTTAGTGTTGAGTTCTCTGTGTAACCTCTGGATTTCTGTTTTGATGGGTTTTGATTGACCATAACATCTGTTGTCATCACCGTGGAGCTTGGCTGTCAGGCTAGAAGTGAGAGCAGTACTTCTGTCACTGCTTCCTCTGCAATTTCTCCTGGGTCCTGGCAGATGTGTAGCAGTGACCCATCTCATGGTAGGTGGTCAGCTATCTTTTCTTATCGTATTGATGGATCTTGGATCTCCCAGTATTCTGTGCCATCTGGAAAATATAACAGATTCTCCAACCAAGAGTGAGAGCAGCTTTAATAAACGGAGATATGCATAGTTGTTTGAGAGACTTTGATGTATATACCCACCCTTCTTATCCAGTGGGCAAAGGGGGCTTCTCTCTGGCATCTACAAGTTTCCTGTCCATGGGATTCTGATTTGGTTTCAGTACCAGGTATGAGTTTTCTCCCACTAAGTGGGCTTCATGTCCAATCAGAGAGCAGTTGGTCACCCACAAGGGCTGTATGCCATTAAGGTACAAGTGTGTTGTTTCTTGCCTAGCTAGTTGATTTCATAGCTTGCAGGGCCCCTGTTTATTCACACTGTTGGTGGCCATTGTCTCCCAGCAGTTTCCATAGCACTCTCAAGTGCCAAGAAGGCAAGCCAGAGGGGAAATGGTTTCCCTCTCAGTTCCAGCATGGTGAAGGACTCTCTTTACCCACGTTAGCCAGATGCAGAAGGGGGCAAATGGGTCTGGAGTTTGTTTGCAGTGGCTGGAACCCTGGCACACCCATTCTCTCCCCCCCTTTCTCTCTTTCTCCCTCTTTCTCTGTCAAATAAATAAATAAAAATAAAGTATTAAAAAGAATTTGGTAGGGCTGGAGAGGTGGCTTAGTGGATAAGGCATTTGCCTGCAAAGCCAAAGGACCCAGGTTCAATTCCCCAGGACCCACGTAAGCCAGATGCACAAAGTGACACATGCATCTGGAGTTCCTTTTCAGTGGCTGGAGGCCCTGGTGTGCCATTCTCTCTCTGTCTCTATCTCTCTCTCTCTTCTCTCTCTCTCTTTCTCTCTCTTATAAATAAAAAAAATTAAAATTGTGACTGTGTAATCTGTTAAAAAAAGAATTTGGTAAACTAAGGTTCATTGAGAGTTTTATCACATACCAATTGCATGTCTATATATATTTCCTCACCTACTTCCCTTCTGCAAAGTATGAACAATATTTTCTCTCTGGGACAGCAAGAGAAATAATGAAACAATGCTGTTAATCCATGAAAATATTTAATGCAGTCAGTGCCTGGCACAGGATAAGAATTGACTAAGCTTTAGTCATGATGAGACACAAATAAATATCTTCTGCCAAGCACTGAACTAAATGCTAAGGATACAACAGCTTATGTTCTAGCTAAGAAGACAACATTGAAACCGATAAATGGTGGTTATGATGTGATAAGAGCTATTCCGAAGTAACGTTCACAAACACTATTGGAGTACCATGAAACAAAGGGTTCAGTGTGCCTGAAGAAAGTGAGAATTCTTCCCAGGAGTGATATTTAGAAAGATCTCCCAATTCCTGAGAGGCTAGCGTAGTTATCTTTAGCTGCTACAACACAATACCAAAGGCTTATTGGCTTATAAACAACAGACATTTATTTCTCACAATTCTAGAAGCTGGGAGGTCCAAGATCAAGCTATCAATAGGGTCAGTGTCTGGTTCATAGAGATGCCTTCTCTCTATGTCCTCAAAGCACAGGAGGAATGTGGAGCTCTAAGTTTCCTTTTCTAAGGACATTGTTGTGGTTTGAATGTGAAATGTCCTTTAGAGGCTCATGTGTTTGAACACTTGGTCTCCAGCTGATGGCGTCCTTTGGGAAGGTTATGGAACCGTGAAGAGGTGGAGCTTTGCTGGAGGAAGTGGGTCGGCTGGGAGTGACCTTTGAGGTTTTATAGCCCAGCCCCACTTCCTACCTTCTCCCTCTGCTTTCTGATTGTGGTGCAAATGTGAGCTGCTCTGCTTCCTGCTCCTGATGCCTGCCTTCCCTGCCAGGAAACTTCCCCTCAAAACTGTAAGCCAGAAATAAACAGTTTCCTTCCTAAAGCTGCTTCTGGTCAGGTATTTGTTCACAGCAATGAGACACCAGTCCCATTCCTGTGATCTCCATCCATCGTCCAAGGGCAGCATCTAATTCCATCACCTTGCGGCTGCAACTTCAACATGTAAGTTGAAGAGGACATACACATTCAGTGAAGAGCATAGTCATTCTCCAGAGAGAGTCCCCAAGCTGAAGGAATGATGCGTGGCACCTTAAAATAGCATGGTGTGCCCATCATCCTGTGTTGCACCACAGTGACTGGCATGGAGAGTCACAGAGAAGACCAGAGTGGGAGAAGCATGATAAGCAGGGGTCAGAACGAGGAAGGACATGTTTCCCACACCAGCCCTTCTGGCATCCCTCTGGGAGCCTTGGGCAGCGTGTTCAGATTCTTAAGCAGAGAAGTACAATCAGAATTTCAGCCTGAGAGTGGAAAATAGGTCAGAGGACATACCAGATGGGAGGTGGAAAAACTATCCAGGAGGCTGCTGCAATCGTGCTTGAGGTAAAAACTTGAACAAAGGTACTGCCAGAGGGCATAGAAAGAAAGATGTGGGTGGGAAAGCTAGCTTGGGAATTAAACCCACAGGACTCCGGGTATGGCTTTCGGCTGGGTGCCAGGGTAAGAAGATGAGCGAATCATTCACCCCCAGTCCATCGTCTGAACCAGCTAGGAGCTGCTGAGAGAATTTGAAAACACTTTGGTACAAGCAGCCCCCTGTCCAGGACAGCTCATGAGTTATCTGGGGCTTACCTTCTTTGACTGGCTAGTCCACTCTGGAATACTTCCTGACAACCTAACAAGAGCAACACCGAGACCTTCATTTTTTGCCCTCCGAAAAGACTTTGGGATTATCTGAAATATAAATGTCACATAA
Organism: Dipus sagitta; assembly: GCA_036346955.1. Taxonomy (NCBI): domain Eukaryota; kingdom Metazoa; phylum Chordata; class Mammalia; order Rodentia; family Dipodidae; genus Dipus; species Dipus sagitta. The sequence continues at coordinate 189,546,215 of CM070771.1, forward strand.
TACTGTGATCATGTTAACCATTATGTAATGGATATACTGCAAGAGATGCGAAACAAAAGATGCTAGTTAGACTAAACAGAGGGAACCGCCAGGTTCATGGGGAGCTAGCTCATGCTTGACGAATACACAGTGAGATACATGTGTGACATCTGAGAGAAAGGGACATGTCTGAGCTTACACAGGTGAGCAGGAAGGAGAGCCCCTTGTCCCGTGACATGTTCCAGGCAAAATGACCCAAGCTCAAATACACTTGAGGGATGCAGCCTGCTATATAACCCTCCATTGGAGGTCTGCAATCCTCCGTATTCTGTACACTCTAAGAAGTTCTATTGTTACAAAATAAGATAAAAATTTTTCCTGGGCTTGGCAGTGGGGATATAAGGATTCATTGCAAAAGGGCACAGGGCAATATTTTGGGGTAATAAAACTGTTCTGTAACCTGATTGAGATGATAAACTATGCACACACACACACACATATACATCAAATTCAGTAAACTATACACATAAAGTGTGTATATTTCATTGCATATAAATTATATTTAACTTAATTTGATTAAAAATAAAACGTTTGACTTTTATTTGACTTTGGAGACGTTTCTGTTATTTTCGCTGACACTCCCTCATCAGGCCACTTTCTTGGAGCACTGCCAGAAGAAGCACCATTGCGTTGGGTTCCAGTCCCACTGTGACAAATTACCACACAAGTGTTATCTTGAAATACCACACATTTATTACTTCACAGAACTGCAGGCAGCAAACCTGGGCTCTGCTCACTGGGCTAACATATGGTGTAGGCAAGGCTGGGTTCTTTTGATGCCCAGTCTTTTCCACCTTCAAGATGCCACATGCTTGCTTCCCACCCACCAGATGCTGGAGCTTCAACAGCTGGGGCTAGAAAGATCTCTCCCTCCTCTCTCTCTCCAGTTAGCTTGGGCACACACCCTCTCAAAATTACGGTCTCAGATGATCAGAACTTCTTATAATGGAGCTGGCTCATTCCAGAATTAGGTTTCCAATGTCAAAGCTACAGAGCTTCTTACGATTACTCTGGAGGTCCTCATCATCATCACTTGCTCATCAGAGCCATAGACAAATCCCTATTCAGGAGAGAAGGTAGTAGACCCTGCCTCTCAACTGGAGAATGTATAGCGAATTTAATGTATCTGACCTTGCTGACCTGGGTGTGTGGCCAGGTTTAAAAGCCGCAGTTATAGACATTGTCCTTTATTAACCCAAACCCCTGTTTGTTAATCTGTTTTATACCTCTGTGACAAAAAATATTTGACATAATCAACTTGTAAAAAAAAAAAAAAAAAAGAAAGTTACCTGGGCTGGAGAGATGGCTTAGCAGTTAAGGCGCTTGCCTGTGAGGCCTAAGGACCCAGGTTTGATTCTTCAGGTCCCACGCAAGCCAGATGCGCAGTGGTGGCACATGCATCTGGAGTTCATTTTCAGTGGCTAGAGGCCCTGGCATGCCCATTCTCTCTTTCCCTCTCTCTGTCTCTAATAAATAAATAAATAAATATCTTTAAAAAAGAAAAAAAGTCACTTCAGGCTGATGGCTTCAGAGGTTTTAGCCTATGGTCACTTGGCCCAGTTGCTGTGGGTCTGTGGCAATACAGCATGATGGGATGGTACTGCAAAAGGGGCCTTTCTCCTCATGGTTTCTGAGGAGCCAAAACAGAAGAGGTGGGGTGGGGCCCTAATATTCCCTCCAACAGCATTCCCCAATGACCTAACTTCTTCCCACAATCAATGTTCAAACCATGAGGCTGGGGATACGGCACAGAGGCTAAAGTACTTGACGGGAAAGTGTGAGTCCCTGAATTCGGATCCCCAGAACCCCTGTAGAGTCAGACGTTGTAGCATGTATCTATAACCTCAGTGCACTTACGGTGAGAAGGGAGTCAAGAGACAAGAAAGTCTCCCACACGCTTAGGGGCCAGCTATCCTGGCAAATGCAGGCAGTGAACAACAAAAGACCTTGCCTTCAACCAGGTGGAAGAGGAGGGCCAACATGCAAAGCTGTCATCTGACTTCCACACGTATCCTGTGGTGTGTGCACGTGGACACATGTGGATACACACACACACACACACACACACACACGCACTAATGGGCATGCAGGCTGTTTCAGACCTTTTCTATGACAAGTAATATAGCACTCAAGATGTACTGTAATTAACACCACACACGAGCAAGTATGTCTGAAGAATAAATTGCTGAACGTGAAATCAGCATGTACATTATTTGTTTTCATCATTATTGTGACAAAATGCGGAAGCAACTTGTGGTGATTTGATTCAGGTGTCGCCCATAAACTTAGGTATTCTGAATGCTAGTCTCCCCAGCTGACAGCAATTGAAAATTAACAACTCCTGGAGGGAGTGTATTGTTGGGGACGGGCACATGGGTGTTATATAGCCAGTTTCCCCTTGCTAGTGTTTGACACACCCTCCTGTTGCTATGGTCCACTTACGTAGGTCAGGAGGTGATGTCCACCCTCTGCTCATGCCATCGTTTACCCTGCCATCATGGAGCTTCCCCCTCGAGCTGCGTAAGCCAAAATAAACCTCTTTTTTCCCAAAAGCTTCTCTTGCTTGAGTGATTTCTACCAGCAATGTGAACCTGATTGCAACAGTAAAGTGGTACCAAGGAGTGGGATTGCTGCTAGACACCTGACTGTGTGGCTTTGGCCTTTTGGAGCTGATTTAAAAGAGGAATGTGAAAGGATTTGAAACCTTAGCCTAAGAGATGCCTTGCAGTGCTATAAGTACAGCTTGATGGACTATTCTGGTCAGAGTTGCAAGACCTGAATGTAGTAAGAACTATGGACTGTGAGGTTTGGCTTATGAGGGTGAGAAAGAGCTTTGCTTGGACCTGGCTAGCAGTTTGTGTGAGAAGCTTGCTGTTATGTCCATGTCCTGAGAAGCTGTGCAGGGAGTAGAAATGAACTTGTGAGAGCAGAAGGATATGGCACAGGAAAAAAAAAAATCTTTGGGCCTAAACTGCTGCCCATTCACCTGCAAATCGTTTGGGATATAACAACTATTGAGACTGGGCCAGCTGACCTGCACTAGGGCAACAGGAAGAAGGGGACTTTTGAAGGGGACTGAGTGCTCAAGGAGTGTCCTGTTATTTCAAAATCTGCTTTATTCCCCCCTGGATTATCAAATTGGCACCCTACCTGGTATTATGGAATATAAGAAATGCAGGAAAGAGAGGGTCATTGAGTTTGCAATGTAGTTTTGGAAATGGACACGGGCAGTGTGAAACAGGTTTGCTGGATGCCTACATGAAGACCCCATGGGGCCATGAGGATGACCTGTGGGTTGCAGTGGACACCCAGTGGAGATGCCAGGACCACGAGCCATGAAATGGCTGCCAAGGAGAGCTGTCGGCCCTGGATGAAGTTTTCCAGAACTATGAGTAGCCTAGCTGGAGGGGAGGAATTGGACCTCCAGAGACTTGTTGCTGGTTCGAATTATTGGACTTGGAGATTTGTCGTTGACTAGAGTTGTTGGACTTGAACCTACAGAGTTTAGTGTTTTCCCTGGTTGTTTTAAATCTTGTACTGGTTGAATATTTCTTTGCTATTCCCAATGCCATCTTTTGCAGTGTGAACGTTATTCTGTGCCATTATGGGTTTGGGGGGGATTTTTTGGTATTATGGCGCAGTTAAAAGACCTTGGACTCTGGATGTATGAACATCATTGGAATTGATAAAAACTATGGGGACTTTTAAAGTTGGACTCAATGCATTGTATTTTATATCATTTTATGGGAGTCAGGGGCAGAATGTGATGATTTGCTTCAGGTGTCCTCCATAAACTTAGGTATTCTGAATGCTAGTCTCCCCAACTGATATCAATTGGAAATTAAAGCCTCCTGGAGGCAGTGTATTGTTGGGGGCGGGCTTATGGGTGTTACAGCCAGTTTCCCCATGCCAGTGTTTGGAACACTCTCCTGGTGCTATTGTCTACCTGATCTTGGCCAAGAGGTGATGTCCACCCTCTGCTCATGCCATCATTTTCCCTGCCATCATGGAGCTTCCCCCTCAAGCCTGTAAGCCAAAATAAATCTCTTTTTTCCCAAAAATCTACTCTTGGTTGGGTGATTTCTACCAGAAGTTCAAACATGACTGCAACACAACTTATGGGAGGAAGGATTGATTTCAGCTCACAGTTTCAGAGGACCCAGCCCATCATGGCAGAGAAGGCCTTGGAGGAGCAACTTGGGCCACGGCAGCAGGAGCATGTGGCTGCCCCTTCTCACATCTCTGAGAATCAGGAAATACAGTGCTCATGCTAGAACCAGGAATGAAACCTTCAAGACCAACTCCCACTTCTGCTAGTAAAGCTAGTGTCCCAAAGTTTCGACAACCTCACAAAACAACATCACCATCTGGGGGACCAACTGTTCAAACATATGAGCCTGCAGGGACATTTCATTTTCAAACCATAACAGTGAGCTAAAGGTTGGGTACTGAAAGCCTTTGGGCAGAAATATGATATAATCAAGACTGAACTTTAGGAAATCAACCTTTCTGCACTGTAAATGTTAGAGCGGAGGGAGGGAGGGAGGGAGCTACATTGTCAAAAGGCTGTGGTCCTCGTTAGCAAGTGAGAGAAGACAGAATTGTGTGATAAACTCGGGTCGGTTGTATGCATTGCTTTTCTCATGACTGTGACAACACACTGGGCAAAAGCAATGTAAGGAAGGAGGGGTTCATTCAGTTTGAAGCTACAGTCCATGATGGCAGGGAAAGCATGGTGGCAGCTGGTCGCCTTGCACCGGCCATCAGGAAGCAGAGAGAGATGAACACTGGTGCTCAGCTTTCTCCTTTCTATTCGGTCTAGGACAGCCAGCTTCTGGAATGGTGCTTCCCACATTTTGGATGGGTCTTCCCCACCTCAACCAACCTAATCTAGAAACTTCCTCAGAGACATGCCCAGACATTTGTCTCCTAGGTGACTCTAGTTCCTGTCAAGTTGACAATCAAGATTAACTACCAGGGCTGGAGAGATGGCTTAGTAGTAAGGCACTTGCCTGCAAAGCCTAAGGACCCATGTTTGACTCTCTAGGTCCCACGTAAGCCAGACATACAAAGTGACGCAAGCGCACAAAGTCACACGCGCATACAAGGTGATGCATGTGTCTAGAGTTCAATTGCAGTGGCTGGAGGCCCTGGCACACCAACTCTCTCTCTCTCTCTCTTTATCTCTCATTCTCTCCCTCTCTGTCATAAAAAAATGTTTAAAGAAAGAAAAAGAAAAGAAAAAAAGATCAGCTACCACAGTGGTAGTGATGACATGGCCATGGCGAGCTCATGTAAGGGAAAGGATAGAGCAGGAGGAATGAGACATCAGAGGAAGAAGAAAACCTCTTCTCTGCCATCTCATTGGTGCTGTTAGAACATATTTGGGAAATTCCTTGAGTAAATAATCCAACTCAGTTTATGTAAGGTTGAGTAAGTGCCCATCACATAACAGATGTACTTCCTATTAAAAGCTTAACAAGTTGGAACATGACCTTGGGAAATGACTGCTATTGCTGTGATATTCATAAATACAACCATGTGGGGAAGGTAACCTATACATTGAACCATAGATGCCATCTGGAGCAGATGGAAGATTCTCCATTCTACCCTAGAGCCACTGCCAGCTTCCCTTCCTCACATGAGAACCAATGGGAACCAACACTGCCTAGACAGAGACATCCCTGGAATCTCTACCTCATTATCGCCCTAATCCTCAGCTGACTGGGAGGGAGTGACTACATTAACTGGTGTGGTCGCTTCATTCAGGTGTCCCCCAAAAACTTAGGTGTTCTGAATGCTAGGTTGCCAGCTGATGGAAATTTGGGAATTAACACCTCTTGGAGGCAGTGTATTGTTGGGGGCGGGCTTATGGGTATTATAGCCAGTTTCCCCATGCCAATGTTTGGCACACTCTCCCCTTGCTACTGTCCACCTTATGTTGACCAGGGGTTGATGTCTACCCTCTGCTCATGCCATCATTTTCCCCTGCCATCATGGAGCTTCCTCTCAAGTCTGTAAGCCAAAATAAACCTCCTTTCCCCAAAAGCTACTCTTGGTCGGGTGATTTCTGCCAGCAATGTGAACCTGACTGCAACAACAGGAAAGTTTCCATAGGAAGTACAGGATGAAAAGATCTTGTTTAAAGAGTCGTTCCCGGACTTCCGGTCAAGATGGCGGCATAGGAACCACGCCTAAGCAGCTTAGGGGAGAAAAAGCCAAAGAAAACCCAGCAAAATACACAAGGGAGGTATATAAGAGATTAAAACAGCAGCGGAGAAGTAGGAGGTATCCAGAGCCCACACGGGCAGGCCAAAGCAGCTCCGGCAGCGGCAGCTCGGGACCCGGTAGCGGCAGCTCGGGATCCGGCAGCGGCAGCTTGGGACCTGGTAGCGGCGACTTGGGCTCCGGCAGCGGCACCTTGGGACCCGGTAGCGGCGATTCGGACTCTGGCAGCGGCAGCGGCAGCACGGGCACCGGCAGCTGCATCTCTGGCTCCGGCAGTTGCGACTCGGGATCCAACAGCGGCGGCTCAGACCCCGGCAGCGGAAGCGGCGGTGGAAGCCGGAAGCGGCGGTGGAAGCCGTGACTCCAGCCCCAAAAACACCATCAGCTGCTCCGGTACCGGCCACAGCGGCTTCAGGGCAGTGAATCCAGCAGCGGAGGCTCCAGCGGATTCAGCGGCAGAGGCGGATCCCGCAGCGGCAGCACCAGCGGATCAGAGGCGGAGGACCCTGCAGCGGCATCTCCAGCGGCAGCAGCGGGGATCCAGCATCAGGGGTGCCAATCTGCAGGGCCACAGTTGCCAGGCTTGGTTTGCCCCACAGGAAAAGCCAGTACCCAGTTCCAGAAAGCAGAACAGCGGCCCAACATCCCAGCCAGCAACTTGACTGAGACCAAAAGCATCCAAAGAGGTAACTGGGATTGAACCAGGGAAGGGTCTCACCTCGTCACAAGCTGACTTGGATCCCTCAACAGACCAGAAATCTTAACTTCTTTGTTGATAGAGGATCTGGTTTTTATAATACCTAATCTTGCATAAATGCTTGGTGCTGTTCTTGACTGAATGTGTATAGGGTTTAGTTAAATTTTAGAATATACCTGTATTTTATTCCACTCAACCTATTTGAATACTCCCATAGCAGGCAAACTTAACCCCTAGGACCACGTGTCTAGATACTCTGAGAGTGGTAAGAGCCACACCTAACATCTTAATCTCCTACATAGAAGATATACAATATCAGATCAATAGATACAGCAAAGGATACCCAGCTAACTGGAAAATCTAAGCAGTAACTTAATCCAAGATGCAAAAATATATACATTATAACACAAGAAACACCAAAAACCAAGGCAATATAAATCCACCAAAAAGCATCAATGCTTCAGAAATGACCTCTAGTGAAAACGAGTTAGAGAAAATGCCTGAGAAAGATTTCAAAAGAATGATTGTAAATATGTTCAATGAACTCAAAGAAGAAATCAAAGGAATCAGAGAAGATACAGGACACCAATTTAACGAAATAAAGAAATCAATACAAGACATAAATAAGGAAATAGAAATAATGAAGAAAAACCAGTCAGAATTACTAGCAATGAAGAACACAGTTAATGAAATAAAAAACTCTGTAGAAAATCTCACCAGTAGAATGGATGAAGGAGAGGACAGAATATCTAAGCTAGAAGACCAGGTGGCAGATCTAATACAATCCAACAAAGAGAAAGACAAACTAATAGAAAAGTATGAATGGGAATTTCAAGATATTCGGGACACTATGAAAAGATCAAATATAAGAATTCAGGGTATAGTAGAAGGAGAAGAATTTCAATCCAAAGGTATAGTAGGCATCTTCAACAAAATCATAGAAGAAAACTTCCCCCAAATTGGGAAAGAGGTGCCAATGCAGATACAGGAAGCATTTAGAACACCAGCCAGACAAAACCTGGAAAGAACCTCTCCTCGCCATATTATAATCAAACTACCAAACACACAATCCAAAGAAAAAATATTGAAAGTAGTTAGAGAGAAAAATCAAGTTACCTACAAAGGCAAGCCCATCAGGATCACAGCAGATTACTCAACACAAACTTTCAAAGCCAGAAGGGCTTGGAGTGATGTATTCCAAACTCTGAAAGATAACAACTGTCAACCAAGGCTACTTTATCCTGCAAAACTATCCATTCAAATAGATGGAGAAATAAGGACATTCCATGACAAAAGCAGGCTAAAGGAGTATTTGAAGACAAAACCAGCTCTACACAAAATACTTGAAAGAATCCTCCATGCCAAAGAGAAAGAAAAACACACATATAAGGAACCTGGAAAACAACAAACAACACTCAAATACTAGTTAATATAAGAGAGCAAAGGTAGAACCAGAACCACAAAAAAAAAAAAAAAAAAAAATGGCAAGCATAAATACACATCTTTCAATAATATCTCTTAATATCAATGGCCTCAATGCTCCAACCAAAAGACATAGATTTGCAGACTGGGTTAAAAAGCAGGACCCTACAATTTGTTGTCTCCAAGAAACTCACCTTTCTACAAAGGATGGACATTATCTTAGGGTGAAAGGTTGGAAAACGGTGTTTCAAGCAAATGGACCCAGAAAGCAAGCAGGGGTTGCTATCCTAATAGCTGACAAGGCAGACTTCACTCCAACATTAGTCAAGAAAGATAAGGAAGGTCACTTTATATTGATCAAGGGCACACTCCAACAGGAGGACATTACAATCCTAAACATATATGCACCTAACATGGGGGCTCCCAAATTCATCAAACAAACACTGTTAGAACTAAGGTCACAGATAACACCAAACACCGTGGTAGTTGGTGACTTTAACACCCCACTCTCATCAATTGACAGGTCATCCCGGGAAAAAATAAACAGAGAGGCATCTGGACTAAACGAGGTCATAGAAGGAATGGACCTAACAGACATATACAGGACATTTCATCCAAATGCTGCTGAATATACATTCTTTTCAGCAGCACATGGATCATTCTCTAAAATAGACCATATATTAGGACACAAAGAAAATCTTAACAAATTCAGGAAAATTGAAATAATTCCTTGCATTCTATCTGACCACAATGGAATCAAACTACAAATCAATAGCAAGAAAGGATATAGAGCATACACAAAATCATGGAAACTAAACAATACATTACTAAATGATGAATGGGTCAATGAAGAAATCAAGAAGGAAATCAAAAAATTTATAGAGTCAAACAATAATGAGAACACAACATACCAAAATCTCTGGGACACAATGAAGGCAGTTCTAAGAGGTAAATTTATAGCTTTAAGTGCCTATATTAAGAAATTAGAAAGGTCGCAAATAAATGACCTAATGCTTCACCTTAAAGCCTTGGAAAAAGAAGAACAAGGCAAACCAAAAATCAGTAGACGGGAAGAAATAATAAAGATTAGGGCAGAAATTAATGAAATAGAAACCAAAAAAACAATACAAAGAATTAATGAAACAAAGAGCTGGTTCTTTGAAAGGATAAACAAGATTGATAAACCCTTAGCAAATCTGACCAAAAGAAAGAGAGAAGAGACACAAATTAATAAAATTAGAGATGAAAAAGGTAACATTACGACAGATGCCAGAGAAATTCAAAAAATCATAGGGACATATTATAAAAACATATACTCCACAAAGTATGAAAATCTGAAAGAAATGGATGATTTCCTTGATTTATATGACCTACCTAAATTAAATCAAGATGAGATTAATCACTTAAATAGACCTATAACAAGCATGGAGATCCTAACAGTTATCAAAAATCTCCCAACTAAAAAAAAGCCCAGGCCCTGATGGATTCACTGCTGAATTTTACCAGACCTTCAGGGAAGAGCTAACACCATTGCTTCTTAAGCTTTTCCATGAAATAGAAAAAGAAGGAATTCTACCAAACTCCTTCTATGAAGCCAGCATCACTCTGATACCAAAACCAGGCAAAGATAGAACAAAAAAGGAAAATTACAGACCAATCTCCCTCATGAACATAGATGCAAAAATTCTCAACAAAATATTGGCAAACAGAATACAAGAATACATTAGAAAGATCATTCACCCTGACCAAGTAGGCTTTATCCCAGAGATGCAGGGATGGTTCAACATACGCAAATCTATAAATGTTATACATTATATAAATGGGTTGAAGGACAAAAATCACATGATCATCTCATTAGATGCAGAGAAAGCATTCGACAAAATCCAACATCCCTTCATGATAAAAGTCCTACAGAGACTGGGAATAGAAGGAACATATCTCAATATAATAAAGGCTATTTATGATAAGCCTACAGCCAACATATTACTAAATGGGGAAAAACTGGATGCTTTTCCACTAAAATCAGGAACAAGACAAGGGTGTCCACTGTCCCCACTTTTATTTAATATAGTTCTGGAAGTCTTAGCCATAGCAATAAGGCAAGAGACATGCATAAAAGGGATACAAATCGGAAAGGAAGAGGTCAAGTTATCATTATTTGCAGATGATATGATTCTATATATAAAGGACCCTAAAGACTCTACTAGCAAACTGTTAGAGCTGATAAAAACCTACAGTCATGTAGCAGGATACAAAATAAATACACAGAAATCAGTAGCCTTCATATATGCTAACAACAAACACACAGAGGATGAGATCAGAGAATCACTCCCATTCACAATTGCATCAAAAAAAATAAAGTACCTTGGAATAAACCTTACTAAGGAAGTAAAGAATCTATACAATGAGAACTTTAAAACACTCAAGCGAGAAATTGCAGAAGACACTAGGAAGTGGAAAAACATCCCTTGTTCCTGGATTGGAAGAATCAATATTGTGAAAATGGCAATCTTACCAAAAGCAATCTACACATTTAACGCAATCCCCATCAAAATTCCAAAGGCATTCTTCACAGAAATAGAAAAAACAATCCAAAAATTCATTTGGAATCACAAAAAACCTCGAATATCTAAAATAATACTGAGCAACAAAAATAAGGCTGGTGGTATCACCATACCTGATTTTAACCTATACTACAGAGCCATAGTAACAAAAACAGCATGGTACTGGCACAAAAGCAGACTCGTAGATCAATGGAACAGAATAGAGGACCCAAATGTAACCCCATGTAGTTATAGCCACCTGATATTTGATAAAAATGCCAAAAATATTCATTGGAGAAAAGACAGCCTCTTCAGCAAATGGTGTTGGGAAAACTGGATATATATCTGTAGAAGGATGAAAATAGATTCTTCTCTTTCTCCGTGCACAAGAATTAAGTCCAAATGGATTAAGGACCTTAACATCAGACCTGAAACTCTGAAACTGCTAGAGGAAAAAGTAGGGGAAACCCTTCAACATATTGGTCTTGGCAAAGACTTTCTGAATACAACCCCAATTGCTCAGGCAATAAAACCACAGATTAACCACTGGGACCTCATGAAAATACAAAGATTTTGCACTGCAAAGGACACGGTGAAGAAAGCAAAGAGGCAACCTACAGAATGGGAAAAAATCTTCACCAGCTATATATCTGATAAAGGATTAATATCTAAGATATACAAAGAACTCAAGAAGTTAAATAATAAGGAATCAAACAAACCAATCAAAAAATGGGAAATGGAGCTAAATAGAGAATTCTCAAAGGAAGAAATACGAATGGCATATACGCATCTAAAAAAATGTTCTACATCCCTAGTCATCAGGGAAATGCAGATTAAGACTACATTGAGATTCCATCTCACTCCTGTCAGATTGGCTACCATCATGAAAACAAATGATCATAAATGTTGGCGGGGATGTGGAAAAAGAGGAACCCTTCTACATTGTTGGTGGGAATGCAATCTGGTCCAGCCATTGTGGAAATCAGTGTGGAGATTCCTAAAACAGCTAAAGATTGATCTACCATATGACCCAGCTATAGCTCTCCTAGGCATATATCCTAAGGACTCATCTCATTACCTTAGAGATACTTGCTCAACCATGTTTATTGCTGCTCAATTTATAATAGCTGGGAAATGGAACCAGCCTAGATGTCCCTCAACTGATGAGTGGATAATGAAGATATGGCACATTTATACAATGGAGTTTTACTCAGCAGTAAAGAGAAATGAAGTTATGAAATTTGCAGAAAAGTGGATGGATCTGGAAAGAATTATACTAAGTGAGGTAACCCAGGCCCAGAAAGCCAAGCGCCACATGTTCTCCCTCATATGTGGATCTTAGCTAGAGATGATTGGGCTTATGTGTGAGAAGGAAAAAACTCAGTAGCAGAGGCCAGTAAGTTAAAAAAGGAGATAGAAAGGGAAGAGAAAGAAAGGGAGGAGGGCTTTTATTAGGTTGGTATTGTATATATGTAAGTAGAAAGATTGAGATGGGGAGGGGATATGATGGAGAATGGAATTTCAAAGGGGAAAGGGGGGAGGGTAATACCATGGGATTTTTTTTTGTTATCATGGAAAATATTAATAAAAATGGAGAAAAAAATAAAAAAAAAGAGTCGTTCCCATTCTGTATGTCAGATGATAACAAAAAGAACAACACTTAACATCTTGATAGCAGCTAATCCTTCCTTGTGTTGAGACTTTAAAGCCACTGCCTACATGAAGTCCTTCCTAACATTCTTATTCACCTACTTTTTTGTTTGTTTGTTTGTTTTTTCAAGGCTGATGTATAACTCACTCTGTAGTCCCATGGTGGCCTTGAACCCTCAGTGATCCTCCTACCTCTGTGTCACCACACCTGGCCTATTCACCTACTCTTGGCACACCCTCCCCCACCCATGGATCTCTTCTTCCATAGTAATTAACAGTATTATTACACTCACATATACTTCATCCTGTGGTGGAGACCCTAAGGAGACCCCTCATGATTCTCACCTCCTATGGTTCCTGCCTTGGTATAATACTTTTCATGCAGAATCAGTAAGACCTGTGACTTGATTCTAATTAGCAAGATGATAGAATGTCAGCCTCAATGTCACCATTCTGTTATATAAGATTACTTTGGCAGCTTATAGAAATGCCCCCTCACACACACACGGGGCTGGATGAAATGAATAGATGTGTTGAAGAAGTCCATGTGTCAACGGACTGTGGAAGGCCCGCCGCTACCATGGGTGGCATCTAGAAGATAACAGCAGAATCTAACCAACAGCCATCCCAGATGCAGGGACAAAGTGACACTACGTGTCATGTATCAATTTCTTCAGAAGTGAAACACTCCCTCCAAGAGAGGAGGAAGGCTCATGAGGCTCACAAGGTAAAAACAACACCGGAAAGTCTGGACTTGTAAGATTCACAAGTCCCCAGCCAAGGTCATGACATCAGGCAACAGTGGCTGAGTTGGGAGAGATTCTCCAACCCAGCTCCCTGCAAGTTGCACAGTGAGCTCCAGGGACGCGACTTTCATGCGTTACTCCCTGCGCTGGGGTGGGCTTTTCTGTCATAGGGTGGTCTTCGTAATACCAACAAACTCAAATAAAACTGGTTTGCTAAGCTACAGTTTGGTGGAACCATTTCTTTGGTGTATTATCAGTGCCCTGTCTGAGATGAACAAACATTTGCTTACATCTCCCCAGAGAAAGTTCACACAGCATCTCAGTAAGAAAGAGAATTCTGTCAATCAGTTCCATGATGTTCAAAGCCGAGTTTTCTCCAGGCAAGCTTTCAGATGAGAACACAGCTTAGACATCGTACCTTGCAACCTTCAAAGACCCTAAGCAAGGAATCCAGTTGTGATGGCTAAACTTTGTTGTCAATTTTATTGGATTTGTAATCACCATGGAAACACATCTCTGGGCATTATGTCTTAGAAGATGTTTTCAGAAAAATGGAACTGAAGAGGAAAGATTGTGGGTAACACTATCCCACGGGCTGGAGTGCAGGGCTGAATAAGAAAGAGAAAGTGAGCTAAACATTCATCCCTCTTCTTCCTGTGTATGGAATCAGTGTGACCAATACCTCACACTCCTGTCACCATGCTCTTCCCGCCACGATCGACATGTGTTCTCAAGCTGTGAGCTGAACTAAACCCATTCTCCCTGAAGTTGCTTCATGACAAGGGTTTGGTCACAGCAACAAGAAACTAATTCACCAGCTAAGCCAGGCCCAGGCTCCTGGCCCACAGAGTGTGGGGGACAAAACTGTGCTCTTCAAAAGCCTCGAAGCTTGTCATAATTTGTTAGGAAACAACAGAAAAGTAATGGATCCTCACACCCGTTTCCGAGCTCTGTGTGGAAATCCATAGCACCCCCTTACTACTCCCAGCACTTCCCACTGCCTGGAGCACAGAGGGAGCTCGACACATGCTTGCAGGATGCATGATGAAAGGAACGCACGTCATGCCTACAGTATTTATGACCACTTCCTTACGGACTACTTTAATTCATGCTTTACTACGACTGAGAGGATAGCAGTGTTTCATGGGCTATGACGCATCCAAGATTCACATAAAAACAACTAGCCTCTCCTGTAAGCAAATCCCAAGCACATTCATAAAAATCAGAGGCATGAAAGTAGAGTGGGCTTTCCACTCGGACACAGGCAACCAGAGCCCACCTCTCAGCCAGACCCAGGCCAGACATCACTAACCAATCTAACACATTCCAGCTGGGTAATGGGCCTTCTCAACTTAGCATTTCAGTCCTCCCAAGCCATTGACCACAGATGGCCTAGAACATGAAACTGATCTGACATGCAGGTTCTAAGACTGTGGTGGATTGCATGTGAAATGCCCCCCCATAGCCTCATGCATCTGCGATTGAGCCTCACACAATCCCCAGCTGGTACAGACTTTGGGAGGTAAAGTCTTAAAGAGGAGGTATTTCCTAGGGGTGGGACTTGGTACTTTACAGTTCTGCCCCCTTGCCAGTGTTAGCCAGCTCACTCAAACGACTTTTCTTGCTCACGTGGAGATGTGACCCAGGCTTCCTGCTGTCTGCTCTGCCACGATTCCCCACCATGGTGAAACATCCCCTCAAAGCTGTAAGCCAAAATAAAACCTTTCTTTCCTTCTGTAAACTGCTTCTGGCCAAATGTTTGTCCCAGCGATGAAAAGGTAACCCTAGTTGTAATTTCTACCTCCATGCATAGAATGAATTGAGAATAATTACCAGCAATGTCAGGGAAAGAACGAACAAATTAGTGTGTATGCAAGTCAGGATGGCCAAGCAATATAAGGAGCGGCATTCAGAAGAAGTGAGCATGTGAGCGTAGAGAGATGTGGTACACTGGAGAAGAGAGGTTGTGGATGGAAAAGCAAATGCAAAAAAAAAAAAAAAAAACCAATGACACTAGCTTTCATTACAGAGAAAAGCCCTGTCAACATGTCCAGGCGTGAACTTCCACAAATGATGCATGTCACAGCTGAATCCTCTCATGGCTGAATCCCCTAGGCCACCTGGTCGGTTCTTCCTTGTACAGTAATTGAATTCAACCATTAGAACTCTTTATTATTACCAAGGCCGTGTCATCCTCTTGACTTCTTTCTACACAGCCAACTGATGATGGCACCGGGAGTGTGATGGATTCAACATTTGCCACAGCTGATATTTTTGTTGTTTGACAGCTGATATGTATGTCTGCCTGAAGGACTTCAGTTATGATATATGTTAAACATTAATCTCCATAAAGGTAAGCTGACTGAACAAGGAGTATGTTTGATAACACAAATACAACACAGCTTTAAGGTGTTAACTCACTTTAAGGTGAAAATTGAGGAAAGTAGTCAATGATTTAGTTGTCTGGTTGTGACTTTCTTTGTTAGTAAATTGATTAAACCCACTGTGCTCTGCTCAGGGTTATCAAAAATACTGAGCCGACAATACCTCCTTTCTCACCCATGACAAGCATTACTAATTGATCATATCATTCTTTGCTCCCTGGTCCCCATCTTGATCTTGGAAACCATCCCAATATAGAGCTCCAGGCAGCCAATAGCAATCTATCATTTTGAATCTTAAGGGAAAATGATGTGCCCTCCAAGATTATAGGCACAGCCCCCACTTACAAGTCATCAAAGTGCAGTAAAGTGGGGCTTTGGTGGTTAGGAGGAGCCCAGACCTTGGACCCAGAATGCCTGGATATGGAGCTGGAGAGATAGCTCAGCAGTTAAGGTGCCTGCCTGCAAAACCTAACAATCCACGTAAAGCCAGATGTACAAAGTGGCACATGCATCTGGAATTCATTTGCAGTGGCTGGAGGTCCTGACAAAACCATTCTCTCTGTCTCTCTCTCTCTCTCTCTCTTTCTCTCTCTCTCTCTTTCTCTCTCTCTCTCTCTCCTTGCACATAAATAAATAGAAAAGAATGCTTGGATATGAAGCTCACCTCTGTTAATTAACCATCCTTCTACACTGTGGACTATCACCTGAAAAATGGGGATAATAATAGCACTGATATTACAGAGCTTAATGGTGACTAAATGGGTTAGGATATACCCAGGTCTGAGAGCTGGTGAGATTTCTCAAGGGTTAAAGGCGCTTACTCTGTAAGCCTGCTGACCACAGTTTAAATCCCCAGCATACCATTTAGAGCCAGACACAAAGTGGAGTAGGTGTTTGCGAGATCAACAGGCCTATGGCAAGGGGAGGCAGAGGCAGGAGAATCCAAACGCTCACAAACCAGACCTCAGCCTCCCAAGTGCTGGGATTAAAGGCATGTGCCACCACACCCAGCTGATAAGAACAATTTCTGTGTTGTGGTATTGTTACAAGGATTTAATTCAAAAACTCTCCTAGTGTAGTTTTTCTGGTGCCCAGTACATAAGAACAGATCAATAAATGGCGAATATTGTACTTCTCACAAGAAGCCGGGACGTTGGTATTGTGGTCCGAATTCACAGATGAGAAACTGAGGCCCAAGGGGGGTAAAAAGCCATGCACCTAAGAAACTCCTACGTGGAAGAGCCAGGGTATAAACCTAGAGCTGCTGAATTCCAAACCATACAAGAGTGACCATCAAGCCACCCCGCCACTCCCCTGAAGAGATGTCTTCTGATGGCTCAGGGTCGTACCCCAGGCTTGCTTCTAAGGTCTTTAAAACCATGGCCCTCTAAACTTTGGATCTGACAGGATCTTGCTGCTTTCAAAGTCCTATTGGTGATCAAGATAGCCCTACCAGGTAGCTACTATGACCATCATTATGTTGGAACCCCAAGAGGCCACTCATATCTGCTTAAGTTCTTTTCTGCAGAGCCTCAGACAGCTCCATGCCCAGACAGGCACTTAATGGGCAACTTTGATGAAAACTTATGGAGCTGTTAAGGCTGGAAAAGTATTCATTTTCCTTGCACCTACCTAATACTTGATGCCGACACAGAGCAGCAGGAGGCGGCAGCCACAGTAATTTAATAAAAGCTCAATCCGAACGAAAGGCAGAGGACAGGGAGTGAGAAGGGCAGGCCAGGCACAGACGAAGTGTTTGAAGCCCAGGCTTTTGTATCTTTGAAGCTAAATGCAGGAAAATAGCTGCAACCCCTACAGATAGTTAGGAGGGCTCTTTCGTCCTATTGGCTGCATTGTTTAGGAGCCTGCAGTCTATGATGTCCCCATTGGGAGCACAGCCCTGAAGCGGCGTGCGAGGCAGGCTGGGGAGCTGGCAGGGTCCAGGTCCTTCTCCGATGCGTGGGGGAGAGCAAGACAAGAGTGGGCGTTTGCTGACACGCAGCTTCATGGGAACGCTTGCGTTGGCGTTTCTCAGTGCTGAATCAGGGGGAAAAGTTGGGCAGGGTGCCTGTGGTGGTAGTGGTGGGAGGAGAGAGACAGAGAACGAGGAGAGGGAGAGAGGAAGAGCACAGAGCCTGAGCCCGCTGAGCACAAGGGAGGGGCGAATACCACCCAGGACAGTGGCACCAAAGGTATCAGTTCCATAAAGTCTACTGGGCGCTGTTACGTGTTTCCCTACTTGTCCTGGGGACAGCCCAGTGAGGTTAGAAAGACCCCCAAGGAACTCATTTCCGCTTTGCACAGAAAAGGTCTGGGGTTAAGAAACAGGCAAAGCTGCAGGGTGAATTAGAGTTTGAGGTGGAATTCAAACTCCAGTCTCAGAGCAAAGCCAGGCACTTTGCACATCTAACGCCCCCCACCCCTGGGCATCTCTTAGGAACTCTCTCTATCTCAGCAGCTGTCCTCAAAGGGTTAGGAAACGCCAAACAGACAGGGTATGAAGCAACGAAGAGGGGCATTCACCTCCTCAGACTGGGGGAAACTGAGAAACCCCTAAACACCAGACTAGCTGGGCCCTGTTCAGCCCTGCAAGGAGCGGGCATCTTATGCCTGGCTGTTTCCCTCAGAGAGAAAGTTCCAGAGCTCTTCACTCCTCCCTGATTGTGGTGCCTAAAGAAGTGCTGTCCGGTAAAAAATAAAATAAAATGCAAAGTTCACATTGCAATTACAACTCCCTGGTAACCACAAGTTAAAAACGTAAAAATACAGAGGCGACATTAATAAACTCTTATTTAACCCAGTCTATGAAGCATAGTATTATTTGCACATGTGATCATCATAACATCGTTGATGAGGGCTGGAGAGATGGTTTAGCAGCCAAGGCGCTTGCCTACAAAGCCTAAGGACCCAGGTTTGACTCCCCAGTACCCACATAAGCCAGATGTACATGGTCGCACATACGTTTGGAGTTTGTTTGCAGTGGTTAGAGACCCTAGAGTGCCCATTCTCTTTCTCTCTCTCCCCTTCTCTCTCTCTCTCTTTCATAAATGAATAAAATTAAAAAAATTTAAGTTGTTGGTGAGATATTTTATATTATTTATTTTTATACTGAGCTTTCAAGTTCAAAGTCCAGTGTGCACATTGCACATAGACCTTATTACAATTTGGACAAGTTTTGCCACCTATGCTTCGTGGTAGGGCAGGTCTATGGGATGCTGAAATAACCAGGTGAACACAACTGAACTCTACGTAAGGAAGAGTGGTTTTTCTAATTCTCACACATGAAGGCTGACTTTTAATGTGAGCTCCGTGATTGACACGTGCATAGATTCATATAGCCAGCACCCTGATGAGAAGGTAATGAAGTGCTCTCACCCACAAGGAAGTCACCTGTGCTCATCTTCACAGTCAAGCCCTTCACCACCCCCTCTAGGCTCATCTTCCACATGTTCTACACACATGGAATCATACAGTACGTCAGACAGGCTTCTTTTTTAATATTTTATTTATTTCTTTGAGAGAAGAAAAAGGCAGAGAAGAAAGAGAGAACGAGAGAGAGAGAGAGCAAGAAAGAGAGACGATGGGTGCGCCAGGGCTTCCAGCCACTGCAAACAAACTCCAGACACGGGCGCCACCTTGTGCATCTGGCTTATGTGGGTTCTGGGGAATTGAACCTGAGTCCTTTGGCTTTGCAGGCAAGCGCATTAATCGCTAAGCCATCTCTCCAGCCCAGGCTTCTTTTTTTATTATGTTATTTATTTATTTGATAGAAAGAAGAAAGAGGCAGAAAGAGAGAGAGAGAGAATAGGCATGCTAGGGCCTCTAGCCACTACAAACGAACTGCACATACATGTACCACACCATGTACATCTGGCATATGTGGGTTCTGGGGAGTCGAATCTGGGTCCTTAGGCTTTGTAGGCAAACACCTTAACTGTTGAGCCATCCCTCCAGCCCCAAATGGCTTCTTTTACTCTGTATGATGCCTTTGAAATTCATCCAAGTTCAGCACACTATCACTTCCCTCCTTTTAATGACTGGGTGACATTACACTGCATAGACGGGCCATAGTTTATTTACCCAGCCGCCTGCTGAAGGAGATCTCAGTTGTTTCCAGTATGGGACAGTTATGAACAAATAAAGTGCAGGGTTTTTTAATTTTTTATTTATTTGTTTGAGAGAGAGAGAGTGAGTGAGTATGGGTACACCAGGACCTCATGCCACTGCAAATGAACTCCAGATGCATGCTCCACTTAGTGCATCTGGCTTATGTGGATTCTGAGGAATCAAATTTGGGTCCTTAGGCTTTGCAGGCAAGTGCCTTAACCACTGAGAAATCTCTCCAGCTCAAAGTTCAGGTTTTGTATGAACATAAATTTCATTTCTCTAGAGTATCCAGGGGTAAAACTGGTGGGTTGTGGGGTAGATGTATGTTTAACTTTATAAGAAATTATCAAGATGCATTTTACTGTTGTTGAACAATTTTTTGTTCCTATCAGGAGCAGATAAGACTTCCAGGTGTTCTGAATCCTTGTCAGCACTTGGTGTTGTCAATATTGTTTATTGTAGCCATCCTAGTAAGCATGTGGTTTTATTGGTTACAGATTCAATGTGCTTTTTTAAAATGATAATGATGTAGAGCACTTTTTAATATATATATTTTTATTGACAACTTCTATACTTACAGACAACAAACCAGGATATTCCCTCCCCTCCCCCACTTTCCCCTTCATAACTCTGCTCTCCATCATATCCCCTCCCTCTCTCCATTAGTCTCTCTTTTAATTAGATGTTATCATCTTTTTCTCCTATTATGATGGTCTTGTGTAGGTATTGCTAGGCACTGTGAGATCATGGATATCAAGGCCAATTTCTGTCCGGACAGTTGCATGTAAGGAGTGGTACCCTTCCTTTGGCTCTTATATCCTTTCCACTACCTCTTCTGCAATGGACCCTGAGCCTTGGAGGGTGTGAGATGTTTCAGTGCTAGACACTCCTCCGTCTCTTCTTCTCAGCACTATGTTGCCTTTTGGGTCATCCCAGTGGTCATCGCCATCTGAAAAGAGAAGCTTCTCTAACCAGAAGTGAGAGTCACGTTAATATATGAATATGAACATTAAGTGTAGTGCTTTTTAGGGCAATTTGGTGAGAATGCTATATGCATTTATCCAGACAAGAGCAGGCTTTATACCCCTAGGGCTCATGACCTTCCCTGCCATAGGCTTTTGATTAGGTTTTCAGTACCAGATATGTATTCCCTCCCATAGAGCGGACCTTCCAATTAGAGAGCAGTTGGTTTTCCCCAGAGCAGACATGCCACTATTGCACTCGTTCAGTCACTTGACCTGTCTGGCCAAACTTGAGGCTTCCAGTGTCCACTGTTTTCACCACTGATGACTTCTGTCTCCCACAAGGCTGCATGCAGTGCAGCTTTTCCCAGCTTTCAGTTGGCTGGTCTACAGGTTTTCTGCTTCACCAGCTTGATTTCTTAGTGACTTTGCCATTCAGGCATGTGAAGTCTTCAGCAATAGGGTCTTACCGTCTCTTTCTCAAGGGAAACTTTGGCAATAGCCTGTAATGTTTTGGAGGCAACAGGGACCTCCCTGACCAACAAATCACTGGAAGGTATCCCATCCCTTGCACTGAAACTTTTCTAGTGACAATCTATGACTTCTGGATGTGCCATTATTCAAAAAAGTAGGTTTTCATATGTCTTATTCAGGTTTGGTTTTTCAAGGTAGGATCTAGCCCAGGCTGGAAATCACCTTGTAGTCTCAGGATGGCCTTGAACTCATGGAAATCCTCCTACTTCTGACTCCCAAGTGCTGGAATTAAAGGCATGCAGCACCATGCCCAGGACCTTTTTGTGTGTTTCTTTGCCCTCCTCATGCCACTTGGATAATATGTCTAAGTCAACTGTCCATTTTTAAACTAGTTTGTATATCTCCTGAGCTTTGAAAATTTTATGTATTTCAGATATAAATCTTTTTGAATGTAATTTTCCACTATTTTTCTCCCAATCTCATTTGTTTCTCTTAACATTGTCTTTCACAGAGAAGCTTGGGGTTATGTAATTATTCAGTTATACATCCAAGAAATAGTAAAGTCGGGGTTTAGATAACTAAAAAAATCCTTAAAATGAGAGGATTCTTAGTTTCTAGTAACAGAAAACAGTTCTACCTATCCAAAGGGGAGGAAGGGAGAGAGGGAGAAAGGGAGGGAGGGAAGGAAGAATGGAGGAACGGTGGAAGGGAGGAAGGGAAGGAGGGAGGCAGCGAGGCCAACTGGCCACAGGTATTTCACAGAACCAACAGCTAAGCTAGCAGATCTTGAGGCAGAAGACAACCAAGAAGCTGAAGGACCCAGGAAGCAGGGACAAGGGCATCCATAAATCTTCCAGACAGCCCTTTTGACTGAAACAACTTCAACTACTGTCTGGCCTTTGTCCTCAGAAACTTCAAGTTCTCTGGAGCAATTGCCTTAATGATCTCATGACACATTATGGCTGATAATCCAACCAAGACTGACTACATAAGGAACATCTGCCCCTTTCCTTGGTTTTTGTAAGCTTTTCTTTTATTTTATTAGGAAAGAGAGAAGGAGGCAGATAGAGAGAGAATGGGCACACTGGGGACTCTAGCCACTACAAACGAACTCCAGATGCATGTGCCATCTTGTGCATCTAGCTTACGTGGGTCCTGGGGAACTGAACCTGGGTCTTCTGGCTTTGCAGGCAAGTGTCTTAACCAGTAAGCAATCTCTCCAAGTCCCCTTTCCTTGTTTAAAAGAAATATTAACGTGCTGTTACTAGAAGAAAGGGAAGAACAAATCGTGAAGTGTCACAAAAATAAAACAATGCAATAACTTCCAAAAATCTCTCCCCAGGACCTTTGAGAAATTTATTTCACTATTATGAGCATACATACGCTGACTGAGGTGAGAGTGTCACATGACAGCATGGACCTCGCACTGTGACACACTGAAGTAACTGTGTTATATAATCCAGGTCATATTCCTTTCCTTTCAATTTTGAAAAGGGGATTTCACGAGGGAAGTTACCTGCTCTCCCAGGCCAAGGTCAGCACCTATCACTCACAGAAAAGCCAGACTAAATGCATTGCTTGAGAACTTGCTGACCTGAGTTCAATCCTCCCCAGAACCCACATAAAAGCCAGACACATTAGTGGAGTACACACCTGTAATTCCAGTGTGCCTATGGAAGTGGGAGATGGGGCCAGGAAAATTGAGGGGTTTACAGGCTGCCCGGACTGGTGTATACAGCATTAAAACAACAGCAACACACACAACACTAAAGAAATAAAAATAGATTTTGCACCTCCTTTTTGTGTTAGACACTGAACCATAGGAAGCAAGGTCCTCAGCTGGGATTTCCTTCTCTGTATCCATAATGACACCAGAAGAAAGACCAGGTATCCCACAATGAAGACATGAAGTGGGAAACTCCATATTGTATCTCCAGAGCATACTGGCCATTCCATCTCACCCAACAGATGTGTGAACAGAGACGTAAAATGCCAGTGAATCAAAAAAAAAAAAAAAAAAAACAGCTGATGAAATGCACATGTTTCCAGTCGTGGTTTGAATGTGAAGTGTCCCCATAGGCTCGTGTTTTTGAATACTTCATCCCCAGGCAGTTGAACTGTTTGGGAAGGTTGTGAAACCTTTAGGGGGTGGAACCTTGTTGGAGGAAGTGGGTCACCTCAAGATTTTTATAGCCCAGCCTCCCTTTCTGCTCATCCCCTCTTGTTTTCTGAGTCCGCATTTTCAATTCTTTGATAAGTTGGACAAGGACCTAAGTTGGGGTTCAAGGCCCTGGGAGTCTGCATTCTTATAGAGATCTAGTCCTTCCGGACTCCAATCCCGCATCAACAGCAACAAGTAATGTAACTAATACGTTTGCCCACAGAAGTGGACTCTTGAGACAAGGATTTGGATCCAATTAACTTCTTTTCAGGGTAACTGAGGAAGCTCTGGGAAGGAGTGAGGGAGAGTAGGATGACAGCATGGGTATATGCTGAGAATATGCTTACTGTGGGTTCATCACCCAGGAAGCCTTGAGAATTTTTTGGAATTTCTGTCCTACCAAGGACCAGTGGAGCTACTAAGTGCTGCCCTTCCACGTTGAGATGGAAACAAAGCCACTAACTTCCTGATACTTCCACACAAGTGTCCTAAGCCAAAGAACACCCTTGGGCAGAAAGACACTGGAAGCTTCAGGCTATAAAGGAACTATTTAAGATGTCCTCTTGGGTAGCATGATTATACATTTGGAAGGTCTCTTGTGATATAACTATGAGGGAAAAGGAGGACTGAATTCCATAAAGCCATTCCCAGCCACAAACACAAACACCTACCTCCCTTCCCAGACCACAGATCACAGTTGGGCCCACTGTAGCTTAAAAAAATACTCTATCTCCTGATTTTTTAATTGCAACCAGGGCTTCTCTGCCTTGGTGTCAGTGAAAGGCTAGAAACCTGACAAATGGTCTCATTGGCCCTACCTGGACCTTCTGGTTCCCAGCTAGGGTTCCCAAGAAGGGGTCTTTCTTGGCCAGTGTTCTCTGTCAACTTACTGCAAAAAATCTTTATCCCTCTCCCCTCCTCAGCCCCAGAAGAGGTACTCTCCTCCTGCCAAAGTGCCAGTGTAAACAAACATCCAGGCATGAAGGGACCCAGTGTACAAACCTTGATTAATCACTTACTGTGTGATAGACTGAAATGCCAAAGAGAGGTTGTTGGATTTGGACATCAGGTCCAAGAGGGCAGGAATAGTAGCAGCCTGGAGTGCATAGTAGCAAAGTGTTGTTCAGCAACCTGTGCTACCAGACTGAATAGAGCCTGGGTAGAAGGCTCAGTAGGTAAAGCACTTGCCCTCAAATGTGCCAATGTGAGTTTAGGTCCTCAGTACCCACCTGCAATCCCAGCACTCTAGAAAGGTGACGGGACAAGGTGACTAACTGGATGAGTCAAACTGAGTAGCTCTGGACTCAAGTAAGAGAACTTGTCTCAATAACTAAGGTGGATAGGGAAAGACATCTGTGGTAGTTTGAATGTTAAATACCCCCATAGCCTCATGTGTTTATAATTAAACCTCAGATTCAACCCCCAGCTGGTGGCAAATTAGGAGGTGGAACCTTGCTAGAGGAGGTATGTTGCTTGGGGTGAGCCTTAAAGTATCATAGACCAAGTCCCCCCCTTGCCAGGGCCTGTTCACTCTCTTGTTGGTTCCTGCCAGCTGCTGTGACAAGATGTGATGCCCAGCCTCTGCTCTGCCATGCCACGATGAAGCTTCCCTCAAGACTGTAAGTCAAAATAAACCCTTTTCTTTTATATGCTGCTTTGGGTCAAGTGTTCATCCCAGCAATGAGAAGGTGATTGCTTCAGCACCCAAAATCTGCTTCTGATTATGCACAGACACACACTTGCATGCACATGCACACACACACACACACACACACAAACACACACTTATGTGAAAATAAATAAATGTAAAAAATAAATAAGTAACCTTTGCATCACATCTAATTTAGCAGTGCTGAATGCACCCAACTCAGAGAGAAAGCTGAGGCTTGGTAAATCAAACTTGTCCAAGTCCACATTGTCATGAGCAATAGAGCCAAAACTGAGTCAAAGGACCTTGATTCCTTATACTCCACTATTCTATCTTTCCATAAATGAGAAAAATGGAACAAAAAGAATCTTAGAGGGCTCAGCAATTAAGGCACTTGCTTGCAAAGCCTAGTAACCTGGGTTCAATTCCCAGTACCCATGTGAAGCCAGTTGCAGGAAGTGGCACATGCATCTGAAGTTCATTTGCAGTGGCTAGAGGTCTTGGTGTGCCCATATTCATTCTATTTCCTTGCAAATAAATAAATTATCTGGGCATGGTGGCACACACCTTTAATCCCAGCCCTCGGGAGGCAGAGATAGGAGGATCTCAGTGAGTACAAGGCCACTCTGAGACTCCATAGTGAAACCAGGTCAGCATGGGCTATAGCAAGACCCTACCCCAAGAAAACAAAAAAAGGGGGGCTGAAGAGATGGCTTAGTGGTTACAGAACTTGCCTGTGAAGACTAAGGACTTGATTCTCCAGGTCCCACATAAGCCAGAGACACATGGTGGTACATGCATCTGGAGTTTGTTTGCAGTGGCTAGAGGCCCTGGCATGCCCATATTCTCTCTCTGTCTCTCTCTCTCTCTGTCTCTCTCTCTCTCTCTCTCTCTCTCCTCTCCCTTTGTCTCAAATAAATAGAAATAATTATTTTTTTTAAAGTGCATGAAAACAGGGTATCACTGGGGAAGCCACTGTCCGAGATAAGTCAAGTTCTACAGGTAGAGCAGGTCCCTAGCTGTTCATAGCATCCAGGAAACTGACTCCGCCACCAAAGGGAGATGCTTTGTTGTGACAGTTCATCTTTATTGTCAACTTGATTGGCAGGTGTGTGCAGCCATTCCCGGGAAGGGTGAGCTGGGGAGAAGGAGAGAAGGCCCTCCCCTAGAGAAGCAGCTGTTCTCGAGGCGCGTAGAGAGAGGTCCCAAGAAAAGCAGGCTTTGCCCGGCCGCCCCTTCTCCTCGCTGGACTTGCTGCCCTCCTTCACTGTCCCTGAAACCCAGCCTCCCAGCAAGGCCTGCACCAGTCCAGGAGTCCTCCAGCCCTTCAGCACCCGATTGGGACCACTGAAGCCTACAGCTTTATGGATGGAGTAGCAGCCGGGTTCTCGGACTCAACGGCGTGCGGACAAGATGGCTATTGTTGAACTACGTGGCCCACATCATGTAAGCCAACCTAATAGACCCTCTTGCTAATGTTTATTCATTCTATCAGTTCTGTCCCTCCAGAGATCCCTGACTAATGCATGTGTCATCTAACCCTGTCCCAGTAGTTCGTACAGCTACCCCTGCTCTCAAGATTGTCTCACATCCACAGGAGCTTGGGGGCAGTTGGGGGGGGGGGCACCTGAACTTGGAAACTTGCCCGTCAGCTCATTCTTGAGAACCTCACTGACTACATTCAATCGTGAGACGAAGCCAACGTCGCAGCAACCAGGCTCTCCTTACCTCTGCAGCTGACCTCTCTGTTCTGTGACTGTCGGGCTCTCTAAGCCAGCAGCCCATTGTTTGAAAGGACACCCCGCTGTGTAGAGCCTCCTCTGGGACCGCTCAGAGATGGAAGAAACCCTACCCTACCCGTTTCTACTCCCCTGCGTTTGCTCCATGAGACTGAATTTTATCCAAGCATGACATTGGGAGGGGGGAAAAAAAAGTATTTCAGTCTGCTTTCTTGCTTATATTTTCTGGCAACAACAAGATGCCTAATAAATTAAAGCAAGACCAGAATCTCTCAAGCACGCTGTGTCTCCCAAGTGCAAAAGCATCTTTCAGTGAATGTTTGAACATTGTTGAGCTGATAATGTTGGGCTAAGATCCTTCTTAAAAGGGATAGTGCCAGAAAGTGCTACATGGGCGACTGGGGGAAATTGACCAATATCTATCAAAGCAACGCATGGTCTAACCTACTAAGCA
Source organism: Dipus sagitta (assembly GCA_036346955.1). Taxonomy (NCBI): domain Eukaryota; kingdom Metazoa; phylum Chordata; class Mammalia; order Rodentia; family Dipodidae; genus Dipus; species Dipus sagitta. The sequence continues at coordinate 189,573,469 of CM070771.1, forward strand.
GCAAATAACTTGTTGTGATGCCCACACAAGTGCAGTGGTGGCACACAGCCATGGTGGGGAACCAACTGCTCTCAGTTTGGCTAACTGATCCCCTCACTGGTATAGGACCCATAGCTGGAGCTGGGAAACAAGTCAGAACCAGATCCAAACATAAGCCCACTCTCCAATATCAAGCTACCATCAATTGTGGGCTACAAGAGGGCCTACACCTATTAAATTCTCTATAAAAAAAAAAAAGTAAGGGTTATCTCATTTGTCCTGGTGCTAACTTACTCTCCGTTGGAGAATCTGCTTCTCTTTTTCAGATAGATGTAGATCCTAAGGAGAGAGCCACCCCATCATACCTCCAAAGGGCCCCGGCTGAAACTAAGAAAAATTGGAGAAACAAGCAAGGGGGCTGTTTTCCTGATGAACCGGACACCAGCACAAGGGGGAAGGAGATCAGCACAGAGAAAAATCAACTCCTACCAAATCAGAGAGCCAGAGCCTCAGAGGCCCCCAACACCTCATCACTGAAGCAGACCAAAAATGAACCCAACATGGCTCAGGGAAATTTTGCGGAAGAGGGGGCGGAAAGAATGTCAGAGTCACATGTTGGGTCATGATATGCAGAGACATTTAGCTTACCCATAACTGGGGGCTAACTCCACAATGCATGACCCGTATACCTCAACAAGGAGGGGCCAAGGGGAGGGGGTAGGTCACGGATGAGCCTAATAATGGTACCAATCTGACTGTATTTGCTGAATACAGAACTGACTAATTAAAAAAAAAAAAGGGATAGCGGTGGCTGAAGCGAAGAATGGGGGAAAGAGTTGGTCAATCTCATGACACAAGGAGGCTTTGGCCTCATGTCTGCTTTACTGGGCAGGAGCTACAAGTTGAGAAAAGACAGATGAGAAGCAGTATGTGGGACATGGCTCCCCTTGCACCTGGAATAGCAGAGTCGGTGCTGAGGAAAATAGTGGATTTGAACCCTGAAGGCTTAGCCCCAGCTACGAAGAAAAGGTGACCTTTCTACTTAACAAGCCATCCCTTCCTGAGTTGACTAAGGCAAGGCCACCGTATTGCACAACTCTAAGTCTAACTTATACTGGTTTTAGAAAGGCAGCAAAATAAGAGCCCAACAAATGCAATTCTTTTTATAGCTGTGCTCCACAAAACAAAACAAAACAAAACAAAACAAAAAACAAGACATAACCAGGTATGGTGTTTCATGCCTATAATCCTAGCCCTCATGAGGCTGAGGTAGGAAGATGATTGTGAGTTCGAATCCTTCCTGGACTACAGAGTGAGTTCCAGGTTAGATGGGGCTAAAGTGAAATCCTGCCTCAAAAAGCCAAAAAGTAAAAAAAAAAAAAAAAAAAAAAAAAAAAAAGACATTCAGCTATAGTATTTGCTAATAGGAAATATCAACTTAAGGTCTGGAGTGATGGCTCAGTGGTTAAGGGCACCTGTTTGCAAAGTCTGAGGACCCAGTTCAACACTGCCAGTACCTACGTAAAGCCAGATGCACCAAGTGGTGCATGCGTCTGGAGTTCACTTGCTGTGGTAGGAAGGAGGCCCTGGTATGCACCCCCCCCAATAAATATTTTTTAAAAGAGTGATAGTAACTTAATAATTAACCCTAGAGGGGCTGTGGAGATGGCTCAGTGGCTAAGGATGCTTTCCACTCAAGCCTGAGGGCCTGAGGCAGTGCGAGCCCGCCTGAGTCCAGTTTCTCCAGCACACGTGTAAACAGCTGGGTGTGGCCAGATGCGCCTGTAACCCCCGTGCTTTGAAAAGCAGAGACCAGAGTATTGCTGCGGCTTGTGAACAATCAGCATGCTCTGGAGGAGGAGAGACTCTGTCTCAATGAAACAGATGGATGAGCAATGGAGGGGGACACTTAGCTTTCTTCTCTGGCCTCTGGGCATGCACAGGACATAGCATCTGCACACACGTGTACATATCGCATGCGCATGCACACACACACACGCACATACCACCACCACACATACTACACCCAAAAAAAATAAATAAATAGCGAGTGGAGCACAAAGACGTCTAAAAGAAGTTACTCAGCAAGAGCAAAATGAATGCCAGCGATGTGGTAGGCATTGATCTCCATGCTTTATGCATCTTAATTCTCACCACTCAATGAGCTGGGTGCACTTTTTTTTTTCTTCCACGTTACTCCCAGGGAACTGAAATGAGGAATGTTGCAGTCCGGTTCGCATTGCTGGTAGAAATCACCCAACCAAGAGCAGCTTGTAGGAAAAAGAGATTTATTTTGCTTACAGGCTTGAGGGGAAGCTTCACGATGGCAGGGGGAAACGATGGCATGAGCAGAGGGTGGACATCACCCCCTGGCCAACATAAGGTGGACAATAGCAACAGGAGAGTGTGCCAAACACTGACACGGGGAAACTGGCTCCAGCACCCATAAGCCCGCCCCCCAACAACACACTCCCTCCAGAAGGCATTAATTCCCAAATCTCCATCAACTGGGAACCTAGCATTCAGAACACCTGAAGTTTATGGGGGACACCTGAATCAAACTACCACAAGGAACCATCAAGTAATAAGTAAGTCACGTGTCTAGTCAGTGGCCAGGTGTGCCTCCCCGCACTGTATACTTGACTACGTACATTATCGTCTCCATAGGAACCCATTAATCCATGTTTTCTGCTCCTGAAACCTAAGGCGGTTGAGCCAGGCTCATTTAGGAGCAGCCAACATACACGAAGTTTGCAATGTGTCCACAGTGAGGAAGGAATCTAGCCTTAAGGGTGGGGTAGAGGAGGGGGTTACAGGGAAGGGAGCCACAGACTCCGCTCTAGGACATAAGAAAGGTGCCAAGGTCTCCACACGAGTTCCAGAGCCCCCGGACCTCACCATAGGAGCTAGCCTTGCCCTTCTCTTAAATTTCCACCCCAAGTGCCTCCTTGGTAGACTTTATGTCCACAAAATTGTCTTTCTGTCAAGAACCGGAATGGTTGGTGTTATAAGACACACACACAAAAGGCAGTGTGCTCATAGGTAAAAAATATCTCTCTTCCTGAAAGTTATATGGTCGTGTTTATTTTCGAAAGCCATGGGTTTCATTTGATATGTGAAGTAGACTTTTCAGTCTTGGCACAAATCACACATGAAGCTCAGGAGAGCGATTGCTAATCTATTTCTACAAATGCAACACCTCTGAAACATCCAGAGAGTATGCTGTGAAATTCACAGATAGACCTGGCCCCTTCACATCTACTCCGGAAAAGATCTGGAATTCAAACCATGATGCTTTTGAGGCGTTTATTAAATATTTTATTAACCGGATCATTTAGGATTAAACAGCAATATCTTATTTCTATAGCCTCTACATGGCAAAATAACTCGGGCTTAAATGTATCATTTTCTTTGTATGATTATAGTTTAATGAAAACTATTTGCTGGACTCAACACAAGTGGTAAGCAAATGTAATTTACTTCTTGTTGAAACAATCAAGCTGGCAGATATGAATCTGGTCTGTCTCTAGAGTATGCAAAGACCTGTTCCTTGGAACTGTCCAAGTGGATGCAGGCGGTGGTCCTCACAGCTAATCTCACCACCATGCAGTGGGGACGGCTTCATAATGAGCCCCCTCCCCCGTCAGTGGCCCTGGCTTTGTTTCAGTTCCTGTTTCTGTCCCTGGCCAGACCCCCTGGCTTCGATGTGAAGATGGATCACCCAAGTTGTGACAGATTTTTCTCTTGAGGGAAGTTATGACTTGAACCGAGATAGCGTGTTGGAAAGTCTTCACAATTGGGTCAAGTGGCTGGCAACCTAATAGAAAATGAGCCTACTAACTACTGCCCCCGAGGTCTCAGGGCTGGCCTAGTTCTTGTCCTTCCTACGGCCTTCTGATTCGGTGCTTTCCTACGAAATCTTCCTGAGCTAGTCTGGACTTGTTTCTGCTGCTTAAAAACCAGAAGTATCTTGGTGATAGGGTCACCAGTTTGTGGGGTCACAGAGACAGAAGGAAATATAAGTGTTCTCCTTCTCCCTTCCCACGTTTAAGCAGAAATAAACTGTCCCAATCTTAAGCACATGGGAGTGGCAGGGAATGGCCACCGTATTGTCTGTGGGTCTCTAAGAAAGACGCTTTCAAGCCGGGCGTGGTGGCGCATGCCTTTAATCCCAGCACTCAGGAGGCAGAGGTAGGAGGATCGCCATGAGTTCGAGGCCACCCTGAGACTACATAGTGAATTCCAGGTCAGCCTGAGGTAGAGTGACACCCTACCTCAAAACACTGCCCCCCCCAAAAGAAAGAAAGATGCTTTCAATGCCCAGCCCTCTATTCTCTACTAAGGACATTCTGTTGCCATTGGGGAGAACTTGGTCGAGGACTCACGGGGGTTGTCAGTCCAGTAAAGATTTAAAGGACAGAAAATAGAGTCAAGCAAACCATATTCAAGCAAAGCTGAAAGAAAGCAAAATAAACAAATAAATAAATAAATCCTCCTGTCAGGATGGGAGTCCCAGGGTGGACTTCAGAGAGCCTCGGCCCTCCCCTTCCTTCGAGTTAGTTTGTCCTTTTTTATTTATTATTTTTTTTTATACTGTCACTTGACCCACCACCCTAATTGGTTCCCGTGTTTCCATACAGGGGCCTCGGATGGTCAAAGGCCCGGGGGTGAGACTCCTCCCTCCCAGAGTGTCAGCAAGGGAACAGAGTATAGGACTCCCTTGTGTTGCTTGACTCCATGGCCTAATTCCAGTCCTTTTATTGTCTCTAACTGCCTACTTCCTCTCATGGACCCTCAGTTCATCCTTCGATGTTCTTTCTTCTACATGCTGTGTTAACAGTCGAGTGACAGTTGGCACTGCATTTCCTAGTGGGTGACTTGGGATGTTGTTCAAGTGCCTTGTCCTCCCTGTCTGCGCAAAGTGACACCTCCTGGCACTGTGGGACTTGGGCTAACTGACAAGAGTGCTCAGAACAAGCCTGCATCCCAGTCTCCCACTGCCTCTTCTTACGTGCCAGCATATAGGTGCACGCGTGCTCTTCCCTCGCCTAGAAGTCCTAGGGGACTTTGGTATATCCTATTTGTTCTGCCTGGGAGCCCCTACCATGCCCCATGCCCCTCTCACCCACTGATATATTGTTAAAATAGCCCCAGTTCTCTATTCCTACAGCCACACCCTTTGCCATGTGACTTATAGCTCCTCCCATTGGGAAGTGGAACTTATTATATTCCCTGCCCTTTGAATGTGGGTAGGTCATTTGGCCAATAGAGATCAGAATAAGCAACACTGTACAGGTTTTGATTTTGAGCCTGAGCTTCAGGAAACAGCATTCTCACTCACTCTCACTCACTCTCTTTTTCTCCCTCCATCCCTTCCTCACTCCTTCTCATTCCTGTCTTCCCCTTCCTCTTTGTCTCTCTCTCCCCTCCATCCCTCCAAGCCGGTAGTTCCAACTGACCTTGTGGATAATGAGAGACTGCGGGGAATTAAATTTAAAATGTCCCCCATAGCCTCATGTGTTTGAATACTCAATTTCCAGTTTGAAGTGCTGTTTGGGAAGGTTGTGGAAATTTTAGGAGGTACAGACTTGCTAGAGGAAGTATGTCACTGGGGACAGACTCTGAGATTTTGTAGTCCAGTCCCACTTGATGTTCTCTCTACTTCTTCCCAGCCAATATGATTAGATGACACTGGCTGTCTGCTCCTACAGTGTTTTCCCTACCATGATGAAACTTGCCCTCAAAACTATAAGCTGAGGGCTGGAGAAATGGCTTAGTGGTTAAGGCACTTGCCTGCAAAACCTAAGGACCAATGTTCAACTCTCCAGATTCCACATAAAACAGACACACAAGGTGATGCAAGCACACAAGGTCACACATGTGCACACGCATCTGGAGTGCGATTGCAGTGGCTGGAGGCCCTGGTGCACCAATTCCCTCTCTCTCTCTTTCTCTCTCTATCTCTCTCTCTTTCCTTCTCTCTCTCTCCCTGCCTCTCTCTCTCTCATAAAAAATACAAAAACACTATAAGCTGAAATAAGTCCCTTTCTTCCTTAAATTATTTATGGTCAGGTATTTTGTCCCAGGAATTTGAAAGTAGCTGATTCAGAGACACATGGGTCAGTCTCCATCAATATTCACCCCATAACTGGTCAACCTCGAAGTAGAACTTCCTAGCTGGCCTGTCCCATGACCATTGAGGCTCAGCGGAAACCAGAAGAACCATCCAGCTGAACCAGGCCACATCGCCATATTGCCAACTCTTGCACTCCAAACAAAATAAAAGATGGCTGTTTCAAGCCACTAAAGCTAAGCTTGAGTTTTCTCCATTGTAAAAGTTAACTGATAGCACATGTTCTGTAAGCTTTGGTTTCCTCAATGAAACAATGGAAACAACGAAAAAGGAAATAATAAAGTTAGGCCTGGGGAGACGGTTCAGTGGACGGAAGCACGGGTAGCACAAGCCTGAATACCTGAGTTGGGATTTTCAGAACATCCATAAAAGCTGGAAACTATAAAGCGAGTATAACCCCAGTGCACCTATGATGAGAAGAGAGGCAGAGACAGGAAAGTCTCCCCACCTCCATGCTCACAGATCAGCTAGCCTGGCAAACGCATCCGTGAACAAGAGACCCTGTCTCACACAAAGGTGGAAGGCAAGGACCAACAACTGGGGTTCTACTCTCACCTCTTATGTATGTCATGACATTCGTGCGCCTACACTCACACACTCCGAGAGAGAGAGAGAGGGAGAGAGAGAGAGAGAGAATAAAGTCTTCCTCTTAAAATAAGTGTGACGATTACATGAGATACTGTGCCTATGTGACATTAAGTGTTACATAGCTATAAACTACCCAGTCACTACAATCATGACACATTGATTTCAATTCTTTGCCTCTCGTCTGTAAATTTGAGAATAATGATATCGAACAAACAGGATTGTTGTAAACAATTGAGAAAATGTGTGTAATGCACTTAGTCCTTGCGCCAAATACAGGCAGAGCATCAACAAGTGGTTACTGCTGATGTGTTCCTGCCCTTAAATTTTACTATAGAGGGTCGGTACCTTCCTTCCTTTCCCTGGTCCGTGCGTCAGTCCACCCTCACCCCGCTATGCTACATCCATCTGGCAGGGTTCGCTTGCCTTAAGACCCCGGAGAACCTTGACTGCAGGTTTTCGGCCTCACAGGATCCCAGCGAGCTTGAGAGCTATGGGGGAAGGAGGTCTCACAATTCTTCACCGCCTCCACCTTCAACCCCTTTGCAAACCTTAGCCACTAGGGGGCAGCCTTGCCCTCCAGCCCTGCAGAAATCTGGGCCTGCCTGGTGGGTCCTTTCTCCCTTCTTGGTTTCTCCTGCCATCTTCTCAGAGGGACTTGGAGGTCCTGTTGTCTGAGGGCCAGATACCCACTGCGACCACTCACTTGTTCACGTGCCACCTGCCCCCTGAGCAAGGAGCAAGCCCTCCCCCAGCCACCTTGAGCAGATACCGGCAGCAACACTTCCCCGGCTCCGGGCAACCTCTGAACCTATGTGAGTGGTTTCATAATTCATGCCTGCCCATCAGCGGACAGATTTAGCTTGCTGCCTGCTGAGTCTGGAAATACTGAATATTAAAATATCCCAGACGCTCGCCCTTCCGACGCCCTCGCCAACTCTCAGATTCGCGTGCAGTTGGTTGCACAAACAGTTCCGGGGACGCCCATCAATTTGTCCATGAAGTAGATTTTGAGCACCTTCGCGTGTGCTTCGTCAAAGGGAGGAGAGGAGTGTGTGAGCTCGGAGAAGTCCTGCGGTCTGCCTCCAGGCCTGGGCCCTTCTCCTTCACAGAGCTGCTTCACCATTTTGGTAGCACAACTTAACAATAAAAGGAAATGTGAACCCTATTGGACAGAGGGTCTATACTGTGCTAAGAAGAGCAAAATGCTCTCAGAGGTCTGGAGAGATGGCTTAGCAGTAAAGACGCTTGCCTGGAAAGATGAGCGACTCAGGTTCGATTCCCCAGGACCCACATAAGCCAGATGCACAAGGTGACACATGTGTCTGGAGTTCATTCGTAGTAGCTGGAGGCCCTGGTGCACCCAGTCTCTCTCTCTCTCTCTCTCTCTCTAATAAATTAATTAATTTAAAAAATGTTTGCAGAGCCGGGCGTGGTGGCGCACACCTTTAATCCCAGCACTCGGGAGGCAGAGGTAGGAGGATCGCCATGAGTTCGAGGCCACCCTGAGACTACACAGTTAATTCCAGGTCAGCCTGGGCCAGAGTGAGACCCTACCTCGGAAAAAAAAAATATATATATATATTTGCAGCCGGGCATGGTGGCGCATGCCTTTAATCCCAGCACTCAGGAAGCAGAGGTAGGAGGAACTCCATGAGTTTGAGGCCATCCTGAGACTCCATAGTGAATTCTAGGTCAGCCTGGGCTAGAGTGAGACCCTACCTTGAAAAACCAAAAAAGCTGGGCGTGGTGGCGCACGCCTTTAATCCCAGCACTCGGGAGGCAGAGGTAGGAGGATTGCCGAGAGTTCGAGGCCACCCTGAGACTACATAGTGAATTCCAGGTCAGCCTGAGCCAGAGTGAGACCCTACCTCAAAAAAAAAAAACAAAAAAAAAAAGAAAAACCAAAAAAATATGTATATATATTTGCAGAAACATCCTCTGCCCACCCAGGACTGCAATGGGGGGGGGCGGGGGGGCGCTCCCAGGAACTGAAGGTTGTTAGTAGAGAATGCGCAGACAGCCATCACTGTCCTGGAAAGAGGTGGGTTGTGAGCGCATGCGAGTGCCTATCTCAAGCTCTTTTACCCAAAGTCCCGCTGACCTTTCCGTGCACATCAAAGACAGCCGTGCATCTCCCACCTTTGAATGTGCGTTTTTGAAAGTTTCAAATCAAAAACCTTCCCTAGGATGATGCACACACCCGTACGAATGTCCAATACTAACGAGCTGCAACCGCGGTCAGGCGACTTCTCCAGTGGAGACTCGTGTCCCCAGAGGTCCAAAGCAAAGGAAGAGGTTCTTGGCAGTACGGGTGTTTTCACCCAGCAGGAGTCTGGTGAGCCTCAAGAGCCATCTCAAGCCTGCAAGAACTCAGGGGATGGGCCCCCATCTCAGTGTGCATACTCTCATGAGAGGCAAGACCTGCCTAAGGAGACGGGTCTGCGGTCAGCAACAGCAGCCACGTGCGGTTGCTTAACAGGGGGACCACAACGGGCACAGAAACTGAGTCTCCCCGGGAGGAACCTGGAGTTCCTCCGCCGCCTTCAAGAAGTAGCGGGTCAGCCCTGGGTGCACAACAGAGACAAGCTGGCCCAGGCCCTCACTAGGAGTCCAGCACCAGTTCTGCCAGTCACTGTGGGGCCTCCGCCCATATCTCTATTCCCTGTTGAGCTCAGCCTCCTCAGCGATGACCTGGGGGGTGACATTCTCCATGCTAGATGTCATGAGGACTCACATAAGTGTCTCTCCATTTGGAGTCATTTCTCCTTAACGCTTCATTTAGGGACTTCACCTGAAAATGAATTAGTCACAGCTGATGGATGAAGTACTCATGGATTAGTAAGCAGTGCCACTAAGCACAATGACTAATTACAAGCTGAGGTGGGCTTTGCCCACGCATCTCCCCTCACTGAAGGAGAGCACAGCGTTCTGGTCTCAGACGCTGGGCCAGGAGCTAGGGGCACCCACTGTGCAGGTGCCGCTATGGCATATTATCACAATTGAGTCTTTTTTTCAAATATCTTTATTTATTCACAAGCAGAGAGAGATAGAAGAGGGAGAGAGAGAGAATGGGCACACCAGGGCTTCCAGCTACTGCAAACAAACTCCAGATGCACGTGCCACTCTGTGCATCTGGCTTTATTTGGACAATGAGGGATCAAACTCGGGTTGTTAGGCTTTACAGGCAAGCGCCTTCACTGCTGAGCCATCTCTCCAGCCCCCACAACTGAATCTCTTAAAACAACACACCTTTCTTATCTCCTAGCTCTGTGACCAGGAGTCCAAAATAAGTCTCACTGGCCTAAATTAACATATCAGGACTGGGGAGGGAAGTGCTTGCTATGCAAGCATGAGGAACTGGGCTCAGATGCCCAGCACCCACATAAAAACTAGTCTTGGGCTGGAGAGATGGCTTAGCAGTTAAGGCGCATGCCTGAGAAGCCTAAGGATCCTGGTTCGACTCTCCAGGTCCCACGTAAGCCAGATGCGCATGGTGGCACATGTATCTGGAGTTCGTTTGCAGTGGCTAGAGTCCCTGGCGAGCCCATTCTCTCCCTCTCTCTCTCTCTATCTCATAAATAAAAATAAATCTTTTTTAAAAAAGCTAATATTGGTGGCATTCACTTGTAATCTCCATGCTGGGGATATAAAGACAGAAGGATCCCTGGGGTTTGCTGGCCAGCTAGCCTTGCAGAATCAGGAGAGCTTTGGGTTCCGTGAAAGACCCTGTCTCAAAACATAAGGTGGAGAGTGACTCAGGAAGACACTCGACCTCAACCTCTGGTGGAGACCATGCACATCTATGTGCATGTACACACGCACACACACACACACACACACACACACACATACACATGAAGGCATCTGCAAGGCTGGTTTATTCTGGAGCCCCAGAGGAGAATGCATTTCCTTCCCTGTTTCACTTCTAGAATCATTGACATCCCTTGGCCTGTTCACTTCTTCGTCTTCACAACCAGTGAAGTCCCGAGTCTTTCTCACGTTGGCATCCCCTCATTCTCTTCTCTTGCCTCCCCACTCTTATAAGAAGTCTTGTGATTACACTGATACCCAAGGATAATTCACAGCAGTAACTCTAGCTCACATCAACTGACCAGCAACCTTAATGCCATGGGCACTTTTATTCCCCTCCTCCACATGGCTTACGTATTCATAGGTTCTGGCAACTAGAGAACCCAGGGTCCTCAGAGTCAGGGATCTAGCTGATGCCCATGAGTTCACCACTTCCCCAGCTGTAATGGCTACTGAGGTGCCCTGTGGGGTCCAGCAAACCCTGTCTATAGAGCAGGAGTTTGCAAACTGCCACCCTTGACGTTCCCCTGACAGGAACCTTGGGCAACTCAATCTTTTCCAGACCTCAGCTTCCCCACCATGAAATGGGAATAATCCATGGTGCTGGCCACCCTGTGGTCACTACTGGGTGCAGGTGTGACTCACTGAGGACCCGGGTGGACCACCACAACATCAACCCCCAAGGAGCTCACATTCCAAGCTGTTGTTACCTGACCAATAGTGATTATTGCCTTCCTCGTCAACTTCTTCAGGCTTGCTTACAACTCACAGGTCCCCTGTCACCAGGAACTCCAAAGCAGAGATCTCTGGTCGCATCGATTGTAATGTGCACATCCACATATGGTGTGCTTGAATTGTCTCCCATTTGCACTTTCTTTCAAAACAATTATTTTTGGGTGTGTGAAAGAGAGAGAAAGAGAGAAATAATTGGTGCACCAGGGCCTCCAGCCATTGAAATCAAATTCCAGATGTGTGCACCACCTTGTGTTCAAGCGACCTTGCACACTTGCGTCACCTTGTACATCTGGCTTATGTGGGACTTGGGGACTCAAACATGGGTCCTTAGGCTTCACAGGCAAGTGCTTTAACCACTAAGCCATCTCTCCAGCCCCCAAAACAATTTTTTGAGACAATAGCTCATGTAGCCCAGGATGGCCTTGCTGTGTAGCTAAGAATGACTTTGAACTTCTGCTCTTCCTGCCTCCACCTCCCAAGTGCTGGATTACAAATGGGTGCCACCACACCCAGCTCTATGTCCTGCTGAGGAATGAACTTGGGGCCTCATGGGCTGGCACCTTACCAATTAAGCTATATTCCAGCCCTCAGAAAAAGCCACATTCAGTATCACTAAAATATATTTTATTGATTCAAAATTTCCTGACAATACCCTGTTGGCTCATATTTCATGACATCGTTGCATTTATAAATGACTTTACATGCTGTTGAGCAGGCATAATTGCATGTCCTCTTTTTCCTTGTAGCAGTGTCTAAGCATGTTCCCACGTAGCTACTCACTTTGCAGAACCGTGCTTATTAATGGACACCGTTTTCCATCCAGCTGATACACAATAACTTCCAGGCTCAGTGGATGACTTTGGTTTTTTTGTTTATTTGTTGTTTCTTTCTTCTGTGGGGCTATTTGGTTTTGCATGTGCTACTACAAATAAAGTGGCAGTGAAGATCTTCACACATTTATATTCTATTCAGATCTTTCTGTAAAACAGTTTCCCAAGAGTAGACTACCACTTGACCTTCACAACAGTTCAGTGATGTAAGCAGAACAGTAATTAATCCCGTTTCACAGATGAGGAAACTGGGTCACAGGGAAGTGCGGCAGCCCTCTCCACAGACACACACACACAGTGTGGGCTGCCAACGAGACTAGCTTGAAATTCCCAGATCTTTTGATTGCTGTAACAAGGGCATAGGATCACCACCCACGAGGGGTAAGGAAGCTACTAGATGTTGTTTCCAAATCTCCAGTTGCAACTCCTACTCCCTGATCCTGCCCTCCCACTCCAAGCCTGCTGACCCACACCCTCAAGTCTCTTGAGACTTCTCCGCAGTCTCACTTTAGCCCTATAAGCTCATGAGACCATGAGAAACCATCCAGAAATACATAAAATGAGCACTTCGACTGCATATTTAGGAGAAGATGCTCCCACGAACTGGGCCCTTCAAGGCCCAGGGAACATTGCGGGAGATGGGACTGACAGAGTGTAAGAGCCAGTGGATAGGGAGGGGCGCCTTAAAATGTCATCCAGACATGAAGTGACCATTGCATTCATTCATGACTATCATTCCCTTGGCAAGACCTGCATATCGGGCCCATCAACATTTCGTCATGGATGAGGAGGAGGTTTTAAAAAATGGTATTAAATAGAGGAGGGATTGGCTGGAAAGAAGAAGAGGTATTCAGTAGCGGGAGAAGAGGGAAGGGGAACAAAAGTAGGAGGAGACTATGATCAAAATACACTAATAACATGCATGCAAGTTGCCAATAAAAAAAAGAAGTTTAAAAACAAGATGCTCCCAAGCTGAGAAGATTGCTTACCAGGTAATGTACTTGCCATGAACATCTCAATCACACCTTCCAAGGCTCAGGGTCCATGCAGAAGAGGTGGCAGAAAGAATGTGAGAGCAAAAGGAAGCGTAGGACTCCTTATGACGTGCTCCTCCAGACACAAAATGGCCTGGATATCCATGACCTCACAGTGCCTGACACTACCGACACAAGACCATCATAATAGGAGGAAAAGATGATGACATCAAAATAAAAGAGAGACTGATTGAGATGTGATGGAGGGTGGAGTTGCAAAGGGGTAAGTGAGGGGGAGGGAATTATCATGGCTAACTGTCTATAATTATGGAAGTTGTCAATAATGATGGTGATGATGATGATAATAATGATAATAAAGTACTGCCATGCAAGCATGAGGATTTGAGTTTGGATCCCCAGGACTTGTACTTGTGGTGGTACATTCTATAATCCCAGCTCTATGGAGATGGAGAAAGTGAATACCTGGGCTTGCTGGCTACCTTGTCTGGGTGACTCAATCAGTGGGCTCTAGGTTCAGCAAGAAACATTGTCTCAGGCTGGAGAGATGGCTTAGCAGTTAAGGCACTTGTCTGCAAAGCCAAAGAACCCAGGTTCCTTTGCTCAGTACCCATATAAGCCATATGCACAAGGTGGTACATGCATCTGAAGTTCATTTGCAATGGCTGGAGGCCCTGGCATGCCCATTCTCTCTCTCTCTCTCTCTCTCTCCTCTCTGTCTCCCTGTGCTTGCAAATAAATAAATAAATAAAATATATTTAAAAATAGAAAGAAAAATAAAGAAACATTGTCTCAAAGCACAAGGTGAAGAGCAGCTGAGAAGGGCCCTCCCCTGACATGAACTTCTGGCCTCCACACACATGCTCACACATATGCACGAGAATCTGAGCACAAATGTGCCAACATACATATGAACACAAAAGCACACACACACTATACCACACGTATGAAACGGGGTGTTAGGGTTTCAGGAAAGTCCTTGAACTCCAAACCCTAGGTTCACATTTGCATTTAACCAAAGAATTGGGCAAACCAAACTGAGAAGGATAATTACCAAATTGTTACATCTATTTAGGGAAGCACAGAACCAAGGGAAGGAAAATGGATACGCCTGCATGGTCTGAGAGCCCAAGTGGTGGGCCTGGAAACACTGTAAAAAGAGAGTTAGAGAGGAGCGAAAAGAAAGCACTGAGGGCTCCTGCCTTGTGAAGGGCAGGAGGGGATAAAGAGCCCACGTGGGAGTAGGGGTTGGGGGTTCTCCCCTCGTCTCAGCCCAGCCAGACTGAAGTTCAGGAGTGGTCCAGCAGCCCAGAGAGCGTGCCCACCCCTTGTAAATGCATTTCTAACCTTATTGGAACGGGCTCTGCCTTCTGGCTCAGGTGAGCCAGAGTGAGAGTTAATTGGTCTGGGCTGCTCGGGAAGAGGCCAGCATGACACCAAGTTCTGGGGGACTGAACTTGACCGACCACAATGTCAGGATTAGATTTCAGTTTTAACAAAAGTGACCTCCATCCCAGACAGGGGCTCAGATCTAGGGAACTCCTTTAGGCAAGAAATTGAAAGTCAGATCATCCTTTGATCTCTAGCAAGTGCAGACTATAAAGATCCTTTCAGGGGCTCAGGTACCCTAACTACCTAACAAGCTACCTGAATCCCACTCACATACACACAAAGAAAGAGAGAAAGAAAGAAAGAAAGAAGGAAGGAAGGAAGAGAGAGGGAAAGAGAAAAAGTGCTCCCCTGTAAAGCCATCACAGCAAAGATGAGCCTATCCTGTATCCATGACAACCTCCAAAAGGGTCCTGTTCCTATGGGAGGGAGAACGCGTTTGTTTAGAGAAGGACTTTAGGGTTGAAGCTCCTGGGCTCACATCCTGGCCCCACCACCGAGTCACCTCAGAGCCCTGACAAACCAAAGCACCCCGGCTTCCTGCTCTTTGAGCTGCAGCTGGCGCGGGCTGCGTCACCTGTGGAGCTGGGAGGCCCGGATGAGCTGATTCTCCTCACCACGCAGCTTGTGCTGAGAGGTACCAGGTTTAAATAAGTAAAACTATCATCAACCCACTGTCCCAGCTTCCCAACGGTTCCCACAAGAAGCCAGCTACCAACCTGAATTTATTCTCTCCCAGCCACTCTGTGGCCAGAAGACTGAAATCAAGGTATGGGCCTTGCCACGCACACACCACGGGCTCCAATAGCGGATGATTCCTTACTTCTTCCAGTTTCTGGAGGCTCCTGGCATTCCTTGTAGCAACAGGACTCCAATCTCGGCTCCACCCTCATGTGGCCTTCTGCCCCACTTCAGCGTGTGCTTTTCTCTCCTTTTGAGGAGAGCCACATTGAACTTGGAGACCACTCAGGTCCACCATGTCCTCCCCTCAAACGTCACCTTCATCAGATCCACAAGACCTTGTTTCTAAATATCTCAATCCAGGTAGGCTGCTATGACAAATGACCTGATTCTGGGTAGTTTATAAACAATAGAAATGGATTTCCCATAGCTGCGAAGGGCCAAGAAGTTCAAGATTGAAGCAGTAGCCACCTGACTGGCCCAAAAGGGCTCCATCCCTACTTCAAAGATGGCAACTCCTTGCTGTGTCCTTATATGGTAGAGGCAGGAAGCTCCTTCAAGTTTTTTTCTCCCCCATGCTAGAAATTGAACCCAGTGTCATTCACATGCTGAGTGGGTAAGGGCTCCACCAGCCCTCATGTTGTTTTTTGTTTTGTTCTGTTTTTCAAGGTAGGGTCTCTCTTGGGTCCAGGCTGACCTGGAATTAACTATGTAGTCTCAGGGTGGCCTTGAACTCATGGAGATCCTCTTACCTCTGCCTCTCGGGTGCTGGGATTAAAGGCGTGCATCACCACACCTGGATTTTATATTTTTTTAATGTGTGTGTGTGTGTGTGTGTGTGTGTGTGTGTGTGTGTGTATTGTGTATGTGTGCAAGGTCACACATGTGCCCAAGGGGACACACGTGTCTGGATTTCAATTGCAGTGGCTTTAGGCCCTGACGCACCAATTCTCAATCTCTTTCTCTCTCTCTCTCTCTCTCTCTCTCTCTCACACACACACACACACACACACACATAAAAAGGCGGTCTGTTGGGCTTGCCTCAAAATAATAATCATAATAATTCCAACACTTGAGAGTTTGAGGCAAGAAGATAATGAATTCAAGTCCAGCCAGGGCTGCACAGTGAGACTGTCTCAAAAAACTAAAATAAAATAATGTGCTTCATTGTGACATTCTCACGCATATAAATGAAGTACTTTCATCATACTGACCTACCTTACCTTCTCTGGTCCCTCCTGTCCCTTGCTACTGGCCCCCTTCCTCATCCGCACAGTCCCCTTCGAATTCTTGCCTTGTGTATAAGAGAGAAACACACAGCATTTGTCGGAGTGTGGCTTGCCTCACTCAGCGTGACCGTCTCCAGTTCCAGCCACCCTCTTGCAAGTGACATGCCTGTGTTCTCCTTTGTGGATAAATACTACTCAGTTGTGCACATATAGACCACATGCTCCCCCTGATGGGCACCTGGGTTGCCCATAGCCTGACTATTGTGAATAGCATCCTGATAAACACAGGTGTGCACGTCTTCCGGGGTATGCCGAGCTGACTTGGGGTCCTGTGGGCACACATGCAGGAGTGGTGTAGCTGGGTCATGTGACAGCTCTATTTTTAATTTTTCAAGGAACCTCTACGCTGATTTCCATAGTGACTGAGCTAATTTACATTCCCACCAAAAGTGTGTGAGATTTCCTTCTCCACTGCATCCTCACTAGCATTTTTTGTTGTTGTTTCCTTCCTGACTGGGGTGAGAAGAGTCGTTTTGATAGTGTTGATATGCATATCCCTGGGGCCTAAAGACTCGACACATGAGTTTTTTTGAGGGACACAAACACCCAAACCAAGGCACCAAATAAGGCCACATCTTGAAGTTCAGTGGGCATGACTTTCGGGGTCACACTGCCTACCTTGTCTATACTTTTGGTTAATATGTAGGTTCTTCTCCCTAAGGGAATTGAGCTGTGATTGGAGGCAGTTCTGCATCTTTTGGCGCCTTAAGTAGACATCTCCCACAAAGCCTTTTTACTGGGTTTGCTAACAAGAAGCTGTGGAATGTGGATCCCTGTTGCGGTTTGGATCTGAAATAACCCCCCAAAGCTCATATCATAAAGATGTGGTCTCCAAAGCAGCAGCATGGGAGGTGGAGCATTTGAGAGATGACTGGATCCTGAGGACCCAGACCTCAGCAGTGGATCTATGGGTAGATGGTTCATAGCTGAAGGGGCTATGGGGAGGTGGGTGGGAACATTCGTAGGTGGGGCAAGTTAGAAGAGGTAAGTCTCTAGGGATGCCCCTGACCCCTTTCTCTCTGGAATTATTGTCCTGGGGGATGTTGGTCGAAGGTCAAAGGGCAGCATTGGGACTCAGCTTTGCTCCCAGCGCATGTCACAGTGCAGAGAGCTGTGAGTCCAAACCTCTGCCTGGACTCAGACAAGGCTTAAAAGGCTGCTTGAGTGGAAAGCCCAAGGAAGCTGCCACTAAGTTTCCAGTAGCACCTTTGCAGGGGGTGGGGAGGGGGTCACAGGGCAGGACCAAGTAGATCCCCAGTACACACGTAAAGGCAGTTCGTTAGCAGTGCTAGAGGCCCTGGTGTGCCAATTCTCTCTCTCTCTCTCTCTCTCTCTCTCTCTCCTGCTTGCAAATAAAATAAAAAATGAAGAGAAGAAAAGAGAACTCAGTGGACAATAACTTGACATTCTCAGTCAGAGTGGGAGGTGAGATCTGTATACAAGGGTGCTTGCTTTCCAAGGATACTTAGTGGAATGTTTTCAGCAATCCCTCTGGGATTAGGATGGCTTGGAGAAGCAGAAAGAGCAAGAGAATTCTGCCTGTAGGATTTGTGCTCGTGTAGCAGCGTAGTACTATTATGCTCAGCAATCTAGCTGGGATTGCTGGTGTTTATTTGACTCCGGCTTCTTTGCATTTTCACACTTCTGTAGTAAGCAGCAATTGGAATAAATAAAGATGGGCAGCCAAGGTAGGCCCATGGGGGACGCTTGAGTTCCTCCCACTGCTCAGAAAGCTTACTTGGGCTCCTGTTTTCCCTTATAGGCAATTCCTACACAGCAAGCTTCAAAAAGAGATTGGAATGGGGAGAGGATGAAAAATATGGGGCCTGCAAGCCACTGCCTGCCCTGCCTGCTGATCACAGAGGGAAGTGAGTAAGGGAGAGAAATGTGAGAGGCTTTGGCCGAGCCCATTTAGAACACAAAGGGCTTCATGTGGCTCCGTTCCCGTGCTTTTCATGTATACATCTCCACTACCTAGCTGAACCGATTGTAAGAGATCAGTGCCAGGCACCTGGGAAGGTTCCACTGGTGAAAAGCCACATCATATGGTGGGAGCTGGCTTGGAAGGGGAAAGCAAAAGCATTGGTGAAGATCTCCCGTGAGCCACCCGTGGGCCTTCACCAGAATAACCAGGAGGTTTTGTGGTTACTCCCTGTTACAGAAGAGAAAACTGAGGCTTAGAGAGGATGAGGGCTGGCCCATCCCTGACCTGCCCATGTCCAGAGCACTTGTGTCCACTCAAGACACAGTACACACAGGTTTTCTATACCAAGAGGGACACAAAACCAACAGGGACAGAGACTCTCTGCACCATGACTATACACTGACTCAAGCCCCGGTGCATTTGTTTCGTGAAGAAGCTTGAGGACCATGTACCCTTAGGATGAGTCCATTTGGATACTGAACTTTTATAGGTATGCTAAATCACAGTGCTATAGCCCTTTCTTCTTGGCAAGACCGCTCCTTATATGTTATGCTATTCGATTCTGACAAGAAGGCCACAAGTTAGGTGAAAAGGGGATTCTATTCCTGTGTTGTTGTTGTTGTTGTTGTTGTTGTTGTTAGAGAAGGAAATTGACTTGCTATGTGACCTTGGGCTAGCCATTTCCCCCTCTCATTATCCCAGCATCCCTTCACATCAAATGATGTGGTTGAACCATAGCTACCCAGGTTTCTTTTCCATATCTCTAAGCTATGGAATTTGTCACCAAACACTGAGTGATACTAAAAGAAACACAAGGTCAGAGATGATGATGGCTAACCCAGGGACCTGGACATTAGTTTGGGGGCACTTTAATGACATTCACAACTCACATGCCTTGGGCCTTCATGGGCCAGACCCCATGGTGAATTTCTTATACCTGACAGATCGTCGAATCGTCATGACCTGATATGTTTCAAATGTGGAATGTTTGCCACAAGCTTGTGTGTTTGGACACTTGGTCCCAGCTGGCAATATTGTTGGAACCTTTGGGCATGGGGCAGAGCTGGCAGACATAGGTCCATGGGGCTGGGACTCAAAGGCTGCTTCAGAGCTGGCTCTCTGCTTTCTGCTCTGCTATGATGTGGGCAAGATGCCTCGGTCCTCCATCAGGGTCCCACCATGATACCTTGCCCACAAGGATGGGTTCTACCCTCCCAGGTGTGCACAACCTAGGCCACATGCAGCCTAGGATACCTATGACGGTGGCCCAACACAAACATCACAAACTTACTTAAAAGCATCATGAGCTTTTTTTTCTGTAATATTTTCAACCCTGTTCTGGGTTCTCAAATGTGTGCTTTGTACATGACAACATTGGCTCACAATATCCAAAGGTTGTACACACCAGTGAGTAAACCATGCACCAGAATAAACCCTTCTTCCTTTAAATCATGTTTGTTAGGTATTTGGTCACAATGACATGAAAGTAATGAATACACAATCCTATGGCTATCTTATTTCCATTTTCTAGAGGAGGAGATTGATGTTAAAAAAGAGTGTAGAGGGGGCAGTGCGTGGTGGTGCACGCCTTTAATCCCAGAACTCGGGAGGCAGAAGTAGGATGATCGCCATGAGTTCAAGGCCACCCTGAGACTGCATAGTGAATTCCAGGTCAGCCTGGGCTAGAGTAATGTTGTTGAAGCCTTTGTGGATTATTTTTCTCTTTGGGCAACAAACAAAAAAAATGGGATAATTTTGACCACCACAATCTCACCACACTGAAAAAGAAAATTATCCCAGGCTCATACTGTTTTATTCTGAGGGTGTTAATGGAGTTGCAAGCAAAAATTAGACATGATGTTGTGTCCAATTATTTCCCCATACCATTGTGTCATTAGCATTCCTCATGTTGAAAAATTCTTCCAAAAATGACACAGCTCTTTCATTGTTCATTTAAGTCATGTCCAGTTTGGGTTTTGTGATTAACATTAACAGGAACAATTGTTGGGCTGGAGAGATAACTCAGCCACAAAAGTGCTTACAGAGCTGAGTTTAATCCCCAGCACCTACATAAAATGTGGAACACAGAACCCTAGCTCTGGGGAGGAAGACTCGGGAGAATCCTTAAAGCTTGTTGGCCAGCCAGGCTAGCCTAAGTGGCGGGCTACAGGCAAATGAGAGACCTGCCTCAAAGAAGGTGGAAAGAACTCCTGAGAATAACACCAAAGTCTCACCTCCACATACAGACACATGTACACATACACCTGCACACACACATATGGCCACCTACATACTAACATGCATATGCACACCACACACATGCAAAAATAAAAAGGAACAATGGAGCTAAAAATATGGCTTAGCAGTTAAGGCACTTGCCTGTAAAGCCTAAGGACTCATGTTCGACTCTCCAGATCCCATGTAAGCCAGACATACAAAGTGATGCAAGCACACAGGGTCTCACATGCACACAAGGTGACACACACATCTGGAATTCGATTGTAATGGCTGGAGACCCTGGAGTGCCAATTCTCTCCCTCCCTCTCTCACCTTCACTCTCTCACTCTCTCTCTCTCTCACATAAAGAAAAGCACTGCATATGGTGGCGCACACCTTGAATCCTAGCACTTGGGAGGCAGAGATAGGAGGATCACAGTGAGTTTGAGGGCAGCCTGAGACTACAGAGTGAATTCCAGGTGAACCTGAGCTAGAGTAAGATTCTACCTCAAAATATCAAAAAAAAAAAAAAACCAGAACAATGTTGTACACTATTCTTTGCCCCTCATTCTGATTTATTTTTTAAAATAAATTCCCCCCAAAAAGGATTATAAAATAAAGGTTAAAGTGTCTTCTTTAGTCCACAAGATATAGCCCCAAAATTCTTTCCAAGTGTTCAACCTCTGTCACTATCACTAACCATCTACCATTTACAAATGTGCTGACCTTGTTTTCATTTTTACTATTTAATTGTATGAAATACAACTTCACCACTAGCTTTACTTGTTTCCTTGATAATAGGGAGAGCTAGACAAGTGCTCATATTGATTTGCCTGGTATAGATTCTATGTGGGCTAATTTTCCATGTCTTTGCCAACTTCTCTCCCCTCAAGCAAGCTAGACATATGTACCTTGGGCTCCTCTTGGGACCTCATCCTCTTCTTCTCCTGAACACACCACACTGTCCTGGTCACTAACTCACACGGGCTCTTAGAGAAAAATAACCAAGTCCTTCCTTCTAGAACCACCCTCTTATTTCCACTAGTTTCCGTGACTGCTGAGCACCTAAAGTATAGCTAGTCCAAACAAAGATGTGCTGAAAGGGTAGATCTCAAATAATTCGGTAAAAAACAAAATATAAAATATCTCTCATACTATCCATATTTCTGTTAATACATGTTGAAGTGATGTCTGGATAAGCTGTGTTAAATGAAATAAGTTGTTAAAACCAATTTTATCTGCTGGTTTTTACTTTTTCAGGTAGCTACCAGAAAAAAATATAAAGCATATATGTGTCCTCATGTTATATTTCTAGTGGACAGAGTTGTCTAGAGTCCTGATGTTAGATCAGTATTTTCAGAGGAATAAATTCATCAGATGTTTGAGAAGTGTTGTACAGACGCTGAAGTTCTTGCTTGGCAATTTGACTGTAACCTTGGTTAAAAATTATCAGCAGCAGTCAGGCATGGTGACTCCTGTCTGTAATCCTAGCACTCTCAGGAGGTGAGAGTTCAAGGCCAGCTTGGGTTACATAGTGAATGCCAGATCAGTGAAGGCTATAGAATGAGATCCTGGCTCAAAGAGAGAGGAGGGTACTGGAGAGATGGCTCAGCAGTTAAAGGCACTTGCAAAGACTGCTGTTATGGGTTCAATTCCCAGTATCCATGTAAAGTCAGACACACTAAGTAGCATATGCATCTGGAGTTCATTTGCAGTAGCAAAAGGCCCTGGCATGCTCATGTTCTCTCTCTCTCTCTCTCTCTCTCTCTCTCTCTCTCTCTCTCTCTCTCTCTTTCTGTCTACTTGCAAATAAATAAATATTTCAGAAAAGAAAAGGTGAATATATATGCAGATATATGTATAGTCACATATATGTATAGATATTCAGCAGAAATATCTATGTCTATGTCATATATACACCCCTCTTAACATTTTGCATCTCTGAGACTAGTTGAAAATTGTCATTTAAAGGAACTATAATGACAGAAAAACAAGTACGATATATAGCTAATTCAGATATTTATTGGGCACACGTAGAAACTTAGCATAATACTTGATCAGAGTGGACCTGGATCCTGCCCTTCGTGAGATCACATGGTGGGCAAGGGGCAGAGGTGTAAAGGGCAAGCTAATGACATTGCACATGAGAAGATGATATAAGCTATGGCAAAGAGAGACGAATGAAGCAACGTAGGAGGAGCCAAGAGCAGCGTGAACTGAGAACTGGGGTCTCCGCAGTCATCCACAAGGTGAGATTTCCAGCAAAGACTTGTATGGGTGGAAGACTCAAGTGACTCCTTAGATTGAGGACATGTTTGACAACAGGAATAGCTGAAACAGCGGCCCTACAGTGAGATTATGCAACATACCAGTCAGGAGGCCCTCAGCTCTAGGCCTCAGTTTCCCCATGTCATCTAGCTTCCTCTCCCTAGATCCTGTCCAGCGTGAATAGTTCCTCACCACTGGAACTTTCAGTACCCATGTACAGGGAAGAGTCGCCCCATCCCTCCAGCCCCACACCCCACACCCCAGAGGCTCCCCTTCATCTCATGAGCTGTCTGAGCTCTAGAAAAGGCTGCACCTGGAGGAAGGAAGGAGAGGTGAGTGGAGGCAGACATAATCTATTTATAGAGCAGGACCGGCTGTGGGCTGTTTGGCAAGCCTGGATCCTCTCTATAGGAAGAACAGTTAGATGCTGAAAAAAGTCATCGCTGGAGAAAGGCTCTGCTCACTTGCCAGCCAGACAGACCCTGCTTCGCTGGGGTAGTTAGCAGAGTGGCAGAACAGAGGCCAAGCACATCATGACCGCTTCTAATTGGATCCCCTGTCTCTTCCACAGCTCTCCTTTGTACACTCTGCCCTGAAGATCTCAGTACGTCACTTCTGTGCTTAAAATGAGCCTTCCAATAGCTCCGAGCCCTGAGTTCTAAGCAAGTGAATGGCATCCACCCTAGCCTGGCCCCAGCCAAAAACTGAGGCTTCGTATCTCCTCCAACCTGGACTCCTCCCAACACATCCAGTCTCCCTCTGCAAGACCCACGGCTTCCCAACAGCACTCTGCATCTCCATCAGCCAGAAACGTGCCTCCATTGTCATCCACCTGGCAGATGCCTCTGCTCATTGAGATATCAGCCCAAATGCACCTCTCCCGGGTGCAGATCCTGGCTCTACCACTCCAGACCACCTGCCTAAGGCAAGTCCGTTGCCAGAGTATGCTTTTGTTTCTTCGGCATTTAAGCAGAAAAATAATAAATAGTACATACTTTCCAGGCATCTGAGCCTTCCAGGGACACAGTGCTTATGAAGAGCAGCTCACAGTGCCTGGTGCACAGTAAGTACTCCTGAGATGGTGATGCCGTGACAATGCAGTGTCATCATTTCTTCCTCCTCCTCCTCCTCCTCCTCTTCCTCCTCCCCTTCCCCTTCTCTTCCTCCTCTTCCTTCTCCTCCTCCTCCTCTTCCCCTTCTCCTCCTCCTTCTCTTCTTCTTCTCCTCCCTCTCTTCTTCTTCTCCTTCTCCTCCTCCTCCTCTTCTCCTCCTCCTCTTCCCCTTCTCCTCCTCTTCCCCTTCTCCTCCTCCTCTTCTTCTCCTCTTCCCCTTCTCCTCCTCCTTCTCTTCTCCTCCTCCTCTTCTCCTCCTCCTCCTTCTCTTCTTCTCCTCCTCCTCTTCTCCTCCTCCTTCTCCTTCTCCTCCTCCTTCTCCTCCTCCTCCTTCTCTTCTTCTCCTCCTCCTCTTCTCCTCCTCCTTCTCCTCCTCCTCCTTCTCCTCCTCCTCCTCTTCTCCTTCTCCTTCTTCTCCTCCTCCTTCTCCTCCTCCTCCTTCTCCTCCTCCTCCTCTTCTCCTTCTCCTTCTTCTCCTCCTCCTCCTTCTCCTCCTCCTCCTCCTTCTCTGTGTCTTTACCCTTGCTGCTCCCCACACACCCGCCTGCAGCAGAGTTCCCAGCCTGCCACCGTGGAGTGGCACCTCTGTTGTCTGGCTCCGTTGCTCTTCCACCTGGCTTTGTTTTGCAGCCTGAGTCTCTCCTTTTACTGCTTCTGGAGCTTGTGGGGCTCTGCAGATTGTCGGGCCTCTGCTCCACTGTGGGGCTAGGGTTTCAGGCACATGTGACCATACCCAGCTCTGTTACTTGGGAAATGGAATTTCAACCTCAGCAGTTTCAAGGCCCGCTCACACCCTCATGCTTAAGCGGGACACACAACTAACTGCGGAGCCACCTCTCCAGCCCCACAGTTACTTTAACCACCACTGCTGCTATGCCCCCACCTCTGCTCACACAGGCAGAAGGGATCCTGCCTCCAGCATGTATCCAGATGTCCTAATTTGGTATTGGTTCCCTTAAAAATCATACTCAGTGACACAGGCTTGGATGCAAGAAGTATATTTGGGAAGTGATCCCAGGAAGACAAATGAGGCAGAAGGAGAAACGAGACAGTGAGAAAAGAAAAGCCAAAGGGGTATGTGAACATTTATGGGATGCAGAGTGAAACTCAGTTCCACTGAGAACTCCCTAGGAAAACAGCAGTGACATGATGAAGACCCCAAATTGCCCACTCATGGTATATATGGTGTTGGGTTGGATGCAGCATGTCCCCCACAGCCTCATGTGTTTGTAGTTAAGCCTCATCCTTGGTCTCCGGCTGGTGGAGCCTTTGGAAGGGAGAGCCTTGCTGGAAGAGATGTGTCACTGTGGCCTCCACCAGCCCCCACCTGTGACCTTACTAGTACTAGCCAGTTCACTCTTGCTGCTTCCTCCCTGCTGACGTGTGACAGTATGAGCCAGCTTCCTGCTCGTGCCATGCTTCCCCCACCGTGATGGGACGTCCCCTCAGAACTATAAGCGGAAACAAACCCTCCCCTTATTACACAAGCTGCTTCTGGGCAGGTGTGTCGTCCCAGCAGCGAGAAGGTAACTGCAACAGCATACTTCAGGGAAGACCACTGCTAAAGAGAACTGACGTGCAAGCTGAGATAAAAGGTGTCCGCTTCAAAGCAGCTCTTTGATGGAGAACTCCACTTAAAGGCATTCATCCCAGGCAAGCAACAATAGATGTCCAGAAAGGCACAAATAAGATAATTTTCTAGAATTACTAATCATAGTGAAAATTTGGCCCCAACACAAATGCATCAGGTGATGACAGTCACTCCCTATGACAGAAAGTGGCACTGTAGGGCTGGAGAGATGGCTTAGCGGTTAAGCACTTGCCTGTGAAGCCTAAGGACCCTGGTTCAAGGCTCGATTCTCCAGGACCCACGTTAGCCAGATGCACAAGGGGGTGCACGCGTCTGGAGTCCGTTTACAGTGGCTGGAACCCCTGGCGTGCCCATTCTCTCTCTCTCTCTCTCTCTCTCTCTCTCTCTACCTCTTTCTCTCTCTGTTACTCTCAAATAAATAAATGAACAAAAAATATTAAAAAAAAAAGAAGATGGAATGTCATAGACAGACTAACTGACAGGCAGTAAGCCCAATTTTTTACGTGTGTGTGTATGACCGAGAGCACGCTCGTGTGTGTGTGTGTGTGCATGTGTGTGTGTGTGTGTGTAAATAAGTATGGGCACACATGTGTCACAGTGCACATGTGGCGATCCAATGACAACTCTGGGTGTCAGCCCTTGCCTGCCACCCTCTTCTGAGGCAGGGTCTCACAGATCACCACTGTGTTCACAGGGCTGTCTGTTCCGTGAGCTGCCCGGAGACTCTCCTGTCTCCACCTCTGTGATGGTTAAGTCTGTTGTCAACTTGGTCACATTAGGAATCCACAGGCATCCCACTTGCGTGGGTCTCTGAGGTTGCTTCCAGGAAGGATTCACTGAAGGAGGAAGTCCTTCCTCCAGATCGAGCCCTTCCCCCAGCATGGGCGGTGGTCCCCCTGAAGCGGCACTTCTCCTAAGAAAGCTCTGGGAGGAAAGGAGCCCTTCTTTGAGGGCCTCACTCGCACATACCACGCTCCAGGAAGCCTCTAGGCCTTCAGTGCTGGCTTGGCACTGCTGAGACATCCAGCCACGTGCACTGAGCAGCTACCCAGTTCCTTGACTCTCGGGCCCGAAGACTGCTGTTGTTGGACTGCTGTGAACTAACCCACTAAATCCCTTTTCAACACCATTCATTCTATTCGTTCTGTTCCTCTAGAGAACCCTGACTAATACAGCCTCCCTTCTCACTGCAGGAACACTGTGATTACAGATGTTCATGCTACCACTTTCAGCTTTACATGGGTTATAGGGAGCTGAACTTAGGTACTCATGCTTGCATGACAAGCACTTTGTCCGCTGAGCGACCTAGCCAAGCCTGTAAAGGCATTTTTAAAGACAGGTACATACACCCAAATGTCAAACTGTGTGGTGAGATCTAACAAGGGATTTAGTAAGAGTTTAATGTACCATGCAAAATAAAAACTTGGAAAGATCATGACTACAAAAGATAAAAGGTGGGTCTGGAAAGATGGCTCAGTCGTTAAGGCATTTGCCTGTGAAGCCTAAGGACCCACGTAAGCCAGATGCACAAGGTGGCACGTGCATCTGGAGTTTGTTAGCAGTGGTGGAAAGCCCTTGCAGGCTCGCTCTCTCTCTCTCTCTCTCTCTCTCTCTCTCTCACTATCCCTCTCTTAAATAAATAAATTTTAATTAAAAAGATGAAAGGGATAATAATTGAGCTGTTGGTGCATTTACATTTCTGTTTCTCTCTCTCTCTTTTTTCTCCCTCAGCTGTTGTTTCAAAGTGCTCTTCGGTGTTCATGTGTTTCAGAGACTTTCTGGAAGCACTCAAGCTGCCAACTCAGAAATGTGCAAGAAGCTGGGGCATCACTCACCTTGCAGCCTATCCAAATGGGCTTTTTTCTTTTCTTTTTTTTTTTTTTTTTTTTTTTTTTTTTTTTTTTGCAGTACCAGGAACTATCTTAAGGGAAAGCACTTCTGAGACACTGGCTTGCCTCCAGTCCTGATGAAGCCATCTGGGACATGTGCATCTCTGAAAACACACAGGCTTTTCCAGTGAGAAAGATACAGCCCACACCAGGGACAGAAATGCTTTCCTCAATCTCCAAGTTCTGCTATTTAAAATTGGACTGTCTTCGAGCTTACACGGAGTGAGGAATCATTAACATGAGTTCATTCTGTGAAAGTGAACAGATTTTAATGGAATAAGATGTGGTATTTATGCTGAAATTCCTAATCTCCGATCATTGGGTTCTTTTTCAAGATCTCATTTCCAGATCTCTAGCTATTTTTTGAGGACACAGGATATGGGTAAGGAAAGAAGGAGACAGCATGAAGAATCTTAACATTCAGTTAAAAAAAAAAAAGTTTTCTGATTATAGGGCTGGGAGAGCAGAGTTTTCTGCCCTTTTCTGGTTTTTCTCTGTCACTAGAGAAGTAGACGAACTTTTTCCGTTCCATCTCTTTTCATTCCTCTGTTACTCTCTCCCTTGATCCTTCCTCCTGAGAGAGGCAGGCTTACTCTGATAACTCAGCAGAGCCCGGAATAACCACTGGACCACGATTCACTAACAAGTAAAGCTCTGGGGCCTTCATTTGCTGTATCCATGCACACAACCCTCTCTTAAGTCCTCGGGCACAAGGCCGCACCTCTTTTTATACCGGAATCTCTTCCCCTGCTGGACACATCATGAAAGTAGGATGTCCTGGCCCATGCAGTTGGTTAGGGAAGTAGACTTAAACAAAGCCCTACACAATCCAGCCCTTCTAAATTCACTTTGCCTGTGATCCTATTCTGCTAGCTAGCTTTGATCAAAGAGCTTCACTTGGGATTTTTACTGTTCTTACAAATTATGCAATCATTATGCAAACTCATACTCTGTTCCCCATTGGACTACTGTTCCATAGATATGAATTGGCCATGAACGCACAGGGCAACAGGGATGGATGTGTGGGAGGATTTGCCCTCAGGGTGCACAGTCCTTAAATCTGAGCATCTGCTATATGCCAAGCATTGTGCCAGGTGCTAAGGAAATGAGCAAGACATGGACAGGGGCAGACACTTAAGATCATAAGTGTAATGATAGGTTCAACACAGCACAGTAAATACTGTAACACGTGAATTCACAAAGTGCCTGGGGGGGTGGGGGCAACAGGAAGGTGCAAAGCACATTCAGTTGTGACGGGAGGAACTGGGAAAGAGACTGGGAAGGCATCACAGAGGAAGCAATGGAAGCAAGGCGAGGAGAGAAAGGAACTGATGTGAGGGCAAAGAGATGGCACGGACAGGTGACGGCAGTAACCAGGTGTGAGGGATTGTGTGAGCTGGCAGCGATTTTCTTACTAATCTTCATAAGCTCTTCATAAGGCTGTCATTCCCGTGTCTATTTGTGCTGTGAAGTAGATACTAAATCTACTATGGAGCAGGCTACAGTGGGGAAAGACTGAGGTTATCTTGTTCTTCGCTGGGACAAAATTCCTACCAGAAATTACTCAGGCAAAGGATTAATTTTGGATCAGTTTCATAACAGGGTGGATGGGGCTCCAAGCACACTGGCCAGAGCTTGCCTGTGACCCACTGGCTCTCTGTGCTACATCCTGGTGGACCAGGCTATACACTACAAAGCTCATCCCCCAGGGACCCATGTCCCCCAGCTAGGCCCTCATCTCCCAAAGGTTCTACAACCTCCCAATCCACGCCCCTAGACGATGGCCAAGTATTCAAATACATGAGTCTATGGGGGACATTTCACATCCAAACTTCAATAGTGAGACATTTGTTAAAAGGCTGTCACTCAGAGGCAGCACAAGACAGAGCAGGAGGCAGCAAAAAGACTGCCTCTGAAGTTGTCCAAAGGGTAGAGCCAAGGAGGAAGATGACCAGAATGCAAACTCCCACATCTGAGCACAGCACTCTCTGTCCTGCCTCCTAGGAGTGCAGACTGGAAGGGACCCTTCCACCCCCAGTCATAAAAGGCTTTGGCTGGAGATGGACATTTTGAAAAGAAAGGTCTCCTTTACAATTTTTGCAGGGGCCTGGATCTGGATGGAATAATGTGGACTCTAATTTCAGTTAAGCAAAACCCTTAGTAACTAGAAAAATCCCAATGAGGTTCATTTATTTGTTTGTTTGTTTGTTTATTTATT
The DNA here is from genome assembly GCA_036346955.1 of Dipus sagitta. Taxonomy (NCBI): domain Eukaryota; kingdom Metazoa; phylum Chordata; class Mammalia; order Rodentia; family Dipodidae; genus Dipus; species Dipus sagitta. The sequence continues at coordinate 189,603,114 of CM070771.1, forward strand.
TATTTTGGCTTTTTGAGATAGGGTCTCACTCTAGCTCAGGCTGATCTGGAATTCACTGTGTAGTCTCAGGGTGGCCTCGAACAGTAGAGGCATGGGCCACCATGGCCAGCTCAACCAGTTTTATATGTGCGTGTGTGTGTTTACAGGGCTTTTTGCAGCTGCAAACAAATTCCAGATGTATGTATCACTTTTTGCATCTGACTTTACATGGATACTGAGAAACTGAACCCCAGGACAGCAGGCTTTGCAACCACTGAGCAATCTTCCCAGCTCTCAATCAGTTTTTTTGTTTTGTTTTGTTTTGTTTTTTGAGAGAGAGAGAATGGGCACACCAGGGCTTTCAGCTGCTACGGGCTAACTCCAGATGTGTGTGTCCCCTTGTGAGCATGTACGACATTGCATGCTTGCATCATTGTGTGACTGTCTACGTGGGACCTGGACATTCGAACATGAGTTCTTAGGCTTCACAGGCTAGCGCCTTAACCACTGAGCCAGCTCTCGAGCCCCTCAATCTGTTTTTGTAAATGTGCTTGATCACTAAGTAGGGCTTCTGGAGAACATGGAACTTAACTTGGACTTGAAAGAGGAGTAGCATTTGGGTGGGTGTGGAGATAACACTATCCCAGGAAAGAATTCTTCCTTCCTCTGTCTCCACTTAACGCCCTTTATCAGATAATTCTTCTCTAGTTTAAATAGCAAACTACACCTCTGGCTAGCTCAGAGAAAGGTTCAGCGTGCAGTTGTAATATGGTCTGCCTCTCCCAAAACACCTTTGAAACTAATCCCCATGGTGAAATATTAAGGGATGATGCCTTTAGGAGATGGTAAGACCTATGCCCTTATGAACGGGTTCATCCATTCTTATGACAAGAGCAATCATGAGTCACATGTTAGGGGCTTATCTTGAGGGTGAGTCTGTTATAAAAGTCTGGCCAGGCCAAACTTGATCCACAGGTTCTATCCCAGCCACTCAACTCTTGCTTAGAATCTGGGTCCCCTGGAATAGACATGGCTGTTTAGCACAATTGGCACAAGAGGAGGTCGGTATAAACTAGACTACAGTCACGAAATTTACAACTCTTGCAGGAAGAGTGGGAATATATCCTCAAGGTTCCTTGTGTCCTACAGCCAGTGATCTTCTTTTTCAGCAGCAACCTCTGACCAATTAATAGTAATATTTCTTCTCTGTGGAAAGTGGTATTGACAGATGTAGAAAGTAAAAATACAAGATAATCAATTAAATTTGAGCACCTGGGCTGGAGGGATGGATTAGCGGTTAAAGCATTTGCCTGCTAAAGCCAAAGGACCCAGGTTCGATTCCCCAGGACGCACATTAACCAGATGCACAAGGGGGCACATGCGTCTGGAGTTCGTTTGTAGTGACTGGAGGCCCTGGTGTGCCCCATTCTCTTTCTCTCTCTTCCTCTTTTGCTGTCAAATAAATAAATAAATAAATAGTAAATAATTTTTTAAAAAATTTTAGCATTTAATGAATTGATCAGCTAAAATATGTTTTATAAAATGTTTGGGATATACACTTAAAAGTTTTTTTTCTGTTTATACAAACTTCAAATTTAGCTGGGCAGCCTGCATTTCAACTGCCAGCCCTTGCGAAAAGGTGATACTTTTACATGGCTTTGAATTCCTGACATTTCCAAAATAATGATCACATCTCTGGGAATGTAAATGCCGGAGACAGCTGTAGGGGTTTTCAATATGCCAAATTGAGGACAGCGAGATTGAAGCTGGCATCCTGAGAGCACAGTGGATCTGCATAATTATCTGTGAATTAAATTGCTTTGTTGCAGAGAGTCAGCTTATTAAATATGCATTTCAATTTTGGAGTGGTTGGCTAAGGAATTTGAGTGTCAACAGATGGGAACTCCCTCTCTGCAGCCATGACCTTTACCTGTCATGCCAGCTCCCAGGACCACATGAGGGAAGACATCATTATTCCTCCAAAGGTCACCCCCAGGAGTTCTGGACAGGGAGCACTGGGCTCCCCTAAGGCTGGGCTGTGCAGCTGGGTGGACCCAGTGGCCACTGCAATGAGTGCATGGCCTCTTTGGCTTACGGTGGTCTTCACATAGAACGTTAAACTCAGATAACTCAGGTGTTATCCCTTACAGACCTGATGAGTTATAGCAGATTATGGAAACTCTCTGAGCCTCAGTTTCTCCATCTGTTAAATGAGGATGAGGATCCCCGTCTCACATGGTCCTTGGGAAGAGTCAATGATGTCCTACCTATAAGATTCGGTGGATCCAAGTATCTCAAGTTTACCAAGTCTCTCCCCTTCCTGTTGTCTGTGTCTCCAACTCCAAGACCAGTTTTTTAATAGCGTCCTCCCAGCCACCTTAATGTGCATGTCTTGCTGATGGTTAGGCTTGGAGATTTGTTATTGCACGGTCTCCATTTCTGAGCCTCCCAGCATGCTGCACAGAATCATAAAACAGACCCTCCTTCTCTGGCCCCATCTGGGCTCCTCCTGGGCTCTCTCATCCTTTCTCTCTTTTCCACTAGACTCACTGCACCGAGTTTTCAAGACTGAATGGGAGGCAAGGTTCTCTCTCACATGTCACATAAGACAAAGAGATGAAGAGAACAGATGGATCTGGCCTTTGAATCCCACCTAACTCTCAAGAGGAGCTGGGTGGACACAGGGTCCCACATAGTACCACTTTGGGACCTTGGTGACTGTTGCAGTCAGGTATGCAGTGCTGGTAGAAATCACCCAACCAAGAGGAGCTTGTGGGGAAAAGAGGTTTATTTTGGCTTACAGGCTCAAGGGGAAGCTCCACGATGGCAGGAGAAAATGATGGCATGAGCAGAGGGGGGACATCATCCCCTGCCCACATAAAGTGGACAACAAGAACAGAAGAGTGTGCCAAACACTGGCATGGGGAAACTGGCTGTAACACCCATAAACCCGCTCCCGACAATACACTCCCTCCAGGGAGGCGTTAATTCCTAATCTCCATCAGCTGGGAACCTAGCATTCAGAACACCTAAGTTTATGGGGGACACCTGAATCACACCACCACAGTGACCTGGTACGAGGTAGACACTCAGGTAAACCAGGACTCAGCTCTCAGGGCTCTTGAACTTTAGTGGAGCCCATGGGACCTTGTTCTGGTCAGCATGTGAGATGTGCCCCGTGCCCCCAGGAGCCTCACCCACCAGAATCCCACCCTGGCAGATCTACAAACAGGCTGGGAAGTGTCAAAGGCACAGCACAGGCCAACAGCGACTGTGTGTGCCTGGATTTCAGGGTTGCCACTGAAGGTCTCTGGCAAGTGTTGTGATGCACACATAACATGACTGTGCAGGTGTCATCAGGACAAACATTGTCACCGACCTTTACCATATCTCCGAGGCATTAAGATTCCTGATTTTATTTCCTTTCACAGTTCCTATGCCCATTGAGACTCCAACGAACAGATCCGATGCTAGGCACTCTGACTCAGACTTCCTAGTCTGAATCCACTCTCCCTAGTGTCCTAACGCACAGCACTGGCTCCCTTTCTCCTGATCACTGCCATCTGTAATCCCAAGGCTGGTTATGGTTGTTTAGTCAATGTCTACTTGTCCACTAGACTATGACCTCCACAACAGAAAGCACCAGATCTTGCTATTCCCTCCCTCAATCCCAGCACCTGATCAAGCCACCTAACATATTCTCTTAAGGATTTTTTGTTGTTGTTTTGTTTGGCTGGTTTGGTTTTTGCAGGGCTTGTGGGGAGGGTCAACCCCAGCATTTCATGCATGCTAGGCAAGTGTTCTGACCCAGAGCAGCACCTCCAGCCCTTCCAGTGGGTCTTTTTAGAAAGGACTAAACAGGGGCTGGAGAAATGGCTTAGTGGTTAAGCACTTGCCTGTGAAGCCTAAGGACCCCGGTTCGAGGCTCGATTCCCCAGGATCCATGTTAGCCAGATGCACAAGGGGGCGCACGCGTCTGGAGTTCGTTTGCAGTGACTGGAGACCCTGGTGCCCCCATTCTCTCTCTCTCTCTCTCTCTCTCTGTCACTCTCAAATAAATAAATAAAAATAAACAAAAATTTTTTTTAAAAAGAAAGGACTAAACATCAGAGGATATTGCTATGTGGTCTGTGAGTGTATTGGTGAACATTTTCCAGAAAAAAATCAGAATATACATATTGCTTGTTTGCTTATTTGTTTATTTATTTCAAGGAATTGGGTCACATAACTTCACAGGTTGATAAGTCACAAGGTCTGTAATTGACGAGTCAGAGACCTAGGAAGGCCAGAGGTATAAGCTGCAGTTCAGGGGTAAGAACAACTCAAGCAGTCAGTCAGGGAGACTTCACTCATACTTCAAGGAAGATCGCCATTTTTGTTCTAATCAATACTTCGACTGACTGGATCAGGCCCACCCACATTAGAGAGGAAAATCTACTTGATTCATTCTGCCAGGTTAAAAATTAGACTCCCTCATAGACACCCAGAATAAATTTCAACCCAATATCTGAGCACCCTGTGGCCTAGCCACGTGGACACCTCAAATCAGCCAATCACTGTGGGCAACATGAGATCTTTCAGTGTTACGACCTGTGCTTGGCACAATAATGAACCTCTAAAGACTCATGTCACTTTGGGATTTGTGGCTGTCTTTTTTGTTCTTTGGCCAAAAAGGGACTCTAGAGATTTGGTTAAGGGCACTGAAATAGGGAGATGACCCCAGATAACCCCAAGGAGCACTAGCAAATCACACAGATTCTTAGAAGCCAGAAAACTTAATCCCTGGTGGGGGGGGGGCAGAAGAGCCCTGCTTGTGGAGTAAGTGACAAAGAGATGCCACACACTGGCTTCGGAGAGGTTGTGGGAGCTAAGCCAAGGAATGGGGACAGCCTCGGGGAGTTGGGAAGAGCGTAGTAACAAGGGCAAGAGCATTTCTCAGTCTGCAGACAGGTCCACAGCCTCGTCAGCATCTTGGAGTGAGCCAGGTGAGGGCGTGTTAGACCTCTCTGAATGGTACGATGACTAAACTCCACTCTGTTTCTGGCCGTTTGTCACGGCAGTGACAGCAGGCACAACAGAGCAGCCACTCCCCACTGGACTCTCCCTGGGTGCTGTTCTAAATGCTCCAAGCCTGATATTCAGCTAGGCCTTGACCATGCCTTAGGCAACCCCCCAATGCTATCTTTGCCTTGCCTCTCCTAGCAAATGATCATTTAAGTCATCCCCTCATCCTTGATGTCTCGTCAAGGTCCTCATCCCTGACCTATGATGTCAAAGTCCTTAGCTTGTCTTCAGCCCAATCTTTAAATCGCCTCTTAGTAAGTCTCCCCACCATCCTTGCCCTGTGCAACGCTCCCTCCCCTTGTCCTTGCCGTATTCAGAGTTGAGTTCCTCATCTCTCGTGCCCATTGCCATAGACTTGAGTAAAGTCTTCCTAACTTTAGCAAGTATCAGGATAACTTCTCTTTAACTATGCCACCTAGGAATTGTTGTTTTGTTTTGTTTTGTTTTGTTTTGTTTTGTTTTGTTTTGTTTTGGGGCTTTCTTCAAGTTAGGGTCTCGCTCTAGCCCAGGCTGACCTGGAGTTCTCTATGTAGTCTCAGGCTGACCTCTAATTCACAGAGATCCTCCTACCTTTTTGCCTGTTGCATGCTGGGATTCAAGGCATATGCCACCAGGCCCAGCCTGGAATTTTTGTTTCCTGTGAGAAAGCCGGGGACCCATATAAGCCAACAGAATCTCACCCTTGGGGTAGTTCTAATGTGGAGCCTGGCTGAGAACCACAGGCCCCAGATCTCCTTAGAAATGGTAAATCCCAGACTTGGGCTCACTCCGATTACAGGGTCCTGGGCCTTCCTCCCAGCTGGGTTGTTCTTCCTTTCTTCTTCACATGAACAGCCTTCCATCCAGCTTCAGTCTCCTGGGCCACACGGTGTTGTGTCAGTCCTTCATGTTTGCTCAAATGACCGCCCCGCCCCCCCCCCGTCCTCCTGCCCCCTGCAGTGCCCGTGCCAGCTCCTCACTGTTAGCACCTCGGCCCAAGCACCACCTCGCTGCAGTACCTCCTCAGCTCTTCCATCCTGGGGCCATAACGTCCCCTGTTCCTTCCCATCCCCAGTGCCTCCTTGACAAGACACCACCACCTCGTCTCCCGTATCGCAGCTGAGACCTTCATAACCCTGTGCACAAGCTGAGGATGTGGGCACAAACCACAGCCTGACTGAGGTCCCAAGACATGGCTGCTTGCCACCCACCCTGGCCAAGGGCATAGGACTTAATATTCATGTCCACAGATTTTTTTTTCCCAATATCACCTACCTAAAATTAATACCAACACACCAGAAGTTAATAATGAAAGCTTTTCAGCAAAGGAAATGAAGTTTATTTTATATGCCAGAGATCTGAAGACTCAGATAAACCGTTATGTTGAACACATAAATTGTCACTGATATAAATGTCAGGAATTCTACAACATGGGCATGACTGTTAAAATAAAAACCACAAACTAGGCAGAAGATGTTGTTTAGCGGTAGAGTGCTTGCTTAGAACACGCAAGGCCCTGGGTTGGATCCTCAGCACTACACAATAATAATAATGACCGATAATAATGATAGGCTCTCCATGAACTTAGCTCTTTTCTCAGCATAATGTTGTACGATCTCTCTGAGCATCAATTTCCTTATCTATAAAATCGGGGGGGCTATAATGTGATGTAACTCTACCATAGGTTGATTTAGTCATTAAATAAAACAATGCCTGGCAAAATATATTTTCTTTAACTGTGAGGACTTATACAAGCATAAGGAAGCCTTTTAATATTCTTCCTAATTAGGAAGTGATTACTTGTGTTTTTCTTTTCCCTTAATTAGTATCAACACTTTTACATGACTATGAAACACGTCGAGATGGCCATTCAGGAGTAATTAAGAAAAAAGGTTTATTTTAGAAAGAATGTGGGATGTTGTTGGGGGGACAGTGTGTCTTTCCTTTCTCTCTTTTTTTTTTTCTTTTTTTTCAGGAAATAAGATGCAAATGAACTCATCTCACAAAGGTTCTTCCTTACAAAACTGTAATAGAAAATGCCTTGTGCCTAAGCAGTCCAGTTATGTTTAAATTACAAATAATAACCAGGAGGAAATAAAGGCTAAGGAGAGTAAGCACGGGGCAATAACAGCACGTGATCTAGCTAGCATTTGCACAGGAGGAGATACAGCGCAGGAAGTACGCACAACGATGTCTTTGGATCTTCTCTTACTTCCTTACTCCTCATTTCTCCCTGTATAGAGCAGACTTCAACAAAGTGTGTGTATTTGCACACATGCAGTGTGCATGTGCTTGCACAAGAGGTGTCTGTGAGTGTGTATGTGAATGTGTGTGCACGTGTTTCCTCTAGTCTTTGCTGTGTCTTGGATAAAGAGTCGCAGTTACGTTTTTGGAAGGTTAAGGCGTACCTGTGATATCACAACCTAGGAAAACTGAAGACTGTAGGCATTACAGAAGTCTGCTTCCATCTCCCACAGCCAGGTCAGCTCAGGTCAGGTTAGAAGCTAGACAGGGCATAGACCAGCTCCAGATGATAATTCAAGAAACGGTTGAGCTAGCAAGGGAATTTCCTGTGCTCTCTGAAATTATCTTGAGTAGAAAGATGTCTTAAAAATTATCCTGCTAAAGTAGACAGCCTCGGGTCGCTGGGATGAACTTCCAAATCAGGCACAGTTATGGAGAAAGGGATATTTACTGACGCTTACAGATCCAGAGGAATTCCATAATGGAGGAAGGAGCTGGCCCCTTTCACAGGTCCAAGCAGAGAGAGAAGAGGCATAAGCCCAGCACCATAAGCAAGTGCACTTAGGCACTCCAGGCAGGGCTCAAGCACTTTGCGAATCTTTAGACTGGGATTCCAGATCCGCCCCCACACCTTAGGGCTGGACTCTAGGATCCATCCACAGTGACATCTCCTCCAGCCAGGTGGCTGCAGATCTAAATGGTAAACGTTAATAAAATCCTGAGTATGCTGGGGGCCATCCATTCAAACTACCACACCTGCCTGTGTGTACATCTCATCTCATAGATGTGGAACTGAAGGATGGCCAGAGACGGAGAGTGGCCTGCCTAAATTCACAGAAATTCCTTGACAAGTCTTTCCTGAGCATCTACCATGTGTGAGGCATTGTGTGTTGGGGTGGATCTAAGAAGAGCGAAGTCCAGTCTCCAAAGTCAAGTGTTTTTAGTCTACCCGTGTCCTCTGACACAAGCAGAGTGAAAGTGGTACAGGGTGACTTGTCGGCTGCTGCTGCAAACTTAACTATGGAAGTTTTCCTCATCACTGCTGCCCCACAACCCACCTTTTGTTTTTATCTGAAAGCTAAGCTCTTCTTCTTAGTCATCGTAATGGAAGCAAAGAAACTAGAGATGCCATCTTCTGGTGAGACCACATTTTCCCTTCCCAGATTGGCCACCTCTCCTGATTGGCCCTAGTAATTTTCACCTCATTAACATACACCCAACCAATGAGAGCCTACCTGTATAACCCCCTGTATATGGCTTGTCAGACACAGAAGAGAAAGGCTGAGTTTAAGAAGCCGCATTTGTATCTAACCGCCGCCCCAATGCCACTTGCTAAAACTTCTGCCTTGGAGAGCTCCCGGAGGTGATTGTGCTTGGGGTTCCAGACCTGATGCCCACCCCCAGATTGTAGATGCGGCCTTGTTCCTGCCTCCACAGGGCCAAAACTGCTCTTGGAACCCATACCTGCATCTACTCCGGGCACCTACGACCAGGCATGTGCTCTGGGGTGCCCGAGAGGGAGGCTCCCCAGCTCCCAGCTCCCAGCTCCCAGCTCCTGTTCCAAAGGGACTCAATGCTTGATGGGACCCACCAGTTCCTACTCTGGGATTCCTGCCTTTCACTTCAATAGGACCACTCTTGGTGGTCCCTCCAGGCCTGCCAAGGGTTCAGATCTGAACCGTTTCACTACAACCTCTTCACTGGTATCCCGCCACCAGTTCAGAGCGGCCATTGCCACATTTATACCCCCTTGGTCACAGTTCCACTGTTATCAGAGTCCATTTTCCATTCCAATATTACTGTGTAAAATAAATTAATAAATAAAAGAAACATAGTCACTCACCCTGAGCAGTCAACTGTCTACTCCATCAGAGCCCTGAAGAAGAATGGGCTATTTCACTATGGAAGTGGGGAGCACCGTGCAATGGGTTGGAGTTGGCGGGAAACAAGGAGTGACCCTAAGCCCCGAGTTCCAGGCAGTACCGCAGGGACAGAAGCTGCTCTGTCCCCCTGCAGGTGCCAGTGAGGACAGAGTGAGCTGGTGCCAGGGTCCATGAAAAAGGAGGCTCCCATAGACCAAAGGCAACTTCTCCCAGCAAGCTCTTGGAAGACATTTCACCCTCAGACAGCTATGGCTTGGTTTTGGATTTCACTCCCTAGACCCCCCCCCAAACCCCAGCCATGCCCCACCATCCTCCAAACACAAGACAATTAATTAGGAGTCCAAGCATCTTCATCGACACTTTTCCAGCATAACCGATGGCTGATGACGTCTCTTTGCTCTCGAAAGCATCACAGTTCGGAAAACAGACTGGTGACCGCTAATGGAGAAATGGTAGGGATGGAGGAGTGGGTGTGACCATAAAGGGATAATGAGAGGGAGATCACTGGGTGACAAAATACTTCTGGGCATCTGCTGGGTTTATACAAACTGATCCAATGACAGAAAAGAACAATGTGAGTTTCCTGGTTTCAGTTTTCTAGGTAGGTTGAGCTGTAGTCACTGGAAAGGCTGGGGGAAAGTCACGTGAGTCCTCTCTGAACCATCTTTGCAACTTCCCATGTACCTATAATTATCTTGATAGTTAAGAGTTCTGTGAAAACAATACAAACGACCAAAGAGCAGAATCCACGCTCCCCCCTCCATACACACACCGCCTTGGAGCATCGAGGTTTCTGCAGCCAGCCAGCCTTTGCCTACATCTGTCAGTAGCTAATAGGAACATAGATCGCTATTGCTCCAGACATGGTGTTGAGGAAGACTCTGTTCTTTGATGTTTGAAATTATGAGACAGATAGGCCAAGAATTCTCTGTAACTTTTTTATTATTATAGCTGATACAAGAATGTAACCCTCCTGGCCAGAGTCTACAGGGATGGGTGGAACATGTGGAATGGAGCTCATGACCAGCACCAGCGTGAAGACAGCAAAGCCAGACCACAGCATCCGTCCTCTGTGTTCACAGTAATGAGCAGGCAGCTCCAGACCTGTCTTGTGAACGCAAGGTTCCATATCCTGCTTTTACTTTATTCCACAGCGTGACTTTTGCCATTGTCAAACACTCGGTTTATTTGCTCTTTATGAGCCCGAGTGAGTTAAAAGTATTCACTGATGGTTATCTGTATGCACCATGTTTTGTCATTTCACCCATCATAAAAAACATACAAAGTGCATGTTAGCGTTGCGTATGAGCAAACAGAGGCTCGGAGACCTTAAGTGACGCTGCCGGTCACACAGATACTAAGGGAGAGGGGCCGAGACTCAAGTGCAGTTCACTCAGACATCACATCTGTGCATCTCACCACCGTACTGCACCGCCTCCTGTGGAATGAAATAGGCAAGAAGGGGACAGTTGTGAGGTCACTGGAGCTAGGTGGAGCCCACTGACAGCCCCAGTCTCAGGCCTGTGCTGGCAGTGGCAAGGCCAGGAAGCGCATTACTTGGAGAACAGTGCCTGAGTCTTCCCAGGGCTGATCCACTCCCAAGATCAGGGGGCAAGGAGTCTCTCCATGAAGTCTGAACAAGGAAGGGGAGAGTCCTTCCACACACATCAGGACCACAGGCTAAACTTCCTCAGAGAGCCCCTGGGGGTGGCAGGGACCCAACCGACTGCAGGAGCATCTGTGTTGCATGTTAAACTGACCTTCACCAGATGGTGGGGGTCCTTATGGGATGACTGAGGTCGTCAGCAACAACTGAACACAGAATTAAGGAATCCCAACGGTAAAGTCTCTCTCTCTCTCTCTCTCTCTCTCTCTCTCCCTCTTCTAAGTACATGACATGGCATTTGCCTTGCACAAAAGAAGAGAAGAAAGAATTTTTCCTAGCCTAAGAACACCCCTAGCAAGAGCTCAGCTGGGGAAAGCCTTGTGAAATCCACTCTCGCAGCAAAATTTGAGGTCACCAGGCCAAGTTATTAAACTGGAAAATCTGAAACCAAGAGCAAGGGAAGCTGCAAACAGGCAGCTGACAGCTCCACAAAGAGGCTATCAGCCAGTAGACTGAGGATTTGATCCTCTGTTCACGTGACGGTGATGGGCAGGGTGAGATTTCTTGGGGTCAGACCAGAGGAGGGACGGGGTGAAATAAAGTGGGTCAGAGGCCTTTCATCTCATCCTCACTTCAAGTTTATTACAAAAGAAACAGAGGGACTGAAAACTTTCAGTGACTAGTAAGATGGGCTCAGAAACTAACAGCTACATTTTCTTTTCTTTTTATGCCTTTTTATCTTTTTTTGCACGTGTCTTGATTATTAATCCTCTCCCGTTACCTTCCATTGTCCTCCTTTTAAGTTCCCCTTCCACTAAACCCCTTCTTCCCAAGCAGTCCCTTGTTGCAGTCAAGTTCGCATTGCTGGCAGAAATCACCCAACCAAGAGCAGCTTGTGGGGAAAATAGGTTTATTTTGGCTTACAAGCTTCAGAGGAACTTCCATGATGGCAGGGAAAACAATGGCATGAGCAAAGGGTGGACATCACCCCCTGGCCAACATAAGGTGGACAATAACAACAGGAGAGTGCACCAAACACTGACATGGCAAAATTGGCTATAACACCCATAAGCCCTCCCCTAATACTACAATCCCTGCAGGAGGCTTTAATTCCCACATCTCCATCAGCTGGGAACCTAGCATTCAGGACACCTAAGTTTATGGGGAACACCTGAATCAAGCCACCATGTTCCACCCCTGGCCCCCATAAACGGATAACCATTCATGATGTAAAATGCAATAGAAGAGTAGATTAATGGGGGTGAAAAGGCCCAAGTGAGGTCAGGGGAGAGATTGAGTAAAGGAAAGGTAGAGGGAGGGATAATCAAAATCTAAGACGATATAAATAAATCATATGCAAACCTACTTTTTGGGACAATGGAACACTCAGGAGCCATAGATTGTTACTACAAAATTTTCAGTGCCAGGGATAGGATACCTTCCAGTGAGTTGTTGGCCAGGGAGGTCCTTGATGCCCCCAAAACATTACAGGCCATTGCCGAGGCCCTTGATTTCCCACCAGGAATAGATAGTAAGACCCTATTGCTGAAGACTCCACATGCTTGGGCTGCAAGGCCACTGAGAAATCCTGCTGGAACTGAGCTGATAACCTCATCCATGTAGACCAGCTTACAGAAAGCTGGAAGAAGCCATTCTATATGCAGTTCAATGGGAGAGAGAGAAATCACCAGTGAACATACTCAACAGTGGACATTACAAGCTTTATATTTTGCCAGCCAGGCTAAATGAGCCAATGGGTGCAATAGTGGCACATCTACCATGGTGGAAACCAACTGCCCTCTAATTGGACTGGAGGCCCACTCCATGAGAGGTAATACATCCCTGATACTGAAAACCTACAATAGGGGTAGACATGAGCCCTAGAGGTATAACATCTACTGCTGTCTGGTTAAATGTATATACTATGCTCATCAAACTGCCCAGTAAGCACTTCTTTTAATGTTACCATGGGATATTGTTTATAATCATGGAAGTCGTTAATAAAAAAAAAAGAAGAAGAAGCCAGGTGTGGTGGCGCACGCCTTTAATCCCAGCACTCAGGAGGCAGAAGTAGGAAGATCTCTGTGAATTTGAGGCCACCCGGAAACTACATAGTGAATTCCAGGTCAGCCTGAGCTAGTGAGAATCTACCTCAAAAAAAAATAAATAAATAAAAGAAAGAAAGAAGGAAAGAAAGAAAGAAAGGAAGGAAGGAAGAAAGAAAGAAAGAAAGAAATCACCCAACCAAGAAAAATAAATAAATAAATGCTAGAAACAAAAAAAAAAATGCAATGCATTCAGTCCAACTTTAGAGTCTCTATAGTTTTTATCAATGCTAATGATGTTCAAACATCCCCATAATCAGATCTTTTAACTGAACCATAATACCAAAAAAATCCCCCCCAAAAACCCATAAGGACACAGAATAAACACTCACACTGAAAAAGATGGCATTGGGCAAGGCAAAAGAAATATTCAACCAATACAAGATTTAAATAGGGCAAACATCAAACTGCAGCTCCAAGTCCAACAACTCTAGCCAGTGACAACTCTTCAAGTCCAATAATTCTAACCAGCAACAAGTCTCTGGAATTCCAATTCTGCCCCTCCAGCTAGGCTACTCACAGTCCTGGAAAATTTCATCAGGGGCCGGCAGCTCTCCTAAGTAGCCATCTTGTGGTCCCGGCATCTCCACTGGGTCTCCACTGCAACCCAGGGTTCATCCTCATGGCTCCATCAGGTATCCATGCAGACATCCAGCAAACCTGGTTCACACTGTCCATGGCCATTTCCAAAACACAAGACTGTGCTGCAAACTCAATGACCCTCCCTTTCCTGCATTTATTATACTCCACAATACGAGGTAGGGTGCCAATTTGTTAACCCAGGTGGGGAATAAAGCAGACTTTGAAGAACAGGACACTCCTTGAGCACTCAGGCCCCTTCAAAAGAGTCTACATTCTTTTTTTCTTTTTTTTTTTTTATTTGGTTTTTCAAGGTAGGGTCTCACTGTAGCTCAGGTTGACCTGGAATTCACTATGTAGTCTCAGGGTGGCTTCGAACTCACAGCGATCCTCCTACCTCTGCCTCCCAAGTGCTGGGATTAAAGGCATGCACCACCATGCCCGGCTTGAGTCTACATTCTTCCTGTTGCCCCAATGCAGGTCGGCTGGCCCAGTCTCAAAGGCTGTAATTTCATATGACTGCAGCTGAATAAGCAAAATTTTCAGCCCAAAGATTTCTTTTTGTGCCATATCCCTCTGCTCACACCAGTCCATTTCTACGCAAAGCAATCCTGCACAACTTCTCAGGACATGGGCATAACAACAAACCTCTCACACAAACTGCTTCTAGCCCAGTCCAGGCAAAGCTCTTTCTCACCCTCATAAGCCAAACCTCACAGTCCATAGTTCTTACTGCATTCAGGTCTTTCAACTCTGACCAGAATAGTCCATTAAGCTTTACTTTCAGCCCTGCAAGGCGTATCTTAGGCCAAAATTTTAAATCTTTCCAGATTCCTCTTGAAAATCAGTTTCAAAAGGCCAAAGCCACACAGTCAGGTGTTTAGCAGCAACCCCACTCCTGTGGTACCAACTTTACTGTTGCAGTCAGGTTCGCATTGCTGGCAGAAATCACCCAACCAAGAGCAGCTTGTGGGTAAAAAGGTTTATTTTGGCTTACAGGCTTGAGGGGAAGTTCCATGATATCAGGGAAAAATGATGGCATGAGCAGAGGGTGAACATCACCTCCTAGTCAACATCATATGAACAATAGCAACAGGAGAGTGTGTCAAACACTGGCAAGGGGAAACTGGCTATAACACCCATAAGCCTGCCTCCAACAATACACTGCCTCCAGGAGGCATTAATTTCCAAATCTCCATCAGCTGGGAACCTAGCATTCAGAACACCTAAGTTTATGGGGGACACCTGAATCAAACCACCAAACCCTCTTCTACTTTCCCCCTACCCCACCACCCATTATTGAATTATGATGGGCCCAATATTGAGCAGGTGTTTGTAAGCAACAATAGTTGCGGTGAAGTCATATATACAATGGCCACCTCCTGTTTGGAGGACAGCACTCCAAAGCCCTCCTCCCCATCCTTTGACTCTTACATTCCTCCTGCCACCCCTCCCCCTTCTACAGTGCTCCTGAGCCTTGGAGGGGGGTGATATAGATGAGTCATTCAGCACTGAGCACTCAACATTCGTGTATTTTCAGTATTTTTGGCAGGCTCTGAGATTCTGTAGTAGTCACTGCCAGTGAGCAGCTACGTTTTATTCAAGTGTATGCTGCAGGCCTGAGATAAGTACTTCATAGGCAGTCATCTCGCAGCACCATAAACGTGTATCATCAGCATCACTTATGCAGGTGAGAAAATGCACGCTCAGAAGCATCAAACAATTTGCTCAGAGTCCATTGATAACAGCACAGACAGGACTCGAACGCAGGCAGTCAAACTCCTGTCCAACACTAACGGCTCTTACAGGGACTGTCACGCAGATAGTGGTGTGACGGTTAAGTGTACTAGTTACTTTCTCATTGCTGTGATAAAACACCTGACAAGAAGCAGCTTAAGGTAAAAAAGGCGTCTATTCTGGTTCCGTTTTGAGGGGATACGTTCCACCACGGCCGGGAAGGCATGACCACAGGAGCCTGAGGCCAGCTGGTCGCATTGCAGCCACAGTCAGGAAGCAGAGAAGGAAGCCCAAGTGAGACCAGGGACCTTGAAGTTCATTGTTGTTCCCAACACCGGGGGAAAAGCTACTTGACCTTTCTGAGTCTCGCGTTTTTTCAGTGATAAAGCGTGGCATGGGGCAAGGGGCTGATGACTACTTTCCAGGGCAGTCAAGAGGACTAGAGGACAAGATGTGACTCCTTACTCATTCACCAGATGTTTTCTGGTTTTGTACTGCTGCGGTCAGTGTCGAGGATGGAAGCCGAGGCCTTGCACCTGATGGACACGCTCACTGAGTTAGACCACAGCTCCAGATGTTTGTGGAGCACTTGCTTTAGGCCAGGCTGTGAGCACAGCACCATGTTTTAACAATGTCATTCCAGTAGGCCTGGGTCCCCATCATGCATTATGGGCTCACAGTCACATGGGAAATGGGGAAATTCAATAGCTCTAGCTGTAGTTGCATATTGTCATAAGTGCTACAGCGAGACAACTGGTGGTGGGACATGGGATGTTTCAGGGCTTGATTTTTTTTTTAGCAGTCTATTTTTAGTATTTTATTTATTTATTTGAGAGATAGAGAAAGAGAGAGAATGAGCACACCAGGGCCTCTAGCCACTGCAAATGAATTCCAGACACATGCATTTGTGCATCTGGCTTACATAGGTACTGGGGAAGCAAACCTGGGTCCTTAGGCTTTGCAAACAAGTGCCTTAACCTCTAAGCCATCTCTCCAGCCCCAGGGCTTGATTTTTAATCAGGGGTTGTAGATTTCTTGCCTGAGAAGTGACCCATAAACTCAGATCCCAATCATCACATAGGCATTGGCTTGGCAAAGGGAGAGGCATTCCAGATGGATGGTGTGAAAGTGCTAAGCCAGAAGTAAACTGAGAGAGGGAAAGTAAGCAAAGAGAACCAAAAAAGCTAGGTAACAGAGGAAAAGTGGGTGACTAAAGGAGTTTAACAGCATCTGAGCCTCCAGGTTCTGTGGAAAGGAAGTTTAAGTGGCTTCCATGTACAGTGAAGAGCCATGGTCCTTCCATTCCCCAAGGCAGGGTAGGGTGGCAGGGCAGAGAGCTGGTTCCAGTTCTGGCTCTCCTATCTCATGGTCGGGTGTCTCCACTCCCTTGTCTCTCCATGAAGGGTAAGTCATGTGTTGTAGTCAGGTTCGCATTGCTGGCAGAAATCGCCCAACCAAGAGCAGCTTTTGGGGAAAATAAAGGGGGGGGGGGTATTTTGGCTCACAGACTTGATAGGAAGCTCCATGATGGCAGGGAGAAACAATGGCCTGAGCAGAGGGTGGACTTCACAACCTGGCCAACATAAGGTGGACAATAGCAACAAGGGAGTGTGCCAAACACTGGCAAGGGGAAACTGGCTATAACACCCATAAACCCGCCCCCACCAATACACTCCCTCCAGGAGGCATTAATTCCCAAATATCCATCAGCTGGGAACCTAGCATTCAGAACACCTAAGTTTATGGGGGACACCTGAATCAAACCACCACATTCTGCCCCAGCCCCCATAAACTGATATTCATACATGATATAAAATACAATGCATTCAGTCCAATTTTAAAAGTCCCCATAGTTTTTATCAATCCCAATGATGTTCAAACATCCCCATAATCCAAGGTCTTTTAACTGAGCCTTAATAAAAAAAAAATCCCCCCAAAAACCATAATGGCACAAAAAAACACTTACACTGCAAAAATGGCATAGGGCAAAACAAAGAAATATTCAAACAATACAAGATTTAAACATGGAAAATATCAAACTCTGTAGCTCCAAGTCCAACAACTCTAGCCAGTGACAAGTCTCCATGTCCAATAATTCTAACCAGCAACAAGTCTCTGGAGGTCCAATTTTGTCCCTCCAGCTAGGCTACTCACAGTCCTGGAAAACTTTATCCAGGGCTGGCAGCTCTCCTAAGCAGACATCTCATGGTCCCAGCATCTCCACTGGGTGTCCACTGCAACCCAGGGTTCATCCTCATGGCTCCATCAGGTCTCCATGCAGGCATCCAGCAAACCTGCTTCACACTGTCCATGGCCAATTCCAAAACACAAGACCATGTTGCAAACTCAATGATCCTCTCTTTCCTGCATTTCTTATACTACACAATACCAGGTAGGGTGCCAATTTGTTAATCCGGGGGGGGGGGAGGAATAAAGCAGACTTTGAAGAACAGGACACTCTTGAGCACTCAGGCCCCTTGAAAAGAATCTATATTCTTCCTGTTGCCCCAACACAGGTCAGCTGATCCAATCTCAACTAATCTATCAATTGCAGCTGAACAAGTAGTAGTTTCTGCCTAAACATTTCTTTCTTGCTTCCTTTCTTTCTTTTTTTTTCTTGGTTTTTCGAGGTAGGGTCTCATTCTAGCCCAGGCTGACCTGGAATTTACTATGTAGTCTCAGGGTGGCCTCGAACTCATAGCGATCCTCCTACTCTGCCTCCCGAGTGCTGGGATTAAAGGCATGTGCTACCACGCCTGGCCTGCCTAAACATTTCTTTCTGTGCCATATCCCTCTGCTCACATCAGTCTGTTTCTATGCAAAGCAACCCTGCTCAAGTTCTCAGGACACAAGCATAAGAGCAAGACTCTCACACGACCTGCTTCTAGCCCAGTCCAAGCAAAGCTCTCTCTCACCCTCATAAGCCAAACCTCACAGTCCATAGTTCTTACTGCATTCAGATCTTTCAACTCTGACCAGAATAGTCCATCAAGTTGTACTTACAGCACTGCAAGGCGTCTCTTGGGCCAAGGTTTCAAGTCCTTCCACATTCCTCTTGAAAATCAGCTCCAAGTGGCCAAAGCCACAAGGTCACGTGTCTAACAGCAATCGACACCACTCCTCGGTTACCAATTTATCATGCTTCTGGAAGAGCTTCTGTGAGGTTTGAGTGCATCCTTGCTAGAAACCTCAGCTCAGGTCTCTCAGGGGATGACTTTACAGTGGCAGCTGTGACAGTCAAGAGTGTGAGAGGGGGAGGAAGAGGCTCAGCCAAGAACAGAGCCTCAAAGACAAAGATGGCGGGTAGAGCCCAATTCTCCCCATCCTCCCTCCTATCTCCCCCCGCACCATAGCAAACTGTTTTGCCTTGTGATTTTGGACAGCTGGGTACTGCTTTGCCTTCATCTCCATGGCAACAAGGGAAATGGAGCCACCATCTTTTGGTGGGCTTCACTTTTCCTTCCCAAGTTAGCTGCCTGTCTCCTGATTGAATCCTGTGATTTTTCCCCTCATTTGCATGTACCCAACCAATCAGAACCCCACGCCAGGCTACATGAACCCAGGTACACAGCCTCTCCTGCTGTGACTCACTGGACTTGCCCTGCCTTGGGGGCCAGACGTGAAGGCCTCTGGCCTCCACCGCAGCTCGTGTTCAGAGTGCTGGATCTGTTCCTGCCATCAAAAATCTCCGAGATCTGCTTGTTCTCTTAGAGCCAGACACTCTACTGCCTCTGAGACCTGTGCTGTCAAGTGCCTGGACTCTCTTCTGCCTTGGAGAAAGAACCACACCACCTCCAACGCCTACTCTAGTGGCATGTGCTGATCCCAGATCCTGTTCCGGTGTGATCTGCTGCTCTGGAAGACCCAGGCTCCTGCTTCAACATGACCCCTATTGGCTGGTGTCTCAAAGGGTTCAGACCTGAAACACTCAGTGTAACCTACTTCTGAGTATTTGAGTACTTCTGACCTGTACTTGGTTGCATCCATGGATATAGATGGCCAGCCATCTTTTTGCCATCTAATACTAGGGTAAAAGTGAGCAAAACATGACCGCCTCGACCAAATCCAGTCTGCCTCCTGCTTTGTACTATTCACAAGAATGGTTTTATCATTTTAAAGAGGCTTTTTAAAATCAAATGAAAAAGAATACTTCATGACACAAGAAATTTTTATGAAATTTATTTGTGAATAAAAGAGATTTAAAGGGACAAGAGAAATGGCTGGTGTTAAAGTGGTTGCTACACAGGATAAAGGCCTGAATTACGATCTCTAGCATCTGCATACAAAGCCCATGCCTGTAATCCCAGCACTGGGAAGGTGGAGATAAGAGAATCCCTGGGGCTTGCTGGCTAGCTGCTCTGTCCTAATCAGTGAGCTCCAGGTACAATGATAGACTTTCTCTCAAAAAATAGGGTGGGGCTGTGAGATGGCTTAGCAGTTAAGGTGCTTGCCTGGGAAGCCTAAGGACACAGGTTTGATTCCCCAGGACCCACATAAACCAGATACACATAGTGGCACATCTGAAGTTCATTTGGCTAGAGCCCCTGGTATACCCATTCTCTCTATTTATCTATCTATCTATCTGCCTCTCTCTCTCAAATAAATAAATAAAATATTTTTTAAAATAAGGTGGAAAGCAACTGAGAAAGACCTTCAGTGTTGACCTCTGTCCTCCATATGCATTCACACACACATGTAACAGTAACACACATACACACACACACACATACACACACACACGAAAAAAAAAAACACAGAAAAAGAGCTGAGAGATAAAGTTTCTGGAGGGTTCTTTCTTCCTTCCTTCCTTCCTTCCTTCCTTCCTTTCTTTCTTTTTTTGTACGAAGGTTCTTGAAACAGGAAAGAAGCTACCAAATATTGGTCCTTCCCAGTGTTCCCTGCACTGCCCTCAGTCATGATAATGGCTATCGGTAAGATGTAAGTGGCTTTTTTGGTTGTGACATCAGCTCTAATGTTGGTGAATTCTGGAACCCTTTAAGGTAACAACAGGGAATGACCTCAGCCACTGGTGACTGTCGGGCTACGGCAGAGCAGATCTGTAACACTGGCATTCTCAGAGAAAGCCTGGTGTTATGTGTATAAATAGAAGTCAGCAGTCATCAGAAAGCACTCCTGAGCTGAGGTCATCCTCTCCAGCACGTCACAGCAGGCCCAGGAGAGTGCTGGGACCACATGGGCGCCCCACCACCAACTCAAGTCAGGAGAACACGGGCCGAGTTAAGTGGGAAGCAGGGCATAACATTACCTGGTGAGCAACACTTGGCAAAAAGATTCACCAGCCAGGACTGTCCACACATCATGGGTGTTGGGGTACGAATCTTAAAGGGTGCACAGCAGTTCATGCTGTGAATTCTCATTCCCCAGCCGGTCGTGTTGTGTGGGAGATTGTCTTCAAGAGGTGGAGTCTAGCTGGTAGAAGAAGGTAATCTGGGGCAGGCCTTAGAAGGTTATAACCACCCCTGATTCTGGTCTTGTTCTCGGCTTCCTGGTCCACCACGATGTAAAGCCTCAGCCACATTGCCGCTGCTATGCATTGACCATGCCTTTCCCACCGTGATGACCCTCTGAAACCGAGAGCCAAGATAACCTTTCTTCCCTTAAAGGTCTCAGAGACGTAAAAAGGAACTGATACAGTAAGGCTGCTAGTGGGCACTGGTTGCTGCTTTTGGCCCTTCATGGGCATTGCTTCACTTGACTCTTACAATCAATATTAATGTGGTAGCAGCTATGAGCTCTCAACTACAGAGGACAATAAAGAAGAACAGAAAGGTTAAGTGACTTGTCCAAGGTGGTACAACTAGTGACCCTCTTCCAGATCTGGGTGGAAGGCTCTTCAAGGCGGCTTCCACGTCTCTCTGTGGAAGCCTGATGGAGATGTGAGGGGTGAAGGCTACTTAGCAACAACATTGAGATCCTCAGGCACGGAAATGTTTTGTGTTATATGTAATGAATGACCCATTTGTTGCTTTCTTAAAGTCATGTGTGGCTTCCATCCTGACCCTCAGCGTGCACTGCCAGGGACGCCATTCCCTCCCCCTCGTTGGATCAGCCGGGGCTGAACCGACTAGAATGACGTGGAAATAAAGAGAGACTACATACAAACTCAACAGCAGGCTGCTTTTTATTGGAGAGAGGCGGGTGAACAGCGAGGGATGGCCAGCCCCATTCCGTGACACAGCTGAGCTGGATATTTAAAAGAGAGAGGCAGGGCAGAGAATGGGGCAAGGGAGAGGGGGAAAGAACGCAGCAGGGCTATTTCCCTCGCTGACTGGTTTCCCCAGGTAGGACTCTAAGGTTTTGACTAGTTCTTTGCCAATATCTGGGTTCGCACGGTTCCTGTACCACAGGTGACCTTATCAGGTTGTGGTTTGGGAAGTTATTTACACCCCAAAAGAATGTCCTCTGCGCTAAAGCCTGTTCCAGGGCCAGCATGTCCCAGTAGTTTGTGTGACTTTAATGATTGCTGGGACCCCCAACTTATTAACCCTTGCATCCCCCACCAACACCCACACACAAGGCAGTCTCTCAGTGCACACAGTACACCACCGCCCCCCAGGACTCTACCTGGGACCACCAGCCCAGATACAGAGCCCAGGTGTGGTCCAGCTCAACATGACACGTCATCAGGCCATCTTCCCCACATGAGCCCAACCAAGACAAGGCACGGTGGTTCGTGCCTGTCATCCCAGCACTTGGGAGACTGAGACTTGAGAGTGTGAGGCTAACCTGGACTACACAGTGAGGCACTGTCACAAAAACAAAGCAAAGGGTAGAGAAACAAGCAAACAGTAAGGGCATGAACATCTACATGTGAAACAGAAGTCAGGTATGCAGTCAACAACTGTAATTATACCTGTCACTTGTAAACTCGATCCTCTCAGTAATCTGCAGGGGTGGTAGTTTGATTCAGGTGTCCCCCATTAACTCAGGTGTTCGCAATGCCAGGTCCCCAGCTGATGGCAATTTGGGAAATAAAACCTCCTGGAGGCGGTGTATTGTTGGGGGTGGGCTGATGGGTGTTACAGCCAGCTTCCTCTTGCCAGTGTTGCTGTTGTCCACCTGATGTTGTCCAGGAGGTGATGTCCACCCTCTACTCATGCCGTCGTTTATTCCTGCCATCGTGGAGCGTCCCCTCGAGTGTGTAAACAAGCTGCTCTTGGTCGGGTGTTTTCTGCCAACAATGCGAACCTGACTGCAGCAGCAAGTTACAATAAATCAGTAGATATTGTTATCCCTATCTCTCATGTAGGAAATTCAGAGTCAAATATTTGAAATACTCACCACAGGCTCCCAAGAAAGATGACGGCGAGTACTCACACTCCAAAATGCCTGGTTCTAAACCTCTGTTCCTATGCATGAGGCCACAGTGACTCCATTCATTAAGGAATATGCCAAGATTAACTCAGTTCAACCAACATGCATTGATTATATACTACGTTCACAGGAACTCCCCTAAGAATCACAAAGAGTATCCCCAGATCCACTAAGCTCAGTAGATATTTATTGATTATGTATCGTGCCCACAGTACCGTATTAGGACTTGGAGATCCACTAAGACAGAAATAGTCTTTGCTCAAGAGAACTTAGAGTGTAATGGGGTATTTGGGATCCTGGAAAGTCCTTGAACCCCAAACCCTAGGTTCATTTCTAATTTTAATCAAAGAATTAAATAAAAGACCGAGAAGGATAATTATTAAATTATTATATTTATTGAAGGAAAGGCACCCACGTGGCTAGAGATCCCACATGAAGGACCTGGAAACACTGTGGAAAGAGGGCTAGAGAGATGGCTCAGTGATTAAGATGTTTGCCTGCAAAGCCAAAGGACCTCAGTTCAGTTTCCCAGGACCCACATAAATCCAGATGCACAAGGTAGTGCATGCATCTGGAGTTCATTTGCAGTGGCTGGAGACCCTGGCACACCCATTCTCTCTGTCTCTCAAATAAATTAGTTAATTAATTTTTTTTAAAACTGTAGAAAGAAAAGAGCAAGAATAAAGTTCAAGGAGCTCTTTCCATGTGGGGAGCCTAAGGTGGAAAGGAGCCATGTGGAGAGTAAGGGCTAGGGGGCTCTCCTGGCTGAGCCTGGCCTGGGAAGGGAAAAACTCACCCACATCTGAAAGTTCCCAAGTGGTCAGAGTGCCTGCTCTCCCCTGCAAAGGTATTTAGAAAACCTTATGGTGGTGGGCTGTCTTCTAGCTCAGGTGAACCAAAGGGATAGCTAGTTGGTTAGAGCTACGGGCTGTCTCAGGAAGAGGCTATCCCTGACACCAAGTTCCAGAGGCTAAACTTGACCAACCACCATGTTTAAATCTTATGAAAGACCTCCCTCCCAGGAGGAGGTCCAGATGGTTTATGGACAAACAGGTCTAGGGAACTAGGCAAGAGATAAAAATGTCATATCATCTTTGAATTCTAGCAAGTGCAGGTTTTCCTACCATTTTTTTTTTTTAACTTTCAGTGGTCCAATCACCCTACTATACTCTCCTCTCAAGAGTTCAGTGAAAACAACTATGGGGACAGAATCATTCTGCAAACAGTGACAGCACATTTGCTATGTGAGTGAGACAGACACAAGTCTCCATGTTTGACGGCGCAGTGAGAACAGGGAAGGCAGAGGCGCTGCCTTTGTTAGGTCAGAGCACTCTAACACAGTGAACTGGCCATTCTAAACAGATGGTGGGTAAACTGAAGGGGGAAGTCCAGCTCTTACTCTCAGTCCCAGCCATGGAAACTGGGATGTGCTAATTGTCCTCTGGTCCCCCAGGGAACCATCTGCCATCAGTGAGAAGACGGAGACCCAGGCAGCTCCTCAGAGACACATCTCTGGAACTGTTCTCTGCCCCCGGAGGGATGGCTGGCTCATAGTGTTATTTGAATGAGCCCCTATTATGTTGATCCACCAGGGCTTCTGCAATTATCACAAAGGAGGTCATGAAGTTCTCCCCAGAACTACTCCCAAAGAGATGAATTTTAACTCACTCCCGTTTCAAGAGTGACTGTGTTGACATTTTGTCACAGGGTGTTAAAGACAACAGAAAGATGTTAAATGTCTGTTCCAAAATGGGGATAGGGAAGTGTTTTTTTTTTTTTAATTAAGTACCTCAGAACTAGAGGGATGAAGGGTGTGGTTGGAAATTTCAAATGAACCAACAAGGGGTTTCCTGTCTACTTTAGCCCAGGAAGGGTGACCCATGTGGATCACATAACATCTATGTTTAAAGACATGTTTTCTTGGGATACATGTCGGGGGATAGGTGCACGTATAACTTACAAGTCCTGGTGCCCATTTCCTTCAGGCTGGAATTAAGACCTCAGAAGACCCCGTGATAACACGCTGGCCATGCCTGTGCTGAGTCAGAATGACCGCCCCCCCACCCCCGCCATTGGGCACCCATCCCACAAAAACATGAAATTTCCTCTTGAAAGTGAGTCAGACTGGAGAAAGAGCACTTGGTAAATAAAGACACCAGGCCCCTGCCATGGTGAACACCAGCCGGGGGAACAGAAATGGCGGCAGTCTGAAAACTGTGATTTGATCCATCCCCCTCCTTTCTGAGTTCGAGGTGGAGAAACAGGTACCTGGAAAATTGATGGGAATCAGCAGATGATCTTCTGACTCCTCCAGTGATTCCTCACATGGTCTGTGTTCAGAGTTTCAAACTTTCATAAAAGAGGTTAGGGGTGGGGTTGGAAGAGAAGCTTGGAAGTCCTGCATCAACAGTGACAGATATTTCCTTAAAGAAGAAAGGCGCCATGACCTTTGAAGGACTCAAGATATGCCAAAGGCAGTCCTCCTACTCAACATGTCCTCACGGAGGGGGAGCCCAGGCCCTGTGAAAGTGCAGCTGAGCATTTTTGACACTGCAATAATAGCATAATGGCATCACCCAGGCTCAGAGTGTCCACGATAATGCTGGGGAAATGGCTTCATGATATCCTCACTTAAGGATTCTGGTGCTAGATACAACTAAAAATCTTGGACATTATTGATGAAATCAACTCTGAAAGACTCTGAAAGGCAAAGAAAGGAAAGTGAGCTAGGCCGGCACCTCGGGATCTGAGGATCAGTGGTGGAAATGGGTTTTCATAGGTTTCTTATATCTTAGACTTGGAGCTGAAGAAGAGGAGAATACAGGGGAGAACAAGGATACACCGAGATATAAAGAAGAGAGACAGGCTAAAGAGATGGCTTAGTCTTTAAGGTGCTTGCCTGTGAAGCCAAAAGAGCCAGGTTCAATTCCCCAGGACCCATGTATGCCAGATACACAAGGTGGTACATGCATCTGGAGTTCAGTTGCAGTGGCCAAAGTTCCTGGTGTGCCCATTCTCTCTCTCTCTCGATAGATAGATAGATAGATAGATAGATAGATAGATAGATACCTGTCTCTTTCTCTCTTTCTCTCTCTCTCACACACACACACACACACACACATAAATAAAAAAAATAAAATACTTAAAAAATAAATTAAAGAAGAGAGAGCTGTCTACCAGGAGATGGGTCACCTCCACCTCATCTCCCCGGGGCCCAGCAGTCATTACAGGGGACTGTAATGATGTCAGAAAAGGACAGAAGGGAGCCAGGACTATCATTGCCACTCATCTCAATTCAGACCATGGGGGAACATAGACTTCCTTCTGTGCTTTCCCAGCTATAATGGGATATCTTCCTCTCCCCACTAGAATGATGTCCAAGGAGACAGTGATGCTCACCTTCTTGTTGCTAGGACAAAATCCCCATCTAGAAGCAGCTTGTGGAAGGAAAGAGTTTACTTCAGTTTACA
This sequence comes from Dipus sagitta, assembly GCA_036346955.1. NCBI lineage: Eukaryota > Metazoa > Chordata > Mammalia > Rodentia > Dipodidae > Dipus > Dipus sagitta. The sequence goes on from CM070771.1 coordinate 189,629,095, forward strand.
GTTTTGAGGGGAAGTTTGATCATGGCAGGAAAAGCATGGCAGAAGCAGACAGCAGGGCATCACATCTCCACATCAGCAAGGAAGAAATAGAGCAAATGGACTGGCAAGAAAATTCTCCATCTCCTCCAACAAGGCTCCACCTCCTGAAGGCTCCACAGTCTTCTCAAACAGTGCCACCTACTGGGGATTAAGCACTCAAACACATGAGTCTAATACTAGAGTCTAGAGAGGACTCTCACATTCAAGCTTACCATAGAGACTTAGTAGAGTCAAGAGTTTCAACCATTCATAACAAATCCATCCCATAGTCCTGTCAGTCAAGACTACACAGAGCCTATTGGCAATGGTCCTCACCCTCAGGTACCAGCAGCAGCCAAGTGGAAGATCACTGTGGCCTTTACCTCCATCTACCAGTAACAAGGAGAGTGCTTCTCCTTCTCCCGCCCCCAGAGTAGTTTTGGGGAGCCCACTACAGCCGAAGACTTATTAAGCTCCAGAGCCCCATGTAATTATATGACCAGCCTATATTTCACTCAAAGACCACCTGTCAAACCAAAATCCAGGAAGAACCCAACCTGAATGACAATTAGAAAATAACATAAGGGAATCCCAATATGCCCAACACTCAAGCAAAAGTGCCTGCCTCACAAGCATGCGGGCCTGAGTTTGATCCCCAGTACCCATGTACAATGCCTGAAATGGTGGTGTACATCTATAACCCTAGCATGAGGACTAACGGTGGAGACAGGCAGATCCTTGGGGCTTCCTGGCCAGCCAGGCTAACCCCATTGGCTCCAGGTCAATGAGAGACCTTGCCTCAAAGGAGATGGGTAGAACCTGAGGAGCAACACCCAAAGCTGTTCTCTGGCGTCCACACACATATGTATATACACATATGTGCATAAAAAGTAATAATATTTAAGCTATAAAAATCATTAAATATCATATATATGATAAGTACATGTAAAAAAAACCATCATGGAATCCAAACAAGGCTACCCTAGTATTGAACCAACTTCCTATATACTATAGCTATATAAGATCAGGAGAAAATGTGTGGAGAGGACATAGGAGTGCTACCTGCTACTATTCTTTCCTTCTTTCTTTCTTTCTTTCTTTTCCTATTTTGACAGGATCTCGTGTTGCCTAGGCTAACCTTGAACTCACAGTGTAGCTGACGCTGACCTTGAACTCCCAGATCCTTCTGCCTCAGCTTTCTGAGCGCTAGGATGACAGGTGTGTGCCATCATACCTGGCTGCTTTCAAACACTTCTCACAATATCACACAGATAAGACCTGATTCTGACACCTGAGTTTCAATGTGACCACCAGGGAGCTATTCCCAATACTCTGGGAAGGACATATTTGCTAAGTGCCTATCAGATATGAGTCAACATCCATAGCTCCAATGTGCTACAAGAGTTATGACTTTTATCAATTTCTTAATTCAGCCTCATTTGCATTTTGTGCCCCCATTCTCTCCACAAGGTAGAGGCTGTTCCGTTCTTACACCTTGCTTCTTTCCTCAAGGAAAAAGTATAGTTATGGAAAACTTATGTAGAGCTTGAATCAATGTATATCAGTATGGAAGAAAGGGACAACTTTCCCCTTATCCTCAGTATCACCTGCCCATGCTACCTTCTTCTGAGGATCTACTCCGTTATCTCTCAGTCACTTGTCCTTGCAGGCCATCATCCCCGGGCTCCACCTGTGAGGTCTCTTTGCACCCAGCACCACCACATGCACACCATCTGTATTCATTTGCTGTATTTTCTGTAGCAGATTACCACAAGCTTAGTGGCTTAAAATAACACAAAGATCTTACAGCTCTGGAGTTCAGAAGTCTGAAATGGGCCTCAGGGGCCACAGCCAAGGTGCTGACAGGGCTGCTCTTTTGTGGAAACGCCAGCAGAGGGTCTGATTTCTTGCCTTTTCTTCTTTCTAGAAGCTGCCTAAAGCCCATGGCTGTGCCTACATTAGTGTGACCTCTTGCTTCCACTGACACTTTCATTTGCTTCTGACTCTTTATCTCCCTCTTATAAATAGGCATACATATACATTATTTTGTCCTAATATTTCAAGATAATCTCCCATCTCAAGAACCTTAATCACACCTGTAAAATCCTTTTTGTCATTTAAAATAACACATATAGATGTCATGGGTTGGAATCTCCTTGTGGGGAGACATTATTCTGCTCCCAAATCTTACTTGACACCATAGAATTATTCAAAAGTTATGTCACTCCCTGATTTCTATTACTTGGTAACAAATTGCCTCAAAACTTAGGATCATAAACATCATGTATTGTGTCCACTCTATTACAGTCCTCTAGAAAAACCAACACATTATAATGTGTGTATTATAAAGTGGGATTGGTTGCATTGGCAAACACAGAGACTGAGTAATGCAAGTAGCTGCCCAGTCCCCAAAACCGAATGCCTCGGCATCCTACTCCAGCACTAAAGGTCTGGAAGCTACCTTGAGAGTTGCTAGTACTGAGTCCCCACTGAAGGGCTCAAGAAGCTGGAGCCTGAGGTCAGCTAATGATGGCAGCACTGATGCATACACTCACAGATAAAGGGTCTCGTAACACTCACAGTTGTCTTCCTTTTTTATCAGGCTGCCCATTTGAAGGGGTTGCCCACATTCAAGACATGTGTCCCCTCCCCCCAGTCCATGTTATACATGTCAATCTTCTCTGAAAATATTCCCGGAAACACAGAGGTACGTTTCACTAGCCCTAGTCATCTCTCAATCCAGACAAGAAACCACCCAGGTTTGTGTGGCTGAGGAATTCAAACAGGATACAGTGGCAGGGCGGGGCTGGGATAACTTGTCTCTGCTCCAAACAGGTCCTGAGCATCAACTGTTGAGACCCAGTACCCAGGGCTGACTCAACAGTTGAAGGAAGCTGGCATCTTCCGAAGGCTGCATCACACCCATGTCTGGCAAGATGGAATCTCAACTGGGGCTTCTGACTAGTTCACTTGTTTGGAGCCGCACCTTGTGTGCAGAGATGACTTCCCAGCAGGGCACCCTCCAGGGATATCAGACTTCTTACACTGTGGCTCAAACCTCCAAAACCCAACCCTCTCCACAGACAAGTTAAAAGCTACATTGTTTTATCCCTTCCTTTTAAAAAAAAAAAAAAACTTAACCTCAGGAATCACATAGAATTATTTATGCCCCACTATTGATCAAAGCATTCATGACCCTGTCCAGGCTCAAGATGGGAAATAGACCCTGTGTCTGTCCTGATGAAGGGAGGTAAGATCACTTTCTAGAACTGGATCACTTTCTAGAATGGGATTGAATGGGATTAAGCACGGGGCTCTGCCTACCTGCCACAGGAAGCAACCGGCCACCTTTCCTCCGGGGACTTGCTAGCCACCCTCAAAACCCTACCCATGTGTGGCACAGGTCCTCCAATCTTTGACCCCATGTCATCATGTTCATCCAGACAGCAATAACGTGAGTGATGTGTGGAGACACACATGAACAAATATCTATTCACCCCTGACAGAATACTAAGGACAGACCCAAGAAACTATTCCACCCAAGCCTAGCTTTGTGAACCAATGAATGCATGGGGATCACTCAGGGATCATAGGTGAGAGGTTACTTAAAGAAATGTGGGTGACTCCAAGGCAGCTGCATTACTGAAAATCCCAGCCTAGAATGAGTGATGACTCATGAAAACTGCATCCCTGGAGTCCCCTGTTCAACTTGCAGGCAGCTCCACTGAAGAGCTTCCTCTCCTCCAGCCATTGTTTACTGGTTCTAAGAAGTAAATGAAGGGCTGGAGGGATGGCTTAGTGGTTAAGGCATTTGTGTGCGAAACCAAAGAACCCAGATATGATTCCCCAGGACCCACATACAATTCCCCAGGACCCACATAAGCCAGATGCACAAGGGGCACATGTGTCTGGAGTTTGCAGTGGGGCCAGAGGCCCTGGAATGCCCATTCTTTCTCTGTCTGTCTCTTTTCTTGATATCTCTCTCTCTGTCTTTGTGCTTACAAGTAAATAAATAAAGTTTTTTAAAAACTTAGAAAAAAAAGTAGCTGGACGTGGTGGCGCACTCCTTTAATCCTAGCACTTGGGAGCCAGAGGTAGGAGGATCGCTATGAATTGGAGGCCACCCTGAGACTACATAATAAGTTCCAGGTCAGCCTGGGCTAGAGAGAAACACTGCCTCAGAAAAACAAACAAACAAACAAACAAACAAACAACAACAAAAAAAAAGAAGTAAATGAACTCAGCAAGAAGCTTGTGAGCCTTGTAAGGTTCCTGAGCTTCCTGTGTCTTATAAGTCTCCCTCCTTACTCCAAGAAGGAATGTTACAATTCAGAGGAAATAACAAGACAACAGAAAATAACTCTCGTTACTTTCTCTCCAGCTCTCTTCTTCCCTTGAACCGAAGGCCTCCACACTGGCAGTGATGGGAACTTTTTCATTTGTCCACTCTAAAACTTACTGTCTGTGACCAGACTCTGACCCTTGACCTCCCCTGAAGAGGTTTGTGCCTACATCAACTCACCCCAATAGTCCAGGATACTACCCCCATCTCCAGGTCACTAAGGTAATCAAACCTGCCAAGTAACACGTGTAGCACACTTATTGGTTCCAGGGATCAGGATGTGGACATCCTTGCGGAGCCACTGTTGTGCCTCTCATACAACCCTAGGCAATTAGGATCATCCATACTTAGTGTCTGTTGTGGTTTAAATGTAGTGTCCCCCATAAGCTCACGTGCCCCAGTTGGAGGCACTGTTTGGGAAGGTTGTGGATTTTTAAGAGGTGGAGCCTTGATGGAGGAAACCAGGTCACTGGGGAAGGAGGAGACAGGCCTTGAGGTTTTATGGTCCAAGCCCCACTTGTTTATTTTCTGCCTCCCCCCTGACGGTGTGACCACTGGAGATGTGACCACTGGCGGTGTGACCACTGGAGATGTGACCACACATTTGCCCTCTGGAATTGTAAACCAAGACCATCCATCGCCTGCTCTGAGCTGCTTCTGTTCAGGCATTTGTTCACAGCAGGAAGTAACCAATGTACCTCTCTTCCCCCTCCACGCACACACATTGGCTACCACGCTTTCCAGTCCCTTAAAGAACCACGTTTCTAGAGCTAAAGCACCAAGAATTTGCCCCGGAATGCAACGTTTGCCCTATTCCTTCCCTGAGTTCTCTGCTTAGATGGGGGCAGGGAAGGCTGGGGTATAGAAGGAAATCATGTGAAGTCAAGACTATCAGTAAACATTTCCTCAAGGGTTATCTTGCCACGGGTATTAACCTCACAAGAATTTATGTCCTCTGTTGGGAGTCTCTAAAGGGACTCTCCCTACCCCAGAATGAGGAGCATCCATTTCTCTTCCCAGCTTAAAACAAGTTGGCAAATAAAATAAAGAGTGTATATGGGTCCAAAAACATCATCATTATTACTGATCATAGCCAAGCTGAAGGAGGGGGTCGTAGACTCATAGTATGACCTGAAATCTTGAGCTCCCTATTCAAATATTGAAGTCTTACTCCCCGTTGCGTTGATACTTGGAGATGTTGCCTTTGGGAGGTGTGGCAGTTTGAGTATCTTGTCCCCCAGTAGACTCCGACGCTTTATTAAAGCTTGCATCCAGTTGCCCTGGCTGGAGGAGGTGTTGCTGGGGGTTAGACCGGTCCAGCCCTAAGGTGTGTTGGAGGTAGATCTGAATTTCAGCAAAAATGCATGCAGAAAGGTCTGAGCTCAGCCTGGGTCTCTGCAATTGTTTCTACCTGCCGCCGCCGCCGCCGCCTCCTCCTCCTCCTCCTCCTCCTCCTCCTCCTCCTCTCTCTTCTTTTCCTGGCTGTTTGGTTGTTTTCTTTTTGCTTGGATGTATGGAAGTAGCTTTTCCAGCCATTGATAGAACTTCCATTGGATCTGTAAGGTTGAAATAAATCCTTCCTCTCACCTGGCTGTCAGTGCTCCTTGCTGGTGAGTGCCTATATTGTACATGCATCTATCGTGTTTGGCTATCTTTCCTCAGCATTGGAGCCAAATTTCTTCAACCTTCTTGCATGGACCGAAGACCAACGGCTCTCCTTGAGGTCTCCAAGCCTTAGTGCTGGAATGGGACTGCTGAGACATGTGGACTGAGCAGCCAGGAGCCCCTTGACTCTCAAGCCTACAGAATGCTATTGTTGAACTGACATAAGCTGATCCAATAAATTCCCTTTGTAATACAATTCATTCCATCAGTTCTATTCCCCTAGAGAACCCTGACTAATACAGGAGGTAATTAGGGTAAGATGAAGATATGAGAGTCAGGCCTTCGTGGTGGGATTAATGATCTTATAAGGAGAGACAGAGAGATCTTCTCTCCAGATTCTCTCTCTCTCTCTCTCTCTCTCTTCAGTCTCTCTCTTTCACTGTCTTACACACACACACACACACACACACACACACACACACAACAAGGGCATGTGAGCCCATAAGTAGATGATAACAAGCCAAGATGGGAAAAAAAAGCCTCAAAATGAAATCTACCTTGCCAACGTATTGATCTCAGACTTCCCAGGTTCCATACTTGTCATAAAATAAGCCTGTCGAAAAGCCACCCAGTGAGTGTACTGTCTTTTGTTGTGAGTTGATTAAAACAGATTTGACATTCAGAATGGGTTGCTGTTATAACAAATACCTAAACATATGCAAGCAGTTTTGGAGCTGGACAGTGTGTAGAGGTGAAGAGGTTTTGAGGTGTGTTCTAGAAAAGTTGATGTAAAGGGCAATTCTTGAGACCTGCTCAGAAAGGAAAGAGAGATGGAAAGAACACGCCACCTTCTTAGGTAATGTATAAACAACAATGCATAGAGTATTGGTAGATTCAGGAATGGTAAAGGCCATTTAGTGGAATCTCCCCATGGAGGCAGTGAGGTATTGTGTTATTAAAAAGTGGAGGAGGGCTGGAGAGATGGCTCAGTGGTTAAGGTGCTTGCCTGCAAAGTCTAAGGACCCAGGTTCAATTCCCCAGTACCTACATAAAGCTAGATGCACAAAGTGGTACATACATCTGGAGTTCATTTGCAATGGTTGGAGGCCCTGATGGGCCCATTCTCTCTCTCTCTCTCTCTCTCTCTCTCTCCTTTATCTCTCTCTCTCATAAATAAATAATTAAATATTTCAAAAGGTTACTTAAAAAAAACTGGAGGAAAAATGATCCTTGCTATAAAGTGGCCAAAAGCTTGTGTTTTATGTAACATAGTGAAATCAGATGTTTGGCTGAGGAGATTTTCCTAGGCAAAGCATTCAAGGAGCTCTGCTCTTTCATACTTTTCATTGGAAGATACAAAAGAGGGGTGAATTGAAGGAGAGATTGCTAAACAAAAAGGAAACAACCTGATGGCTTAGAAGATTTTCATCCTATCCATATAAGAAGAAAAGGAGAATGTGGATTCTAAAGAGAATGGTATGGTTGGAATATCAATAAAGAGTCCATGGGATTATAGAAGCAAAAACAATTCCAGCTGGAAGGGGAGGGTGACATCACAAAATAAAAGCATCTATTCAACTTGAATCTCATAAGCTGGGATGATAGATGCCCAGCTATGAATAAACACTATTCTTCAAGAAAAGGAAAATCATCACCTCAACTTGATTTAAGAGTCACCAGGGCCATGGCTTTGGCTGCAACAACTCGTATGACCCAAAGCTGGAGCCTCGGGGAAAGGACTGCCCAGTGGAGCTACAGAGTAAAGAGCAGCATTCATTTCTTTCTTTCTTTTTTCCTTTCCTTTTTCTTTTTCTTTAATTATTTATTTATTTTTAATTTTTCAAGGTAGGGTCTAATTCTAGCTCAGGCTGACTTGGAATTCACTAGGTACTCTCAGGGTGGCCTCGAACTCTCGGCCATCCTCCTACCTCTGCCTCCCGAGTGCTGGGATTAAAGATGTGCGCCACCATGCCCGGCTGGCAGCATTAATTTCTAAAACTGTAGGGACAAACCCTGCCACTTCAGCGGGCCTGTAAGGAAGAACATGCACAAATAATTGTTCTTGAGCCTTAAGAGCTAATTGAATTTGGATTCATTACTAGATTTTTGGACTCGCTTGGGCTCTGTCATCCATTTTCCCTTCGGAGTTCACCCTTGTGGAACACGACTGTCTAGCCCACTGGTGTATTTGGAAAGTACATATTTATTTTTCTGGTTTCAGAAGTTCACAGAGAGAAATCTGGCCTCAGGATGAACAATAAACTGGATTGCTTATTTTTCTGGTCACTGTGACAAAATATCTAACAGAATCAACTTAAAAGAAGAGAAGCCTATCTTGCTCTAGAGGGTGCAGGCCCAGCGTGGCAGACAGGGCATGGCGGGAGCTCGCACCATAGCTTCCTTACATCTCAGCAGATCAGGAGAGCAGAGAACAAGACCAGCAGTGCACAGACACATAACCCCCAAAGTTCTACTCCCAGTGCCGTATTATCTATCGGTCTAGCTATCCCCAATATCCAAAGAGTTTTACAGCTTCTCCAAACATCCCCACCAGCTGGGAATCCCTATGAGTGTGCAGGGGACATTTCCTATTCAAGACCCAACGCTCACCCACATGAGATTCAGATGCGACTTTAGAGCTGATACAGGAATGAGTTCAGATCTTTGGGATAGATTGGGTGCATTTTGTTGATGAAAAGAATGTGTTTTGAGAAATCAGGGGTAGAAGTATCATGGACTGAATGTTTATTTTTCTCTCTCAAAAATCATATGTTGTACCCTCTAAATTCATATGCTGGAGCCCCATGTGTCTGTGTGAAGATATTTGACAATCATCTTTGGGATAAAGTTAGGATGAAATGAGGTCATGGAAGTGCACTGTCTGAATTTGTGTCCTTAGAAGGAGAAACTCTCTCACGGACTCCCTCCACTCATGTTAGGAAGAGGGCACATGAGAGTGTTAGTACTATTTGTTTCTGTGGATTATGGGTACTCCTTCCTGTACACATTTACTATACACAGTGTTGTATTTTCTTATTTCTATTATGATACAATACTACTTTTTAATTATTACTAAATATTTGCATTTATATTTTTAATTGGGAATCAGTGCAAATTAAATATTTAATACTGGCCTGAGAGTTGGCTCAGTGGTCAAGGCGCTTGCCTGCAAAGCCTAACAACCCCACGACCCATGTAAGCCAGCTGCACAAAGTGCACATGCATCTGGATTTCATTTTCAGAGGCTAATAAATAAATAAATATTTTTTAAAACATTTAAGATGGACATAGTGGTGCATACTTCAATCCCAGCACTTGGAAGGCAGAGGCAGAATGATCACAGTGAGTTTGAGGGCACCCTGAGACTATATAGTAAACTACAGGCCAGCCTGGGATAGAGTGAAACCCTACCTAGAAAAACAAAATAAACAAATATTTAATCCCAGAAGCAGTAGATGCTCTGCTAGGATTTAAAAAGAAAAATTGTGAGCCGGATGTAGTGGCACATGCCTTTAATCCCAGCGCTTGGGCCACCCTGAGACTACATAGTGAATTCCAGAACAGCCTGAGCTAGAGTGAGACCATACCTCAAAAACCAAACAAAAAATAATTGTGAAGGTGGTATACAAATGAATCAATTTGGGGGAAGCAGGTGCAATAAGAAACAGAAAGGATTTCCAGTTAATCAAACTTGAGATTACATCTTGCTTATAAGTACAGCTGAACAGCACGTGGATAATTCTTAAACTGCTATGTGCCTCAGTTTCTTCCTCCACAATGTGAGGAAGCTACGCTGCAAAGAAAGATAAACCTACTCAGAAGGCTGTGAGATTAAACGAGATTAAATGTAAGAAGCACTTTCCTTACTCCCAGTACTATGGGACCAATTAAATCCAATGCTTGTTGAGGACAATATTTTAGGAGTTCATGCCCTGGGACCACATGGATTTAAATCCAACAACCTCATTTAACAGGTAGGTGATATTGAACTGGGTCCTACGCTAAGAAATCTGTTACCATACCTACAAAATCAAGATAAGGTAAAATACAGAAGATTGTGATAATTCCATGATAAGATGCATGTAAAATCAACAATTATGAACTAGTATATTCATAGTGCTATCATTCACATGAATATTAAAATCTGTCCCCATTTCCAGGCATGTAACAGTTCCACAAACACTTGTCAAGGTTGGCTTTTTTTAAAAAAAAATATTTTTATTTATTTGACAGAGAAAGAGAGAATGGGCACACCAGGGTCTCCAGCCACTGCAAACGAACTCCAAACACATGTGCCCCCTTGTGCATCTGACTAACGTGGGTCCTGGGGAATTGAACCTGGGTCCTTTGGCTTTGCAGGCAAATGCCTTAACCGCTAAGCCATTCCTCCAGCCCAAGGTTGGCTTTTCTATTAGTCCTGACCAATGAACTGTGAGAGTAATATATGTAACTTCCTGGATAAACATTTGTTTATAAAAGATCTTTTCCCCCTTGCCCTACAACTGGCAAAGTTTTATGAATTCCATGATTGCTTTGTCAGTCTGGCTCTTTTTGTTTGTTTGTATGTTTTTGTTTTTGTTTTTTGAGGCAGGGTCTCCCTCTAACCCATGCTGACCTAAATTCACTATATAGTATCAAGCTGGCCTCGAACTCACAGTGATCCTCCTACCTCTGTCTCCCAAGTACTGAGATTAAAGGCATGTGCCACCATGCCAGGCAGGCCTGGGTCCTTGAATGACTGTGATGACCTGTGGCCTTAACGATTCTTCTTGGCCATATATTAGCAATGGCCAAAGACTACTCTAGTAGTTGTAAGTTAGTGAGATATAGGAGTTACTTGTTACCACAGCATAAACCAGCCTATTGTGACTGATATGACACTATTGTTCAACCTTTCAATAAACAACATTATTAGAACCTATTAAAATAAGCATTTAAATCAGATACAGGGACACACATCTGCAATACTAGCACTTGAGGAATTTAGGTTTGAGAATCATGAATTCAAAGCCAGTTTGGTCTACACAGTAAATCTGAGGCTAGCCTGGGCCTCAATAGAATGAAACCTTGTCTCAAAAGAAAAAAGGCATATAAATGTTTGTTTGTTTTCCAAGGTAGGGTCTCACTCTAGCCTAGGCTGACCTGGAATTCACTATGTAGTCACCGGGTGGCCTCGAACTCACAGTGATCCTCCTACCTCAGCCTCCCAAGTGCCACCACACCCAGCTCAAGGCATATAAAACTTTGAATGACAAGAAAAATTATTATATGGAGGACATGTTCACTGTGGATAATTGACTGTACCCATGGCCACCTAGAGTATTGTTTCAACTCCCAGAGGTTTCCTTCCCTACTCATTCTTAACAACTTAGAAGCCATTTATGCCTATCCCTTTACCAAGCCTTATCCATCCTCATGGAAGTTATCACCATTCTGTATACACGTAAGAAGGATTATAGTTACATATCAATTTGATATGGTCTTCTGTTCCAGGCATCCACTGAGTGTCTTGGTATTTACCCCTCCCTTCATGGATTAGGGGAAGGCCTACTGAATTATATGTTGACTGATTATCTGTATCAAATAGCATAAGCTCTGAGTGGTTGAGGTTTATATATATGTATATATATATATGTACATATGTATGTATATGTATATGTATGCACACATACACACACATACGTATGTTGTAGACATCTCCACGATGCTGGGATGAACATCCAAACCAGACACAGCTGATGAGAGGAAGGGGTTTACTTCCAGCTTACAGATCCAGGGGGAAGTCCCATCAGTGATAGAAGCCGCTTCCATCCATCCAGAGAGGAACAATCAAACAACCCGCAAAGCCAACACGCACAAAACTACAGCAAGCGGGACCCTCAGAGCTCAGGCCTCTCTGCACACCTCTAGGCTGGAATTCACACCCACCCCCAGTGACACCCTAGACCTGGACTCCAGGATCCGCCCCAGTGTCACCTCCTCTAGCCAGGCAGCTGTGGATCTAGTTACAAGTTTAATGCAACACCTGACTAAGCCAGGCGTGGTGGTGCACACCTTTAATCCCAGCACTCAGGAGGCAGAGGTAGGGGGTTCGCCGTGAGTTCGAGGCCACCCTGAGACTCCATAGTGAATTCCAGGTCACCCTGAGCTAGAGTGAGACCCTGCCTCAAAAAAAAAAAAAAAAACCTGACTCTATGGGGTTGTACATTCAAACTACCAAAATATGTGAAATTGTCAAAGAACAATTTTTTTTAAGTCAAGCCTGGTGGTATACGTTTGTAATCCTAGTGGGAGGGAGACAAAGATGACAGGGTTTGCTTGCCAGCCAGTCTAGCCTAAGTGTCAGGCTACAGGACCCTGTGTCAAAAAAAAAAAAAAGAAACAGAAGAAGAAGAATACCCAATGTTTCCCTCCGGCTCTACATGCATGCTCACACCCATGCACACATACCTGCACACATGCATGTACACATATATACACATAGTAAAAATAGTATAAGTTCTAAATCTAAAACCTATAGAAGAATGTGGAGAGCGGGTGTGGCGGCCATCCCAAGATGGCCGCCCGGGCTTCCTGCCAAGTCTCCGCGGGTGTGGCGGCCATTCCAAAATGGCGCCTGGCTGGCTGCCAAGTCTCATGACTAAGCACCATTTCCTGCTTCCCCTTCTGAGTAAACATGTACACACTGCAAAGTGCGCATGTACAGCGTTACGCAAGATCTGACCACCATCAGGTGGTTGGCTGCGCCCTGTCCTTTCGCTTTCAATAGATCTTTCAGTACAGATGCTGCAGTTCTACTAGAAGAAGTATTACCCATTTTGAATGCTTATCCACTACTGGGAACTTTAAACTTGTCTCTCTACCGGAGAACTTTAACTTGAACTCGTCTCTCTACCGGAGAACTTGAACTTGAACTCGTCTCTCTACCGGAGAACTTGAACTTTAAATACTTGTCCCACTTACCTGGGAACTTACCAGCTAGCTGCCCTGACTGCGCCGAGTTCTGAGTCCCCGTACGGGCCACCACTTGTCGCTACCCTTCCCGTCCAGCGGAATAAGGCAACGGCAATCGGAACTCTTCTCGAAGCAGTTTATTCAGGAATCATTTACATCAGGAAGCGGAGGCCCCGATACCAAACCCTCCGCCCTATATATAGCCAGCCTGACCCAATCAGCAGCTGCCACGTGGGCGTAGACAACAGGGCGCAGCCAACCACCTGATGGTGGTCAGATCTTGCGTAAGGCTGTACATGCGCACTTTGCAGTGTGTACGTGTTTACTCAGAAGGGGAAGCAGGAAATGGTGCTTAGTCATGAGACTTGGCAGCCAGCCAGGCGCCATTTTGGAATGGCCGCCACACCCGCGGAGACTTGGCAGGAAGCCCGGGCGGCCATCTTGGGATGGCCGCCACACCTGCTCTCCACAGAAGAATGTATGAAACAAAGTAGACACTTAAAGAACACTAAATGGAGGCAGAGACAAATATTTTATTTATTTATTTATTTGCAAGGAGAGAGAGAGAGAGAAAGCGAAAGAAAATAGCCATGCCAGGGCCTCCAGCCACGTCAAATGAATTGCAGATACATGTGCCACTTTGTGCATCAGGCTTTATGTGGGTACTATGGAATCAAATGCCAGTTGTTAGGTTTTGCAGGAAAGTGCCTTAAACACTGAACCACTTCTCCAGCCTATACACACACACACACACACACACACACACACATATATATATAGTATTTATTCAATAAAGATTTTATTTGTATGAATTTTCGAAATTTTCGACAATGACCATGTATTGCTTTTTATATGAGAAGAAAGAATAGTAGGTAATGCTTTCTGAGCCCTTGCAGTAGGTGGAGCATGAAGGTTTACTAATTTACATGGACCACCTCACCATCCCTGGGCTGTAGGTATCTATCACTGGCCCCACTGAGTACTAATAGGCAAGGCTTCTAAAGTTCAGAGAAGTTAAATGAGACTGGACCTGACATGCTCAAAGCCTGGAGGCTGTGTCTGCCACATTGCTAACTTAACCAAGGATGTATCATAATATGTCCTCAAGTTCTTTTTTTTTAAAAAAAAATTGTATTTGGACTGGAGAGGTGTCTTAGCAGTTAAAACATTTGTCTGCAAAGCCAAAGGACCCAGATTCGATACCCCAAGACCCATGTTAGCCAGATGCACAAGGGAGCGCACACATCTGGAGTTCGTTTGCAGTGGCTGGAGGTCCTGGTGTGCCCATTCTCTCTCTCTCTCTCTGTCTCTCTCTCTCTCTCTCTTTCTGTCAAATAAATAAACAAAACTAAATATTTTTAAAATATATTGTATTTATTTATTTGGGAGAAAGAGAGAGAATGGGCATGCTAGGGCCTCTAGCCACTGCAAACAAAAGCCAGATGATGCACCACCATGTGATCTGTCTTACGTGGGTACTGGGAAATTGAACGTGGGTCCTCAGGCTTCGCAGACAAGCGCCTTCACTGCTAAGTCATCCCTGCACCCGCCCTCAAGGCCTTTACAAGAATAAAGAGGGGACTGGAGAGATGGCTTAGCGGTTAAGTGCTTGCCTATGAAGCCTAAGGACCCCGGTTCGAGGCTCGATTCCCCAGGACCCACGTTAGCCAGATGCACAAGGGGGCTCATGCATCTGGAGTTCGCTCGCAGTGGCTGGAGGCCCTGGCGCGCCCATTCTCTCTCTCTGCCTCTTTCTCTCTCTGTCTGACGCTCTCAAATAAATAAATAAAAATGACACAAAAAAAAAAAAAAGAAGAAGAAAGAGGGACAGCCCGATCCCGTGCCTCCTGAGAGGCTCATGAAAACTTTTCTGAAGAAGCCAGCAGGCGTGGCTCCCCGCTTTCAAGGCAGAGTGGAGGCCCATCTGCCTGCCTCGGGGCTTGGCGCGGGCGCTCCTTGCTCCCGCCGCTGCGCTGATCTTTCTTAGTCCCTTTGCATGTTGGCTGAGTGTGCGGGTCCGTTTCCATGTAGTAAACTTCAGGTTGTGTTTAGAAGCTAATCTGCAAGTCTGGGAACATACGACCGAAGCCAGGAGACTTGGGGGTCTGATCTTGGACACTCCACCAGGAAGCTTAGTTTCTACACCTGTGAAATGAGCTACTTTGAAACTCAGGAAACTTACCCAGGACTAAATAAAGTTCCTGCCTGCATGAGCCTTCCATTCTAGTGGGAGGGGACAAACGAGTGACAGAATGAATAAGTACAAATAAAAAAGTACAGGATGGGAAGTTTTCCTTGGCAGGTAGTAATAGTACTCCCAAGCTTACACCAAAAAAAAAAAAAAAAAGTGAAATATCTGATAAGGGATATATTCAGTACAAAGCTAAATGGTTAATTAGGTGTGGTGACCTAAGACTGTAGTTCCAACATTTAGGAAAGGGAAAGGATGGAGACTTGAAGGCCAGCCAGCCTGAGCTACATGCGAAGGCTCTGTTTCCAAAAGAAAAAAGTAAAAAAGAGTTGAGGAGATAACTCAGTCAATAAAATGCCTGCTTTGCAAGCATGAGAACCTGAGTTCAATTCCCCTGAGCTCATGTGTCATAATACTTAGTGAGACCAGGCCAAAGAGACTCTGTTGAAAACAAACAACCAAAAAAAAAAAAAAAAAAAAAAAAAAAAGTAGATGAAATTCCTGAGGAACAACACTGAAGGTTGCCCTCTGGCCTCCACCACACACGCACGCGTCCACATAGACACATGTCCTTGCCCACGCACATGAGCGCACACACAAAGCCAATGACAAAGAAGGGCCATAGAAATAGCACTGGCCTGGCAGTCACGAGATTTAGACTTACTCACAGTCCCGAATTTAGTCTGTGAGCTTGAACTAATTGCTATTATTACCTTTATCGTCTCCAATAACCTCCTCTGTAACACATGGACATAAGAGGACCAACTCTGCCTGTCCTGTCGGATTGGTGCAGGGGTCAAGCCAGCCAGTGAAGTCAAATACATAAGCTCTGGTTTTCCGCAGTTCATGAAATTTACTAAAGCTCCAATCCTACCAACACTGTGCATCTCCTATCAAGGCCCAGGTCGTTTGATATCAAACTATGGGGGCAGGAGATACAGTAGTGAAAGGAAAAAAAAAAAAAAGATCTCTCTCTAACATATTTCCTTTTTCCTCCCACTCACAGTGTTTAGCAAAGCAATACGAACATTTCAAAGCCCTGCTGGATCTCCCTTAACTAGACTAGTTGTGTATTGTCATAGGTCTTGTAGGGGTGGCTGCTATATATGACAGTTAGCAAACTGATCATTGAGAGTTCCCACTTCTTTCAAGAGTTTTATGCTGGGAAACATTAACAAGGGCAACATACGGAAGAACATACATCCAGATGAGAACCAGTACCTGGGAGGGTTGTGCATGGTTGCTTTCTTGCTCTTACTCTGTTCTCTGTGTTCTGTCTTGTCACTACCCTTCCCGTCCAGCGGAATAAGGCAACGGCAATCGGAACTCTTCTCGAAGCAGTTTATTCAGGAATCCTTTACATCTGGGTGTGGGGCCCCGATACCAAACCCTCCGCCCTATATATAGCCAGCCTGACCCAATCAGCAGCTGCCACGTGGGCATAGACAACAGGGCGCAGCCAACCACCTGATGGTGGTCTGATCTTGCGTAACGCTGTACATGCGCACTTTGCAGTGTGTACGTGTTTACTCAGAAGGGGAAGCAGGAAATGGTGCTTAGTCATGAGACTTGGCAGCCAGCCAGGCGCCATTTTGGAATGGCCGCCACACCCGCGGAGACTTGGCAGGAAGCCCGGGTGGCCATCTTGGGATGGCCGCCACACCTGCTCTCCACATTTCCCCCTTCTTTACTATAAAATGGCAGAGAGAATGCCTGTCTTAGGTTGTCCCAAGGACCAATGCTCCTTACCCGTCATTGGGCGACAAACAGCTCGAGGTTTGTTCCCTGTCTTAGGTTGGTAGTATGGTCAAGGAATCTTACCCATCACTGGCTACTTCTCTAGCATGCCGAGCCACACCTGAGGGGACTGACCCACCTCCACAGCTGCAAGGCTTGTACTAAGAGCGCTCAATCTCGTAAATGCTTTGCCCACATGTTGCACATACACCACAGCATGAAGCCACTAATCAGAATCAGGCAAAAGGCCATAGTCCCTATGCCCGCCCATTCCTTCAAGTTGAATCCAAGTAGACAATCCTGTAGCAAGGGACGCATCCACTCTGGTAGAGTTGATGTGGATGATGGACAATCGCAGGTCTCTCACGAGCACATCAAATTCACGGGACCAATTGCCTGTAAGATAACTGGAAAGAACTCGAGACAAATTAGCCACCCTGCTGGCATTTTGAAATGGTACCGAGGTCACACAAAAACTGGACAGTCTCCATACACAGCCCAACTGGGCTACTTCCATCAAAACATCTACCTGTTCCTGAACAAGATCTACTCTTTGAATAAGCAACATAATGCCTACGAGGTTGATCAAACCAGGCTCCCATCTGATTATACAAACTGACACAGGAACTTTGTTCATTCTCTCCACACCCCTGGACATAAGCTCCGTCCATCCGGCTGACCGGAAGCACAGGGCGGCGGCCGCGGAGGCCCTGGACCAGATGGTGGAACCTCTAATTTAATTGAATCCACTCTCTCCACTAACTTTTCCAGCTCTTCATCTAAGTCTTCCTCCTCTGAACTTTTTTCTTTCTCAGACTCCAGGGATCGCTCTTCTTTCAACTGTTCTAAGACTTCATTTCCTCTTTCAATTTCTGCTGTGCACTTCCCTTCTCGATCAGTCAAACAAGAGCGAACAAGTTTCCAGATAGACTTTATTCCTGGAAGAGTCAGTCCCTGGTCTTGTGCAAAATCTATATCTCTCCCTAATTTATCCCAACCAGCAATAGTTAAGTGTCCAGAAACTACAAACCAAGGAGCAATCTCATCTACAGCCTCTATGAATCTCTGCATAGTGGCACTCTTCAGCCCTAGTCCTTTCGCGTTCAACAGATCTTTCAGTACAGATGCCGCAGTTTTACTAGAAGAAGTATTACCCATTCTAAAAACTTGTCCACTACTGGGAACTTTAACTCGTCTCTCTACCGGAGAACTTTAAACTCGTCTCTCTACCGGAGAACTTTAAACTCGTCTCTCTACCGGAGAACTTTACTTTGAATACTTGTCCCACTTACCTGGGAACTTACCAGCTAGCTGCCCTGACTGCGCCGAGTTCTGAGTCCCCGTACGGGCCACCACTTGTCGCTACCCTTCCCGTCCAGCGGAATAAGGCAACAGCAATCGGAACTCTTCTCAAAGCAGTTTATTCAGGAATCCTTTACATCTGGGTGTGGGGCTTCGATACCAAACCCTCCACCCTATATATAGCCAGCCTGACCCAATCAGCAGCTGCCACGTGGGCATAGACAACAGGGCGCAGCCAACCACCTGATGGTGGTCTGATCTTGCGTAGCGCTGTACATGCGCACTTCGCAGTGTGTACGTGTTTACTCAGAAGGGGAAGCAGGAAATGGTGCTTAGTCATGAGACTTGGCAGCCAGCCCAGGCGCCATTTTGGAATGGCCGCCACACCCGCTCTCCACACTGTCTTTACTTTTCCATTTATTTAAAAATATCATCAAGGGCTGGAGAGATGGCTTAGCGGTTAAGCGCATGCCTTTGAAGCCTAAGGACCCCGGTTCAGGGCTTGATTCCCCAGGACCCACGTTAGCCAGATGCACAAGGGGGCGCACGTGTCTGGAGTTCGTTTGCAGTGGCTGGAGGCCCTGGCATGCCCATTCTCGCTCTCTCTCTCTCTCTCTCTTTCTCTCTCTGCCTCTTTCTCTCTCTTCCTGTATTTATAAATAAATAAAAATATATCATCAAGTATGCACATGCAGGGGTCAGACAGCTGGAAAGGCTGACCCAGCAATTCATCTCTCCATTCCAAAATTGTACTGCTGCCCCATGCCTCTGGGCTTCCAAACCAATATGGCTGCGCCATCGTTAGATTAAGGGCTTCTCCAGCTTAATATTGTAAATCTAATTTAATCACTCCTGCCACTTCTGAAATTTTAAGGCTTACTGACCAAGTCAGGTTCTCAACAAATTATAAAGTAGAAGATGTTGTGTCTTCCCTGGGTCATCTAGTAAACACCACAATAGTCTTTCTTTCTTCTGAAAGCCACTAGACAAAGGTTGGAATTCAGAGTTTACTACCAGCCAACTTGTCTGTGTGGCTTTGGAGAAGGCTCTTCATCTCCCTGAACTTCAGTCTTACTATCTATAAAGTGGGAAAAATAACCTTTGCAAGGCTGGAGTTTCTAAGCATTTTGTAAGGTAGTGTATATGAAGGCTTAGTGCAATGCCTGGCACCCAGTAGAGCTCAGAAATGATTTGCTCTTAAGAAAAATAGTCTTAGGAACCACTGAAGTTGTTCTCACTGGGACTAGGCAATGATTAAGGGTTCTGGCTCTGGCCTCTAATCAGCCATTCATAAAGCCTAACTTCTACTGCTTTAGGCAAATTATTACATGTCTTTGAGCCTTCTCATCTGTAAAATGGGGATACGTATATAACAGTCATTCTCAGAATGTGGTATAGAGATTCTGGAAGTCCCCAAGACCCTTCCCTGAAGTTCTTAAGGTCAAAATTATTTTTACGAGAGGCTAAGATGTTGCTTGCCCTTTGCACTCTTATTCTCTCTCTGTGTGCAGTGGAGGTTTCCAAAGGCCACATGTTCTGACTCCAGACAGAAAAGATGTTTGACAATTCTTGTTTTCATTTTTTGATAATTTAGGAAAATAGAAAGTTAAATGAAATAAGCCAGACTCAGAAACTTTTAAAAATAATTTTATTTCTTTATTTGCAAGCAGAGAGAGAGAGATTAAAGGGAGGGAGACAGAATGGGTACACCAGGGTCTCTTACCAGTGCAAATGAACTCCAGGTGCATGTACCACTTTGTGCATCTGGCTTTACATGGGTACTGGGGGGATTGAATCCAGGCCAGTAGGCTTTGTATGCAAGCACCTTGAACCACTGAACCATCTCTCCAACCCCAAGACTTTTTTTTAAAGACATGAAAGTAGAAGATGAACTGTTAGGGACTAGAAAGGGGACCAATAGGATAGGATAGGTGAGGAGAGAGTATGGGGGTGAATACAATGAAAGTACATTATATACATACATGAAAAATGCCACAACAAAACCTAATTTATATAATTAATATGTGCTAAGAAAATACTTTAAAATTAATTTCTAATTGTGAGTATATATTTATAACATTTTATATGACTGATACAGACTACTGAGTTGTTTTGTTTTTTGTTTTTTTTTTTTGTTTTTGTTTTTTGTTTTTTGAAGTAGGTTCTCGCTCTTGCCCAGGCTGACCTGGAACTCACTCTGTAGACTCAGGCTGGTCTTGAAGTCTCAGCGATCCTCTTACCTCTGCTTCCTGAGTGCTGAGATGAAAGGCATGTGCCAACATGCCTGGTGATATTTTTATTATTATTTATTTATATGAGAGAGAGAGAAAGGAGGGAGAAAGTATGGGCATTCCAGTGCTGTTTACCACTGCAAACGAACTCTAGACACAAGTGCCACTTTGTGCCTCTGACTTTACATGGGTACTAGAGAATCCAGACCAGCAGCTCTGCAAACAAGTGTCATTAACTGTTGAGTCATGTCTGCAGCCCCTGAATAAGATATTTTAAAATTAATGTCTAGTGTGTTAACTGTCAGTACCTATGTATAATCTACATAAACAAAAGTTGTCCAGAGTCCTCAATAATTAAAAAAAAATTAGAGAGAATCTGAGACAAAATATTTGAGAATGGTTACCTAGTAAGAAATTAAGTACCTGCTGGCATAAATGTGCAGAGCACTGAGTAGACATGACCCTTACAGTGCTGATTCCAAAGTTCTTATAAACCTAATGGGATTATAACACTTTTCACAAAAGTCACCCTCACTTTAATCTTTGCTGGTTTTTATTATTATTAACTTTTTTATATTTTTTTTACTTATCAGAGAAAGAAGGAGAGAGAGAGAGAGAGAGAATGGGCACGCCAGGGCTTCCAGCCGCTGTAAACGAACTCCAGACTCTTGCAGCCCCTTGTGCAACTGGCTAACGTGGGTCCTGGGGAATCGAACCTGGGTTCTTTGGCTTTGCAGGCAAATTCCTTAACAGCTAAGCCATCCCTCCAGTCCCTGGTTTTTATTTAATGAGGAAAGTTCAGTGCATGCTAAATTTGGAAGACACTGGCAAGTGGGCAGGATTATCCTGAGGCACCAGTTCTGGCTACCCCATAGAGACTGACTGGAGCCTTCATGACCCCACAGTGACTCCCATAGCCTTACTAAGGAGGGCCCACAGGGTAATGGGAGCTAGGGTAAGGAGACAACAGTGTATAACCTGGTATAATATATATAAATTAAAATTTTTAATAAAAGAGGGGCTGGAAAAATTGCTTAGTGGTTAAGGCACTTGCGCGCAAAGACAAAGGACCTCAGTTCGATTCCCCAGTACCCAAGTAAGCCAGATGCACAAGGTGGCATATGCATATGGAGTTTGTTTGCAGGGGCTGGAGGCCCTGATGCGCCCATTCTCTCTCTCTCTCTCTCCCTCTCTCCCTCCCTCCCTCTCTCTCTCTCTTTCTCTTTCTCTCCCCATCTTTCTCACTCTCAAATAAATAAATAAAAATAAAAATAGTTTTTTTTAAAAAGACACTATGGCACATCAGGTTTCACCCCTTAGGAGTCTGTGATATGCTTGCGCCATGAAAATACACACAATGGCAGGAGACCAGACCACTGGCTTTCCCTGGGCGTCCCTGGTCCTGGCCTGTCCCTGGTCCTGGCCCTTCCCACACTATAGACACCTGTTACCCAGCCCAAAGCAGGTGGCAGTTAGGTGGAGGCCAGGGAAGCTTAACTTAGAGAAAACATCATGGCTCATCTAGAGGAAGTGTCGCCTCAGAACAGGACTAGCTTCCTTGAGATTTGGGCAATTTCCATGGAAACAGCCTGAAAAGTATACCTACTCTCAAGGGGTGGGGGTGTTGGTAGACTGGCCTGGAAGGACATAACAAGATAAGCCAAGTGAAAGCATTCAGCTAGTGGGAATTTTTTTTTTCTTTCCTTTTACTATTCTCAGGCACATCCTTGTGGGGGGGGGGGCGGCACCTCTAAATTCTGATGTTGATAGCAAGTACATTAGGTTCTTAGATAATAGATGTCAAATAAGTCTGAAAAAGGTATATCTTGGATTACAGTCACCAAGTCCTTAAGAGGATCCTGTTAAGAACCGAGTGCTTTTTGCCACTCCTGCTTGGGAACCTGAGTCCCCCTTCCCCCTCCTGGTACAAGCAAATAAATGGCCCTACATCAACAATAACTCGCCCCAAAGGGACAGACCAGTAAGAAACAACTGAATATGCTCTGCTTTAATTTTTTACTTAAGATATTTTAATTATTTTAGAGAGAGAGAGAGAGAGGGAGGGAGAGAAAGAATGAGCATGCCAGGGCCTCCATCCAGGACAAACGAACTCCAGATGCATGCGCCCCCTTGTGCATCCGGCTTACGTGGGCTCTGGGGAATGGAACCTGGGTCCTTATGTTTCGCAGGCAAGCGTCTTAACTGCTAAGTCATTTCTCCAGACCCTACTTTAATTTTTAATTGAAAAAAAAAAAAAACCCCCGAGGAGTCAAAGGTTTCCAAAGACCAGGGAGCCCTTGGACGGCGACCTTAAAAAACCTTTTAACTACTTCCGTCTCTTCAGCCTAGGAAAAGAAATTGCCCAAAGAGGTCCCCAGCGATTGCGGGCCGCCCGTCAGCCCCGCAAGGCCAGCCTTCCCCGCTGCAGGCTGGGTCACCTCCCCGGGCCACCCGTCTGGACACCGACACCTGTTGCAGTCCTGGCGCCGGGAGCCAAGTCGCAAACGGTCGCTAGAGTTCGTTCTAATTCCCCAGCGCAGAGCCTGCCAGGCAGCCCCGACGCGCGGAGCCTGCTAATCCATCCGCAGTCTCCAGCCCAGGGCTCCCTCTTTGTTTTCTCCCCTCGCTCCGTGTCAAAACCAGACCCCAGTCTGCAAAACGCCCCCCGCTCTCCCCGCCCAAGGTCAGCTACAGCACGCTTGCACCGGGGAGATTTCACAGTGCCCAAAGACATCCCCCGCCCCATACACACACATACACACCCCAGAGGCGACTAGGGTCCACAGAGGCAGGCATGCGCAGCGCAAGCAGGTTGACGAGCGAGGTTACCAAGCGCGCCCCCCCCACCGCGCCCCCACATCCGTATCCCCGCCCCAGCACGGTCGCAGGAGCGCGGCAGCCACAGCGCCAAGTTCACTGTTCCGAGGCCCTGAGCGAAGGGCATCTCCGCCCACCCGTGCTCTCCGGCGCCCGAGTGGAGCCTGCAGGCGGCTGTGGCTAGAGCTCTCGTCCCGCCTGGGGACGCCACCGTCCCGGTTCCCAAAGGGACCCGGCTCTCTGGCTGGGACTTCTGTGTGCACGCACGGGTGTGTGTGTGTTTCTCCGAGATTCCCGGTGACTGTGGGGCACACAAGTTTCACTCTGCTCCCCGGGGCGTCTGTTTGTTTATGGATTCTTACAGGGGAAAAGTTTTGAAGATCTTTAAACCAGCCTCAGACCTGGAGCCAGGGGAAATCCCAGCAGCTCACCAACAAGTCATCTAAGCGCAAGTGGTTACATAAGTGGGGGGGGGGCCTTCTTCCCCCCTTCCCTATCCTCACAGTCCTAACCTTCCTACTCCCGGAGTAATGCGTCTGGCTTTAAAAAATAATAATAATAAAAGTTTGTAAATGTGCTGTTATTTTCCGGAGCGCGAAGGTGCTGGCAAGCGCCCAGGGCGCGTGGCAACCTCACCCACCCGCGCTCGACCCCACGCGCCTCCCCAGGGCCGCGGGGGTCCCGGGTGCTGTCGGCTCCGAGCTAGTCTGAACGCCCCACGGCCCGTCACTCCACGTGGTCAGGATCAACAGTTTGTTGAGCTCATCAGTGACACCTTGAACTTTTCATAAAGAAAATGGGTACTGCACCGAGAGGGCTCGGCCACCACCAACCGGCGCGCCGGGTCGGGTCGTGCTTAATATTCAATGATGTCGCTTGCGCCTCCCCCCCCCTCCTCTTCTCGCAAAAATTCCACCGAGTCCGTTACTGGATTCAGACTTTTAAGTTCATTTACTGCCCGCTCCTACCAACCCCCCCCCCACTTTGGCCAGTCACCAGAGCCTTGAAGGCTAGCCTCCAACCCCCCTTCCCCAAACCCGCAGCTCCCGCCTGAAAATGACATTTGGCCGGCGTCTGCGGAGGGGGCTCAATTTCACTTTGTAACTTTCTGCGGAACCCGAGCCCGGGTGGCAGCTCGGGTGGTGGTATCGTATGCAAATACGCATGCTGACGTTACAGATCATGTGGGTTTTGGCGTAGATTCCCTACTGATCGAGACATTTCCCCCCCTTTTATTTTCTTTTTCTTTTGATTTTTTTTTCTTTAAAAAAAATTTTTTTTAAGCCACCGCTCTCTTTACGAGGTCTTTATTTTATTTTTTCTCCCCCCCCCCCCCAGCCTGTCTGCCTGTCTGTCTGTCTGTCTGTCTGGCAGACTGTTTCCCCCCACCTCTTTCCCACGGAGCCCGAGCCGGGCGCCGGCTGGGGAGTGGGGAGTGGGTGGGGGGAGCCAGCAGAGTTCCATTTTGGAACGCCCGCGCCTCGTCTCCGCGTTCCCGGCCCCGGGTCCCCGCGCTGCCCAGCCCCGGCGCAGGTAAGAAACTTCGCCCCGGCGCTCTCCGCGCCGCAGCCCGGGGTTGCCGCCAGCCTCGAGCCCCGCGCCCGGGTGCCGGCCACTTCCAGCCCAACTTTCCCACCGCCGCCACGGATCCCCAAAATGTGTCGTTCGTGGGACTTGGCCGGGCTTGGGGGGGGGGTGATGTTGGGGTGGGGGGGGAGAGTGCGCGCGCCAGGGGTGGTGGGGGCAGGATTTTTTTTTTTTTTTTTGGACCGATGAGAAGACATTGGCGGATACCTAGAAGGAGAGGGGGAGGTGGTGGAGATTTTTTTTTTTTTTAAATGAAAGAGTTTTGATTACAAGTTTGTGTAAATGAGAGTCAGAGCGAGAAGGAGGAGGAGGAAAAACATGTCTACGTTTCCCTATGTCGACATAAGCCACAAAAAAATATGGCGTCCGCTTTCGACAGGGCGTTACGTAGACCCGAGTGTGTTTTATTTATTTATTTATTTGTCTTTATTTCGTGGCCGGATCCCGGGGCTTCTCGGTCAAACTGCGGCGCTTTGTGCGCACGGGGCAGGTCCCGCGGGGACGCCACCGGGACGGGGGGCCCCCGGGTCTGCGCGCGGGTCGGCAGCCTGGGTGGGTGGGGGGCTGCGTGTGGCCGTCCTCGCCGGCGCTCTCGCTCTCGCTCGCTCCTTCCCTCCCCGGCTGGCTCTCCCCTCGGCTCCCCTCTTCCCGGTGACGATTCGCCGTAGCGTGGTGGCAGGAAGCATGACGCCGCCGTGGGTTGAGGCTGCCGGTCCTCGCTAAGGCTCGCTCGCTCGCTCGCGGCGCTCCCGGTGGCTTGCAGGCGGCGCGCGCAGGGCCGGAGCGCGGCGCTGTCCCCACGCCCGGGCTCAGGTGCGCGCTCGGGGTGGCGGGGGTGGGGTGGGGGAGCTGCGAGGAAAAGGACCGAGGCGAGGGGGGGGGGGCAGTGCGCACCACCACCCCGGGACTCTGCTTTCCTCGGCCTGGGCCCGTCCTCTTGCAGCCCGCCTGGGTCAGCCCGGGTGCCCAAGTTCTGGCCGGGAGGGGCCTCCGCAGCCGCCGCCGCGGAGCTCTCCAGTGTACCCCTCAAGAGGTTAATGTTTGCTGGCGTGGGGAGGTTCTTTGTGGCTTCCCCGGGACTTGGGATCGTCGGCTTTGCAAACTTGCCCTTTTCCCCCTGACGCTTTGCAGGAGACCAAGATGAGCGGAAAGTTGGAAAGCGAGGAGCATCACAGGACCGTCCCTTTGGCCTCCTAGCTGCAGAGCTCTCGGGAGGAGGAGGAGAGGATGAGGAGGGCTTGTCAGGCTGCGGGGGGGGGGGGGGCAGTTGACGCGGAAGCCAAGTCGTGATTTGCGCAGCCTTCTGAAACCTGATTGATGGGCTTCAAAGCCAGTGGGGTCTCTGCCTTCCAAGGTGGCCTTTTGTTGGGGGCGGGGAGGAGGAGCTAAAGAATAGTGACCCCTCCCTTTTCGCAGGGCCTCAGCTCAGCTGGGGCTCTAAGGATCACTGTGTTTTAGCCTCCCCCCCCCCGCCCCAAGTTCTCTTCTACCTCCTCTCTGGAGAGCACATTCTCTTTGGAAGTTGGCAACTCCTCAGATGTGACGCTGGCCGGATTGAGCGGGGGCAGGAGTCCCTCCCTGTCATCTCTTAGGTCGCTGAGACTTCCTTCCATTCCTCTTAAAACACACTCTTTCACACTCACGTTCTGGTTCCTCCATGGTAGAGCAGAAATTAATACCATGGGGAGTGAAGGGGGTGAGAGCCAGAGAGCTCTTCAAGACTTAAGTCAAAAGATGACTTCTATTAAGAGGGCCTCCAGTTAAAACAGTTCAGGCCCAGGGCACTAATGTCAAAAACCGTTTGGATGACGACCAAATGGAATAATTTCTTGTTAAATGGCATGTTTAATAGTAAAAAAAAAAAAAAATAGATTAATGGAGCGGTCAAGTGGTTGAATTGGAACTAACAGAAAGATTTGTGTTTAAAGGGAAGGTTGTATTAAGCTGTCTACACGTGTTCTTTTAAGGCCAAGATGAAAAAAAAAAAAAATCTATGAGTAAGATTAAAATGTGTCCCTGACAACCATTGGGCCTGTGATATGTGGGAATATCATAGCTGTTAAACACTCGACTCCTTAGTTGTTCTCCTGTGAACTTGTTTTCTAGGAGGGCTTGATGTGCGCTACAGATCTACCTGCACGTAAAGGGAAAATTCAGGTTCTAGGTAAATCAGTGAATTCTCATTTAAAAGAGGGACAAATCAAATGCACTGGGGGAAAAAAAGCATATTTTTTAAGATGCAAATAGAGTTTTTGACAGGCCCTAAGGTGTCCCATTCCAAGAGCCTTGTGCAGAGTAGGTCGATGGGGCTAGGTGAGACATTGTACTTTTAATAATAATAATAATAATAATAATAATAACAATAATAATAATAGTGTTTGACAACTTGCTACACTTGCTATCGCAGTGCGCCAGGCATGTCACCAGGGTCTACATGCTTCATCATGTAATCCTCACCACTATCTCATGAACTGTTATTATTTCCCTCAGTTCATGGGTGAGGAAGCTGAGAGATGAAGAAGTTTGTCCAAGCCACAGGGTGAAAACCAGAATCTGTGTTGGCAGCCAGAATGACATCACAGCATGCACCACCACCATGGGGTGGCCTGTCGCTTGTGGGGAGAAGTCCATAATGAGAAGTTAAAGGGTCAGGTGCAGGCATGAAAGGAAGCAAGAGCTACTGCCCTGGGCTCTCCACTCAGGAATTCATCCGGACTTCTTTTCTTTTTGTCAGATTTATTTAGTTATTCATTTGAGAGAGACTGAGAGAGGCAAATAGACAGAGAGGGAGAATGGGCCTCCAGCCACCGCAAACGAGCACCAGACATATGCACCATCATGTGCATCTGGATTACGTGGGTTCTGGGGTGTGAACCTGGGTCCTTAGGCTTCACAGGTAAGTGCCTTAACCACTAAGCCATCTCTCCAGCCCCTGGCTTCATTTCTTTATTCATTTTTTTAGCAACTATATGTTGTTTTATTGATTCATTCAGCAACTATAATGTGCATGACACTAGTAAGAGCTCACAATCATTTAGCACTTTTATGTGCTCGGCACCATCCTAAGTGCTTCTGATTAGACTATTTTGTCTTCATGACAACTTGGTGATGGAGGGACTCTCGTTCTCTACTCTCTGTAGATGACGCTGAGGCACAGAGAGAGGTTAGCTCACTTACCCAGGACCAAACAGCTCGCAAGCAGAGTGCCAGCCCCCACCCCCACCCGGAATGGAGTTTCTCCACTGCCACAAGGAGATGGGCCACACCAGGCATTGTGGGGAGGTGGGGAGAGGGAATCCCTGGGCCCATTGCTAAGTGTTGCGTCAAGTCCATGGACAGGCTGGTGGGATAGAGACTGTCCTGACCTCTAGGAATTTGAGCAGCCTGCAGGAATGCTTGTTAGGCCAAATCAAGCAGGATTTAAATAAGTGCTATAACTGAGAAACGCAACTGCTACGAAAACACAAGTGAGGGGCGTGACTGTCCTCCGTGGGGGGTGCGGAGCACCTCGTGGAGGGAGTAGCCTTTGAACGGATCCATGAACGAGGACGGATAATGTCTGGAGGTGGGCACACTCCACAGCGCTGACTCAGAAATCCTGAAGACCTGGGATTTACCCAGCTGGGCACGTTTTGTGTCAGACAGCAACGAGGTGGGTGAGACGACACCTC
Source organism: Dipus sagitta (assembly GCA_036346955.1). Lineage (NCBI taxonomy): Eukaryota > Metazoa > Chordata > Mammalia > Rodentia > Dipodidae > Dipus > Dipus sagitta. Next base: position 189,657,550 of record CM070771.1, read on the forward strand.
AGTTGTATCATTGGGGACCCAGACTGTGTCTTGCCACTCTGTCAGCTTTAGCCTGTGGGTCTTAGGCCTGAGATTTAGGAAAGAAGGCTGCTGTGTCTCCAGGCCTCATGTCTGCATCCCAAGAAAGAAAAAAGGATGAGGGAATCTCAGATGCAAAGTGCTTTATCTAGATGTCCTTACTGCTCTGTTCGAGAAGGACTACTCCTCTCAGGTACAGCTCATCCACCAGAGAGATGCCACACAGTGACCCAAACCTGCCGGGAGAGCAGTCAAGTATTCTTCGTTACGTGCATTGCTTCTGTGAACGAGATGCGGTTCCGTGAGAAGGGGTGAGGGAATAAATGAAGGAATGGCCATTGAATTAGCTGGAAAGTATGGGCTGCCTCAAATGAGAGGCGGAAGAAAGGCATTCCTGGGGAGAGAAACGCTGGGCGATGTCTGCGTCGTAGGAGGTGGAGAAAAGGCTGCGTGAAATGTTGCGCCACTGGTGATGTCAGCTTTGGGTGGGTGGATAGATAGACGGTTGCCTTTTGATCTTTGGGTACTAGGGAGCTAGGGCTGGCTCCTGAGGAGGGAAGGGCTATATTTTAGGAAACCCAGACAAAGACTGAAGCAGTGTATCTGGTACATTACTTGTCACCGAGTGGATTCCTGGAAGTTTCAGACAGGGAGCCATGTTGCCTTAGGGCAAATGAAAAAGAAGGCAGATGTGAGGGATGGTGGAGTGTCTTAGGTCCTGCCAATGAGAATCAAAAATTAGGGCTGGAGAAATGGCTTAGCGGTTAAGCGCTTGCCTGTGAAGCCTAAGGACCCCGGTTCGAGGCTCGATTCCCCAGAACCCACGTTAGCCAGATGCACAAGGGGGACGCATGCATCTAGAGTTCGTTTGCAGTGGCTGGAGTCCCTGGTGCACCCATTCTCTCTCTCTCTCTCTCTCTCTCTCTCTCTCTCTGCCTCTTTCTCTCTCACTCTCAAATAAATAAATAAAAATTTTTAAAAAAAGAATCAAAAATTAACCTGTTGGTCATCAGCTATTGCTAAGAATTAAGAAGCAATTGTGTGCATGTGAGTGTGTGTGTGTGTGTGTGTGTGTGTGTGTGTGTGTGTAACTCCATGGAGCTGAAAGGGCTGGACAGAGGTCCCCATTGATCTCCTGCACAGTTCACCTGTCTTCTTCCTGGCCTTCAGGATTCCCTGCTCCCAGTCACAGCCCTACCATTCACCTGCAGCATCTCTGAGATCATGACCCTCCTATGACCTCTTTGACTGAAGTGAAAGCGATGACATCAGAGGGCCTCAGAGCCCTCCCCAGGATCATCTTCCCCGTGCTGGCCTCCTCCAGCGGGAACCAATGTCTCTGATTCCTCTTGCTCAAGTGTGACTCACCTTGTGACTTTGGGCTACCGCTTGCTTTGTACCTCTGTTTCTTCTCTAAAGCAGAACGACTCTGGTAGCTGCATCTGGGTAGTTGGGATGCTTAAGCAGCTTATAAGAGAGCTTAGCACATGGCTTGTACTTAGTATATCATTGTCACCATCGTCATCATCACTGATGCCACCTCTAGCCTGTACCCTTGAGTTGTCAGGTAATTGGCATGCATGCAGCATCCAGCCTGGACCCTGACTGTCTCCATCTTCCCAAACACATTCATCCTGTAGGAAGCCTGAGTGACTAGTGCAATGGAAAGCTGTCTTGGGAATATCCCGGTGAGACTCTGATGTGGCATTCAGGTACTGGGATGAGCTGGATCACAGTCATCTCCAGGAAGCACAGTGCTGGGAGATGCTGGGTTGCACACGTGTCTCCCTCTGGTAGACAGTCAGGTGGGCATTGTTTTTTTTTTTTTTTTCCACATTGACAAAGTAGTTTCATTTTGAACTGAAAAAGAAATAAGAAGAAAGGAAGAAAGAAATTCTGTCCCATTCCCCTCCCCAGCCCTTCTCGAAAGCCTCCACCCTGCATTGAACAGGTTGTGATTTTAAGAACATTCACCCACAATCTGTTTCCTGTTCTATGCTTTGTAGTCATGCATTTGAGAGGGTTGTTTGGCAATGGTGTGTGTTATGTGTAACAGACCCAAGAAACGAAGCCGTCCTGATGATAGTAGATCAGTGCCGACCCAACTTTCATATGGAAGAGAGAAGATCAGGCCAGTGCTTCCCTTCCTTTACCCTGATGGACAGTTTAGCTGCTGACAGCCCCACATGTCACAGCTCTCCTTTTCCTTTCCTCCCCCACCCCCGCTGTCACTTCCTAATACAAGAATACTTCTGGAGATTACATCTCATTACACAGTGTTTCACTGCGATAGTATTTAACACAGAACACAATCTGCAGTGAATGAAATTTGTGTGCAATTGATTCCTTGACAGATCGATAGTAAGGAGCGTGGCCCAAGTGTTCCAGTTTGAAGCAAGAGGTCTGTGGTCTGCCTTTGGGATGCAGAGGTGCGGTATGGCATGGAAGAGTGGAAGGTTCATCCTGGGTTTATCTTGTAAAGGAAACCAGGAAAATTCTGGAAACCGTTCCCTATGCAACATGGGGAACAGAGTCCTTGATCTCTGGGGTATGGATGGAGCCAAATTGAATTAGCGCCTTCTTTGGCAGGAATCACCCCTGTTGGGGTCCCAGGGTCTAGTTGGGGAAGGAAGTAGCTCCTGATAAGATGGGGTGGGAGGGGTTAGAAAGAAGAGGGCCTGGCTACAAGTTTGTTTTGGTCGGCTTGGAGGGCTATAGTCAAAATATCGGCAGAAAATGGAGGGGGACCCTGAAGTCTTAAGGAACAGGCAGGCAGCCTGCACGCACACACACGCATTGGCTGTGCACAAGTGCACAGGAAGGTTCAGCAAGAGCCCTCCTCAGCCCACCTCTCCTCCTCCCACAGCCCTGCCCACTCTGGCTGGCGAAGCTGAACATATATGGAGCGCTCCCCACACCCAGACCCGCCACAGGCACACCAAGGTTTTCATTTGGAGAATATCCGCGCCCCCTGAGAGCTGAGCACCTACCGTGGGCCAGACGCTGGGCCAAACACTTCCCCTTCGCCATGACGGAGAGCGGTGTGTGATCCCATTGTAAAGACAGGAAACCAGAGCTCAGAGAGATGAGGTGCCAGCTAAGATCCCAGAGAGGAGTAGTCCTCCTCCAGAGCTTTCTGACATGTAGACGAGTCTGCTGGAAGGCCACCTCCAGCAGGCACCAACCTGGAAGATAGCACCGGGAGAAGGGATGGTTTAGACATGTTGCGCCAAGGCGATCCCGTTTGCTTTTCCATTGTAGGTGTGTGTGCATTCGTGTGACGTGTGTGAGAGAATATAGTTAGCACAGGAAGGAATTCGGTATCTGTATAGGGCCTGATCACCGCAGAGTCCTCAAACCTCCATCGGTGTCCATGAGAAATGTTCCCCAAGGGCACAAAACCCTCTCGTTGAGCTAGAAAGTTGGGGACCAAAGAGGTTCTGGGAGTTCTTTGCAGGATGCAACCTTGCCAGATAGTGGGGCTGGGGTGGAAAGAATGGACTGAGGAGGGTGGAGAGTGGCTGTGTTGCTGTTTTTATACAATAAAAGAGAATCATTGTAATTGGGAACCTTTGAATCATAACACGTCTGCCCATGGCTCTCTCCAGCTGCAGGGCCATTTAGTTAAATAGCACACAGTAAACTCCTTTCAGCTGATATTACATTCATGCTGTTTGTAAAATGCAACACTGGGCTGAATTACTCTTAACGACAAAGCCATCTCAGGCTCCCCCAGTCCCTGGGTGTACCCAGAGTCCCCAAGGGATCTCTGTGGCCTGTGGAGGATGACGTTTTGAAATTATTTTCATCCGTGTTGCTTCTCTGCCTTCCCGGAAACGGATTCTGTAAGATATTTTGCACACTGCCTGTCGAGAACCTAATGTTATGGTCAAGTTGTGGGTGGCAGGGAGAAAGAGCAAATGGTGCTATTGGTCGGCATAGGGTGTGCCTTGGCTGGCTTGCTTTCTTCTTTCTCTTCTCTCTCTCTTTTTTTTTTATTTTTTATTTTTGGTTGTTTTGGCGGTAGAGTTGACTGACAGCTAGAACCAGGCCAAGACATTTTTCTGGGAAGGAATGGGTTTCTGGCAGGAGGGGGCTGAGATGTTGCTTCTCGCCTCCCCTCTCCTGATGAAGCGCTCAGTCTCTCCTTAACCTGCCTGCTACTTTGTTCCGGGGCAACTTTGTGTTACAAAGTGGATTCTGAGCATGCGTTTGGCTTCTGCCAGAGGAAGTGGTCCAGGACAGCGTCAAGACTTCGGGTTGCTTCCAAGAGCCAGGGCTCTGCTTGGTGGAAGGGGCTTTATCACTTCGTGGGTGAATGGTGGACATCCCAAAGATGGAGCTTGTATGTGACGTGTGCAGTTGGACTGGGTCTGACTTTGTCAGGGAAGGGAACCCAGCGGATCTCTTGGTCTAAAATATAATCTACTGTACTGTATAAATGCTGGGAGGGCATTAGTGGGCTCAGCCTATAAGTAGCAACATATTGAATAGAGAGGATCAAGGAATACTCTAGTTAAAAGGAGCTTTAGGGGTCCAAGCCAGGCATGGTTGGTGTAATTCTGTAATTCCTGTACTTGGGAGACAGAGGCAGGAGGATTACTACAAGTTCCAAACCAGCCAGGACTACCTAGTTAGACCCTGCCTCCAATAACTGAATAAAAGAAAGGATGGATGGAAGAAAGGAAAGAGAGAGGTACAAAATGAGAGAACGAAAGAGAGAGAAACCAATTTTGGAGATCCAGAACTTTAGAGATCTATCTTGGAGAAACTGAAGCCCAGCAAGGCATGCAGACTGGCTCAAGGTCACATGATCCCAGGGCACTGGTTTTCTTGTTGTTTTGCTCTCCTGTGTACTCACCAAAGGCTTCCTTGACCAGCCATCTCCTCTTGTCTTGGTGCCTCCCTTCCCACTTCCATTCTTTCTGGACATCACTTGGCTGAGCACCGGACAGAGTCAAAGGTCGCTGTTCCTGACCTCAAGAAGTCCCATCTTCAAGGCTCTGAACCACAACCAGTTCCCGTCAACGTATCCACCCCTCACTGTCATCACACACACAAGTGCTTTTTGTGGGTGTGGCCATGGCAACTCTAGTAGACGCTATGGACTCTTGCCACGTTCTTTGACAAGATGAGGAAGTCCAAAATAGCAAGTCATTTGTTCTTAAAGGTTCCGGAAGCCAGGCAGACTGACACCACACCTGAGACTCATAAGGCCCCGGGCACTTGTAGCCTGTCATGCTCTGTGCATTTGGGGCTTTGGCCAGAACATTAGAAATCCTTCACATACAAGAACGGTGGCTGAGCCCTGGCTAGGACAGTGGAGAAAAGCAAGGGTGGATGTGCAGTGTGGCCTGGCTAAGGGCTTCCCCATCCATGGGTTCTGCCAGTGTTCTGCAGGCTCTGAGTGCCTGGTGTTATCCTCTTTCTCATTTGAGCCTTACCAAGTAGTTAGCATGAAGGGCAGAGCTAGAATTCCAACATGATCCTTTAGAATCTAAGGCTGGATGAGTTCTGGCCACCCCAGGCATGGTGCCTATGGTGGCTGCTCCTGGGGGACCAGCATGGGCAAAGGTAGGTGACTCAGGGACACAGGATCACCAGAAACTGCCCAGTTTAGTTCCACAAACAACCATAGAAATGAAGGAGCTTTAAGGCCACTTAGTTGGCTAAGTGAACTACGGATAACTTATTGGAGCATTCAGACCATCAAGTATGATGTGTAAGATACATACTGTGTCAAGCTCTGTGCAACTTGGTGCCCGGGTATTACCTTTGGTCTCTTTTACTTGTTCTTACCCTTTCTTTCTTCAGCCTCTTCCTCCCTTTTCTCTCCCTTCCTTCCTCTCATTCTGAGACAGAGTCTCGCCGTGTAGCCCAGGCTGGTCTTAGACTCACAATCTTCTTCCTGTTTCTGCCTGCCTTGGTGCTTGGATTACAGAATGTGCCACTATTTTCTAAAATCACTTGTTTTGTGATGATGTAACTTACATAACATAAGGTTTGCCCATTTTCCGTCTACAGTATTGCTTTTTTTTAATTAATTTTTTTAATTGACAACTTCAGTAATTGTAAACGATATCCCGTGGTAATACCCTCCCTCCCCCCACTTTCCCCTTTGAAACTCCACTCTCCATCATATCCCCTCCCCCTCTCAATCAGTCTCTCTTTTATTTTGATGTCATCATCTTCTCCTCCTATTATGATGGTCTTGTGTCAGGCACTGTGAGGTTATGGATATCCAGGCCATTTTGTGTCTGGAGGAGCACGTTGTAAGGAGTCCTACCCTTCCTTTGGCTCTTACATTCTTTCCACCACCTCTTCTGCAAAGGCCTTGCTCTTCATGCTCTTTATGTCTACACGGTTGTGCAGATGACCACAATGCACATTGAGGCCATTTCAGTCACCCCCAGAAGACACCCTGTGTCCCCCTGTTGTAAGCCACTCTTCCTATTCCTTTTCTCCACCACTTCACGCCAACCTTACTCAACGACTGTCTATGTTCCGATTCTATGGATTTGCCTTACTTTTTCTTAAATTTTGTTGTTTACTTTTATTTATTTATTTGAGAGTGACAGCCAGAGAGAGAGAGAGAGAGAGAGAATGGGCGCATCAGGGCTTCCAGCCACTACAAACGAACTCCAGACGCATATGCTACCTTATGCATCTGGCTTACGTGGGTACTGGGGAATCAAGCCTTGAACTAGGATCCTTAGGCTTCACAGGTAAGTGCTTAACTGCTAAGCCATCTCTCCAGCCTGATTTGCCTTACTTTTCATGTAGGTGCAATCATTTAATCTCTCATCTTTTAGGTCTGACTTTCACTTGACATTTTATTGGTATGTAGTGGCCAGAGGTCAAAGTTGGAGGTCCTCCTCAATTGCTCTCCACCTTATTTTTGAGACAGGGTCTTAGCTTAACCAACTTGGCTAGACTAACTAGCCACGGAGACCCCAGAGACTCTCCCGTCTCTGCCTCCTTAGTGCTGGACTACAGTGGATGCTGCCTCTTCTCTTCATGTGGGTTCTGGGGCTCCGAACTCAGGTCCTTAGGCTTGTGCACCACGCACTTTACAGACTGAGCCATGTCCCCAGCCCCAGCATGATGCTCATGAGGGTTAGCTGCCTTGTGGCAGAGTTTCATGCCTTTTTATTGCCAACCAGAAAACTGGATGTATATGCCATATTTTGTTAATCCGTTCACCAACTGATGGACAATTCGGTAATTCAGTCATTTTTACTTTGGGGAAGTTGGGTGCTGCTACGACCATTTGTGTGCTAGTTTTTGTATGCAAATGATTTTGTTTCTGTTCGTTTATTTTGTTACACATTGATTTTCTTTTTGAGACAGTGTCTCATGTAGCCCAAGCTAACCTCAAATGTACATTGTAGCTGATACTAGCTTTAAACATCCTAAACATCCTCCCTCAGTCTCCCAAGTGCTGGGATCACAGGTATGCACTGCTATGCCTGGGTGTCAGTGTCTTCCTTTCTCTTACTTAGAGAGATACAGGGATTACCTAGGGTAGAAATTTCTGGATCATATAGTATCATTATGTTTCACTATCTTTGGAGACAGGGTCTCGCTGTGTACCCATGGCTGGCCTCAAATTCGCTACGGAGCTCCTGCTGGGTAGTGATCTTCCTGGCTCAGCCTTGTGCTACACTTTGTAAGAACCGCCAAATTGTTCTGCTAAGTTGTTACACCATGTGACATTCCCACGAGGAGTAGACAAGAGTTCTGATTTCTCTGCATCCCTGTCACTCTTTGATACTGCTATCATTTGTCCCACTTTGCAGGTGAGGAAGCCAAGGTGAGGGCTTGACAAACTCACACATCAGTCTGGCCAGTGATTACCCAGGGCAGATCGAGGCTAGAGTAAACAAGGTGCCCAGTGCGCACAATGCAGGGAAACATCTACAGAGGCCCACGGACGATACCGCCGAGCATAGGGTTAGCACCAGACAGGAAATGTCTCCTTAGATTGTACTTCACTGGGTGCCTACTTTGCTGTTTACCTCATCCTGGTCCCGGCCCTGCCACCACCCAGATCTTCCTCCTGTCAGGGCACTGGGTTCAGTGCTGAAGGTGAGGAGCAAACAGCTGACCACGCACTGTCCTCGCCTTGGGGGGACTCTTAGCCCACTTGGTCTTGCAGAAGCCTCATCGCTGCTCATGGGCGGATGTGAGAATTCCAGGGGATTCTACCTGTGAAGCATATGGCCTAGTGCCTGGCACCTGAGATGTCTGGATGAAGAAGAGATTTTCAGTGGGAGGAATGATGGGAGATTGCTTATTCAGTTTATTTGGCCCAAGTCCATATAGGTCCTGGAGATGCAGGCTAGCACCGTTACTGTGCTTGGTGACCTATCTCTGACCCTGTGTGCTGTGAGGCTGCCTGTGTGTCACTGCATGTTAAAGAGCATCCTGGCAACTTCCTTCTCTCACTATAAGCTCCATCCCCATCCTATGAAAGGTAGAGCCAGCCTCCAGTGAGTAAGCAATTGCCTGGACATCCAGGCTGTCTTATGGCCTGAATTGGCCTACCCTGGGAAGTGTGGGTTCTAGCCACAGAGGCCAACCTCCGGCTCTGGTTCAGCTCACATCTGTCCCCTGATGGGTTGTAGATATCCCATGTCTCATTCTGTCATCTCTAAAGCTAGCATGCAACTCACATGCTTTCCAAATAGGAGGAAACCCTGTTCAATAATACTTACGTATGAGGTTAATGTGAGCCACAAATGGGATGGCCTTGGAGCCTTCTTGTGGAATGTATAATCGTCTGGTTTCTCTCCTGCAGGGGGTTAGGGGCCCACTGAAGGCCTTATGGGTAACCTGCTCAGGCTGCTGGGGGTTCACAGTTGTGGCAGGGAGAGAGCACATGATCTGGAGGAGTTCTAAGGAATCAGCTCTGAGATATCTGAGTGAAGAAGAAATGTGGGGCTGCAGAGATGGCTCAGCAGTTAAGGCACTTGCTGGCAAAACCTAACGGCCAGAGTTTGGTTCCCCAGTACCCATGTAAAGCCTATCACTCACTCACACACACACTCTCTCTCTCTCTCTCTTCCTCTCTACTTGCAAATAAATAAAACTATTCTTTTTTGAGACAAGCCAAACAGACTGCCTTTTTTTTTTAAATGCGGGGGTGGAGGGGTGGGCAATTGGTGCACTAGGGTCTCCAACCACTGCAATCAGACTCCAGATGCGTGCACCCCTCTGTGCACATGTGCGACCTTGTGCACTTGTGTCACTGTGCATCTGGCTGACGTGGGACCTGGAGAGTTGAACATGAGTCCCTAGGCTTCACAGGCAAGCATCTTAACTGCTAAGCCAGCTCTCCAGTCCTTAAAAAAAAAAAAAAATAAGAGAAGAGATGAGTCTGTGACGGGACTGATGGGAGCTTTCTTACTCCGTTTTATCAGGGCCACATAGGTCTTGCATGTGGCTTAAGCAGATTCATTTAGTTGGGTACCCATTCACACATATGTGTGTGCATGTGGAGGCCAGAAATTGACATCTGGTGTCTTCCTTGACTACTCGCCACTTGATTTACTGAGGCAAGGTCTCTCCCTTGAGCCCCCGAGCTCACGGAGCAAACTAGTCTAACTGTCCAGCCAGCTTGTCCCAGGGGTCTGTGTCTCTGACCGTGGCGTGCTGGGATTACAGGCCGCCACCCCCCTCCACTTCCCAGTGTTTCTGTGGATGCCGGGGATCCGAACTCTGCTCTTCATGTTTGGGCAGCAAGCGCTTTATCCTCTGAGCCAGGGGTCCTATTTGACCCTTCCAGGGCTGCTGTCCCAGGCGTGAGCCCATACCATGCCTGGAACCCACCTCACTGGTGAGCAGGGCCCAGTCTGTGTGAAGGTCACAGTTGCCTTGCGCCGCCCGTCGGTGGCGGCACATGCGTGCTGGTGCCACACAGAGACCTTGAGCTTTCTGAACTGCAGGGCTTCTTCCTGATTCCCTCCTCCGCTCCTCCTCCCCTGCCACTCGGGCACCTAACCCTGGTCGAATGGTTGCTCAATAAGTAGTTATTGAACTGATAAATAGAATTGAATACAAGTGTGGGGGGGGTGTGGGTGTGGGTGTGTTGTGTGTGTGTGTTGGCTGTGTGTTGAAATAGGAGAATGGCATGAGGCTGAGTCCAAATTCACAAAAGTACAGAGAAACCTCCAGACCCATTTTTTTTTGTTTGTTTGTTTTTGTTTACTGTGGGTTCTTTTTGTCTTCTAAATTGGAGTAAAGGAGGCAGTCTTACTGGAAGGAGTATCCATTTCATCTGTCACCAGTCTTTCCCTTCCTCGGCTCCACTGGTATGTGGTTCTAAGACCCCAAATCTGTTCATGTTTCACTTACCTTCTAAACCTCCCCTGTCATTGGTTAAGTGGTCCCAAACCCAAATGCTTCGAAAGGTTTTGCAGGTACCATAGAAGAGTGTGGGGATGAAGATAGCCTGTCAGGAAGTGGCAGACAGGGATGATCAAAGCAGAATGCGTGTGCCCTTGCTAAACATTTTCAAAAAAAAAATAAATTAAATGAGCTAGGCGTGGTGGCGCACGTCTTTAATCCCAGCACTTGGGAGGCAGATATAGGAGGATCTCCATGAGCTCAAGGCCACATAGTGAATTCCAGCTCAGCCTCGGCTAGAGTGAGACCCTACCTTGAAAACAAAACAAAAATTTTAATGAATTCTCCAGTGCCCCTGCAAACTGCCAGTTAGTAACTTCCGATCCAAAGGGTCAAGTCCAAATTCCTGGCCCTGGCACAGGGGCAGTACTGGAGCAGACTTTTACCCACCAGGCATATTTTATTCTAACCACTCCCCTCTCTGCTGGGTGTAGAACACTTCAGTGGCAGCAGATTAACCCCTGAGCCCAAAATGTACCATCCTTTCTCCCTCCCGTTCTTTTGCACGAGGAGTTACCCCGTTCCCCTCAAGACTCGTCCTCTAAACTCAGCAAACCCTGCTTATTCCTTCTGTAATGACTCTTCCTCCTCCTTTGAGAGCCCTGTGTACCCTGGAAAGAACTGTTAGCTTATGGATTTTGGTCTGTTTGTGTATCTGTCTCCTGAGAAACTTCATGCCGCTTTCCGCCCCAGAGGGAGAGTTTCGAGTTGCCTCGGCACTCCCAGCATCAGCTCGGGCTAGCCCACTCTGTAGGCTCAAAACCAATGTCTGTGGAGTGCTTGCATGGTCTGTGCTCCTAGCATCAGCTCAGGCTAGCCCAATCTGTAGGCTCAAAACCAATGTCTGTGGAGTGCTTGCATGGTCTGTGCTCCCAGCATCAGCTCAGGCTAACCCACTCTGTGGGTTCAGATGAATGTCTGTGGAGTTCTTGAATGGTCTATGAATGAGCAAATGGCTCTTTCTCAGAACCTATGTGGAGGGCGGTGCTGAGTTGACACAGGTGCAGAATGAGAATCTGCTCGTTGCTGCCCCCAGTGGCAGCTCCTGGCCAAGTCCTGGAAGGGCTAATACCGGACCTTTTTCTAACAGGAAGTAGTCAAGGCGACTTCCGCCCCAGGAGAGCTGTGTCCCAGGTTCAGAGGCCCTTGGCCAGCCTCTGCCTGCCTTCGTGTCTGGCCCTAGCGTGCTGACTCCTCCGGACGTCTGGCCCTGGCAGTCAACCTGGGCCCACTTCCACCTTTTGGCTGGGCCTCATTCCTCCTTTCCTCTCAGGAGCACCTTCCCCTGGGTGGTGAGCTTTTCTGCTACTTTCAACATTAAACCTTGTTTTTGACCGAACCTGAACTTGAAACTCTACTTTAAGCCAGGCATGAGGGCACATGCCTGTAATTCCATCACTCAGTAGTCTGATGCAAGAGGATCATGAGTTCAAGGCCAGTCTGAACTAACTACAAAGACAAAACAAGGGCTGCAGAGATGGCTCGGTGGGTAAGAATGCTTGCCACACAAGCATGAGGACCCTATTTGCCCTAAATTTGATTCCTCATAACCAACTGGGCATGGCAATACATGCTAATAATGCCAGACCTGTAGGGGGTCAGAGAACAGAGAATCACTAGGGCCCTCTAGTTAGCCTGTCTGACACAAAACAGCATGTCCGAGTATATTAAAAGACACCATCTCAAAGAAACACACAGATGAGACCCCAACATTGTCCTCTGGACTCTGAACTCATATGCATAGTACATACACATCTGCACACATGCATGCATATGCTGCCCACACCACACATGTGCACACACAAGAAAATCCTCTCCCACCAGATAGAAACTTTATGCCCATTTTACGTATGAGGAAACTGAGGTTTCAAGAAATTAACCTGATGAATTGTCCAGGAAAAGATAGATGGGTGATATATGTTGTATTTTTGAAGCAGGGTCTCACCCTAGTCCAGGCTGACCTAGAATTCGCTTGTTGTTCCAGGCTGGCCTCAAACTCACAGTGATCCTCCTACCTCTGCCTCCCTTATAATTTACAGCCACACCCTAGTGACACCACAGCCCATGTTCTTGCCTATCACCATGCATGTCTGTTCTATACAGAGGGTTAAGACTCTTAGCAATAGGTTGCAGAGAGACCCAACCCTGTCTCCCCTCCACAGTGGTAGGCTTTGTTCATGATAGTAACAGGAGCATCTGTTTTCTTTGCTTAAACTAATGCTGGTCATCATGATACTGTTTCTCCTATGACTTTTTTTTTTTTTTTTTTTTTTGAGGTAGGGTCTTGCTCTAGCCCAGGCTGACCTAAACTTCATTATATAGTCTCAGGGTGGCCTTGAACTCATGATGATCCTCCTACCTCTGCCTCCCGACTGCTGGGATTTAAAGGCGCCTCCTGTGATTTTTGCCACCATTTACTTTTTCTTTTTGGTCAGAGAAAAGGAAGTACCCATCAAAAGAGATAGAGAACCAAATTTACTGAATCTCAATGATCTCACTGGGCCATCTTGTGTAACAGGAAAAGTTATCATGTTAAGATTTCAATCACACGTGTGTGCGTGTGTGTGTGTGTGTGTGTGTGTGTAAATTAACAGGCCACTCTGGGACAAAGGTGCATGAGACAGCTAGGCTGGTCAGTGGGAGAGATGTATGATGTAGTGACATGTAAACCCCATTTCCTCGAGACTTAAGAAGGCAAGATTTATGCCTTCCTCTCAGGAAGTTAGTCCCTGGAGGACCACAGCTCCCTTAGGTTAGCTGTCTTCCAAGCTATGACATGGGGACCAGGTTGCCAACATTCTGTGGTTGTATCATTTGAAGCCATTGGCTTTCTGGTTGCTGGAGCAGAAGAAGTAAAAGACAAGAAAAGACTTGCAAAAGTATCTGTCACATGTGCCCACCCAACCCCGCATAGCCCCAGGGAACCTGAGAAATGGGGGGCACACATGAATACCAGGTGAATGATACAAGAGGCCACCCAGCCAAGCCTCGGTGGCCTGGGCCTGCTTTGTTCTTTCTCTGTTCCATGAGACAACCAGAAAGGACGGTCCCTTTCCCCTCTGACAGACTGCGCTCTTCTACTGTCAGAATGTAGCTCTAGAATTGGGAGCCAGGCCCACAAAGCAGCCAAGGCCAGGCTCACATAGGAGACACGCGACATGTAGTGTGGGACTGTCTTTGGCTATAAGGACAACACTCGGTTGTTCCTCCTAGTGAGACACAAGGGAGCCATCCTGGCAATAGGAAAGGCCCCTGAACTTTTTTTTTAAAAAAAAGCTAATTTTTAAATTAATTTATTTGAGAGAGAAGAGAGCGAGGGGGAGAGAGAGAATGGGCGCGCCAGGGCCTTTAGCTGGTGCAAATGAATTCCAGACGCATGTGCCACTTTGTTCATCTGGCTTATGTGGGTCCTAGGGAATAGAACCTGGGTCCTTTGGCTTTGCAGACAAGTGCATTAACCACTAAGCCATCTCTCCAGCCTCAAAATTTTTTTTAATTTTATTCATTTTATTTATTTGAGAGAAAGAGAGAGAGAGGCAGCTAGAGAAAGAGAAGGAGTGCCAGGGCCTTCAGACACTGTAAACAAACTCCAGACACATGCGCCACCTTGTGCATCTGGCTTACGTGGGTCCTGGGGAATTGAACCTGGGTCCTTTGGCTTTGCAGGCAAATGCCTTAACCGCTAGGCCATCTCTCCAGCCACAAACTTTATTTTTTTAATTTATTTTTATTTTTATTTATTTATTTGACAATGACAGACAGAAAGAGAAAGAGGCAGATAAAGAGAAAGAATGGGCGCACCAGGGCCTCCAGCCACTGCAAGTGAACTCCAGACGCGTGCGCCCCCTTGTGCATCTGGCTAACGTGGGTCCTGGGGAATCGAGCCTCAAAATGGGGTCCTTAGGCTTCACGAGCAAGCGCTTAACCACTAAGCCATCTCCCCAGCCCTCAAACTTGATTTTTAAATGTGTGGGCAGATTGCTTAATGCTTGCTACACAACTCTCAAGTACGTGAGTAGAACCCCAGACCCCATGTAAAAGCCAGAGGCTGTGGTGGGCTTCTGTAGTCCCAGTGTGCTGAAGGGAAGAAGGGAGGAGGAGACAGGATTTCCAGAAGCTCTCGAATGGAGCCTAGCAGTGAACAACAAAAGACCCTGCCTCATAATGAGGTGGAAGGAAGGCCAGAACGGACCCTGACCTCCACACGCATGTCATGACATGCATGTGCCTGCTCACGCACCAAATAAATACATAAGAATGTATTGCCTAGTTACCTTTCATATATTTGGGGGAATGTCATTGGAGTTTGGCTTGGCATTATGCAGCCAGTCTGGCATAAAGAAAATTAACATTTAATGAGCCCCTAATTACTGAGAGCATTGATGATGCTGAGCATAACAACAGTAATGCTAATGGGTGCCTTCACCCAGTGCCTTCAGCGTGCCCAGCCCTCCACCGCACTGCAAGCTGCAACTGGCGTACTCCAGCCCTGTGAAGCCATGACTGCACTCTCCCGAGGGAAGCCTGGAGGGGTCTTAATAGGATAGATGGGGAAACTGAGTCTGTGAGCAATAAAGAAGCACATATCGAAGTGGACAGAGCCGGGTTGCACAGGCATAACTGGCTGGTTCTGGCTGGTTCTAAACCCAACGTTCTTTTTTAAAAAATATTTTTGTTATTTATTTATTTGAGAGAGAGAAAGACGCATGGAGAGAGAGAGAGAGAGAGAGAGAGAGATGGGCGCTCCAGGGCCTTCAGCCACTGCAAATGAACTCCAGACGCATGCGCCACCTTGTGCATCTGGCTTACGTGGGTCCTGGGGAATTGAACCGAGGTCCTTTGGCTTTGCAGGCAAATGCCTTAACCATTAAGCCATCTCCCCAGTCCCTAAACCCAACATTCTTTGCCTTTGCCAGTATATAGTGGGAGACACAGAAAGGCCAGGTGCTAAATCAGTGCTTAGGAGGCTTTTGTGTGTTCCACTCCACTCATACATCCTGGGATTTGTCAGAAATGATTGGGAGAGCAGCTTTTTTTCTTTTTCTTTTTTTTTTTTTTTTTGTTTGTTTGTTTGTTTGTTTTTCGAGGTAGTCTCTCACTCTAGCCCAGGCTGACCTGGAATTCACTATGTAGTCTCAGGGTGGCCTCGAACTCATGGCAATCCTCCTCCCTCTGCCTCCCGAGTGCTGGGATTAAAGGCGTGCACCACCACGCCCGGCTCCTAGGTTTTTAGATTTTAACCTGCTCATTATGACCGGAAACATCCACACATTTACCATGTGTCGCCACTAAATACGAGGCCTACTGCAAATGTGAAAGATAAGTCTTTCCATCTCGACTCGCCTGCTTCCCTGTAGAATTTGCTCAAAGCGTCACTTAAGAACCTGGAACCCAGCATCCTTGCCAGGAATAGTTCTGTGTTCAAATTTTGGCTCTGAGAACATTGCACAGGGCTAAGAGGCTTCGCTGAAGAAGCAAGGACCCTTTTCTACCAGCCAATCTTGTGACTAACCGTTTGTTTGCGACCAACTTTCCTTGAGTTCCCATGGTGACCTGTCAGCTGACCACACTGGAGATTAACCTGGTCCAACACCCTGGAGTTTTATAGGAAAGGAGTCTGTGCTTTTTCCCCAGGGTCCTTCTCCTACTATGAAGTGTTTGGGGCTCAAGTTGTCTCCCTGTGTCTGTGACATGGCTAGTATTGCTCCCTCCTCTGGGCATTAATGAGCAGGACCCTTTGGTCTCTATGCCTTTCTCCTTGTTCCTCATCACCACCTGTAATGCCCAGGACCAAGAATGAGCCACCTGGTGCCAAGGCTCGAGGTGAGCAGGATAAGGAGCCGAGTTCTAGGATCTGTCTCAGAGGTGGGGTTGGCCGTGCTCAACCTCAGTACTTGCCGGTGGAACCTGGCCTAGAACCTCGTGCTTCATCATGCAATGTTCTTGTTTGGTTTTTTAGCACAGGAAATTCACACAAAGATCTCTGCTAGAGATAGTCATTTTAATCTGGAGGGGGTGGGGCTGGAGAGATTGCTCAGTGGTTAAGGCACTTGCCTGCAAAGTCTGATGACCCAGGTTCGATTCCCCAGTACTCACATAAAGCCAGATACACAAAGTGGCACATGCATCTGAAGTTTGTTTGCAGTGGCTAGAGTCGCTGGTGCACCCATTCTCATTCTCTCTCTCTCTCTCTCTCTCTCCGTCTGCTTGAAAATAAATAAATAATAAAAATATTATGGGGCTGGAGAGATGTCTAGCAGTTAAGGTGCTTGCCTGCCAAGCCAAAGGATCCTGGTTTGATTTTCCAGGACCCATGTAAGCCAGATGCACAAGGGGGGCACATGCATCTGGAGTTTGTTTGCAGTGACTAGAGGCCCTAGCGTGCTCTCTCTCTCTCTCTCTCTCTCTGTTTCAAATAAATAAATATTTAAAAAATATTGGGCTGGAGGGATGGCTTAGCTGTTAAGGCATTGCCTGCAAAGTCAAAGGACCTAGGTTCGGTTCCTCAGGACCCACATTAGCCAGATGCACAAGGGGCCGCATGCATCTGGAGTTTGTTTGCAGTGGCTGGAGGCCCTAGCATGCCCATTCTCTCCCTCCCCCCCTCTCCCTTTCTCTCAAATAAATAAATAATATATTTTTTAAAAAAAATATTGGGCTGGAGGAATGGCTTAGCTGTTAAGGCATTGCCTGCAAAGCCAAAGGACCTAGGTTCGGTTCCTCAGGACCCACATTAGCCAGATGCACAAGGGGGCGCACGCATCTGGAGTTTGTTTGCAATGGCTGGAGGTGTGCCCATTCTCTCTCTCTCTCTCTCTCTCTCTCTCTCTCTCTGTCAAATAAATAAATACAATATTGTGTATGTGTATGTGTGTGTGTGTGTGTGTATATATATATATATTTGAAGGGGGTGGTATGAAGCTGAGGGAGATAAAGATATGAAGAAGGATAACTGTTACATATTGTTTGGGGCCAGCCTGGGCTACATAGTGAATTCCAGACCAACTCTTTTGAGAGTGAGACCCTCAGAAAACAAAACAAAAAATAAAAATTGTTTTGGTGAAGTTTACCTTTTTTATTTTTTATTTTTTAAGCACATGGTTTACGTTTTGGAGTTTGGTTTCCAGCCAGTGAGCCTGACTTGGTTATCTGGCAGTGCAGGCGTCTTGGGGCAGTCCTCAGCCTCCTGGGGAGCCAGGCAGGAAGCCTCCTCCGGGCTTGGCCTGTCTGGCTGGGCCGCTCTTGGTCGAGGCAGCCTGGCAGCGTCGTCAGGTGTTAGACACCGCCTTCTTGCGGAGTTTCTGAGAGAGTCCTGCCACCACCTCCCACCAGGCCTCCGCCTTTTGCTTGCAGAGTCTCTCGGACTCCGGAGAACGTGAAATGCTATTTGCTTTCTTTCCTGCCCATGTGGTCCAGCTGGAAGCAGTCTGTCCTCCTGCTCTGATGACCTTGAGAACAGCAGACGCTGGTCACCATATTGTCCTTTTCATCCCAATTCCTGCCTCATCTTGCCGCCTTCCTCTGTCGTGGGGTCACACAGCAGCATATCCACAGTCTTGGTGACCCCTAGTTGGTCCTATTTGTCACCCCAAGGCAGCTGATGCCTCCTCTGTAACCTCTTCTTAGCTGCTGCAAAAACTGACAGGCGTGTCTGTGTCTCTGACAGCATAGTGGAGCCCCCAGGCTCCAGTGGCCACCTTTTCTACAGTATGGGTGCTGATTAGATACTGTGGAATTTCTGAGCTCTGATGTGCCCGCACTGACTGTTTTCCAACACACAAGCAGTTTGAGACTTGGCACATGGGTGATTTGTCCTAGCTCCAGATGAAATATCTCTGCGCCATGCGCTCTTAGTAACCCCCAAAGGCAGACTAGCAGTAGTGAGTGCTCGAGTTAATCACAGTAGCTAGTGGGTTACTTAAGAGCCAAGTCTTTTCCCAAGGAGAGAGAGGGAAGGAGAAGGCAGAGTCAGGGGGAGGGGAACGGAGAAAGAGTGAAAAAAGGAGGGGCAAGAGGCAGGAGCTCTAGAACAAAGAATATTTTTCTCCTTTCAAAGCATACAAGTTGTGAACAGCAGACCAAACCTACAAGTGGAGTTACTTGGCACCTGCAGGCAGGTGCCCACGCTGCTGAGACCGCAGCTGAAAAGGTTAATACTTTGGAAGCCTGTCTGACAGGGCCTGGAGATCTGTGTACAACTTCAACAGCAGCAGATACACATGGAGCCTGATGGGCGGTTTGTGAGTTCCCATTTGCAGATACTCAGCTCTGTCAGTCAAGTCGTTCAGTGAATGAGGGAGCTACACATTCTTGTGGGGTTTGACAGCTGTGTACTAGCAACCTATGAAAACTTCCTGTCTAATTTTTCAGAAAGTGACTATGTTTTGCTAGTTACCCTTCTCCTTTTTGGGTATCTGTAGTAAAAGCCACAGGACATATTGAGCAAATTATCATTTTTTTTTACATTATATTTACTTATTTATTTGAGAGAGAGATAAACAGGCATAAAGAGATAGAGGGGAGGGGGGAGAATGGGCACACCAGGACTTCCAGCCACTGCAAGTGAACTCCAGATGCGTGCAGCACCTTGTATATCTGGCTTTACGTGGGTCCTGGGGAATTGAACTTGGGTCCTTTGGCTTTGCAGGCAAGCGCCGTAACCACTAAGCCATCTCTTCAGCCCCAAATTAACATTTTAATAGAATAATGACTCAAGTAAACATATTCCTGCGCATCTCCCACGACGACTTTTTCTGTGAGAGGGAGTTTCATAGGTCGGGGTTTCACAGCCTTCCTCGGGGATTTTGATATGGGACTTCTATTTAGGGACTTCAGAACACAGGGGAGATGCTTTCATTCCAAATGGTAAACCCACAGATGAGAAAGGGCAGATCACATGCCGTATTATCTTCTCATCCCCAAGTGCATATATGTCCACCAGACCTAGACAATGCTTGTCTTTTTGTTTGGATGTGCTGATGTAGAACTTTCTGCTATTCTGGAATCAGTATGTGGCTTGAGAGAAAGTCACACACAGGCAGGGCTCAGAAGACTTGAGGTCACCAGATTCAGCCATCCTCCTGTGCAGACTTGGAGTGGTCATTCATCCCTCTCTGGCCTCAGTTTCCCCACCTGTCTTACAATCTTCCGAGTCACGTTTTCTCGGCAGCCTCCTGGATGGGTTGGCACTGCCCCTTCACGGTTGACAGGTGCCTACAAGA